>OX031009.1:65286409-66486409 GCA_943735925.1 Pollenia amentaria
CATGGTCCATTCGAGCCTCCAATAACTACACGGTCTAGTGAAGCCTATAAGAAGTACGTATACCCTATTCAAAACGCAAGGACTACAGGGCCCAAAACAACCTACAAAAACAAAATCAGAAGACGGTAACAATGGTTACACCAAGGTAAAGCCAAATGATTCCTAAAAACTAAAACCCATTCAACTCATTTATTCATACCAATGTACCCTACACATCTACATACATACAAAAACCAAAAGCGGCAAAATAGTAAAAATTTGTAATGTTCATTAATACAAAAACAAAATTTTACAAGTTACATATCTAAATCAAAAAAAAAAACGTTAAAAATCAAATAACCCAATAAAAAGTACCGCAACAAAAATACCGCGACACGGTATTCAAAAAAAATCCCAAATTTTAATACTTATGTACGTAGGTACATACCTAACCGAAAACATTTTTTTATAGAAGCTATGTAGGTACATAACAAAAAATACCGCAAGTTAACAAAAACAAAAGTAACAGAAAGCATAGTTAATAATTTCAAGGCTACTTTTGGAAAAATCAAAAAATAGAAACCAAGGCAACAAACGAAATCAATTCCGTTATTTTCCAACAATAGCAACAAAAGAAAGAAAAGAAGCAAAACTCAACGAAACTTAACATCAAGGTTAAATAAAAAACCAATTCTCGCTAACTTTATACTTACTGTAGGTATTGGGTGATTGTTTGTTCTCTTTCATCATTTCAAATTGCTTTCATCATTTATTATTGCGGTCTCTTTAACAACGTAAACTTTAAACCAAAGGCTCTTTAATTAACACCTCTTACTTCATAACTCTTTAACAATTTATACTTTTGTTCTTACGGTCAATTTTGTTTGGTTTGTTCTTGTAACTTGCTATCTCTTTGAAAAAACTCGCACACATATTATTCCTAACGTTCTCTTACTCAAGTTAAAATCAAAACAAAATCTCTTTGTTTGTGCGCGGGTAACTTGAGAACTCGTTAAAATAGCAACAACATACTTAATATATATTTATTGTTCACGTGCGCTCTCTTAACTTTATTACCCACCCCTAAAATTGCCTGTAAATTGCGTACTCAGTATTTACATGCGTACATACATACATACGTATAAAACAGCAACATTGAGTTCTCTGCATCAAACAGCAAACAGTTGTTTGTGTATTAATAAAGTGATTTAAAATAAGAAAAGGAAATAAGAAAAAATTATACAGTCCACTGCAAAAAGAAAAAGGATACCGACAATCAATTGCTGTGTGATTAAAACTCTTTAAGTCACTAATGCAACGATTGTACTCATATAAAAACACTGAGGATTAATACAGTCCAATACAAAGAAGGAAGTACACCAAAATTAATAAAACATTGGAATCAAATTAAACTCACATCTATTGGAATTTTAAATCGTTAACAAAATAAATTTTTGTAAATAGTAACTCTATGGAAAATAAATCAATTGAATTAACAATTTAAATAAAAATTTAACCAATATGTATAATTAATTTAATAAATGAATAAAATTTTATTGACAATTAAATTATAGTGTTTTACTCAGTGTTGCCATATCGCATAAAAAAGATACTGGAATCCCATTTATCCCATTAATCCCATTTAATATTATTTATAACTATAAAATTATTTATAACTATAAAATCATTTTTGGAGAATACTATCGGTCAAAATCAAGTCTCTTTAAAGCAAGTCCCATTAAATTAAAGTTCAATAACTTAACCTTTGATAATGTTATCATCCCAAATCTCTAAGTTCTAGCAAAATCTATTCGATTAATTCAATTAATCCCCTAATTCCGTTAGGCCCAATCGAATATGGAAAACAAAATAATAATTATTTAATTTTCAATTTGTCCCATTAAAATTATTAAACTAGATATTATCGAGCGCTATACACTCATAGCCCCTAAATTTTCGAAAATTAAAAGAATTTTTAAAATTCATACTTAAACTAGATACTAACGTCTAGCGCTATACTCAAATAGCCCCTAAATTTTCGAAAATTAAAAGAATTTTGTAAATTTTAAAATTCCTATTTAAACTTGATAATATCTAGCGCTATACACATATAGCCCCTATAATTTTCGAAAATTAAAAGAATTTTTAAAATTCATACTTAAACTAGATACTAACATCTAGTGCTATACCTCATAGCCCCTACATTTTCGAAAATTAAAACAATTTTTTCAATTCTAAAAATTCATGATTAAGCTAGATAATATTATTTAACGCTGTACTCATATAGCCCCTAAAATTTTCGAAAATTAAAAGAATTTTTAAAAAAAATTCATACTTAAACTAGACACAAACATCTAGTGCTATACTCAAATAGCCCCTACATTTTCGAAAATTAAACAGAATTTTGTAAATTTTAAAAATCATAATTACAACTTGATAATATCTAGCGCTATACTCATATAGCCCCTAAAATTTTCGAAAATTAAAAGAATTTTTAAAAAATTCATACTTAAACTAGATACAAACATCTAGTGCTATACTCAAATAGCCCCTACATTTTCGAAAATTAAAAGAATTTTGTAACTTCTAAAATTTCATAATTAAGCTAGATAATATTATTTAACGCTATACTCATATAGCCCCTAAATTTTCGAAAATTAAAAGAATTTTTTTAAAATTCATGCTGAAACTAGATACTAACGTCTAGCGCTATACTCATATAGCCCCTAAATTTTCGAAAATTGAAAGAATTTTTAAAATTCATACTGAAACTAGATACTAACGTCTAGCGCTATACTCAAATAGCCCCTACATTTTCGAAAATTTCTCAAATTATTAAACTAGATACAAACATCTAGTGCTATACCTCATAGCCCCTACGTTTCGAAAAATTTTCAAGTTAATAAACTAGATACAAACATCTAGTGCTATACCTCATAGCCCCTACATTTTCGAAAAATTTTCCAATTACTAAACTAGATACAAACATCTAGTGCTATACCTCATAGCCCCTACATTTCGAAAATTTTTCAAGTTAATAAACGTTATTACGATATCTTTGCTATACCCAATTTGCAAAATAAGAATATTGTTTAAATTAACTCCTATTGAGCCTCGATAAACATAGTACGATTATACAATAGAACCCAAACTCTGAAGTAAACGTGCTTGCAAAATTTTCAAACGCATACTCACTTGTACTAAATCTATCACTCAAAATGACTTCCACTTCACACAATGCATCAATCAACTCGCCAAAAGAACGGTTCGTCTTTGATTGCGATCATTTACTTCAATTCTGCGAGAGGTTCAACAGAACCCCGGTAGAAGAACAAAACGAGTCAATCCTTGAAGTCAAACTAAAAGATTTAGATGCAAGATGGCTAAAAGTAGATGCTTCTTACGAAAAAGTAATGTTAGCCAACGAAGATTTAGTAAAAGCACAATTTAAAGAGGAGGCAAAAGCAAATTTCGATGCTTGTGTAGACGCGTATTATGTTTGTACCTCACAAATTCTTGACCTCATGAAAGCAATTCGTCTAGGTGCCAACATCCCAGGCTTTGAAGCTTCAGCCCGCTATTCTCTCCCACAACCAGCTCTTACCCAAAACTTCGTGTCTGACAATTCTGCCAATTGCATAAAACTCCCTCCCTGCGACACTGAAGTATTCAAAGGCAGTTATGAACAGTGGCCCTCATTCCGTGACATGTTCACTGCGGTGTATATTAATCACACCAAACTGTCTCCCGTCACAAAATTATATCACCTTAGAAACAAAACGAGAGATGAAGCAGGCGCTATAGTTAAACGGTACCCTCTATCCCATGATAATTTCGAACTGGCTTGGAATGCGCTAAAAGCCAGATACGAAAATAAACGTGTATTGGTTGATAACCAAATACAAATTCTTTTTGACATAACCCCTGCAACTAAAGAAGATAGCGAATCAATTCGCAAAATCCAATCGTCAGTAAACGATTCCCTAGCAACACTTAGGACACTTGGCGTTGAGGTCGATAGCTGGGACCCAATTCTAATTCGTTTGATATCTACTAAACTGCCAGAATTTACATTATCACTTTGGGAACAATCCTTGTCATCCCCTCGAGACCTTCCAAAATGGTCACAAATGTCCCAATTTTTAATTGATAGATATGAGGCAGTAGAGCGTCTTACCAACATAAAAACATCGAAAGGTACTTTTAATTCTCCAAGTACACATAACTCTAAAATTCATACGTATGTTACACAAGAAAGTCTTAACGACACTCACTTAAAAGCCAATTGTCTTAGTAAATACACTTGTCTAAATTGCAAAAAACCTCACCACACACTATTGCATATGGGCCAAAGGTCCCCCACCCCCCAATCAGAAGTTTCAAAACCAAATGAAAATCCAAACTTTAATGCAACTCGCAAATCACTGTCTAATGTAGCTCAAACTCATAATGACAATCGGCAAGATGAATATCCCCAAACATCAAGCCAAGTTCATGCTAATCACTCTACATGTTACGATAACGTTCTTCTACGCACGGCATTAATGCAGATTGAAAATAGAGGTCAGCTGTTCACAATCAGAGCGCTGATTGATCCTGGTTCTCAACGAACATTTTTAAGTGAAAAAATACAAAATCGTCTTAACCTCTCTTATCAGAAAAACAACTTCGAAATAGTAGGCATCGGCGGTCAGAAACAAACCGCCACTAAAGAGTGCTCCTTAGTATTATACGCAAAAAGATATGATCTCAGAATTCCCATTAAGGCTATTGTATTGCCAAAGGTAACTAAAAGGCTACCAGCTTGTACTTTCAAAATACCCCGCGCGCCAGAACTTGCGGACTTGGATCTTGCCGACCCAACGTTTAACCAATCATCGCAAATAGATTTAATCCTCGGCAATGACCACAAACACTTCCTCAATATTGCTGGCATAAAAAAGAATATTTGTGGACAAACCTCAGCATACAATACTGTCTTTGGATGGGTTCTAAGTGGCCCAATAAAAACGCAGCAAATTCAATCTTTTACAACCTCAGTTAACACAACAGAGGCCTCAGAGCTAAAAGATATTTTAAGAAAATTTTGGGAGCAAGAAGAATTGCCAAAAACCCACTCTAACTCTGCTGAAGACGTTTATTGTGAAAACTTTTACAAGAATACCACTACTCGTCATACAAATGGCAAATATATGGTCAGATTACCCTTTAGGCCTGAGTTCCCCGAACAAATCTTTCTCGGCTCTTCACGGTTTATAGCCTTAGCGCAATATGCTAGAATGGAGCAAACTTTAGCCAAAAATCCCGAAATACAATCCACATATCAAGAAGTTTTAAATGAATATCTAACCCTCGATCATATGGAAGAAACTAGCCCACAGGAACTCATATCTAAGGGCAAAGTAAATTCCTACTACTTGCCACATCACGCGGTTGTTCGCCCAGAACACAAAACCACTAAAGTCAGAGTGATATTCAATGCCTCGAGAAAAACGAAGTCTCAGTTTTCCCTAAACGATATTCTTTACAAAGGCCCACCTCTTCAAAATGATTTAATGACCGTAATTCTCAATTGGAGAAAATACAAGTTCGTATTTAGTGGCGATGTCCAAAAAATGTATCGCCAAATACTCGTACACCCTGATGATAGGCCCTTTCAAAGGATAGTATTTCAACCTCATTCCGATAGCCCTATAAAAGACTACCAATTAAAAACAGTTACTTTCGGAGTAAACTGCGCCCCTTATTTAGCGATACGAACCCTACTTCAGTTAGCCTCAGATTCTGAATCCACCCACCCTAAAGCATCATCAATCCTCCGCAAGGAAACATATGTCGATGATATTTTATCGGGGGGATACTCAATTGAAGAATCACTTATTGCCCAATCTCAACTTATTGAAGTCTTAAACTCAGCGGGATTGCCTCTAAAAAAGATCACAGCTAACGACCCACAGCTACTCTCTCATTTACCACAGGAAGATCTGTACGATTCAGATTTCCTTCGTTTTCATGAAACAAGCTCAACAAAAACTCTTGGCATCAAGTGGAATGCCCTAAACGATTCATTTTCGTACAATTTTTCCCCAATTGATAAGGCCACAAAAATCACTAAGCGCCAGATTCTCTCGGCAGTTGCTAAGCTTTTTGATCCCGCCGGATGGGTAGCCCCAATCGTCATCCGAGCAAAATTGTTAATGCAACAATTATGGTTGGAGGGCCTACAATGGGACGACGAAGTCTCCTAAGAATCCCTTACAAAATGGAACAATCTTATTCAAGACCTTTCACAAGTAGACACAATTTCCATTCCTCCCTGGCTACAGTATATGCCTTCGGATAGTATTCAAATCCATGGATTCTCAGACGCTTCACAGGCAGCATACTGTGCTACGGTATATATTCGTTGTCTAACTGATAAAAACACTACATTCTCCAACCTTTTAGTAGCGAAAACTAAAGTAGCGCCCATTCAGACCGTCTGCCTACCTCGCCTAGAACTGAATGGTGCTGTACTACTAGCAAATCTAGTAAGTTATGTTTGCTCATCACTAAATTTCAATACCACAGAAATATTTTTATGGACCGATTCATCCATTGTGCTTGGCTGGTTATCAAAACCACCTTCCGCCTGGGAAACATACGTTGCAAATCGAACTTAACAAATTCACGGCTTAATTCCGAATGCAACCTGGCGACATGTCCCCACTCATGACAACCCAGCAGACATTGGAACTCGCGGCTGTAGGCCGCATGACCTCACACAAAACTCGCTCTGGTGGTATGGAACTAACTGGTTAACCAAACCCCCGTCAGAATAGCCTAGTCGAAATCCCTTAAAAATAATTAAATCTCCAAAACAAACGCTTTCCTTACACATAAAAGTTGAAGAAAATGATATTCTAACCCACTTTTCTTCGTATAATAAAGCTTTACGCATTTTATGCTATATATTTCGATTCTTTAACAAATGCAAGGGAAATTTTGAGCCAGATCATAATAAAACAGTCGCGCACCCCTTTTCGCAAAGCGAGATGAAATATGTGAAATTTCGACTCATAATGCTAGCTCAAAAAACTTTTTACCATGAAGAATATCAAAGTTTGTATGACTCCCAACCCTTATCTAATAAAAGCTCGTTAAAACCACTTAATCCGTTTATAGACTCAAATTATCTCCTACGGGTAAACGGACGACTAGCCCAATCGTCGCTCCCTTATAATGAACGCTACCCAATTATATTACCCGGTAACTCTAGATTTTGCCACCTTTACCTCACTCATCTGCATAATTTTCTTTTACACGCAGAATGTAGTCAAATGTGTAGACTCACACAAACCGAATTTTATATTTCTAGACTAAAACCTAGGGTGAAAAATATCATACGACACTGCAAAACGTGTATAATCCACAAACAACAGCCATGTACACAGATAATGGCTCCCTTACCCCCCGAAAGATGCAACCTCTCATTACCCTTTCAAATAACAGGCATTGATTTCGCTGGTCCATTTGACCTTAAAACATCACCATTGCGCAATTCTGTTATAGTTAAGGGATACGTGAGTGTGTTTGTTTGCTTTAGCACAAAAGCAATTCACCTTGAACCCTGCTCAGATTTGTCCTCTTCCGCATTTCAGGCGGCATTCGCGCGATTTGTTGGGAGGCGGGGGCTCCCCCATAGGGTAATCACCGATAATGGCAGAAATTTTGTAGGAGCCAGCAGAGTCCTCAAGCGTGAATTTTCGCAATTTATGAAAACCACTTCCCTAGACATTTCACAAAAATATATAACTCACGGCTTTGAGTGGAAATTCATACCACCACATGCACCACACATGGGCGGTTTATGGGAGGCCGCTGTAAAAAGCTTTAAATTTCATTTTAAAAGATTAGCTGGCCCTCATAAATTCAGCTTCGAAGAGTTCACTACTATTTTAGCTCGTATAGAAGGGGTACTCAACTCCCGTCCCATCTCTGCACTATCAGAGGATCCTGCAGATTTGACCGCCTTAACTCCTGGTCACTTCCTTAGAGGAGCTCCCTTAATGGCTTTCCCAGAGCAAAATTACCAGAAAATGTCAGTTATTAATAGATGGGAAAAGCTAAAAGTTATTCACCATCAATTTTCAATTCGGTAGAAAGAGGATTACTTAAAATCCCTCCAAAGCGATACAAATGGAAAAATTCAGCCCGAAACCTTCAAATTGGAGATCTGGTAGTCGTTGTTGATGACTTACAACCCCCTCACGAATGGCGTCTAGGTCGAATAGTAAAAACCTATCCAGGCTCTGATGCAAACGTACGTATTGCAGATATTCGTGTCACGTCGGGAGTTATAACTCGACCGATAGTCAAACTTTGCTACCTCCCATTCTTGACTGAAGAAAACTCACACTAAAACCCTGAAACAATTCTCTGATATTTGAACTCTATTTTAAATCTCTACTCTAATACATCATTTCATCACTTATTAACATCAATTAACCATGTTCCATAAACCATTCCCCCTAAATCTAACTAACTCATTGATCCATTTTTATCCTAGGAATAACCGGAGAGTGATCATCACACGCAGCAACAGCCGTAGTCGAAGCCAGAATAACCGCCAAGGTAGAAACCAGCAACCCAGCCATAGTCGTAGCTATAGTCGTAGCCAAAGTCGCAGCCAACGCATCAGTAATAGTAGCAGCCAACACAACAGCATCAGTCGCAGGCAACGTATTGAACCCCGTTCTACACTTCGTGCTGCAGATGTATACAGGTGCATGGTCTGCAAAAACTACCACGCCTTACGTTTGTGCCCCAAATTTCTCAGGATGAGCCCACGAATGAGAAAAACCGTGGTAATTAGGCACAAATATTGCGTAAACTGTTTGGCGAAAAGTCACGAATTACGGTCGTGCACCTCTCTGGCCACCTGTAAGGAGTGCGATCGACTCCACCACACTCTTCTACACCCAAATCCAACTCGTGCGACCATGCAACCTCGCCAACAAAGAACCAGTGGTCAACCACCCGCTTCAAACACCGTTCCAGACAGCGGCGTGCTTGTGGAAGCCATAAAATCATTGGCCAACGTACTAAGTGCCACAAATAATTACACAGCTTAACATCGAGGCCGGGAGCATGTCCAAACGTAGTATGAACACAACACCTATCTTAAAATTATTTTTACGATTTATATTTATATAGTACATACAATTATTAATTTATATCTGAATTTTTTATATTAACGTTAAATCCGTTCCGGTTTACATGTGTATTGCGAACCCTGAACTTCAAACCAAAATGCATGTAAACCCTATTGTCAAATGTCAAATGTCATTTGCCCTTTGTTCTCTTTTTTTGTAACTTAACGAAACCTTTTAATCAACGCGCGGCTTCTTGCTGTTTGCTTTTTACTTTTTTTGGCACTTGATTTTCAACCACCAAAGTGTTAAGTGATAAATAAGTTGGCCAATTATAAATCTAAAAAAGTTTGTCTTAATTAAACTTAGTGTCAAAATTTAAATTTAAATAAATTTGTCTAAATTAAAATCTAAAATTGAACTATACATTGGCTATTGTAAAAATCTAAGAAATTTGCCTAAATTAAACCTAGTGTCAAAATTTAAATCTAAATTACTTTGTCTAAACTAAAATCTAAAATTGAACTATACATTTGCTATTGTAAAAAATCTAAGAAAGTTTGTCTAAATTAAACCTAGTGCCTAAAATTAAAATTAAATAAATTTGCCTAAACTAAAATATAAATTTGAACTAAAATTTGCTACTTAATAAATCATGAGTGGAAAAGAACAAAAGGGAAAGGAAGTTTGCCTAAATTAAACCTAGTGCCTAAAATTAAAATTAAATAAATTTGTCTAAACTAAAATCTAAAATTGAATTATAAATTGGCTATTAGTGAAAAAGAACAAAAGGGAAAGGAAGTTTGCCTAAATTAAACCTAGTGCCTAAAATTAAAATTAAATAAATTTGCCTAAACTAAAATATAAAATTGAACTATAATTTGCTACTTATTAACTCTAAGAAATTTTGCCTAAATTAAACCTAATTTGCCTACAGTTAAATTTAAAGTAAATTTGCCTAACCTAAAATCTAACGTGAGGTGTAAATTTATCTAAACTTGTATTTATGATTGAATTTATTGCAATAAATTTTATAAACACCTGTGAAATTTTAAATCAACTCCGCTTTTATTTAACGAGATCATACAAAAAAGGTAAGCCCAGACAACCCTAGCTCTATAACCCTACCGTCACTCATACCCTACTTTTCTCTTTTTTATTTCATTATTATAATTACTTCCCGAGTAATTATAATAACCAGTATCATTCCCTCAGATACCCCAAGCCTTGGCAACTACATTAATAATAATTAGCCCCACCTAATTATTACATACTTTTTTGATTTAACAAATTAAAATCGTCTTTCTCATCATTCTACCCGAGCACTGAAAGGTGCTTAGAAGAATTAAAACGTGCTGTGGCTAAGCGCAGCATTCTAAACTACTTAGCAAACTCACACTTAACACAAAAACAAATTTATTATAACGGTAACCACACCGAATGTGATTCCTGTTCCAGTAAATCACATGCCGAAAGTGTATACAACAACGAGAGCCACACCCCAGGCAAATAATTATATAAATTACCCACATCCCATTAGGGAAACATTCGTACCTAGGGGGAGGGGGGCAACATCTTGTTAGGAGCAGAGGCCATCAATTCCGCCAAAATGTGCCACCACCGCGTCCAACTGCTCCAAAACCTCAAGAAAGGATGGATGTTGATCCATCTAACCAATCGACGCAGGTGAATTACATGAACAGGCCACCGCAACGAAACAATAATTTCATGAGGCGTGCGAATTCGGAGAACCTGCCAAGAAAGCAGCAGCGCCTATATCACATGCAGCTTCCCGAAGCTACAGACGAAGATGAGCAACCATTTCCGGCGGAAATCAAACCGACTTCGTACATAACGAAGGAAGGCAAATGCCTACGGTTCCTTGTGGATACGGGGCCAACAAAAATTTAATTTCTCCCCAATTTTTTAACCAAGCATCAAAACTTAAAAACACCCTTATCGTCCAATCCCCTGGTGGTAACCTCTCAATAGATAAACAGATTTCCGGAAAATTTTTTAAACAATGCCAAATCGATAGCAATATTACCTTATATGTACTGCCAAAACTTTCCGACTTTGACGGCATCATAGGTGACGATACCCTTCGTCAGATTGGAGCGGTGGTTGACAGGCGAAATAATATCCTTATTTTGGGCAACCATACCCGCATACCTCTTTACACTTGGCCAATGGAAGTAGTAAGCCGGCGAAACAATTTCAGATCGCACAAAGAAAAACTTAGAGGAAATCCTGAAGAAATATAAGCCTTTGTTTGGAGACGTCGTCGGGAATGAAATGGCGAGGAGCAACGTTAGAGGGGAAATTAGAACAACCACGGATGAGCCAATTTACACCAAGAGCTATCCCTACCCGGTCAACATGCGCGATGAGGTGAACAGGCAAATACAGGAGCTCCTAGACAACGGCATAATCAGGCCATCAAAGAGCTCCTACAACTCACCCATATGGATCGTCCCCAAGAAGGCAAAAGCAAATGGGGAAAGACAATATCGAGTGGTGATCGATTATAAAAGACTGAATGCGGTCACCATAGCAGACACTTATCCCATACCCGATATTTCTTCAACCCTAGCCAGCCTCGGAAACGCCGCTTTTTTTACAACACTCGACCTTACTTCTGGATTCCATCAAATTGCCATGGAACAAAGCGGCATTCCAAAAACAGCTTTTTCTACGATGAATGGTAAGTTCGAATTTTTGAGACTCCCATTTGGTCTTAAAAATGCACCAGTTGTATTCCAGCGAATGATTGACGACGTTTTAAGAGAGCACATAGGCAAAAAGTGTTATGTGTATATCGATGACATAATCATTTTCGGGAAAGATGAAGCCGACCATTTGAAAAACGTAGAAATTATTTTCCAAACACTCATGGATGCAAATGTCAGGGTAAATCTGGAAAAAACACATTTTATGAGAACCGAGGTTGAACTCTTAGGGTACATTGTAGGGACGGAAGGAATAAAGCCAGATCCGAAAAAGGTGGACGCGATTAAAGGACTCATGCCGCCCACCAATCTCAAGGAATTGAAGCGCTTCTTGGGTATGACCTCATATTACCGCAGGTTCATCAGAGACTACGCTAAGGTATCAAAACCTCTAACCAACCTCACTCGCGGGGGAAATGCGCAGATCAAGGCTAGCCAACCCAGGAAAGTGGCAGTAACACTCGATGAAAAAGCTTTAAAAGCATTTGAAGATTTAAAAATGATGCTGACCACTACTGAAATTTTATGTTTCCCTGATTTCGAAAAACCCTTCAATCTGACCACCGATGCCTCGAACTACGCCATTGGTGCTGTGCTATCGCAAGGGGAGATTGGGAAAGACAGACCTATTGCCTTCATTTCCAGATCGTTGAGCAAAACCGAGGAGAACTATGCTACCAACGAAAAAGAAATGTTGGCTATCGTATGGGCGCTCGGCAATCTCCGAAACTATTTTTATGGTGCGAAAAAGATTAAAATTTATACAGACCATCAACCGCTTACCTATGCTTTGGGTAACCGGAACTTCAACGCAAAATTTAAAAGATGGAAGGCTCGCATTGAAGAATATAGCCACGAATTGATTTATAAGCCAGGTAAATCAAATTACTTGGCTGATGCACTATCGCTCGAAGACCCAAATCAACCATCTAACTTCAGAAACAGATACTGCTAGCGAGGGCGCCGATTCAAAAACTGAGACCGCATCGGAGGGAGTCGCGAGCAATTCGGCAACAGAATCAGCACTCGAGGGCCGCAACGAGGATCAAACAATTAACGACGAAATAAGGGACAGCGATACTGTAGCAACAATACACAGCGCGGAAGAGGATAGTTCAGAATTTATACCACACGTAGAAGCCCCCATCAACGTCTTTCGAAACCAACTGGTATTTAGCGGAAGCACACACGTCTACGAAGAACCGCATCCTGGATACACACGTCACTATATCCCCGTCAGCAGCCTTTCCAGGGAGCAGCTGACAAAAATATTGAAACAGAAACTGAGACCAGACATACTTAACGGAATTAAAATGCCCGAAGAAAAAACTCGCACTCCTTCAAGATGTGTTTCGCGATCATTTTTCAAAGTACAAAGCGCGAATTACACAAAGAACTGTTGAGGATCTCAGGAACGTTGACAATATTTTAGAGATAATAGCCAAAGAACATAGAAGAGCTCACCGAAATCTCGCCGAGAACGGGCAGCAGATTTTGGAAAAATATTATTTTCCCAGGATGAGCAGTCTGATCCGGAAATTCGTGGCAACGTGTGATATTTGCAAGCTTAATTAATATGACAGGCATCCATCCGTGCCCCCTGTTACAAGCAACACCGTCATATCCTTGCGAAATCCTTCATATCGATATTTTTGAAATTCAGGGCGAAAAATTTATTTCATGTTTAGACAAATTTTCTAAATTCGCCAAACTCTTCCACATAAAAAATCGGTCGACGCTGCATCTCCTCGAAAAAATTATAAAATTACTGCATTATTTCACAGCTCCAAAGGTTATAGCTACAGATAATGAGAGTGCTTTTCTGAGTCCAATAATTCAAAACTTTATTAAAATTTTGGGAATCCAGCTGTACCGCACACCATCGCAACGCAGCGAGGTGAACGGTCAGGTAGAAAGATTCCATTCAACAGTTTTGGAAATTTATCGTTGTCTAAAAGCTGAGTATAAAGACCTTAAGTTAAGAGAGCTGTTAAATATTGCAGTGGATCGATATAACGGCACAGTGCACACAACCACCAAAAAAAAAACCAAATGACATATTTTTTAATAGGTCCGAAAGGATAAACTTCCAAAAACTTTCAAATTTTAAACAGAAGATTAATAACGACCTCTCCTCGGAGTTAAAAAGAATACAAAAACTCCAGCTAGAGCGACATAATGCTAACCGCAAAAGCCCAAAAAATTCAAAAAAAGGGCAAACGGTTTATGTAGCTTGTAAGCAGAGGAGGGGTAAACAGAAGCCTCTTTACGTAAGAGAAAGGATTTTAAGGGATAACAAGGTCACTAATACAAAACAAAAAATTTTTCAATAAAACCTCCTTCACTGAACCTAACAACTAAAAATTAAAAATGCACCCGAAAGTGAACTAAAAGCCTCTGCAAGTAATGGCAATGTCAAAGCTCGGGCAGGTCAACAATGGCATAAGGGAAAGGCGAACTATCGAATGGTTGGGCTCTGCCTGGAAATGGCTGGCAGGGAGCCCTGATACTTCTGACTGGAGTTCGATTGTCGACAACAACAATCAACAACACTACGTGAACAAGAAAATTATCAGCCTGACAGACACTATAGCTCATCGCATGAACCAAATTGTGCGAAGAATGGCAAACGAATCTGACGAGGTTGGAGATGAAAGGTTAAGCTCAAACTTTCTGAACAAAGTGCTAGTGCTAAAAGAAGAAGTCCACGAGCTAACGTGAGCATGTCAGATGGCTAAGGCCGGCATAGTTAACACCAACCTTCTCGACAGTGAAGAATTAAGGCGAGCAATATCGGAGGTTGCAACCTTACCGTACGTCAATGACATCGAGGCTTTGGAATACAGCATGCCTTCTATTTATACAAATGGATCCATGCTGCTGTAAGTCATATCAATACCAAAAATTAGAGATGAAATTTACAACATGCTAATAGTGAGGCCCTCTATCCAGGATGTAAATAGAATCGACCTGCCGTTTAAAAAGCTGCTAGTTAATGAGGCCGAAACATATGGTGTCACGGGTGATTGCAATACGTTTAGTAATTTAACAGTCTGCCAACAAGAAGCCTTAGTAGAAATAGAGAGGGAAGAGTGTATCCCGAAGCTGTTAAGAGGCATCTATGAGACGAAAACAGGGAACATGGTTGAAATCTTAGAGGAAAGGACGCTATTCGTCACGAACTTCAACGGTAGCTTTACATGGGCTGGAGGAAAAGAATACCTAACCGGAACCTACGTGATACAGTTAAACAACCGCACCTACACAAGTGTAGCCTTGCGCACACATTTGGAAGCGCTGCCCGCAGTCCTGTCAAACATAACGAGTGCCAACCATAAAGTCAACCTGGAATACGTTCATCAACTTAGCATACAGAATATTAAGACACTCGTCCATCTTAATACAAATTTTCATATTTCAATGTTTACTGGAATGGTTGTCATTGTCATACTTATCACTGCCGTCATCGTCCTAGGCCGAACAATTTTTTCTCGGACGATTCTACACCCCATCAGACCAGCCTTAAGTGGGGACAACAAACAGTCTCTGGAGAATTTGTCCACCACCAACACCAGGAGTCCCCAGCTCAATTCCGTGTCGATGATGAATCTGCGAGACGCAGATGCTTAAGAGTGGAGGAGTTAACGACACTGCCTGGCCATGAAACTTGCTGAATGCACTAAATTCGCAATACGTCAACATTAAGTTCAACTCACAGGCGTATCAAATAACATCTTGCGAAATATTGGAATCAACACTTTTCAGACACGCGCATACGTAACCCGACACCATATCAGGTTACCACATGCGAATTAAGTTGGTCAGCAGTTTCCACGGTTTGCGGCGCAAAACAACCGCGAGCGCAGCGGCAGAGCAGAGGGTAAAAAATGGGAAAATAGCAACTGATCAGGCAGTCAAATTAATTAAATATTTGAATTAAGTGTTTGTTGAATAAATTTAATTTTTTGTGTGAATAAATTTAATCTTTTGAATTTAGAAAAAGAGTTTTTAATTAGCAATAGCAGACCGCCGTTGAGGTCTGCAAAATATATTTTTTTGAAGTGCACAAAATAAATTTGTTAACTCATATAATAATATAAAATAATAAACAAAACACAAAAATTTTAATGAATAACAAACAATAAAATAATTAAATAATATCTAACAAAAGATATTATGATCTAAACTTAAAATTTTAAGTTTTAAAGAATTTGCGTAGAAAATTAAATGAAAACTAACACTGCCGGCTTTTTTTTTTATTGATTTTTTAATAAATAAAACACATATGAATAAACAAACAGAGAAATGAAATGTCAAATAAATGAGAACTGATATGACAGCAGATTACTAAGCATTAGTTGCTCAAGCAATCAGAAGAGCAATCATTGCGCAAGGGATTGACACTCATCGCAATATGTGGGCCATATGTGGCAAATTTTATGGAGCAATCAAATTAGACATTTGCTGATCCACAAACGAGAACATTTGTCGAACATTTGTAGCAACACTAAATGTTGCTACGTGCGTGGGGATGTTTCGGGTTCAAATTCGTGTTGCCTTTTTGATTACGTGCGTGAACAAAACATACCGAAGAAGCGCGTGTGAACATATAAATACCGAAATCAGCCGCAAACAATACTTTTTTTTTTTGTTTTGACCACGGGCTATTATTATTGTTTTGAAAACAACAGCACGTGCGTGACAAACAATAACAAAACATGCAAAATTATATCAGAAAACATTACGAACACTGTTTGTTTTGCGAGTTTCCTTATTGCGATTCACAATAAGGATTGTTGAATGGATAGAGAGCACTTGTAACCGACTATCGTAATTTGAATAATGATGTTGTGAAAATATAAACAAAGCAGCACATAAACTGATTGTTTTCTAATCTTGAATAATTGAATACACCACGCAGTGTTAAGTGATTGATTACCAAAATGTAACAATAATTTTATTAAATATTAACGTCTTATATATACAAATAGTAACAACTAAAATTTAATTACTAAGCAAATTAACAATTAAAATCAAAGTAAAAATAAATAAAAGAAAATAAGTGTGCCTTGCAGTTTATTAATTTGCCTTTTTAATGATCATTAATTAATCATTTATGCTTGTTCAGGTAAACAAACATAAAGGTGAAAGAACTTATTAGAGACGATTCAGCGTTTTTGGTTAAATAATGAAACTAAATATGTAAACAAACATATGGGTGAAAGAACTTGTTAAATAAGTTCAGTGCTTTTCTTTAAATATTATGAAAAAATTAAAATAAGGAAATATGAAACTAAACATTCTGCCGGCCTTGAATTTATTAAATTCAAAAGAGAATTGAGCAAGTTATGTAAACAAATTAAAATTTGAATTTATAAAAAAAAATGTGTAATAAAATCTAGGTTTAAAGGGAATTTATAAAATGAATGAATTTATAAAATAAATGTGTAATAAAGTTAAGCTAAAGGTGTACTTCAGGGTTTATGGATAGTCTTGCTGTTGGGGTAGGCTTTGTTGGATTTTCAAGTGTGTTGCTCTGCCTTGTTGATTTCAATTTCCATGATAGCCATATAATCGTACTAATGATTAACAATAGTGCTGCATAACTTGTTATGTGGTGATGAATATTTTGGTCTTCAACTAGTTGCGGCAATTTGACCAATTTGTCTTCGTTAATGGCCTTTTGTAGTTGCTTCAGCTGTGTCAATTCGTTGTTGAAGTCTAGCGGTGTTCCGTTGAACATGGGTTGCATGATTGGTTTATTTATTGTGTATAGATCTCCAAATGCCACATGTGACGTATACATGGTTGTGGTATATACTTGATGCGCTTGAATCGTGGCAGTGTTGTGTTTAAGGGTGCAATCATTCTGTAAAGTGAGAAGACTGGAGCCTTGTAATTCAAGAAGTTGGGCTGTCCCATTGCACAAAGCACTGATTTTAGTTGCATGCTTTGTTCCGAAAATCCACTGATTTGTATGTTGTAAAGGACTCCATATTGAATTAGATTTAGTTTCTTGCCACATGCATTTTGTATTGGTTAAGTTCTTAAGCAAGCTAATTTCACATAAATATTCTTGAGCACCTTGGTGATCATTTGTTTGTTTATTTGTACACAGCAGTTGGTTTGCAGTTTCTTTGATAGCTTTGCACTCCTTCAAATCTTCCTTTGATAGTGCGAAATATTGGTCATGATGTGGTGTCACCGCAAGAAGATTTGTTTCAGGCTGAATGATAAGCATAGTGTCGTTGATCACGGCTGGAATCGGTATGATGTTGAATAGATTAAATGCTTCGTTGTTAGTTAACGGAATGCGTATGATGAACATAATATGCTCTGGTGAGATTCCAGTTTGTAAGTTCATAAACCTATACATATGAATAACGTCATTTTGGTTAAATGGCAAGCGTAGGGTGTTAGGTAAATGTTCTTTAATTTTTGTTATTTCTTGCTGCTGTTGTAGTGGGGAAATCAGTAAAGGGCTGATTTGGCCATGCCTTGCACCAGTTAATGTATCAAATATGTCGGCTTCTAACCTTTCTAAGTCTGATGATAGCAAGGCTAGCTGGGTTGACAGCGATGTGTAGGTTTCTAGTAAATTGATTTGTTTTTCAACATTCGTAATTTCCTTTGATATCATATTAGCTTCAGCTTGAAGCTCGTTGAATTTTATTACTATTGTTTGTGTTTCTTTCTTGAGGATGTTGATAGTAGTATCAATGATTGACGTTTGATTTTGAATCATTTCTGACAAAGCAATATCGTTGTTGTTGAGTTGCTTAATTACCTTTGAGACGTCGTTAGCGTAATCACTATCTAGAACACCGAATAATTTATTTGCAATATTTCCAATTACATCAAATGCTCCTCTAGTTCTTCGTCTTTTTATTAAATTTGTCTCTTGTAGTTCAAAGTTAATATTTGTAAAATGCTTGACCAGTTCTGTGCACATATTTGATTGTTGAAGAAGTGGGCAGAGTTTTTCGAGAAGTGTTGTTCCATTTTGAAAGATTTGTAATTCGGTTTGAATTGGTGATAAGTTGAAAAACGTAATGATTTTTCATTCTCCAACCACACGATTCACCGTACCAATTCCTTCGAAATAAATTCCCGGTTTATTTGGAAACTGTTGAAGGGTTATTGGTGTTGCCAAGATTAAAGGAAATAAAACCAGTAATATTGTTGCTATTGATAGAAGTGATGATGCTGATGACATTTTCTGACGTTTGTTTGGCACTATAACTTCTTTGCGTGGTTCTGAGTCTGTAACATTTGTGCAAGTTGTTGTGTCCTGTTTGTGTTCACTACAGTTGATTGATCCTGCTGTGGGCAATGGAGCTAGTAAATGAACGGGGCGCTTACAAATTCCCCTAGATGTTTTTACGTCTGCAACTCGAATTCGTCCATCATTACCTCTGTAAACCTTGTGAACTCTTCCAATCGGCCAATTCATAGTGGGTAGGTTATCGTCTTTAACAATGACCATATCGTGTTCCTTAAGGTTTTCAGATTCGGTTTTCCATTTATGTCGATATTGAAGCTCATTTAGGTATTCATTCGACCATCTTGTCCAAAAGTCATGTTTTATTTTTGACACTAATTCCCAACGTTGTACTATATTTTTTGCATCATTACGATGATGTGGGTCTGGAGTAGCAGTGAGTGGTTCTCCAATGAGAAAATGCCCTGGAGTAATGGCTGTTAAATCATTAGGGTCTGTTGACATAGATGTCAGTGGTCGAGAGTTTAATATTGCCTCTATTTCCACGATGACAGTTTCTAGCTCCTCATACGTTAGTGATACTGTAGACATGCTTCTCACTAGCAAATATTTAGCCGATTTTACCGCTGTCTCCCACAACCCGCCAAAATGTGGTGCTCTAGGAGGGATGAATTGGAAGTGAATTCCTTTATTGCTGCTATTTCGAATGATTTTTTCTTGTGCGTCTTTTGAAAATATGCTGTCATTAAGTTCTTCTAACTGATTCTTTGCGCCCACAAAATTTGTTGCGTTGTCACAATAAATTGTCTGGCAACGACCTCGTCTGCCAGTAAATCGGTTGAGTGCTCCTAAAAATGCGTTGGTTGTTAGATCAGTCACCAATTCAAGATGAACTGCTTTTGTTGAGAAACAGCAAAAAACTGCCACGTAGGCCTTTGTTGGTTTCTTCCCACGAATTTTGTAATGAACCCAAATTGGGCCGCAATAATCAACTCCAGTATTCAAGAATGGCCTTGTCATCATTACTCGAGCAGAAGGAAGATTTCCCATGATTTGACCCATTAATTTAGGTTTGGCCTTTGAACATTGAATACAGTAATGGACTGTGTTGCGTGCCATAATTTTACCTTTGATAGGCCAAAAACGTTGTCTTATTGCTGATAATAGTGATTGCGTTCCACAATGTTTATTTTCTTCATGCTTTTGTTTAAATAGCAATTTAACAATGGGATCATTATACGGTAATACCATAGGATGTTTTGAGTCATATGGTAATGTTGAATGTTCCAAACGGCCTCCGACTCTGATAATGCCATCAGTATCGATGAACGGGGCCAATGTGCTTAATTTGCTTGACTGTGCTACAGCTCTGTGGTTTCTTATGTCATTTATTTCTTGCTTGAATTCGGATACTTGAATTGTCCGAACAATCAACAGTAACGAATTTTGGATTTCCAAGGGTGACAATGCCAGATGTTGTGGTTTTGGGCGGATGAAAGGACGTCGTAGATACGCTACAGAATTTTGGAGTAATGTGAATGAGTTTTTATGATTAATGCGATAAATGATTGCCTTTAAATCATTTGGCTGATGACTTATTGCCACGATTCTCTTTGTTTTCCTTTCAATGTCGTTAGGTATTTCAGCGATTTTAGCTATTGGTTGAACCCAAAAGTCTTGTCTTTCATATAGAAATATGGGACCGTAAAACCAATCGGAATTAGTTCTGAGCTTTTTAGGACTGATACCTCTAGACAGGACATCGGCGGGGTTGTTATTGGACGACACATGATGCCATTGTTCTGCGTTCGTCAATTGTTGAATTGTGCTGATTCTATTTGACACAAAGGAATGTAGAGTTGATGATGGTGACTGGATCCATGACAGTACTATTGTGGAGTCGGACCATAGAAACTTTTGTATGTTTGCGAGTTTTATGTCCGTTTGGACTCGATTTGTGAGTTCCGCCCCCAAAAGTGCTGCACATAATTCCAGTCGAGGAATCGTAAGTTTTTTCATTGGAGCAACTCTGGATTTGGCACATAAAAGCTGGACAGATATCGTTTTATCCTCATTGATGGATCTGATATATACTGCTGCACCGAAGGCTTTCTCTGAAGCATCCACAAAGGTGTGTAGCTGCACTTGATTAGGTACTTGACCACGGAATACATGCCTGCGTGTTTTTAAATTGTTGAGTTCCTGCAAATCGTCGCGAAATTGAGTCTATTGACGCCTTAAACTTGGTGGAAGTTCTTCGTCCCAGTCTACCTTCAACACCCAGAGTTGTTGCATGAATAATTTTGCCTGTACAGTGACTGGTCCGAACAGTCCAAGTGGATCAAAAATGCGCGCTAAGTCTGATGAAACAGTGCGTTTTGTGATTTTAGAGTGCGTCGAAATATGTGCTCGCCCACACAATTCATCTGATTTAGGTAGCCAGAATAAACCTAAGGTTTTTATGATGTGTTTTGATGACTGATCTAGATCTAAGTTTATTTCTTGATCTTTCAAGGGTATCTCCGATAATAAATGTTTACAGTTAGCAGTCCATTTTCGTAATTTGAATCCTGCATTCATCAAGAGTGCTGCAGTCTGTTTTTGCATGTGTTGAGCAGTGGTGATGTCATTTGCACCGCTTAAACAATCATCAACATAGAAGTCATCATGTACGACGGCAGCTCCAAGGGGGTATTTACTTTTATTTCTTGTGCTCAGATATTGAAGACATTTTGTTGCCAAATAAGGAGCGGATGTTGTCCCGTAAGTTACAGTGTTGAGTTTGTAGTAACTGTAATCTTCAGATTCGTTGGTTCTCCAGACAATTAGTTGATATGCAGAATCCTCATTGTGTATAAGAATTTGCCTATACATTTTTTCAATGTCAGCTGTGAACACGAACTTATGAAGGCGAAAACGCAATAAAATTGAAAACAGATCACTCTGTACGACAGGTCCCTTATGTAATATGTCATTAAGTGAAATACCGGTTGATGTTTTTGCCGACGCGTCGAAGACAACCCGTAGCTTTGTTGTACTGCTGTCGGGCTTCAGCACACAGTGATGTGGTATAAAGTAGTTTGAGGCTGGAACATCCTGTTTCCTGATTTTCTTCATATGACCTAATGCCTCATATTCTTCCATAAATTTCCGGTATTCAGCGTGAAGGTTGGGATTTAATTTCAGTTTTCTTTCAATCGATTGAAAACGTTTTTCAGCTTGAGCTTGTGAGTTACCCAATACTGATGGATTGTCAGCGAATGGAAGCCTAACTACGAATCGTCCATCTGGATTTCTTGTGACATTGTTATCAAAGTGTGTTTCACAGAGCCTTTCCTTTGGAGTTACGCATTCGGTGTGGTTATCTATCTCTTCGAGTTTCCAGAACTTTTCCAATAGATTGGAAACCTTTTCTTCCTCAGCACCGTATATAGCACATGTGACTGCTTTTTCACTTTGTATTTCTGTTTTCCCGATTGCGATCCATCCTAATACTGTATTTTGGAGCAATGGTAAGCGGTTTCCTAATGTTATTTGTTCCGGTTTTAAGAAATGATGATAGTATTCTGCTCCAATGAGAATATCAATTTTTCCTGGTCTGTAGAAGAAGGGATCTGCCAATTGTGCGTCGTTTGGAATGTTCCAGGTTGATACGTCGATATACCTAGATGGTTGTGGTGAGATGATTTCCGGTAAAACAAATGCTTCAAATCTTGTTGAAAACCTTTCTGCACAAGACTGGAGGTCCACATTTACTCTTGAGCTGGATGTCCCTGTGTGCTGGCCTATTCCTTCAATGACTAGTTTTGTTTTTTTTGTTGATAGCGACAGTTTATTAATAAGTCGCTGCGAGATTAAACTCACTTGTGAGCCGGCATCTAAAACCGCTCGTCCTTCACATGCTTGGCCATTGTTTGCTACGATTCTGACCTTTGCTGTTGCAAGGAGAACGTAGTTTTGATGTGTTTGATTATTTCCTACTCCTTGGTTTGTGGTTGCTACTACGGAATTGGTAGAGGATGATGCTGGTTGTGCATTATTTGTAGCAATGGCTGGTGCTGAAGCTGATGACGCCTGAGTTATACCTTTCTTTTGGATTTGGGGCTTCGGTTTGGAGTCAAAGTGCAAGAGAGAATTGTGTTTTTTGTGCAATGCTTGCATGTACGCGAAATGCAAGTTTCAGCCTTATGCCCGGGTTTTAGACAGTTTATGCATAATTTCTTATCTTGCACCCATTGGTACCGCTCCTTTGGTGTCATTTGAATGAAATTTTTGCAATAGTATATCGCATAATCCTTGGCGTCACATCCTTTACAGGCAGTTGATAGTAGTGATGCAGTTGTTGTTATCTTTGGTGAATTTTGATTTTCAGCTTTTTTGGACCTCTCCTTTTGGCCTAACGACTCCAATGCTTGGAACCGTTGTTCCAAAAACCTTAAGAAATGGTCAATTGTTTGTACTTCTCTTGGAGTTGTTATTGATGATTCATAAAGGATGTGAGTATTTCGATCAAGTTTTTTTATTAGTATTTGTAGTAAGAGGGGATCCCAATCCTGCACTTTTACGTTTAAGTTGGTGAGAGCAGCCAGACTTTCTTGGATGACGTCATGGAGGCCTTTGATCGAATTCGCTTCAGATGTGATACATTGATGGCGCAAAATTTGCTCAATTATTGTTGAAGTAAGCACCCGTTTGTTGTTGAATCGGTCTTTCAATGTGGTCCAAGCTGTCATGTAGTTGTATTCGGTAAGAGCTAAATGTCGGATGAGGCGCTCGGCTTCTCCCGTTAAATGGGTTTTTAAATACCACATTTTTTGTACTGCTGAGATAGGTTGCTCGTGTACAACCTTTTGAAACAGATCTGAGAATGTTGGCCATTTTTCGTAATCACCCGCAAATTTTGGTATGATTACTTTCGGTAGGGAAATGTTGGTGGGTGTGGCTGGCATATTGTCTGTTGCCTCCGCCAACTTTCTGACCCTCCCTTCCAGCTGGATATACCTTGTTATGTCATAGCCTTGTGTTGTAAGGTTGTCAGACAATTCTGACATCTGGAAATGTATGTCTTCAATTGGTTGCCATAACCTTGTGGCGGCTATAGCATCTGTATGAGCGGATTCGTCCTCTAACATCCTTTCTAAAGATGACATCATGGCAGATTGTCTGCGCATAAGTTTCACAAGCCCGCTGTGATGCACCGTGGCACCTTCTTCGGACTGTTGCATTGAAGGTAAAGGTTCTGATGCTTCACTTACTTCTGGTGGCTGCATGGTTGCTTCCTTTATTCTCTTGATTTGAGAGTCGATGTTATCCAATGCCTCCCGGTACTTTGCTCCGAGCAGTTGGTGAAGATTGTTGACAATGTATGGGTCATTGTAGCCGAGTTTTTGATCTTTACGGATCACATTCTCCACTCTTTCAAATTCTAACCATAGATTGGATAGTTCTTCGGACCTTTTTTGGTAGAAGTCTAGGCTTCTCCGGTCTAGTGGAGCTTTTTTACGTTGGCAATAGCCTTCTCAAGCTCTATTGCCTTTTGTTCTTGTAAGCTGATTAGTTCTTGTAGATTTGCCATGGTAGACTATGTACTACGAATGAAGAGTTGAATATATATGCACTTGTATTTGTATTTGCAAATAATGATCCTGCACCTGGAACAGGATCACGTCGGGGTCACCAAAATTTATGTTTGTTTTGCGAGTTTCCTTATTGCGATTCATAATAAGGATTGTTGAATGGATAGAGCGGCACTTGTAACCGACTATCGTTATTTGAATAATGTTGTTGTGAAAATATAAACAAAGCAGCACATAAACTGATTGTTTTCTAATCTTGAATAATTGAATACACCACGCAGTGTTAAGTGATTGATTACCAAAATGTAACAATAATTTTATTAAATATTAACGCCTTATATATACAAATAGTAACAACTAAAATTTAATTACTAAGCAAATTAACAATTAAAATTAAAGTAAAAATAAATAAAAGAAAATAAGTGTGTCTTGCAGTTTATTAATTTGCCTTTTTAATGATCATTAATTAATCATTTATGCTTGTTCAGGTAAGCAAACATAAAGGTGAAAGAACTTATTAGAAACGATTCAGCGTTTTTGGTTAAATAATGAAACTAAATATGTAAACAAACATATGGGTGAAAGAACTTGTTAAATAAGTTCAGTGCTTTTCTTTAAATATTATGAAAAAATTAAAATAAAGAAATATGAAACTAAACATTTGCAATTAAAAGAACTCAAAGGTTTATTATAAAGGGAATAAACCTTAACGCGTTTTATTAAGTAAAAACGTAACAATATTGTTTCTTTTTTATTCATTAACAACAGGTTTTTAAGAGCGCATACATGTTTTATCAGTTTATATATCCATTTACAATGATGGTTTGTAGTCCTTTAGGTTGTGGAAAATCTACTTTCATTAAAAATTTAATCAAAAATCAAAACTTAATATCTAAAGATATAGATCGAATCATATGGTGTTATTCTGAAAAAAATTTACTTCCAAATATAGAAAATGTAGAGTTTGTTAAAGGAATTCTAGAGACTTTTAATACGAATGACGAAGAATCTACTTTAATAATATTGGATGATTTAATGCTTGAATCATCAAATCAGAAAGTTTGTGAACTATTAACAAAGGGATCTCATCATAGAAATTTAAGTGTAGTTTTAGTTACACAAAATATTTTTCATAAAGGGACTTATTCGAGAGATATTTCATTAAACTCCAAATATATAGTTATGTTTAAAAATCCAAGAGATAAGACACAATTCCAACATCTAGCTCGCCAAGTATATCCAGAAAACTCAAAATCTTTAGTAGAAGTATATAATCATTGTACACAACAGGCTCATGGTTATTTAATAGTTGATCTTACTCAAGAAATACCTAACGCTTTAAGATTTAGATTAAATATTTTTAATACAGATTACTATACATTTGCAAATATAAACAATTACCTCAAATCTAAAGTTACTGAATGAGAACAAACATATTCTCTATGTTCTTAAAAAAGCACATCCCAAACTACGAAATGCCATTTTGTTGACAATGTTGTTATCAAAACTTTAAATGAAATTCATTTAAATATTATAAACAGAAATCATAAAATAAACAAAACTGTGTTTGAAAAACTAAAACCATATAAAAATACTTTGAGGAAAGTTTGTTCATCACAAACCTCTATGCATCAAAAGAGGAAACATCTTATTCAAAAGGAAGGATTTTTACCCATCATTATTTCATCAATATTAAGTGGAGTCATTGGAAAAATTTTAGAAAATGTCAAATAATTTATCAAAACTTATAGTTCTTCATCCATCAACTTACGAAAAATTTAAAGTTGAATATTCTGATTCAGATTTTTTACATCGGAAACTCTTACCAATATATGGTTCACATATACTAAAAGATATTAACAAATGGTATTATATTAAACAAGAACTTGCTAAATATCTAATTGGATCCCAACGAACATCTAATCAGAATAAAATATCGGCATTGCATAATTTGCGCGATAATGAAACTCAAACTAGAAAGGTGTATAAAAAGCACATCGAAAGTCAAACAATAACACCTAAATCGAGTAGTATAGAACTGCAAACAGATTTGAATTTACCTGAGGATATTTATACAAATAATGATGATCAAAACTATATGGATACAACAATACAAAAATGTAATCCTTCTTCTGCAACTTCCGTAGCTAAGCGTCTTAAAAGCTTAAAAGCTCGGAAAAAGGAAATCCAAAAATAAGAATATTATCCAAAACTGATAACTATTCAAATATGAAACAATCCACTTTACCTTATCAATATTCTCCTCGTGTAACAAGAAATCGAAAGAAATTAGATTACGATACTAAAAATGTAATATGGCAGAATATTTAAAAATTTATTTTAGAAATAAAATTCAAAATTTTTTAATAAACGTATTGTTTTTTTTTTACTCATAAAACTCAAAAATTATATTATATATGTAATATAATTATAATTATAATTATTGAATATTAATTTTTAACTTTTGCATCGATTATTAAGTCAGCTTGGTTAAATATGTCGTTTCCAATAACGGCGGAATATAAGATATCACCCTCTTTTACGACGTAGAAAACAATATCCAGCTCAACGTTGTCTACTTTTACTAGGCATTTAAGACAACCCCCCGTCGTTATAGTTTTACCACCAATGCCTGATAGAATTTTTGTTCCAGATTCCAACGGTGCATCTCCTAACATAAAAAGCGTATCATAACGGAGTAAACTTATATCGCTGCCAGTATCGACCAGAGCGGAGACAGTTTTCCCTAAAATCTCAATCTCTTTAAAAATTCGTTTCGAAGCTGCTGGTACATCGTCCGTCAGTGTATGACCAACTCTTTTTTCCTCCTTAATCTTTTAATTTTTAGGCGTTTCTACTCGTTTCAGTGTACCACACTCAGATGATTTGTGGCCAAACTCCTTACACTTAAAACATTTTATATCGGTTGAACGGCAATTTCTCGAAATATGGCCCATCTCCCCACACTTAAAACATTTGACATTATTTTCGGTCTTCACTTTCGTAACCACTTTCTCGCATCTTGGGTCGCTGCCTTTAAAATTTAACGATCTCGCAGGTGCACCAATTTTTTCATACACAATTATTTTCTCTTTTAGCTCTGAAATATTTCGCGCTTGGTATAAAATTGATTTATTTATTTTGGAATCGGGTATACCCTCAATAAAATATTCCACAATACTAATTTATCCAAATGTATGGAACTGCCAATTTCCATTAAAGTGTACAAATATTGCTTGTAAGACTCATCCGGCCTCTTCCGGCGACCCCTCAACATTTTATGAACTGCAATTGATGACAACTTAGTGCCAAATTCTGCTCTTTAAATTTCTTTTAGACTACCCCAATTTCTTACGCAAGCTTGGCTCCTCACAAAGATTCGAGCTGCGCCCGTCAACAATTGCCTAGCATATATATAACATTGCAATTCATTATATTTAACGACGTGCGCGCAGTCTTCGAATTCCTGAATCCACGATTCAATATCAGGTGTACCTTCCCCTAAAAAACATGTGAGCGAATCCTGAACATCTTTTAGGGTAAAACTAGAATGTTCTGTCATATCACGTCCCAAATCTGAAGTCGCATCACCGAAATTAGAGCCCTCGTCAGCGCCAGGATTGCAAAAATGTCAAATAAGACGTTCCTGTAAGTCCGTTTTCGACCCAGTCGACGACAGTCTAGCGTCCTCCGCGTATGTCTTCAAGTCTTCCACCGTCAAAGCCAAAATTTCCCGCAATTCCCTGACAGTGCACAAAAGTTTCACAAATTCCTAGTGCAAAGCAAAAATGTTAAATATTTAAAATATATTAATTCAACCACCAGCTAACTAACTCAATCGAAACTTCAATATTAAAATACTCCAAACCTCACTCTTGATTATTCTCCTCTTTACCAAAATATCACCACAATCAAAAGGCCGTCTGCCCTT
Organism: Pollenia amentaria; assembly: GCA_943735925.1. NCBI lineage: Eukaryota > Metazoa > Arthropoda > Insecta > Diptera > Polleniidae > Pollenia > Pollenia amentaria. The sequence goes on from OX031009.1 coordinate 65,314,978, forward strand.
TATACAAACTCAATATTACATACAATAAAATCAACAAACTACAACTACTTAGCTTATTCCACAGTTGCAGCTTCTCAGTCTACATCAATGGTGCACATACATTAAACAATTAGAAAAAAATGAATAAATTTGTTTTTATGCTTACTCAAAACTTTTGTGATTTTTTTTTCAAACTCGTCCCACTTCTTAAATAACTAGAAATATTTAAATAAATTTTGTATGTCCTGAAAGGTCTAGTGAAAAGCTTTGAAATTATACCAATATTAGGCCATATATCGATGCCTTACTTTCTCAACCTCGTATCTTAAAAAAATACGGTTTGGACTTTTTCATATAAAACGATGGTTTTTTTGTGTTCTATTACTGCAAAAACTTATTATTTCAATAATTTATTAATATTTACAGAATTGAGCAAATTATTGAAATAATAAGTTGTTGCAGTAATTGAACACAAAAAAAAACAATCGTTTTATATGAAAAAGTCCACACCGTATTTTTTTAAGATACGAGGTTGAGAAAGTAAGTTTGGAAATGTAGTGAAAAATCGCATATTTATATGAAAACTTTAAACGTCCGTAACTCGAAAACTAACACCCGTATTCAAAACAAAAATTTAGTTACTGCATATCTCCTGATTAAGGATTTCTTAACTAAAACAGAGATGTACAAATTTTTGTTAACCGGGCAATTTAAAAGAGTTTTGAATAAACTCATGACTAAATGGTGATTAAGCTTAATCAACATTTTAGTTGCTCACTCGATGAGCGGAGTATAGTCGGAGTACACAAATTTTCGTTTTGAATACGGGTGTAAGTGTTTTCGCCAATTTATTTATTTAATTTTTTCTTCTTATTTTTAAATTTTCTATCACCCTAGGTACCTTTTTTATTTGGAGCTGCGTCGGTAAACTAGATTTAAGCCCAGGCTTATAAGGGATCGATACATCCGCAAATTTTTATATGCGCTGGAAAAAGCGCTATTTGTTTAAAAAATTTATTGCTTTAAAATTTCCCACTCGCCATATACATGCAATTCATGTCTTCCGTAAGCGAGATGGTAAGCGATAGTTTTACGTTTCTCCCTTACAAACCTGCTGCGCTGTGAGCTTCATTTTTATTGGGTGTCTGCTAGAAATGAGCGATATAACTGTACCCGTGATATGAGCGATATAACTGTACTGTAAACTATGTTTTCACTAGAAACCTTTTGCTCAAACGTAACAGGCAAACTATTGTTCGATATTATTAATGAAAAACTTTTTTCTACAGTAGACTCCAAAAAATTAGCTGGCGTTTGTACTGATGGCGCAAACGTCAGTTTTCACGGCAGGGTGAGATGTTAAAACTTTTGATGCCAGCACTACCAGGTGCACAATGCGATTAAAATTATTGAATATATACTCATGTCGTTTTAGTTGACACATTTAACTTCCATATTTTTTTCACACGATATTTCTGTCATCTACACAGAGGTCAATAAATTTTCTGGAGTCCGAAATTGATAAAAAATTTTCATTAATAACATTGAACAAAAACCTTGGCTGTTACTTTTGTACCTTGAACCTTGGCTGTTTTGAGAGAAATCATTGTTTCAAAGATTTAATACTCTTTATCTGCGTAACAAGCTAGCAAGTCAGTGCTTTCATCAAAAGCAAAAGAAAAAAAAATTACAAAATTTTTCACACCGTAAAAAAATAACAACCGTTCTTTTAAATTTCACAACTTTTCTCCCAGTGCACCTGTGGTTTTGTCAGTGTATTGGTGAGAGAATTTAGTTTTGCGCATCACTGACGTATAGTAAGATCATAAGCAGCTATGGGCAAATACAAAATGAAAATGCAAAAAGAGCGAACGATGTGTACACTGTACATCAGAGCTCGGCAAAAGTACTACACCGTGCTTTTTTTCTCACAATAACATTCGCTCTCACTTTGTAAAAAACAAACAAAATCATTTATTTTCGTACGAACATTCAAACAAGAAGGTTCTGTTGACGCTTGCTTAAGAATAACACTGCGAGAAATGTTCAAGACAGAATGGGAATTTGATTTCTTGTTTGCCGAAATTTTTTTTTATTATATTATATTTTTTTATATTATATTATATAAATTATTATCTGATCACTAATTCCACTATAGTAATAAAAAAGATTACCCAGTTTTGGTGTTTAAAAATATTAATGTGTTCTTATAAAAAGAATTAAAAACTCTGCTAATTTTTTTCTTGAGCTTGATTATACATTATGCTGTTAAAAAAATTATATATTTATTTGATGATACGTCATTTTTAATTTTGTAAAATTATATAAAAATACATACATATGTAACGTGAATCCTAATCAACAAAAATTTTAAATTTTCAAATAATATCTACATTGTTTTGCGATATGTGTTTTGTTTGTGAAAAAAAATTCTTTGATGCCTGTAAAAGGGTCCCTTTTTCTTTCGTTAAAAAGACGTACCTAAATGCAGAAATTATTAAGAAAAAAATTGCCACAAGAATTTGTTGGTATTTTGTGCTTGTAAAAACATTTTTGTTTCTGTACCAATCGCGTAATAATCGTGTTTTCTTTAAAAACACTTTTCTTAAGTAAGTAAAAATATTTAAATAACAAGTTAAAAAAGTCTTTTTTTCCTACAATTTATGTGTAAACCTATACACATAAAAGCAAATGTGACAGCAGGTAAAATTTTTGTGTAAGAAGATGTGTTTTATTGATGTATTAATGAGACTTTATTGTTTAGCACTATTTTTATTGCTTACTTTTTTATGCTACAATTATACGACCGAGTCCAAAGAGTTAACCTTACTAATTTATGGTATTTATTTAACGCAACTTTGACCTGTTATAAATTTTTGCAGGCAAACTCAGGTGCTCATTTGGTATTTTGTAAAAAGTTATGATATACCATTAGCTAGAATTAAGATGTATGCACAGATGTTTGAAGTATGAGTAACCCAACAAAGTGAATACCCTTTTTATTTTACTTACCACTATGAATACCCTAACTTTTTACTAAAATAACTTTTTCACGTTATAATTCCCATGTCATTTATTTTATTTTTGAATAAATAGACCAGGGAAATCCATTTCTATGCACAATTGTGTATACCACAGATTACTACACAGATATGTCACGAGACGGAAGATTTTGCGTTTTTTTTTTGACTCTTTCTACGAAAGCTGCCCTTTTTGCATTTCTCTTTGCATTATCTTTGTGGCGCAAACAATGAACACAAAGCAAAATCGAACAACGATTTTTCATTGTTTTCTAGATTTTGTGAAGGATTATGTGATACTGACCGACATGTTGCGAAAAAATATTGTGTATCAAATAAGTTAAAACAAATTTTAGAAAGAATTTATGTTATTTTGTTTAATAAAATCATTTAATTACAAAAAGAGCAATGGATTTTAATGCATTGTTGCAGCAAGCACAACGCTTAACAAATGAAACGCAAACCTCCGAAGAACTACCTCGTGTCTAGCGTACAATTTCACAAGTATTAGAGGCCACCAAGGGACTGCATTCGCGTGTAACACAAACCGGGGCACAAGATATACAAGCGTAAGTTATAAAATGTTTATATTACATATGTACGAATATTTTAATTTAACCTATTAAAATTGTTTACTTTTAGCCACATTTTATTGGGCTCCAAAGGAATTGATTTGCCCAAAATCTCACAAAAACTTGAGTCATTGAGTGCCCGCAAAACTTTTGAGCCTTTAGATCCAATTTCTGATACAGATATACAAAGTTTTTTGAAAAATTAAAAAGAAAATGCCATAGTTTCTGTTATTGACGAAGTTTATAAGAATGTAAGTTTACCTTGAATATAATTTTACAAATAAATGTATTTAAAATATTTTGTCTTCTAGTCCTTTATGAATGCCCAAAAACGTAAATGGGAGCACATTAAATCAGAATGGCGTCAAGAAAAAATGAAATGGATGAATGCTTTGTTGGGTCCTTCACAAAATTGGATTGATATACAAAAGGTGCCAGTACAAACTGATATCAATTTCTGTTTTAGCCGCCGATTTCATAGAACGCTTAAGAGGCAGTCGCATTGCCTGCAAACCTCAAGTCTTGTCCAATTTCAACCTATTAACGGAATTGGTAGCTTTTTTTGATTACTATCACGAGCGCAAATTTAAAATTGCTCTAGAAGTTTTAGCCAATACAAAGTTGGTGCCCATGTCTGTGAACGATTTAGATGAATGTATTAGTAACTTTAAGCGTTTGGGAGGCGAAATTTGCAAAGTTTATCCTGATATTATTTTGGCGGCCATGGATATTTTGTATTCACAATATAAGAATATAAAAGGCAAGGATACGGGCATGCTGGATAAAGGCAGAGATTGTGTAGGTTGCCGCGAATTTTTTTTAAGAACTAGTTGATTTTACTTTTCTTTATTTATTTTTCTTTGTTTTCCTAGTAACTACAACATTTAAGACAAAAAGCTAAAGCTTTACCTAATATGACTGCCTGTATCTATGACAGGCGATACAAATAAACGGCTGGTGCAAACTGAAATTTTAAAGTTAAGACATAATTAAGAAAATTAATGAAAATCCTAAAAGTTTGTTTTATTATTATTAGTTGGTTGTTAAATTTGTTTGCTATCAAATGCTCTTGAGAGCAGACCCAATTGTCGCACACTGGAGCCAGAATAAATAAAATAAAAAACAAATATGAAAGATTACATAAAATAATTTGTTTGTATTTTCCAAAAATATTTAGTGACCTTGATTACAACGCCTTTAAGCGTTGAATCCTGCTCCTGGACATAGGCGACAATATGATTTCCCTAATTCTCTTTTTCTTTAAAATCACATAATTTTTATGGAAAATTGAAAAAATACTTTGTTCTTCATAGTCATTTGCCTTGACTGTTTCAGTTGTGTACATTATCAAAAGCCAAAAATCGTGATTGAAATGTAATTGTTGCACAATATCGCTAAACACATATGAAGAATATAACTAAAAATTAAAATAAAAAATAAGTCTGAAATAATATTAAGAATTTTCAATTCTTACCAGTTGCATACAAATAAGTTCTATGAACTTCCCAGCATAGCCGGCCTTCGGCCGGACGCAAGGATCTTCTTCTCTATGGTATAACAAACCCCGGCTTCGATTACTAAAGCTTCTCTGCATAGCCGGCCTTCGGCCGAGCGCAAGGATTTTGTTCCCTATGGTATAAAAAATACCGGCTTCGCTAACTAAAGATTCTCTACATAGCCGGCCTTCGGCCGGGCTCAAGGATTTTCTCCTTCCTAATATAACAAACACTAGCTTCGCCAACTTAAGCTGCTCTGCATTGCCGGCCTTTGGCCGAGTGCAAGGATTCTCTCCTCTTTAGTATAACATAAACATAAAGAAGGTTTTACTTTTATTTTAATTAAAATTATTAAATTAATTAGTATGTACTATATACATAATGAATAAATTTGTTTTTATACTTACTAAAGAACTATTTTATTTTTGCAAACTCGTCCCACTTTTTAATAAACTAAAAATATTCAAATAAATTCTGTATATCCATAAAGATCTATTTGTACAAAGCAAAATTTTAATTCCAAAAATATTTTTCACAGATTCTGTGATATTTTTGTTCAACTGGTTTGTTATTTTTAATTTTGTTTTGATCACGAAATTTGTGTACAAATTATATATATTGTTTGTATTTTCCAAAAATATTTAGTGACCTTGATTACAACGCCTTTAAGCGTTGAATCCTGCTCCTGGACATAGGCGACAATATGATTTCCCTAATTCTCTTTTTCTTTAAAATCACATAATTTTTATGGAAAATTGAAAAAATACTTTGTTCTTCATAGTCATTTGCCTTGACTGTTTCAGTTGTGTACATTATCAAAAGCCAAAAATCGTGATTGAAATGTAATTGTTGTACAATATCGCTAAACACATATGAAGAATATAACTAAAAATTTAAATAAAAAATAAGTCTGAAATAATATTAAGAATTTTCAATTCTTACCAGTTGCATACAAATAAGTTCTATGAACTTCCCAGCATAGCCGGCCTTCGGCCGGACGCAAGGATCTTCTTCTCTATGGTATAACAAACCCCGGCTTCGATTACTAAAGCTTCTCTGCATAGCCGGCCTTCGGCCGAGCGCAAGGATTTTGTTCCCTATGGTATAAAAAATACCGGCTTCGCTAACTAAAGATTCTCTACATAGCCGGCCTTCGGCCGGGCTCAAGGATTTTCTCCTTCCTAATATAACAAACACTAGCTTCGCCAACTTAAGCTGCTCTGCATTGCCGGCCTTTGGCCGAGTGCAAGGATTCTCTCCTCTTTAGTATAACATAAACATAAAGAAGGTTTTACTTTTATTTTAATTAAAATTATTAAATTAATTAGTATGTACTATATACATAATGAATAAATTTGTTTTTATACTTACTAAAGAACTATTTTATTTTTGCAAACTCGTCCCACTTTTTAATAAACTAAAAATATTCAAATAAATTCTGTATATCCATAAAGATCTATTTGTACAAAGCAAAATTTTAATTCCAAAAATATTTTTCACAGATTCTGTGATATTTTTGTTCAACTGGTTTGTTATTTTTAATTTTGTTTTGATCACGAAATTTGTGTACAAATTATATCGGCTTGCTTTTACACATTACCCCTTCACTACAAAAAAAACTTTTTGTCTCTTTCTTCGAAAGCTGCCCTCGCAACTGATTTGGACCTTTTTCACACGTCACTTTTTTCACCTCTGTGGTACTCTGTGGTGTATACCAGAGCCCGGCAAAAGTACTACACCGTGCTTGTGCTGCGAGAAATGTTCAAGACAGAATTGGAGTTTGATTTCTTGTTTGCCGAAAATTTTTTTGGCAAGCCCGAATGCTTGATATGTAATTGTACGTTATCACGAACAGCAAAATTTAATTTAGAAAGACATTTTAATTCATGTCATAATGAATATAAAAATATTTCTCATGACGAAAGAAAATGCCTAATTTTAAAATTAAAAAAACCTTTTTACGAAAAAATTATTCTTGATTTTGAGAACTCAAAAGTTGAACATGTCCATGACCGATGCAAAAGAAAAGCATCATATGTCGTTGCTGCAGGTCTGGCAAAACATTGCCGTCCTTTCGAAGATGGGCAATTTTTCAAAGAATTGTGCAACGATGTATTAAAATGCTTTGGAGAAAATACTGAACAAATTCGAAATTTAATTAGTTCTGGTCCCTTTTCACCTCGGACCATAACGCGACGAACAGAAGATATCAGTGCATTTATCTACACAAATAAAAAAAAAAAATTCTTAATTGCAAATAGTTTTCTATTTGTTTAGATGAATGCACTGACATTAACGACATAGCGCAGTTAATAATATGCATAAAAACTTGCAATAATAACTTTGAAGTGCATGAGGAAATGTTAACGTTGGTTGCATTACATGGTAATGTAAAGGGAGAAACTCTTTTTAGGGTAATATGTGACGAAATTTTTTCTTTTGCCGATAAAAGCAAATTTTGTTCTATATGCACCGATGGTGCAAAAGTCATGGTTGGGAAAAACGAGGGTCTTGTGGGTTACCTTTTAAGAAACGACTTTAACATTTATATTTTCCATTGTATAATCCATCAACAGGCATTATTTACAAAAAGCGTGAATATGATGCATACAATGCAAATTGTAACAAAAATAATAAATAAAATACGTGGTGGCCACAATGCTTTGAGCCACAGAAAATTTAAAGCGTTTTTGGATGAAATGAATACTGAATATGGCGACGTATTAATGTTTACAGAAGTGAGATGGCTCAGGAAAGGACGTTGCTTGGAAAGGTTATTCAGTCTTCGGAAAGAGGTGATGTTATTTTTTGAAAATAATCCATCGAATGAATCGAATGAACTACTAAGATATTTAATAGATAACATGTTTGATATTACCGAATTAATTAATCAGTTAAATCTTCAATTGCAAGGAAGAAATAAAACTGTATTTTCTTTATATTTCTCTGTAAAACAGTTTATAACAAAAGTTCAAACTCTGATTACAAATCTTAAAAATATAAATGTAATATGTTTTAAAAGAACAAATGAAATATATGATGAATTTTCTAATAATTATAGACTTGAATATATTAGTTTACTTCAAAATCCGTTTTTCGGATTTTTCTAAAATTGAGTGTTTATTAGAACTGCATAGCAATCCTTTAACATGTGATGTCAATAAACAGGGTAATGACATCAGAGAAGAACTTTTGAAAATGCGTTCGGATTTAAATATACCGTTGACGGCTGGGGTGGAATTCTGGAAAAATTTAAACGAAGAGATATACTTAACAACTAAAAATGAAATTTTTAAATTATACTCTATGTACGGGTCAACATATATATGCGAGTCCTCGTTTTCAATTTTAAAGCTAATTAAAACTAAACTTAGAAATAGTTTAACAGATGAACATTTAGGGGATGAAGTTTTTGAAAATGTTATTACAAATAATGAAAAATAGTTTTTAACGAAATAAATTAAATTAAATGGTTGTTTTCCATTAAATTTTTCCTGAAGAATCGTTTAAGTTTTATGAAAGTAATTAATTTCTGAATTTATTTTTGCTTTAATATATTAACACGTTTTTATGAAATTATAGTTTTTTTTATTTTTCTTGAAGAATATGATTTATTTAATTTTAATGATTTTTTTGTTTTCTATTTTAAATAAAACATACGCTTATGTTTTCAGTTTTTACATTAACAGCCAGATTGATTTTAACAATAACAAAATAACACAAAAATTTCTTTAAGTGCTTCTGAGAGGGAGAGTTATTATTCTCTCACAAAAAACAAAAAGTCTGCATGTATGTGTTGCCGGGCTCTGCTGTACATACACAAAATTAATGAGCGAAGCAGAGAAACGAAATTATGATTAGTCTAGCTGAAAATTTCGAACGAAGCAGACGTGCGTCGCATGTCATGAAATGAGAAAAAAACAAAGCGTACAAATGTACAAAAACCAACAAATGCAAACATAAACAAACCAATACAATGCCACACATGCAAAGCTTTCAATGTAGTGGTGCCCATAGCTGTTCATAAGGCACATTCGTACGTTCCGACTCATACGTTTACTTGCGTACTCTTTGTTTACATACCCGCGAAAGTTATTGCGTTCTCTTAAAAAGAAAAAAAGAATAATAATCTTTAAAGTGACCAAAAGAAAAGGAGAAAAAAGTGGAAAGTAATTGCGTTCTCTTAAACAACAAACTGAAGTTTGTGTTTAACCTCTTTTTTTTTAATTGCTTAATGCGTTGAATAAAATTGTGGAAAAAATAGTAACTAGACTAGTGTTGCCAGTAAAATGTCGAGAAATATACATTTTAGTTTCCAAAAAGATACACTTTTTCCCAAAAAAATACATTTTGAAAAAATGTATTAACATAACATTTTTATTTCATATTTAATGAATATTGTAAAGAATATTATATCATATAAATTCAGTTTTATATTTATTTATATTACGTATGTAATTTTTAAAAATACAGTAAGCAAACTTTAAAATTAATTATATGTAACTATCTTTGGGTGTTATCAAAACAAATTCATTTTTGCAAAAATTAATATACGATTTAAGGCTTTAATACCAAGGCGATTATATCAAAAAGTTCAAATAAATTTTTCTTCTAAAATTTCATCTTAACACACATACACAAGAATAATCAGACGACAGAAGAACTTAGAAAACCAAACATCAAAATACATGTTAATTTTGAATAGCTTCGTACAGACGGATCATACAATATTGTAAGCAGGCGTTGCCAATAGAAATATACATTTTTAATCAATTTTAATACAATTAACGCTGTTTACCAATATTGTAAGATCTGTACGAAGCTTATTTAGTTGTCACTGTTTTTTTAGTATTCATAAAGAAATGATAACTTTAAAAAACTTTGTCAGAGACGGAAAGTTTAATATTTTATTTCTGTACATTTTGCGTAAAGATTGAAAAGATACGAAAAATGTCAGGATTATACATGATACATGAATTCATCAAAATATACGAAAAATGTATCTTTCGTATCCTAATGGCAACACTGAACTAGACTCTAGTTACTAGAGCCTGCAATAAAAGATAGGAGAAGTCGGAACTTAATATTCTCTTACCAATAACTCCAACTCAAAAGTGATTGCGTGGAAAAATAAGAAGAGAAAACCAGGAAAGAAGAACAGTCGGTCATAAATAAAAGGAACCATAAGGAAAAGAAACTATAAATATAAAATATAAAAAGCTGTGGATCATATAGCCCGAGAAAAAATTTTTTTGTGCTCTTTATTTAAGCTGAGGATAATAGATGATCTATTCTAATAAATTAAAGCAAATTAATAAAGTTAAAATCCAAATGTTTATTAAATAAATTAAAATAAAATAAAAATTTTTTTATAATAAAAGTATTTTTATTTTCACATACTCAGGAAAAATTTAAAATTGTGTCTTATTACCAAAAATATACCAAATTCATAATATCAAGCAAACAATTCGTTGATTTTGCGCACATTACAAAAATAATTATAGTGACTACTAAAAATTAGAAAATTATGAATATTCTTTTCCAATAAATGATATTTTTAATTTTAATTAAAAGAAAAAATATCTCAAAAACCTTTGCCATTTCAACCAATGTGCTAATGTATTTAATTAAATATTGCTAATTCCCAACAACAATTCTACAAGTTAAATTATTTTATTTTAAACAAAAAAGGCAATTAAATTTATTTTGTTACTTAATTAATATTAAATGCTCTTTAAACTCAAATTTCTTTGTCTATTTGGTCGATGCGTATTCATATTATATGAACAGACCTGTTGTTGGGAAGTATCCTGGAATATACATAACATTTAGTTCCAGTAAGATTATTTTGTCGAGTTAACATTGTTAATACACGAACAGACCTGTTGTTGGGAAGTTTCATGGAATGTACATAACTTTGTTCCCATAAGTAAAGGTTTGTCATACACTCGCTTGCACTTTTTATGGCACACTATAAAAAAAATTAAAAAATAGGAACAAATAAACAATTTGGAAAAAAACTTTTCTCTGTACTCGACCTGGATATAATGAATATTGAATTATAATTAATTGAAATGTAACTTTATTTAATGAAATGTAATTAAATTAAATCCCAAAACTTATAATACAATTAATAAAATAAAGTTGATGTAAAAAGGAAAAAAATAGTAGTTTTGTGTTTCACTAAGTTTACAAAAATAATTTATTTAGGTATATAACGTTACAAAAATAATTTATCCGTACTTATTCAAAAATTAAGTAATTTGTTTCAAAATAAATTATAATTATGGAGATTAATATCGGAAAACAATTATTTCTATGTAGATTTATAAATAAAAAATAGGTATTCAAATAAAAAAAAAAAAAACTCCCTAAATTCATTAGGCCCTATTGAATACCTAATGTTAAACTCATAATTAGTTTTTTTTCTTACAAATTACTAGCGGTGCTATAATCTCATAGCCCGGAAATATCTAAGAAGAATTTGAAACTAGAGTTTGAAGTCTAGTACTATGCTCAGATAGCCCAACTTGTTCGAAACAAGAAATTTCTTCTTAAATTTCATACACAACAGCTAGATACTCACATATTAAGATAGAATCACATATCTCAAATGTATAATAGCCAATTTTTTATACCTAAAATAATCCAGGGTTACTATTTTTTTTAAAATTTGAAACCTTCAACATTAACTGAAGATTTGCCGTCTCATTTCATACTTTTTGTTCGATTGATTGTTGTAATTTTACAGTAAAATTATACAACATAACTAGAGTATGCTCTAGCCCTTAGCTCTATAAAAAAAGTATGAACCCTATCCTATAATTAAACTAGAGTATTTACATCTAGTACGATTAGTAGCCCCTACAATAGTTTAATAGGCAAGTTTAAGTACGCCTTCATTAAACTAAATCGTCAGTATCTAGTGCTAATTTAAAGCCCCTCATCAAATTTATAGAAATTATCATTTGAGACTAGGTTATCAATATCTAGTGCTATTTTATAGCCCCTATTCCCTAAAAATAATATCGATTATAGAATCAGTAATTTATATTATCTTTACATTTAAACTAGATAAGAGATATCTAGTGCTACTTCGTAGCCCCTAAAACTATAGAAATAATATAGTCTAAAAAATATATAAAGATAATATAAAACCGATTCCTGTTTAGTATCAGATATACCAACCAATAATTGTTAATAGTAAAAACATTTTATTCCCCTATAACAGAGCTCATAAATAGTCAGCCAATTTTGCAAATTTTTATCTTTTTTTCTCATTGTCCACAAAAATGACTTCAACAAACGAATCTTCTAGCGTAGCTTTTAACCCTTTATATAGGGAACAATTCCTGTTTGATTGTGAGAATTTGCTACAATTTTGTGAGGCGTTTAATAATACCCCAGTTGAGGATCACAATGAATCCATGCTTGAGCTTAAGCTAAGGGAGCTAGATTCGGAATGGGTGAATTTAAAGGATTCATATAGGAAACTAATGCTATCCCAGGATGGATCAGTAGATACTAAAATAAAGACACAATCTAAAGAGGAATATAATACGTGTTCAGAGGCATATTTTCTTACTAATTCCCAAATCAATGATTTGCTAAAAATAAGCCGAATTGAGAGTTCCCGAATCCCAGCGTTTCAATCGACATCACACTATGCTCAACCGAATCAGAACTTACTCCCTGAAAGCTCAATTAGCTTCGTGAAACTGCCACCATGTGATACTGAGATTTTTAGGGGCAGTTATGAACAGTGGCCATCATTTCGTGACATGTTCACGGCCGTGTATATAAGCCACCCAAAGCTAACCCCAGTCACTAAGCTCTATCACCTTAGGAATAAAACGAGGGGTGAAGCTGGTGCAATCGTAAAAAGATACCCTCTTTCATATAACAATTTCGAGCTAGCGTGGAATGCCCTTAAAACCCGATATGAAAATAAAAGAGTTTTGGTTGACAACCAAATTGAAATACTATTTGACACACCCTCGGCAAAAAATGAAGATAGCGAGTCAATAAGAAGAATTCAGTCTTCAGTTAGTGATTCCCTGGCAACTCTCAGAACGCTTGACGTCGACGTGGAGAGCTGGGACCCCATTCTGATTCGACTTATCTCAACTAAACTTCCACATGTAACACTTTCGTTATAGGAGCAATCCCTCACTTCCCCACGTGAGCTTCCCAAGTGGACCCAAATGTCCCAATTCCTTGTGGACAGGTATGAGGTAGTAGAACGTCTCAATAGTTTAAAAAATACTAAAGATTCTTTCACACTATTAGACACACCCAGCCCTGATGTGCAGACATTCATATCTCAGGACAACTTAAGTTTATTTATGTCCAAAATTTAGAGCCTTTACGGTACAACAACGAGTAGATTTTGTCTTTACAAATAAATTCTGCAATAATTGCTTAGCCTCGTCTCATCTGAAGGCAAATTGTAAAAGAAAGCAAAAATACTTGCCTTCAATGCAAAAAACCGCATCATACCCTATTGCATATGAGGCAAAAGCTACAACATCCTACTCAGTTAGCACAGGATGAACAGTATAGAGACTCAGCCACTAAACGCAATAATTCTGCCCAAAACAGTAATCAAGTCGCTAGAACAACCAACCAAGATGAAATGCCTAGTACCTCAAGGCAATTTCAGGCTAATTACTCTACAAGCAATGAAACTATTTTACTGAGAACTGCATTAGTTCAAATAGAGCATAGAGGTGAACTTTTACAATTAGAGCGCTAATTGGCCCTGGTTCTCAACGAACTTTTTTAACAGAAAGAATTCGTAATCGGCTACAGCTACCCTTCGAAAACTCTCATTTCGAAATAATCGGTATAGGTGGGAAAAAGCAAACAAAGAATGCGAATTTGTTTTATACGCCAAAAGGTATGACTTAAGGGTCCCTATTAAAGCCATAGTGCTGTCAAGAGTAACAAAAAACCTTCCGGCATGTACTTTTGAAATAAATTACTCTTCCGATTTGGCTGAATTAGATCTTGCGGATCCATCATTTAACAAGTCGTCGCAAATAGATCTAATCTTAGGACATTATTATGAACACTCGCTCAATATTGAAGGTATTAGGAAAAATATTTGTGGTCAGACATCGGCCTATAACACGATCTTTGGCTGGGTGCTTAGTGGTCCCATAAAATCGCAATCAATACAAATATTCACAACTACAGTAGTTCCAACTGAAATTTCTGAGCTAAATAAACTTTTAAAAAAGTTTTGGGAGCAGGAAGAAATCCCAGAAGCTCGCTCAAATTCAGTGGAGGATGACTTTTGTGAAAGGTTCTATACAGAAACAACAACACGTAATGAGTGTGGTAGATATATAGTGCGATTGCCATTTAAGCATGAGTTTCCCGAAAAAATATATCTGGGATCATCTCGATTCATAGCCCTAGCCCAGTATACGAGCATGAAAAAAACCCTAGCCAAAGATCCCAACCTTCAGTCACAATACAAGGCTATTATAAACGAGTACTTCACGCTTGATCATATGGACGAAACGTCATCAATTGAAATTAACTCTAATGGTAAATATGGCTCATTATATTTGCCACATCATGGTGTAGTACGCCCAGATCACAAAACAACCAAACTTAGGGTTGTGTTCAATGCTAGTAGAAAATCAAAATCGCAATACTCTTTGAATGACGTTCTATATACAGGACCCACACTGCAAAGCGATTTGATCTCCATAATACTCAATTGGAGAAAATATCAATATGTTTTTAATGGCGACATTCAAAAAATGTATCGCCAGATACTATTACATCCTGCTGATATACCCTTTCAGAGGGTCTTATTTCAACCGCAAGATGACAGCCAATTAAAGACTATCAATTAAAAACGGTTACCTTCGAAGAAACTGTGCACCATATCTCGCGATTCGGACCCTTTTAAAACTCGCTGCTGATTCCGAATCTGCTTACCCTAAATCAGCTGCGATTCTGCGCACAGAAACTTATGTCGATGACATTCTCTCGGGAGGTTATTCGATAGAAGATGTTCTATCCGCTCAAACCCAGCTTATGCTAGCATTAAAGTCAGCTGGATTTTCTCTAAAGAAAATTACAGCAAATTATCCTAAGTTACTTGCCCATCTTCCAAAGGACGATTTGTATGACTCTTATTTTCTGCGCTTTCACGATGCAAGCTCTACCAAAACCCTTGGTATAAAATGGAATGCGCTGTCGGACTCATTTACGTATAAGTTCGATCCAATTGATCAAGCCACAAGAATAACTAAGCGGCAGATTCTGTCATCAGTGGCAAAGCTCTTTGATCCTGCGGGATATCTCGCGCCTATCGTTATTAGGGCAAAAACATTAATTCGGCATCTTTGGTTGGAAGGCCTAGAGTGGGATGAAGAGGTGTCTCAGGAATCTTTGCAAAAGTGGAACGAGCTGGTTCAAGATCTCTCCCAAGTTGACACAATTTCGATCTCTCGCTGGTTACAATATACTCCCTCTGACAAGGTTCAATTGTACGGTTTCTCAGATGCCTCTAAGACAGCGTTTTGTGCAACAGTTTATATTCGATGTCAGACTAATTCCCATACTACTTTTATTAATTTGTTAGTGGCGAAAAGTAAAGTAGCCCCTATACAGACTGTTTCATTGCCAAGGCTGGAACTCAATGGGGCAGTTCTCCTGGCTAAGCTCATTAATTATGTAATATCATCCTTGAATTTAAACCCAGAAGAGATTCATTTGTGGACTGATTCGTCCATAACCCTAGGTTGGCTGTCAAAACCCCCCTCGACGTGGGAAACCTATGTTGCGAACAGAATAGCTCATATTCACACTTTAGTGTCAGATGTGAAATGGCATCATGTCCCTACTCATGACAATCCTGTAGACTTTGGAACGAGAGGTTGCAGGCCTCAAGATCTGGCACAAAGTGCACTCTGGTGGCATGGACCATCATGGCTGATTAAACCCTCAACGGAATGGACAAAAAGAAATCCGCTGAAGGAGTCGGAAGTTTCTAAAACCCAATCCCTGGCGTTACATGTCGAGATTCAAGACAATGAAATTCTAAGTAGATTCTCATCATACAGCAGGGCTTTACGAGTTATATGTTACATGTTCAGGTTTTATAAAAAATGACGTAAAGATGTACGGCAAAAATCGCAAACCGAGAATATAATAAGTCTAACACAATCGGAAATGAAATTTGTAAAATCAAGACTTATTGCTTTGTCCCAAGAGATATTTTATCCCGAGATTACAAATGTCTGCGAGACTCTCAAATTTTGCCAAGTACAAGTTCACTTAAGCCTTTAAATCCATTCCTGGACTCTGATTTAATTATGCGATCAAACGGTAGGCTGGTTCAATCGAGTCTCCCGTACAATGAGCGTTACCCTGTAATACTACCAGGTAATTCACAATTCTGTCGGTTGTATCTAAAATATTTGCACGAATTTCTTAATCATGCTGAATGTAGCCAAATGTGCAGAATGATACAGACAGAATATTTTATATCGAGACTTAAACCCCGAGTAAAAAGTATAGTGCGCAATTGTAAAGTTTGCATAATACAGAGTTAACAACCCTGTGCCCAGATTATGGCTCCCTTACCACCTGAACGGTGCACTTTATCGCCACCATTTCACATGACAGGAGTTGACTTCGCTGGGCAATTTGAGCTCAAAGTTGCTCCATTGCGCAGGTCCACCTACGTAAAAGGATACGTATGCGTTTTCGCATGCTTTAGCACAAAGGCTGTTCATTTGGAAGCGTTCTCTGAGCTTTCTTCTAAAGCGTTTCAGGCCACGTTTGCTCGTTTCGACGGGAGGCGGGGCCTCCCACATAGGGTTACATCGGACAACGGGAAAAACTTTCTGGGCGCCAGTAGGGTTCTGGAACGCGAATTTGCTACATTTTTGCGAAACGCAGCGGCAGATGTATCACAAAAGTGTTTAGCTCACGGGTTTGAATGGAGATTTATACCACCCCACGCTTCTCATATGGGTGGCTTGTGGGAAGCCGCTGTAAAAAGCTTTAAGTTTCACTTCAAGCGCATAGCAGGTGCTCAGAAATTTAACTTCGAAGAATTCTCTACCGTATTAGCTCGAATTGAAGGGGTCCTGAACTCTCGCCCAATTTCGGCCCTATCAGAAGACCCATCTGATTTGACTGCCCTAACACCGGGATATTTTTTAAGAGGTGCACCTTTAATGGCATTTCCGGAACCACCTTGCCAAAGTAAATCGGTCATGAACAGATGGGAAAAGTTAAAGGCAATCCATCACCAGTTCCTCATCCGAAAAGGAGGCGTGTAAAAAGTTTAATTAGTTTTGTTATGTGTGTGGGAAATATACAAATATGCCAATTCGCCTCAAAATCACTATTAAGGCAAATAACTCGTATGAAACATATTTTTTACCATAGAGTTGAACACCATCAATAGTTTGTACACAGTGCATTGACCATTTACATAAGTAGAAAAAAATGGAGACGCCATGGCATTTGGTGTTCCAATGATTTGGAGAGATCCCATACTTCATGTTGAAGAGGAGTGTTATGCGTGCATAAATTATACAGCCGGTTTGAACAGAAGAAAAATGATTTCTATATCTTAAACTGCAACAGCATATGCTTTATTTCCGCTGCCACATTCTGATGAAATTCCTGTTCCGGATAGCCAAATACCAACAGAACATATTTCCTCAATAATTCATTCTGTTGAAGCGTGTGGACCAGCTACTTCAATGTATCAACCGTCATGCGTCACGGTTCCATGCAGTCACAATGAAATCACGCAAGATCGTCTTGATATAATGGTACGGCGCGCTATAAGGGCCGCGGCGCCTAAAATTGTCTCAAGGACAGAGCATTCTCTTGACAAAAGAGTTAAATCGAGCTAATATTTTAGCACCAGATGTACAAATATATGGGGCTATCAATCGCCATAGTCGATTGACGACTTTTTTTTAAATCTATTGAGAATAATTCTATCGCGAATTGTACTGACATCCGCGGCTTGGTTTTAATAATGCAAAATGAATTTAACCCTGGAGATTGGCGCTTATTCATTGATTCTTCCAAAAGTAGCTTAAAAGCAGTTTTGCTACATGTCACTAATTTAAAAAGTCCTATTGCTATAGCACTAAGCACAAATACTAAAGAGACATACTCATCAATGAAGAAATTAATACAGTTAATTAAATATGAAGACCACAAGTTGAAAATATGCGCATATTTTAAAGTGGTGCTTATGAAATACGCGTTTCGATGGCGGCCAGTACAATACATGGGATTGGGTTTTACGTGAGGAAAGCAGATTGCATAGAAATAATGTTATTGAATTACCACTTGTGCCGACACAAAAGATTTTGCTTCCTCCACTGCACATCAAACTGGGTATTGTAAAAAAGTTTATAAAAGCACTGAACCCAGATTGCGTACCGAATTGCGCCGAATTTTTCCACGATTAAGCGGCATGAAAGTAAAAGATGGTACGAACTCTAACTACTTTATTAAATTAGATTTATATTTCATATCATAATGGGTTTATTTTACACCGGACATTCGTCGTCATATGAAGGACCATCCATCAATTTGAATGTTGGAATCTGCAGGAGGAAGAAGAATACGTATCTAAATAAAAACTCTAACTTTAATTAATGATCTGGCCTAAGCAACCAGTGAAATGCGCATAGGAACAGCTTATTCTCCAACAATAAATTTCAGTATTTTTTATCAATTATTTAAAAAGGGGATTAAGCACAACAAACAAAATCTTTTTATAAATAATAGTATTCCCAAAAACAACTGTGATAATAAATTTTAGCAAGTGCACGTGCATAAAAAACTGAACTGGCAAATTGTTTTTATTTTGATTTCTTGCGAAAACAATAAAAGCACTTTGTTTTTGTTTTTAATATGTTTTTTCTTTACCCACTTACAACTACAATTAATGTTGGGAGAATTCCAAATAATTGTAGCAGGAAATGTAAGAAAAGATAAAACTCATCACTGATTTATTGTTTGGTATTTTGTTTAAGCTTTGATATCGTTGCAAAGAAGACTTTTTGAGTGTTTGTAGGTAATTCTCATCCCCTCTGTAGTTTTGTTTGCTGATTGCTTGCCTAAGCAACCAGTTAAATCTGCATAAGAACAGCTTATCCTCCAAAAATAAATTTCAGTATTTTTTATCAATTATTTAAAAAGGGAATTAAGCACAACAAACAAAATCTTTTTAAAAAAATAATAGTATTCCCAAAAACAACTTTGATAATTTAATTAACAACAAAAACAAAGGTTTTAAAATGTTTAAGTTTTGCCTGGTTATTATAAAAAAATTATCTTTTGTGAACAATATCAAAAGTTGTAAACAGATGTTAATCACTTATGGCTTCTTTTGTTTGGAACTTTGTTTTCTCTACGCGTAGAAGCCTAGTCTTAAATTTTGCTCATGCAGCGCCTGAGATACCCCTAGACGGTCAAATGTATGACCAACCCGACTTTACTCTTTATCCCCATCATTTGTTTCTAAGGCCTAGGAGTCACTCCTAGGGGGCTTAAATGTATGACGGACCTCCATTAGTTTTTCATCCTTAATATTTTCTCAAATCATACTTTCCCTTTATCTCCACCCCTTTGGCGGCGCCCCATACAAATTTTGCGTTATATGAAATTCTTAGATTTAATTAACAAAAAATTGTAAACAGATTTTAATCGTTTATTGCTTGTTTTGTTTGCAATTTTGTTGTTAATACGTCTGGAAAAAATTAGAAGCCTAGCTGCATTTTCCAATTTTTTTATGTGTTTTAAAAAAACAATAATTTCGAAATTTTGATAAAAAAAATTGTTGTTTTTTTTTCAAAAGTTGTACCTTTCTTAAAGGATATTTTATTGCGGAATTTCGGTTTTTTTAGTTTTTTCAATAAGCTAAAGTGTTTTTCAGTTACGGGAACATGTTGTCCAACCTCCTCCATTTTACAAATAACGGAATATCTCAAAAACCAGAGCTAACCTAAAAAAACGGCTAGTTCCACTGGATTCAGCGTACCCGAATTAGGTGTCCGTCAACAAGCACAGTGTAGTAGTAAAAGAGTATTGAATAATATTGTCTAGTCCATGGGTAACTTAAAAGACTCTTTCAAAGAAGGCATAGTGGAATGAATAAAAGTTCTTTGAGAATTCGTTTGTAGACCTTTTTAAAAGTCTGAAAAGTAGAAGCGATTGCATTTTTTTTTGCTGGATCGTATTGTTTCAAGCCTAGTGCCATTAAGTTTATTTGAAAATGGAAATAAGATAATTTTTTTGACGAATTGAAAATTTTTTAGAAGCTTCACATATTTTAGATATATCTTCAAAATAGAAGGCTTTTATAAAATATAAAAACTTCTTACCAGATTTTCCACATTTGAAGTATTTTTTTATATCTTCGTTAGGAAATATTTTTAAATTTAGTTGAACTGTATTAAATTATTGAGATTTTACTGGTTTTGTTTTTAATATTTTACTATCTTCCTCTTTTCCAAATAGTCCCCTTTTTTCTGCAGTTTGTATAAGATATTTTGCGTTTAATCGAGTTATAGTCTTTCGTTGTAGCAGGGAAAGAAAACAGCCATTATTTTGTGTTTGAATACAGTTATCTTGATTTTTGCAAAGATCAGGTAAATCTGCACATATGAATTCGTCAACTTCGGGAAGTATTATTTCCTCGCCTTCATGTAAACCATTAGTACTTTTTAGTTCATCAGCTGTTATAGAATCAGGCTTTGTATTGGGATTTGACTTATTTTCTACGAAAGTTTTTTGCTTCCTTGGAGAAGTCGTATTTATTGCGGCAAAAGGTAAATTTGCAGCTTCAGCTTCGTCTAATGCTGCCAGTTTTTTTCTTTCCAAAAAGACATCACGATGTTTCTTCAAAGCAGTCTTGTTTATCATATTAATGGTGTATTCTACCATTTTTTGATTTTCAATACTAACCACGGAATGCGATTGATATAGCAGAAATTGGATTTGGGGGCGAGACATCGCCATACGTAAAGTGAGAAGTTGTTCTTCCAATATTAAAGAAACGCGCTGCCTTCCATTATCGCTTATCGAAGACTCTGTTAAAATTTCTAACATCCCTAAATCACCGCCTCGGGAACATATTAAGTCAATCGGATCTGATATAGCGCTGAATGAGTTTGGTGGATTGGCAAAGACACCAACAACTGTTCGAAATCGGTTAGACTCTAAAGGAAATGATGTAAACGATTCCTCAAATAATCTAATGTTATTAACGCATAGATCTTCCATATATTTTCTGAATCGTTTAAGATTCGATCCGGAACCATACACATAAAAATTGTTAATTCTATTAACTGAATAAAACAATGAAGCCAAATATGCTGTTGATCTTGGTGAATCAATATGTGTTTGTAGAATGTCACCATTAAGGTCAAAATAGCTCAGTAATCTAGCCATTACTGCTGGTCCTAGCGAAAAAGCACGATCCTAAAAATAATATATGCAATTAAATCTTTAAATATAACTCTTATTTAATTCTTTTGTATAGAACCCCTAATAGTAGTTAAAAGTTAACAGTTTAAGAAAATATGTAACTCTGCTATTTCTCAGCGGGTTAACCAATTTACTTAAACTTTTACAATTTTACAATAACTTGGTATAATTTGTTGAAAATATAATACGTAATTTTAAAGCAAGTGGTGAAAAATTGGAAGTCTGTAGATATTTTATTATGCTCCCATGACTTAAAAAGCAGCATCCGCGTAAAGTGAATGTGTTTCTCATTGACAGGACTCTTCTTTAATAAAAATAGACTGTCAAACCAAAGACTATAGATTTATAAAGATGTTGCACTTAGTACATTTGGATTTGACAAAAATGTTGTGCTTCTTATTGATGAGGGGGGGAAGTAACAAGGAAAGCAAAAACTTCGTGCTCACAATTAGAAAACTAAAGAGAGCAAAAAAACACATGCATTAATACATACATACACATGTTTTCTGTTTTTGTCAACCAACGTGTGTGTGTGTGTATGTTTTTTTCGTTAAAACCGGTTTTCGTGCTCACATTCAGAAAACTAAAGAGAGCAAAAAAACACATGCATTAATACATACATACACATGTTTTCTGTTTTCGCTAACCAACGTGTGTGTATGTGTTTTTCGTTAAAACCGGTTTTCGGTATATTTATTTTTTAAATGATTTTGTTTTGTTTTCAGGCAATTTGTGTGCAAATAACCTACGGAAGAACAAATGCGACCGATTGTTTAATTGGTAGGGTAAGAATATGTGTTTTATTGTTGTTAAAATGAAATTATAACGATTCGAACCGAACTGTAATTAAAATTTTTAGACAATTCAACTATGTATGTACTTATAATATGTGTATGTATGTATCAATCGAATTTATTATAAAACAAGTGTGTTTTCTTAGGGCGTGTGTGAGGCGATAGAAAAGTGCGAATGTAAGTAAAATGTTGACACTTCTGAAATTTCAATAGCCCTGGGGGCTAGTAGAATTTTTGAAACAACCAACAAAATTTCTGACAAGCAGCAAATCGAAAATTGTAATTGAAAAAGTCAAATAAAAACGTTTAAAATATTTTGTGAATTCATAAGAAATATAAAATAAAATGCATAGAGCCACCTGCAAAAAATTGTATTTTCCTAATATGTTCATTATTTTATTCAGTGCTTATCATTTATAGTCATTTCCATTGTTAGTCACATTAGCGATATAGTCCATTTAATCTTTATTTTTGCCGCTATACAGAAGATTAATAGAAAGTATTTACGTTATAGTCCATTTGGCGATATAAGCGCATTTACCATATATTCCATCTATCAGCGGCTAGAAAAGGCAAAAGTAAAGCAAATTATTAACGTTTTAGTCACATAAGCCTAAGTTTTTTGTTTGTTTTCGAAGTTATAAACCATATCAAAGAATCAAGAAATTAATCGCTTACTTTTTCTTATCAACTCTCCAATCGAAAAAAATTTGTTTTTGTGTTTGGTAAGAGTAATGAAATATCTTATTATTGTTTTAACTTTTTTAAAACAGTTTGCAACTCTGTTGCAAAGCTATAAGCCCGCTGTCAGTGTTGTTAATATAATTTTTTATTTTTAAATTCATATTAAATTTGCCAAAAATCGGCAAAAAATTTTAATTTTTAGCATTATCCAGTAGTGTGTTTATATTATAGTTTTTTGAACGATTTAAAATAAATCGGGCATGCTCTGACAATCGTTAAACGCTTAACATTTGCGATTCTGACTTTAAATCGTATAATATGTGTTCTGTAAATCACAATAGCACGAAGTTTGACGAATTAAAATTACAAAAGTATGCTGAAGGAAACTAGAATTTTTGTATGAAACTATGGCAGATCGCAAGCATAACGCAAGAGTTTCCGAACTCTGTAAAATAAATCTAGCGTTTTACTTTTTTAAATCGTGCGAATATCATAACAAGGCTGAATATCTTAAAACCTAGAAATTGAGAGATCAGTGAATTGAATTTTGCAAAAATATTAATTTTAAGAAATTTTTAAAATCCATTTAATATGCAATCAAACGCGATTTAATTTTTAGAATTTATTTTCCATAATAAATAAAAAATTTACTTGTTTTCTTGTAGAGATCCGAAGTTTGATAAATTTTGGCAAGGAAAATGTCTGAAAATCAAATAAAGCTTAAGATTTATTCCAAGTTTCTAAAGCAACAATTTTTAAATGTGTTTAATGAATTTATCTGGCAATATTATCAATTTTTCATCTAAAACAATCTCATTCGTATTGCGATTTTAAAATTTGTTAGAAATTTAAAGAAAAAACTTTGGCCTTGTTCATAATTTTTTTTATATAATTAAGAAAGAAAGGTAAATTGCTTTTCATAAATCGCTAACTTTTTTAAATTTTGCCAAAAATTTACATATGTGGCACACATATACACGTGTGAACTAGGCGTATAGTCATTCTAGCGATATAGTCCATGATTTGTGACTATAAGCAAAAAGTACTGTACATAATTTTTTTTTAAATATTTTAACACAACGTCAAAATTTTATATTGTCAAAAAAGATATAATTTTTCCCAACGATATTTTTCAAAAAATTTTTATAATGTAGACAATAACCAAACAAATAGTAGTTAATATAACATACACTGTCCCGTGTTCGAGCACTAGTATATTTACAATCATAATCTAAGGTATTTTTTTTTAGGAATTTTGATAAATTAATTAGCTATGTATTAGTATAATTAAAATGGGAAACAGCTTAGAAACAAAAGAAAAGTTTTAGGCACCATATCGGTGTAGCCACCATTTTTTTTTTTTTAAATATAAGTTTGGTAACATGTTATCCCTAAATGGATTAACATCGGTAATTTAATTGCAGTTTATTTCGTTGACTCGTCTATAAATGTGGTATACTACTGTAGTCCCATATTTTGAATATATCCTTGTTTATATAGGTATACGATGAAAAAGCATTCTTTATTTCGTTAAAAGATATCATTTCACACAGCAGAAACATGAATTTTTTTCCCCACACGGAAATACTTTGCTACAGTTTCACACACGCCCTAACTATTTACCACGAGTATTTAGGTAATAATTTTACTTATTCGCTCTTTACAAGTTTAATGGTTACAAATTTTAACTTTTTCAATATGTAATCGATGATTTGAAGGTATTTAAATGTTTCCCATGTGTATTGCTTCCGTCATAATATAGGGAAGGACTAGTAAATTTAACATCTCCATCCTGTCTTTATAACATACGCTATTCTCCGCAAACCAAAAACAATAAATAAATTTTTAATTTTCATTGCTTTATTTTGTAAAAATATTTTTGCAGACCTTTATAAGAATTTTACAAAATTCTTAAACGTAGACTTCCAAAGCCTGACTATTTTTCATAATTTGTAATAATTATTTGTTGTAATAATAAACAAAATTGAATATTTCATCGGAAACAATTTAATAATTTGTCAAATAATACAATTTTAATAAAAAATCATTGAAAATCAAGTTTTCATACATTTTTAAACAAAAAATAAATAAAATTTCAAGAAATTACGTGCACACACATCAAACTGGCTTCAAATTTTTATGAAAATCAAAAGCATTTTGATTATGTCGCCATGTCGCTTTAGTAAACATAAAATATCTTTTATAAATAAGCAATTAATTTTTTTAGAATAAATATTTTTTATATTCCTAATTGTTTAAATTTAGACAATAACAGCATTTGAACTTCGGCTCAAATCGATATAGTTTCATCTGTACAACAATAAAACACATATTATTGCCCTACAATTAAAAATCGGTCACATTTGCTTTTACATAGGTTTTTTGCACATAAATGGCATGCAAACAAAACTTCTTTTATTACTTAAATGTGTTTTCAACGAGAAAAACAAGACTTCTTTTAGTTTTTTTATATTTTTTCATTGCCATGTACATATATACGAGTACATACACACACTTATGCACGCACATATACGCTGATAGATGAGAATAAAAAGTTCTCTGAGAGTAAAAACAAAGACTATAATTTACTCTCACAAGTGGATTTAGCGGCTAAATCCACCAGAAAAATTAATATAGACAGAAAAATGTATGAACTTTGTATGGCAGTGCAATATCTTTATAAATCTATAGTCTTTGGTCAAACGATTCTGTAAATGCTTATATTGTACTAAAATCCTACACGCAGAGAAAAACATGTTTCAATATGGTCACCTCTAACAAAACTATTTTTAAAGAAAATTTTAAATATATTATGTTTCATTTAACCATATTATTGTCATCGACAACCATATTATGGTTAAATTAGTCCTCCAGCAAGAAGCCAGAACCATGGCCATATCGAAACATGTTTTTTCTCTGGGAATACACCCAAATATATTGTAATATTTTGTTTTAATAAAAAACTTAAATAAATTTAAAACAAGCTAAGTATACTGAGCATGTTTTGGAATTCAGCTGTCGATATGTTCTAAACAAACAGTAAAATCATTTCAGCAGTCGTAACCCAAAAGCGGTTTCTTTAGGTATAATGGCAAAATATATCATTTTATGGAAACTGTGGGATTTAGAGTTAAATGGCCAATCTTGTTTTGGTGCCGCTTATTTTATAAACAAGACTGGCAGTGTTACCGTTATGCGACTAAAGTCGAATTTTGCCCAATTTTTGACTGCCGTGTCACTTTCTTTGCCCCTTTTTTAAAATACCCTTTTGTATCATATTATACTTTTTTGCGACCCCTTTGCTCCTTTTTGAACAAAATATTTTTTATATTGGCAATGAATTAATGTTTTACCACATATAAAGTAGTGCATCCGTTGACCGGACTTTTTCTAAATTAGCATTTTTCAAAATATAGTTTGTCAAATATATTGAAAGAATATACCTGCCAGTTAATTAATATAAATGTACGTTTTCAAATAAAAAAAATAAATAAATACTTAAATAGGTACATATATAATAACTAAAAAAACAACATAGCACTGCAATGCATTAAAAAAATGGATCTATTTAGATTAATCAAAAATTTTTCTTGCTTTGTTCTTAATTTTTTTTTGTAATATATTTTTATTTGTAATATATTTTTTTTGGTAAAATGTAAAATAAACCAAGTGCCAAAGTATTTACGGACATATACATATCGTCACTTAAAATCCCAAGCAACGTACTTTCAAAAGTTGACAAGTGTTGTTTACATGCAAACAAGACGTGCATTTCCACTGTATATGGGTATTTCTACAGGAAAGTCTACTTTTTGTCACGTTACGCCATCAAGCATTTTAAATTGTTTCTCAAAGAATAATTAATATTTTATTAATTATTAAAGTGTCCATAATGCATACATATATCGCACTTATTGTGATATGTATGAAAAAAATAAAATTTTGAGTTAATTCACCATTGTTGAACAAGTGCAATATATTATGCATTTTTAATATATAAGAAGTTTATTATTTTATGTTTTTACGGACCTGCTTTTGGCCTCCGGATTCCACCAATCCAACTATCTCTCGCGGTATGATGCAATCTCCAATCGCCAACCCTACCATGGCCATACTGTATCCACTACTCATATCTTACGAGCCCCATCATCCGTTCATCACGTCCTATCACTCAATAATCCCAATTATTTATCTACTCAAAATTATTAATTTTTGTCTTTATACAATTTATTAAATCTTACATAAACTATACATCGTTTTTCTAATAAATAAAATACACAATTAAACTTCTTAGTTTCACAAAACTTACTTAAACTAACAAAACCTACAAATAACAAAAAACCTTAAGCAAATCTATTTTTTTCTATTTCCGGCTAACTTTCACAAGTGGCATTTAAAGTGTTTGTATATTTGTTTTCATTTCCTCTTTACAGGATACTATTGGTTTTTTCTTTTCTTAACTTATATATACAATAATTTTATTACGAGTCGCCCTTGAAATATTTTGCCACCTTGCCCTAAGTACTCAGTTATATAAAAAAAACTTAATATAAATAAACCTTATAACTAACAAAAAAAAAAAAAAAATACAACTGAGACATGCACAAACAACTTAACATATATAAATACACTTAACAAATCAACCAAGTATAGGATCGGAAAGATCATAAACAAAAAAAAAACCGGACTCTCAAAATTTTCTTCCTGACCGAACAATGCTGTGAAAGATAATTTTTTCCTAAAAGAGCTCTCTAAGGTACTTATAAATCCAAAACACTCTTACTTTTACTTTTCCTCTAACGATCCCTTTCACACAATTATTATATAAAAACAAACTTTAACACAAAAAAAACACAATAGTATTTAGATATTCTTAAAATTAATTCCTAACTTAACCACTACTGAGAACAATTTAAGTTTTTAAATTTTCCACTGGGTCTTTCCCGCAATTTTCTTTACCGAACTTTTTGTGTCGGTTGAAAACTTAACTACCCTTTTATCCTAGACTTGCATAACTCTCCAGACAAAGTTATCTTTCTACACAGAGCTTTTCTGCAGCTTCGGTCACTCTTGCCAACACAAATTCCACTTTGCTTTCTGGAAGCTACTATTTTTTTTTCTTTCTTTTCAACAGGCACTGTTAATTATAAAAAAAATACATTTGCTACCTTTTAAAAATCACTTTTATGACCTCTTCCTTACATACTCTATAAACGTTCCACTTTATTTAAAATTTATTCACTTTCACAAAATGTACAAACACTTACTTCATACAAATTCTCACACCAATAATTAAAGTCCTTAAAACTTAAAATTATAATTTTGCACAACTCACTTTACTGTCTGACTTTACTATCTAACGTTCTCTATATTAGTGATTTTATTATTTTCAAAATTTTCTTTTAAAACCGCAAATTCAAAAACAAAACGTTAATGCGTTACAAAACAACAAAACTAGTACATAAAAACAAAGTACCGAAACCTAACACTAACATACATACAGTCCTACAAAAAAAATACGTCGGGGTCAACAATTTTATTTCCTTTGGCCTAGAACTCAAAATAAATTTTACAGAGAAAAAATTTCCTCTACTGTATCGCCTTTGTTCATACTATTTCATCAACTCTGTTCGTACAAAAAGCTCGTTTTCCAGAATGGACAAATTCCATTTCATAAACAGCTGGCATTAAATAAAACAACTGAGCACACAGCATCTAACCCTTTCAATAAAACTTAAATTAATATTATAACAAAACTACCCCTAAAACAATTATAAACAAAACAAATTGCATAATTCTCCCAAGCCGGACTACCAAAATACACCACCAAAAAACGTTTCCCTAACAAAAAAAAAAAAAACCCGAACCAAGAATAAACAAACCACAACACCACCTGCAAGCCTCGGACGACTACCAACCAATAAGTAAGTAAAATAAGAGAACAACATCCCCAGAAATAAACTTTGTTCATTCTTTTACCTCCATAGAACCTTCTCTGGCCTTCAACTGCAAATTCGGAAATAACCAAAACAAAACAAAATACACCCGCAACAAAACTCCGCTGCCGCTGATGGCTGTCAGAGGAAGTGGTGTGCGGCCATTCTTGCTGCGTACCCAACGTGGGGAACTCCCACCCCCTGAGATTCCATTAGCCGGGCAACCAAAAAAAAAATAAACGAATCCAATAGTGTCAATTCGGGCATCACAATCCATGCGGACATAATAATTTACCTAATTCCACGCTCCAAGGTATTTCCCTGGGCAATCAACATACCCATACACATTAGTCCCAACTCTGCTGCCGTATAAACTTAAGGTACTCAAAAAAAAAATTTACCTTCATTAAGTGTCGATTAGCAATATTCAATCCATGACTCGGAAAGTGTCAATATTAGGACGAACACAAATACACAAAAAAATAATTTTATTAATAATTACTTTGTTTTCTTATCCTAATATTGCACCTTAACACCTATATCACAGATACAAAAAAATACTGCACTTAATTTTGTCACCATTAGCACTTAGTAAAATTCAACTTAACTGTGAAGTAACTAAATCTAATACAATATTAGAATAAAACATAATTATTTCATAATTTTATAAAAACAAACAAATAAATAATTAAACCCTAATATTGCACTACATCCTATTATCACAATTCTGAAAAATTCACTATTGCACTGTTATTTCCACTTAGGTCAAAATCAACGCTCAAACTACGTTCACCACGATTTTCCCTCCCTACTCGAACGTGCTTGGACAATATATACACCATGCATAAAGGTTAAAACACGCCTACTATTGCCCTTTTCGCCAAGAAAATGCATAGTGGCTCCCCAACATTGCTACAGATACAAAAACTAATTCTTGTAGTTGGTCCTTGACCAACTGTAGCACCTTTTGGCGCAAAAATAAAACGATTGGTCTTGCCAAGCCTATTAATCTGTCTCATCAAAATCGTCAAGTTACTTTTATTATTTTATAAATCTATTGTCATATACGATCGTCATCTGTGCAACTTAATTTGGAAATGCCCCTATCATTCTCGCTAACGTTACGACTATCACCTACCTACATGGATGAATCTTACAATAACTTTCATTATGAAATGTAATTGATGATTATCATACATTCTCCGAAAATTTGTCTACGGGAAGTATACAAAAATTCGACTTTTTTTTCTCTTTAAGTTTTTACTTTGTTAAATTCTTTATCCCTTTTTAGCTACGTCGCACACTGGGGATTTCGCGGAAAAAGGTCAAATTGTCAACATACTCTTCATGCAATATGCAGTGATATTTTGAAATTTTAGACTTAATGGTAAAATCTAATCAAAAAGAATTACTCCGATCTGACTGCCAATTTTTTTTTTTATATCCGTCTCAAACTCAGAACTTGTATGTTTTACCGAACCAACTTAATTTAAACCTAAGAATTTAAAAACGAATATTATTTTATTATGTGAGCTAACCTTTTTTTTTATTTTTTAGGATATTTCAGTATACTAAAATTGAAAAAAAAAATCTGCAGAGACTTAATTTTTTTTTGTGTATTTTTATGTATACAAAAATCCCTTTTTTCTCCAAACATTGGACCTGCAATTTTAGCCTTACTTTCCCACAGTTGGAAATCACTACTAATACATTGTCTCATATCTGTTTTTACATTTTTAATCAATTTCAAGTGCCACCAGGTGCCACCTTTCAATTTGTTGCATTACACAGTACAACATTTTTCAGCTGATTGATTCGGGACTCAATTCTGATAAGGCTTTTTTGTTTAACATAACTCGAGAACCACTAGTCGGATTTTGCTGAAACAAATTTAGAAAAATCAAGAATTACAATTACTTTCATCTGTTTATATAACGTTTTGCTACATAAGCAGCAGTTTCGCAGTTATAAATAAATGTATGGAGAAAAAAAAATATTTTTTGCCTTAAAAATTTAATTTTTTTTTTTAATTCATAAAAAAAAACCAAAACGGTAAAACGTGTCAAGTACTATTACTTTCACGTAAAGTCGCATAACCTATGAAAAAAATGAGACATAAATCATGAAAATCAATGAACGCGTTTCGCTTCTATTCACAATTAAGTATGCGTTTCAAAAAATTTGCTCGAGATATGCACAAAATTCTTTGGAAAAAACATTTATGACTTTTTTTATGATTCTCAGAATTAAAAAAAAGTAATAAACAAAAGGTTATTTGATTTTTATGATTGCGGTAGCAAAGTAATAAATGTGCGTGGACAATTGAAAGGAAAAAAGGAAAGTGCACTTTTTTAATTATTGGGGTTTTTCCGTTGGCTACCTGTATGATTTTTTTTTACAGAAATTCCACCCACATCTATTAGTGCTCATGTTTTGGAACGTACCTGTCAGTAAAATATTGAAAAATACGTAGTATTTATAGGTGTTCATTGATCGTTTTTGTCATTCAACCAGTGCTGACGAATGCGAAAATTACAACCGATTTTTATCCGGTTTTTTAATTATAACTGAAACTAAGGCCCAAGAGTTTAACCGCAATGGAAAGTTTTTCTCATGGGGTTTTATGCTCGAAGCTTCTGGAGTTTGACAAATACAGAACAAAATTAAAACAGTTTTTGCAACAATCGCACGTTGGCTTAAACGATACTAGAGCATGTGAAATTTTGGATACAATATATAAAAGCTTTTACTCTAACTTCAAACAAAGATGGCAGGATTCTAAGCGTACGAAGTCGCAATTTGAAAAAAGAATGCAAATTGGCTTGAAGGCACATTTCCGAAATCACGGGTCTAGATGAAGACATAATCAAGAGGTTATCAATAATTCTCGAAGCTATAACAATTACCGAGGCAGTAGATGCGAAAACATTTTGGTGATTTTTGTCTGGAGACGGCAAAAGAGTTTGATGCACTGTACGAGTGGTACAATATGCCACCTACACTCCACAAAATTCTGATTTATGGAAAATATATAATTGAAAAGTTTTTTTTTCCTGTAAGCTTACTATCCGAAGAGGCTCAGGAAAGTCGTAACAAATACTATAAAAAATATCGCCTTAGACACTGCAGAAAATGCAGTCGAATTGCCACAAACGAAGATATTATGCACCGAAGGATGGTAACATCAGATCCCATGATCTCACACTTCTCCTTCATTTAGACAGAAAAAGCATAGTGATATAAGCGACGAAGTTAAGGCTCTTTTAGAATAATAAATTAAAAATAAATAATAAATTAAAAATTAAAAAAATCATTTAATTTTTTTTGTTAGATAGGGCTTTTTACATTTTAGGTAACGATATACATTTTTTTAGCTTTCTGTATTTTGATTACTTTTGTGTATTACTATATAAATAAAACTAAATTTGTGATGAAATTAAAAATAGTTTTAAAATAAATAATGAATTAAAAATTAAAAAGATCATTTAATTTTTTTATTAGTTAGGGCTTTTTACATTGTAGGTAACGATATACATTTCTCTACCTTTCTTTATTTTGATTACTTTTGTGTATTACTATATAAATAAAACTAAAGTTGTGATGAAATCATTACATTTTTTGACAAATATATTTTTTTCCTCACCTCCATACAAAAATACCAAGTGTGCGTCGCAAAAAATGCACACCCTTAGAGGACTAAAATTTTCATTGGCCTTATTTTGCACCTACTCAAAAAAACACAAAATAAATCGGATACTACCACATTCTGCAATAACTAGGACCATATTGCCACACAATCAAAATAAGTGAAACTTTTTAATTTTTTTTTGTTTCGTTGTATATGAGCCTGCTAACAATTGGACTAGAAATTATAAAAAAATTGTAAAGTACATTTTCATGTTGTTTCACCAATTCGGGGATTATTTCTGTTTAAGCTTATATCTTGATGTCTTTTGAATGATACACTCCCAATGATTTACCTAGAGTGTCTCTAATTCGTACATGTTGTTACCTATAGATTTTGCCACTCTACATTTCAAAAACTTTCTACAGAATTTTGCATTTATGTTTTTGCCAAAGTTGCTCAATATAGTATTACGTCGATATACCTCTTGTCCTGGAAAAAACTTTACAATTCTTGCACCCCTGTTGTATCTCTCGGCGCTTCTCTCATAGGCTTTAGCCATTTCCTGCTTCAATCTTTCTCTGATTACTTGTATTCTATCATTTACATTTAGTTGTACTATTTCATGATCTGTAAGCGATCTTAGCTTTCTACCAAATTTGTAATCTGCCCCACTGCTAAACATGTGATAACCAAATAACACGAAAAAGGCGTAACACCTGTGGCTGTATGTACCGAAGTTCTTAACGCGCATTCAATTTCGGACAAATACATGTCCCAATCACGATGATCCTTATCGAGATATGCTCGTATCGCTGATAAAACCGATTGGTTCACACGTTCACTCGCATTGCTTTGCGGTGAATATACAGCAGTTTTAAGATGTTGTATTTTATACAGATCCATCAGGGTTTCAAAACTTTTAGCAATAAATTGGCTGCCATTGTCACTGTGTATCACTTCTGGCACTACAAATTTGAGAAATATTTCAGTGACAAGGAAGTTAATGACATTTGAGGTTGTTGCTTCTTTCATCGCCTTCAAAAATACAAACTTCGTAAAATGATCAATAACTATAAAGATGTAACAATTGCCTTTTTTAGATCTTGGGTATTTTCCCATAAAATCTATATTAAGTTTTTGAAAGGGTCTTTCCGTCACTACTTGTTGTCCTATTTCCGGTCTCATATTTATGTTGCTAGGTTTTGTTTCCTTGCATATTTGGCAATTAGCTATAAAATTTTTACTTGTGCAGTCATTTTCGGCCAGTAGAAAAATCTTTTTTTTATTAGTTCTGATTCTTCTTCATCCTGACCATACGACTTCTTGTACACTACTCCATTTTCAACTTTTAAATCCGGCAACATTTCAGCATTTTTTTCTATATGCGTTGCTAGCTCTTTATATTCTTGGCTTTCAAACTCTGTAGTTTCAAATCCTAGCAGGTTAGTTATGTCTATCTGATCAACATTTGGTAACCTTGACAGCATGTGTTAATAGTCACCCTCCTATATTATAAGTTTTATTTTATTTAGAATTAAGCAATCAAAAATAGTGCTGACTCAATTATGCGAGTCAGCACTTTAGGAACATACTGACTTTAGTGCAGTCGACATTTTAATTTTAAGAACTAGGTATAAATAGTGGATAATAAAAGTTTTAAAGAGAGTTGTAATTAGTAAGACAATATCAATCTACCTGCGATCTCCACGGAGCACTCCAGGTTGAAGAAAATAAAAATAATAATAATAACAACAGCAATTGTCTTCTAAATTTTACAACCATAACGACTGGCGCAGCCGGTAATTAAATAAAGATCCTGCGATTCCCAAGGGACCCTCCAGGAATACAATTTATTTATTACACGACATTTTCACTAGTAATTGTCGAATTAAGATCCCTTCCTGGTATGGCAACGAAAGTAATATAAACCAGTAAACATGGAAACGAAGTGCTAAAGGTCTTAAGCAGCCACATTCTGGTACGCCTTCACTGTCTCCGAAGAAGTGGAAATTGGTGGAATTGCAAGTAACTTGCCACGGACTTTTTACCGCACTAGGAGGCGATTTATTTCGGTTTGAAGGATCAATACAACGCGACATTGTTGGTAACGCGTTAAAAGTTTTTTTTTTCTTCAAAGCTTAAGGATGGCAGAAATCGTTTTAATGCTGGTAAGTATTATTTTGCAATTTTCGGGAGTATAAATGGACAACCTGCAGTCAAGGACGGACGAACTACTAGCCAACCTTAACAAGTATAACTATTCGGTGGACAGTCTACAGGTGCTAGCGTGGACAGAATTAAACAGATTAAGACTAGACAGGGTATTAACGGAACAACATAGGGAGATTATAATGCACCAGAGATTGACCAAGTTAGAAGAGGTTGGTTATACGGCAATATTTCAGAGAATGATAGATGATATCCTCCGCCAGTACATTGGGAAAATTTGTTTTGTCTATATTGACGACATAATAGTAATTGGCGAGAATGTAGAAAATCATTTGAAGAACGTAGATATAGTTTTTGCAAGGCTTCACGAGGCTAATCTGAAAATAAATCTTGATAAAAAGTATTTTATGAAGGCTGAGGTGGAATTTCTTGCCTATATCGTTCGTTCTGATGGCATCAAACCGGATTCTGCCAAAGTAAAGTCCATTGAAAATCTGTTGCCGCCTACGAAGCTGAAGGAATTGAAAAGTTTTCTGGGTCTTCCGTACTTGTCCTAATCTCTGCCTGGACATTTGTTGATGCAAGTTCACTACCGTCGAGCGGTCCAAAAAGTGGTTTGAATTTATTAATGAAGCTCTCTAGCTTTGTCTTAACCTTTGGTAAATATTCCTCACCTAATATATAATTTGACTCAGTTGTTACTTTTTGTTTCAATGGGATCTTAAAACAATTTTTCAAAACTAAAACATCCTTTCTGTCAACTAAATCACCTAAATCTTTAAGTGTGTCATCCCCAATAATTCCATCAAAAGCTTTTAATGCTGGCAAGACATAAAATTGAATAGGTTCATTTAAAAAATGGTACTATCACTTTTCTATCTATATTGACATTTCCCCCCACCGATCGCACATTTATTGGTTTTTCTAGGATTATGCTACCGTATGACAATCGTGGGCTGCAAAGGTTTTTGTTAGAGCCCGTGTCTATCAGAAAACACAAAATATCACCAGTAGCCGAAGGGTATTCTATATAGGGTAAGCTTGATGGCTTCCCCCTATAAAATTTACTTCACCTACAGTTTCCTCCTGACGGGAGTCTTCCTCTAAACCATTCTCGGCTATGTGGTCCTCATCAGAAAAGGTTTTTATGTGATAAAGTCTAGGTTGCTTGTTACCTGTATTTACTTCGGATGTACCTCTTTTTCCGCTTTCCTAGGGTTGTTAATGTAATTTACCCGACGAGATTGTATTGTTCTATCGACTTCCATCGGTTCAAGTTTTATGGCCGGATACCTTAGAATAGTTGTTGTCATGTTGCCGATTTCTAGGCCGAGAATCTTGATTCAGCCACCTCGATCGCATAGGAAATGGCATTGCTGGCCTTGAAGGCCCAGGACGAAAAGTTATTTCCGGGGAGGTCGAATCGTAAGGCTTCGTTTTCGCATAAATTATGTTATTTCCCATAGTTAAGTTTTGCAATTCCAAACAAGCGGAATATGCTTCGGGGAGCGTTCCTGGTCGCTGTATAATGATCATACGGGAAAGATCCGGTTTTAATCCGCCTATGAAAATGTCCAATGCTCTGTTCCTGTACGTTTCTACTAAGGCTCTGATGGTTTCTTCGCTGTAGGATTCTGTCTTCAGCTTATTGATAATAAGCGAAAGTTGGTGGTTCACAGTCGAATAGAACTCATCGATGGTTGAGGAACCTTGGGATAGCTGATTGAGCTGATGCTCCAGGGTTTGGATGTCCTTTTATCAGCATAGTGAAGGGAAAGTAACTTCTTGATTTCAACCCAATCACTGTCGAACACATTATAGGACACCAGAGCTGTGTCAGCAGTGCCAACCATTTTTAGCGAACGCTCTGGATAAATGCACGATAAATTGGCTTTTCCCTGACAATTTCGAAGTCTTTCAGTATGGTTTCCACAAAATGAACCCAGGATACATACTGAGTTGGATTGCCCTTAAAGGTTCTCAATTCTTTCACGCTGTCAGGAAGACGGCTTATATCTTTTAGCTCAATTTCTGTTCGTGGCCGTTGAAGGGATCCTTCATCCGTGACCACCGGGCCTACTGCGGCGCTCGGTCTACTTTCAAGGCGCTCTATCCTACTTAAAACATTTCCTATCGCATTGTTACTGAGACTCGCTTCTATAGTCCCTTTTCTATTTTCTACCGACTTGATCTGTTCCATAAATCGATTTATGGCTCCAGTCAAAGTCGTTACTGTGGACCTCAAATCTTCCATTATTTTATTCTAGGCTGACAAGGAGGGAAAGAAATTTTTTCACGTACCTGAAATATCCGCAACACTCTGATGAAGAAGATCCTTGATCGTTGCACACTTCCTCTTCACTTCTTTTTCTTAACCTTTGATTTATTCATTCGTTTTCAAAAGGATAACTTTTCTTAAACTTTTTATATTTTCTTTTCGATTTATTCTGTTATTTGCAATTTTCAAAATGATATTTTTTAATACAATAACAAAATTTTTCCTTTTTTTTTTTTTTTATTTTACGTTTCCAGTCTTATTTTCTATTTTGTTTTTTCATTTTTTAATGATATTTCCTCTTTTGTTTATTTTAATTTTTTTTTAAATTTTAATTTCATATTTCTAAAAACTGCTTGCTCTTAAAGCATTTAGAGGGGAAGGAGAGAAAAAAATATTATATTTATATTTTTAGCGAGCCTTGGATAACGTACGCGACGCGACCATTTAAAATCCTTTGATCTTCGCGGAAGGTCCGTAAGCCTCCTTTTTGGAAATCCGCTTTTATAATCGCGGATACCTACTAAGGTACGGATGACTTCACGTTCGCTCGGGTAACCTTCTGTGATTATTTTTGTTTAGAAATCACCAGGAGTACCCGGTTGGCGAAGGAGGAGCGAGTTTTATTTATATATTTTTTTATAGAACAGTTTCCTGTTATAAGTCCTGGAGTGCTCCGTGGAAATCGCAGGCACGTTACTATTTTATTTTATTTCTGGAGTGCGTAGAGATCGCAGGAATTTACTTTTGTTATTCAGAGACCTTTTCAGGGTCCCTGCTCGGGCGCCAGTTAAAGGACCTTAAATGGTTTCTTCTAAAAAAATATATTATGGCGCTATCAACTGCGCCTGGATTCTAAATTCCAAATTATAATACAACACAATATTTATTTAGTTAAAAAAGATTAGTACAATTTAATTCCAAATTATAACACAACACAATTTTTATTTAGTTAAAAAAGATTATTACAATTTATATATTTTACTTAAAGGCAACAAGATCAATCCGACTACGCACGACCAAGGCATAACCAATACTGCCTGTTCCCATCCAACCTTGTTCGCTCGTTAAGTTCATCGATCACGCTGCACCAACATACGCGAGTATGCAGACGCTGATCATGCAAAATTGTTTTCCCATCATTCCAGCAAGTATGCAATTTCGTTATTGGATCGGAAGCGCGTGTTAAAGTAAAAATATTAAAAGAGCTTGAGTTGCTAAATTACCTTTTGGTGACAGCGTCGCCAACGTCGTTAACTTATATAAAAAAAATTACTTAAATTACCAATACTTAATAAAATAATTTATAACATTAATAAATAAAAAAATATATAATTACAAAAACAATTAAACCATATACTCTTTAAATAGACCAACACAAAACAAACAAAAACTATCAAAAAAAAAAAAATTTAAAAAAAAATTATAAGTTTAACTAAAAATATCTATACAAATTAACTTCGACTTTAATACAAGATTAAAAGAACACACAACTAGGGATTATTGAATGGCGACGGTTTGACGGTTAATCTCAATTGATTCTCCATATTGGAGCTATGTGTAGGAATGTTTCACGTAATCAAAAGTTATTTAATACAAAAACAAATAGAGGTGTCCTCAACAACCTCACTAAACAGTCTAATTTGTGCTCCAGCATTACCTTAACGTCTGTAAATACCAGAGGCCAGTAACAAATTTCCATCGACACAACAGACCACCAGTTCTCATAACTTTTTTTGCGGCTGTCCATGTGATCATTGTAACTGCTCCACAAAAAAAACATAAAACTGACTCATTAAAAAAAACACAAAAATACGACGTATGGTAAACGTTTAGAATGACTTCGATTTCATTTTCTAAGAATATACCATATCATCGTCTGAACAAGTCGAGCAATTTACACAGTACACTAATAAATTTGAACTTCTATCGCACAACTGACTTTTTGAATATAACAGCAAAAACGGCTGCGACCATTCACTCCATCAGCATATATATTAAAATTGTATGTAGGGCTATTTTTTCATAATTCTAGTAGTATATTGCCTAGTGTTTCGATCACCTACACTAATTATTTATTTTTTTACTTTTTAGATTGGGCGCCATATTCTGTTACGGACCTGCTGTTGGCCTCCGGATTCCACCAATCCCACTAGCTCTCGCGGCATGATCCCGGGGAGCGGTTCTCAACCCTTTTGATGACTGAGGTCCGGTACAAAATAAAATAGGAATTAAAACAACAACAAAAACAAATGCTAACTTGATAAACAACGAGTGAAACATAGACACATAGGGAGAAAGATGACAATCTCCAATCGCCCACCCTACCATGGCCATACTGTATCCACTACTCATATCTTACGAGCCCCATCATCCGTTCATCACGTCCTATCACTCAATAATCCCAATTATTTATCTACTCAAAATTATTAATTGTTGTCTTTATACAATTTATTAAATCTTACATAAACTATACATCGTTTTTCTAATAAATAAAATACACAATTAAACTTCTTAGTTTCACAAAACTTACTTAAACTAACAAAACCTACAAATAACAAAAAACCTTAAGCAAATCTATTTTTTTCTATTTCCGGCTAACTTTTACAAGTGGCAGTTAAAGTGTTTGTATATTTGTTTTCATTTCCTCTTTACAGGATGCTATTGGTTTTTTCTTTTCTTAACTTATATATACAATAATTTTATTACGAGTTGCCCTTGAAATATTTTGCCACCTTGCCCTTAGTATTTAGTTATATAAAAAAAACTTAATATAAATAAACCTTATAACTAACAAAAAAAAAAAAAAATTACAACTGAGACATGCACAAACAACTTAACATATATAAATACACTTAACAAATCAACCAAGTATAGGATCGGAAAGATCATAAACAAAAAAAAACAGGCCTCTCAAAATTTTCTGCCTAACCGAACAATGCTGTGAAAGATAATTTTTTCCTAAAAGAGCTCTCTGAGGTACTTATAAATCCACAATAGCTAGAGACACTTTCTCTTTTATTTTACACTCGTACTTATATAAAATATAAAATTATATAAAAACAAACTTTAACACAAATAAAACACAATCACCCCTATCGTGAAAAACAAGTGGAATTTTTGTTCCCATGAAATTTTTATTCCCCTCGAAGGGAAAAATGCTATCGTGAAACTCCCGTGAAAAATTTTTCGCGCTATTAGTTCTCAGTGAATGTAAAAAAGAAGAAATATTAAATAACATTAAAAAAATATTTTGTTAAAAAATATACACGTATATTTTAAAGAAAAGTTAAAAAAAAAAACAAAATAAAATATATTGTATTGGAGTGATAGTTTGATTGCAACATTAGCTTATTGCGCTTTTATGTAGTAAAAAAATATGTAACTCTTTTATTATTTGTAACTCTTAAATATAAATTTGTAACTCTTTTAACGGAAATTTATCTTAAAATTAATTTTATAAACTTCAATATTCGAATTATGAGAAGTATTACTTACATAAATGTTTTGTTCCCCAGTAAAAATAAAGTGAAACATTTAAAGGGAAAAGTGAACAAATTACGAGGGAAAAAATTGTTCACGATAAGGGGAATTTTTTCCCGCGAACATTTTTTTCACGTTATTATTCTAATGTGAATTAATCTTTTTCATGGGAGTTTTTCATGATCGCAAATACGTGAAAAGGGGACAAATAACGAGGGAAAAATTATTCACGATAGGGGTGAATATTATTTAGATATTCTTAAAATTAATTCCTAACTTAACCACTACTGAGAACAATTTAAGTTTTTAAATTTTCCACTGGGTCTTTCCCTCTATTTTCTTTACCGAACTTTTTGTGTCGGTTGAAAACTTAACTACCCTTTTATCCTAGACTTGCAAAACTCTCCAGGCAAAGTTATCTTTCTACACAGAGCTTTTCTGCAGCTTCGGTCACTCTTGCCAACACAAATTGCTTTCTGGAAGCTACTATTTTTTTGCTTTCTTTTCAACAGGCACTGTTAATTATAAAAAAATACATTTGTTACCTTTTAAAAATCACTTTTATGACCTCCTCCTTACATACTCTATAAACGTTCCACTTTATTTAAAATTTATTCACTTTCACAAAATGTACAAACACTTACTTCATACAAATTCTCACACCAATAATTAAAGTCCTTAAAACTTAAAATTATAATTTTGCACAACTCACTTTACTGTCTGACTTTACTATCTAACGTTCTCTATATTAGTGATTTTATTATTTTCAAAATTTTCTTTTAAAACCGCAAACTCAAAAACAAAACGTTAATGCGTTACAAAACAACAAAACTAGTACATAAAAACAAAGTACCGAAACCTAACACTAACATACATACAGTCCTACAAAAAAAAATACGTCGGGGTCAACAATTTTATTTCCTTTGGCCTTGAACTCAAAAGAAATTTTACAGAAAAAAATTTCTTAATTTTCTCTTATTCGGACAAACTTATCAATATCAGTCCTCTACTGTATCGCCTTTGTTCATACTATTTCATCAACTCTGTTCGTACAAAAAGCTCGTTTTCCAGAATGGACAAATTCCATTTCATAAACAGCTGACATTAAAGAAAACAACTGAGCACACAGCATCTAACCCTTTCAATAAAACTTAAATTAATATTATAACAAAACTACCCCTAAAACAATTATAAACAAAACAAATTGCATAATTCTCCCAAGCCGGACTACCAAAATACACCACCAAAAAACGTTTCCCTAACAAAAAAAAAAAACCCGAACCAAGAATTAACAAACCACAACACCACCTGCAAGCCTCGGACGACTACCAACCAATAAGTAAGTAAAATAAGAGAACAACATCCCCAGAAATAAACTTTGTTCATTCTTTTACCTCCATAGAACCTTCTCTGGCCTTCAACTGCAAATTCGGAAATAACCAAAACAAAACAAAATACACCCGCAACAAAACTCCGCTGCCGCTGATGGCTGTCAGAGGAAGTGGTGTGCGGCCATTCTTGCTGCGTACCCAACGTGGGGAACTCCCACCCCCTGAGATTCCATTAGCCGGGCAACCAAAAAAAAAAAATAAACGAATCCAATAGTGTCAATTCGGGCATCACAATCCATGCGGACATAATAATTTACCTAATTCCACGCTCCAAGGTATTTCCCTGGGCAATCAACATACCCATACACATTAATCCCAACTCTGCTGCCGTATAAACTTAAGGTACTTAAAAAAAAAATTTACCATCATTAAGTGTCGATTAGCAATATTCAATCCATGACTCGGAAAGTTTCAATATTAGGACGAACACAAATACATGTATACACAAAAAAAAATAATTTTATTATTAATTACTTTGTTTTCTTATCCTAATATTGCACCTTAACACCTATATCACAGATACAAAAAAATACTGCACTTAATTTTGTCACCATTAGCACTTAGTAAAATTCAACTTAACTGTGAAGTAACTAAATCTAATACAATATTAGAATAAAACATAATTATTTCATAATTTTATAAAAACAAACAAATAAATAATTAAACCCTAATATTGCACTACATCCTATTATCACAATTCTGAAAAATTCACTATTGCACTGTTATTTCCACTTAGGTCAAAATCAACGCTCAAACTACGTTCACCACGATTTTCCCTCCCTACTCGATCGTGCTTGGACAATATATACACCATGCATAAAGGTTAAAACACGCCTACTATTGCCCTTTTCGCCAAAAAAATGCATAGTGGCTCCCCAACATTGCTACAGATACAAAAACTAATTCTTGTAGTTGGTCCTTGACCAACTGTAGCACCTTTTGGCGCAAAAATAAAACGATTGGTCTTGCCAAGCCTATTAATCTGTCTCATCAAAATCGTCAAGTTACTTTTATTATTTTATAAATCTATTGTCATATACGATCGTCATCTGTGCAACTTAATTTGGAAATGCCCCTATCATTCTCGCTAACGTTACGACTATCACCTACCTACATGGATGAATCTTACAATAACTTTCATTATGAAATGTAATTGATGATTATCATACATTCTCCGAAAATTTGTCTACGGGAAGTATACAAAAATTCGACTTTTTTTTCTCTTTAAGTTTTTACTTTGTTAAATTCTTTATCCCTTTTTAGCTACGTCGCACACTGGGGATTTCGCGGAAAAATGTCAAATTGTCAACATACTCTTCATGCAATATGCAGTGATATTTTGAAATTTTAGACTTAATGGTAAAATCTAATCAAAAAGAATTACTCCGATCTGACTGCCAATATTTTTTTTTATATCCGTCTCAAACTCAGAACTTGTATGTTTTACCGAACCAACTTAATTTAAACCTAAGAATTTAAAAACGAATATTATTTTATTATGTGAGCTAACCTTTTTTTTTATTTTTTAGGATATTTCAGTATACTAAAATTGAAAAAAAAAATCTGCAGAGACTTAATTTTTTTTTGTGTATTTTTATGTATACAAAAATCCCTTTTTTCTCCAAACATTGGACCTGCAATTTTAGCCTTACTTTCCCACAGTTGGAAATCACTACTAATACATTGTCTCATATCTGTTTTTACATTTTTAATCAATTTCAAGTGCCACCAGGTGCCACCTTTCAATTTGTTGCATTACACAGTACAACATTTTTCAGCTGATTGATTCGGGACTCAATTCTGATAAGGCTTTTTTGTTTAACATAACTCGAGAACCACTAGTCGGATTTTGCTGAAACAAATTTAGAAAAATCAAGAATTACAATTACTTTCATCTGTTTATATAACGTTTTGCTACATAGGCAGCAGTTTCGCAGTTATAAATAAATGTATGGAGAAAAAAAAATATTTTTTGCCTTAAAAATTTAATTTTTTTTTTTAATTCATAAAAAAAACCAAAACGGTAAAACGTGTCAAGTACTATTACTTTCACGTAAAGTCGCATAACCTATGAAAAACATGAGACATAAATCATGAAAATCAATGAACGCGTTTCGCTTCTATTCACAATTAAGTGAAGGTATGCATTTCAAAAAATTTGCTCGAGATATGCACAAAATTCTTTGGAAAAAACATTTATGACTTTTTTTATGATTCTCAGAATTAAAAAAAAGTAATAAACAAAAGGTTATTTGATTTTTATGATTGCGGTAGCAAAGTAATAAATGTGCGTGGACAATTGAAAGGAAAAAAGGAAAGTGCACTTTTTTAATTATTGGGGTTTTTCCGTTGGCTACCTGTATAATTTTTTTTTAAAGAAATTCCACCCACATCTATTAGTGCTCATGTTTTGGAACGTACCTGTCAGTAAAATATTGAAAAATACGTAGTATTTATAGGTGTTCATTGATCGTTTTTGTCATTCAACCAGTGCTGACGAATGCGAAAATTACAACCGATTTTTATCCGGTTTTTTAATTATAACTGAAACTAAGGCCCAAGAGTTTAACCGCAATGGAAAGTTTTTCTATTTCTCATGGGGTTTTATGCTCGAAGCTTCTGGAGTTTGACAAATACAGAACAAAATTAAAACAGTTTTTGCAACAATCGCACGTTGGCTTAAACGATACTAGAGCATGTGAAATTTTGGATACAATATATAAAAGCTTTTACTCTAACTTCAAACAAAGATGGCAGGATTCTAAGCGTACGAAGTCGCAATTTGAAAAAAGAATGCAAATTGGCTTGAAGGCAAATTTCCGAAATCACGGGTCTAGATGAAGACATAATCAAGAGGCTATCAATAATTCTCGAAGCTATAACAATTACCGA
Organism: Pollenia amentaria; assembly: GCA_943735925.1. Taxonomy (NCBI): domain Eukaryota; kingdom Metazoa; phylum Arthropoda; class Insecta; order Diptera; family Polleniidae; genus Pollenia; species Pollenia amentaria. The sequence continues at coordinate 65,359,788 of OX031009.1, forward strand.
GGCAGTATATGCGAAAACATTTTGGTGATTTTTGTCTGGAGACGGCAAAAGAGTTTGATGCACTGTACGAGTGGTACAATATGCCACCTACACTCCACAAAATTCTGATTCATGGAAAATATATAATTGAAAAGTTTTTTTTTCCTGTAAGCTTACTATCCGAAGAGGCTCAGGAAAGTCGTAACAAATACTATAAAAAATATCGCCTTAGACACTGCAGAAAATGCAGTCGAATTGCCACAAACGAAGATATTATGCACCGAATGATGGTAAAATCAGATCCCATCTCCTTCATTTAGACAGAAAAAGCATAGTGATATAAGCGACGAAGTTAAGGCTCTTTTAGAATAATAAATTAAAAACAAATAATAAATTAAAACTTAAAAAAATCATTTAATTTTTTTTTTGTTAGATAGGGCTTCTTACATTTTAGGTAACGATATACATTTTTCTAGCTTTCTGTATTTTGATTACTTTTGTGTATTACTATATAAATAAAACTAAATTTGTGATGAAATTAAAAATAGATTTAAAATAAATAATGAATTAAAAATTAAAAAGATCATTTAATTTTTTTATTAGTTAGGGCTTTTTATATTGTAGGTAACGATATACATTTCTCTACCTTTCTTTATTTTGCTTACTATTGTGTATTACTATATAAATAAAACTAAAGTTGGGATGAAATCATTACATTTTTTGACAAATATATTTTTTTCCTCACCTCCATACAAAAATCCCCAGTGTGCATTGCAAAAAATTCACACCCTTAGAGGACTAAAATTTTCATTGGCCTTATTTTGCACCTACTCAAAAAAACACAAAATAAATCGGATACTACCACATTCTGCAACACCTAGGACCATATTGCCACACAATCAAAATAAGTGAAACTTTTTAATTTTTTTTTTTGTTTCGTTGTATATGAGCCTGCTAACAATTGGACTAGAAATTATAAAAAAATTGTAAAGTACATTTTCATGTTGTTTCACCAATTCGGGGATTATTTCTGTTTAAGCTTATATCTTGATGTCTTTTGAATGATACACTCCCAATGATTTACCTAGAGTGTCTCTAATTCGTACATGTTGTTACCTATAGATTTTGCCACTCTACATTTCAAAAACTTTCTACAGAATTTTGCATTTATGTTTTTGCCAAAGTTGCTCAATATAGTATTACGTCGATATACCTCTTGTCCTGGAAAAAACTTTACAATTCTTGCACCCCTGTTGTATCTCTCGGCGCTTCTCTCATAGGCTTTAGCCATTTCCTGCTTCAATCTTTCTCTGATTACTTGTATTCTATCATTTACATTTAGTTGTACTATTTCATGATCTGTAAGCGATCTTAGCTTTCTACCAAATTTGTAATCTGCCCCACTGCTAAACATGTGATAACCAAATAACACGAAAAAGGCGTAACACCTGTGGCTGTATGTACCGAAGTTCTTAACGCGCATTCAATTTCGGACAAATACATGTCCCAATCACGATGATCCTTATCAAGATATGCTCGTATCGCTGATAAAACCGATTGGTTCACACGTTCACTCGCATTGCTTTGCGGTGAATATACAGCAGTTTTAAGATGTTGTATTTTATACAGATCCATCAGGGTTTCAAAACTTTTAGCAATAAATTGGCTGCCATTGTCACTGTGTATCACTTCTGGCACTACAAATTTGAGAAATATTTCAGTGACAAGGAAGTTAATGACATTTGAGGTTGTTGCTTCTTTCATCTCCTTCAAAAATACAAACTTCGTAAAATGATCAATAACTATAAAGATGTAACAATTGCCTTTTTTAGATCTTGGGTATTTTCCCATAAAATCTATATAAAGTTTTTGAAAGGGTCTTTCCGTCATATTTATGTTGCTAGGTTTTGTTTCCTTGAATATTTGGCAATTAGCTATAATATTTTTACTTGTGCAGTCATTTTCGGCCAGTAGAAAAATCTTTTTTTTATTAGTTCTGATTCTTCTTCATCCTGATCATGCGACTTCTTGTACACTACTCCATTTTCAACTTTTAAATCCGGCAACATTTCAGCATTTTTTTCTATATGCGTTGCTAGCTCTTTATATTCTTGGCTTTCAAACTCTGTCGTTTCAAATCCTAGCAGGTTAGTTATGTCTATCTGATCAACATTTGGTAACCTTGACAGCATGTGTTAATAGTCACCCTCCTATATTATAAGTTTTATTTTACTTAGAATTAAGCAATCAAAAATAGTGCTGACTCAATTATGCGAGTCAGCACTTTAGGAACATACTGACTTTAGCGCAGTCAACATTTTAATTTTAAGAACTAGGTATAAATAGTGGATAATAAAAGTTTTAAAGAGAGTTGTAATTAGTAAGACAATATCAATCTACCTGCGATCTCCACGGAGCACTCCAGGTTGAAGAAAATAAAAATAATAATAATAACAACAGCAATTGTATTCTAAATTTTACATCCATAACGACTGGCGCAGCCGGTAATTAAATAAAGATCCTGCGATTCCCAAGGGACCCTCCAGGAATACAATTTATTTATTACACGACATTTTCACTAGTAATTGTCGAATTAAGATCCCTTCCTGGTATGGCGACTGGTTTCAAGAGCAACGAAAGTAATATAAACCAGTAAACATGGAAACGAAGTGCTAAAGGTCTTAAGCAGCCACATTCTGGTACGCCTTCAGTGTCTCCGAAGAAGTGGAAATTGGTGGAATTGCAAGTAACTTGCCACGGACTTTTTATCGCACTTAGAGGCGATTTATTTCGGTTTGAAGGATCAATACAACGCGACATTGTTGGTAACGCGTTAAAAGTTTTTTTTTTCTTCAAAGCTTAAGGATGGCAGAAATCGTTTTGATGCTGGTAAGTATTATTTTGCAATTTTCGGGAGTATAAATGGACAACCTGCAGTCAAGGAAGGACGAACTACTAGCCAACATTAACAAGTATAACTATTCGGTGGACAGTCTACAGGTGCTAGCGTGGACAGAATTAAACAGATTAAGACTAGACAGGGTATTTACGGAACAACATAGGGAGATTATAATGCACCAGAGATTGACCAAGTTAGAAGAGGTTGGTTATCCGGCAATATTTCAGAGAATGATAGATGATATCCTCCGCCAGTACATTGGAAAAATTTGTTTTGTCTACATTGACGACATAATAGTAATTGGCGAGAATGTAGAAAATCATTTGAAGAACGTAGATATAGTTTTTGCAAGGCTTCACGAGGCTAATCTGAAAATAAATCTTGTTAAAACGCATTTTATGAAGGCTGAGGTGGAATTTCTTGGCTATATCGTTCGTTCTGATGGCATCAAACCGGATTCAGCCAAAGTAAAGTCCATTGAAAATCTGTTGCCGCCTACGAACCTGAAGGAATTGAAAAGTTTTCTGGGAATGACCTCCTACTATAAGAGATTCATTCGTGACTATGCAAAAGTGGCGAAACCCCTTACAAACCTTACAAGAGGGGAACATGTCCAAATAAAAGCCGGTCAGTCTAAGTAAGTGCCAATTACGTTAGATAACGAGTCTTTGAAGTCCTTCAATGAACTTTAATCTATGTTAACTACAGCTGAGCTTCTGTCTTTTCCAGACTTTGAGAAACCGTTTAACCTAACGACAGATGCCTCTAATATTGCGCTAGGTGCGGTTTTGTCACAGGGTGAAATCGGCAAGGACAGACCTATATCCCTCAACAAAACTGAGGAAAACTACGCCACAACCGAGAAAGAGATGTTAGCTATTGTATGGGCCCTTGACAACCTCAGATATTACTTATATGGTGCAAAAAAATCAAGATCTATACTGAACACCAACCTTTGACGTTTGCATTGGGAAATAGAAATTTTAATGCCAAATTGAAAAGATGGATGAAAACCTGGTGTAAGATCTATTGTTGTGAAATACTTTGCTTTATTTATTTTTTTATTTATTTATTTATTATTATTATATGTCTATGGAATTATATTCCTTACAGACAATTTAAAAAATAATTGATTACAAAATGTTACACATAAAAATATAATACATAATTAACAATAAAATTACTAAGTGTTAAGAAATGTGATTATTGCCCTTTTTATAGCATCAGGACTTAATGAAAAGTCGATAAATCTATATAAGTTGTTAAATGCATTGCTCATTCTCCTGAGAGGGTCAGCATTAGCATAATTAGCTCTAACAAATGTTACTGATAAAGGTATGTAATTACGGGATGGACGTTGGGGAATGTTGAGAGAAATATCATTAATCAAAAATCCACAGCAGATGTCACCATTAATAACATTGAATAAAAATGACACATTAAGCATAGTTCTACGACTTTTTAATGTAGGAAGTTTAATAAGAGCAAGTCGGGCAGCATATGAAGGCAAGTTCAAGGGGTTAAAACGTAATCCACGAAGACAAAACAACAGGAATTGTTTTTGGACCGACTCAATGGCATTGGAATGGATTTGGTAAATAGGGTCCCATATTATCGATCCATATTCAAGAATAGGTCGAACTAGTGCCATGAATAAAGTTTTACCAATATACGGATCATTAAACTCTTTAGCCCAACGTTTTATATAACCCAGTGTACCCCTTGCTCTATTTATTATGGTTGTTATATGCAGAGTAAAACTCAATTTAGGATCAAATAATATACCAAGATCTTGGAAGCTGTCAACTAATTCCACTTTATAATCACCCAAAAAAAAATCAGCAGCAATCGGGTTATTTCTTACAAAGCGCATTGATTTACATTTCTTTAAATTCAGCTCCATAAAATTGATGTTACACCATTCATAAAATGAGTTTAAGTCCTTTTGAAGTCGATGGTGGTCTAAAAGTTGGTTATAGGTTAGATAAACTTTGACGTCATCAGCATACATTAAAATATTCGAGAATTTTACAACATTAGGCAGGTCATTCATAAACAAGGAGAAAAGCAGCGGTCCAAGGTGGCTTCCTTGGGGTACTCCAGAAAGAACATTAATATTTTTAGAATAACTGCTGTTAAAGCAAACGGTTTGCGTCCTATCCGATAAATATGAATATATCCATTTTATGCAATGCTCCGTAAAACCAATCAATTGTAGTTTCCTTACAAGAAGCAAATGATTTACTTTATCGAATGCTTTGCTAAAATCAGTGTATATGACATCTGTCTGATTTTTTTGAAGAAATCCGCGGTTAACAGCGATAGTAAATTGTAAGAGATTTGTCGTCGTAGAACTTCCTTTACGAAATCCATGCTGATAAGGAGATATTATATTTGCAACTTGATAACTCAAATGTTCTGATATAATTTTTTCGAAAAGCTTCGGTATAGCACTCAGTTTTGCAATTCCCCTGTAATTTTCAATAAGAGACTTATTACCCGACTTAAACAAAGGAACAATATACGACTCTTTCCACAATTTAGGCAAATAGGCACATTTAATAGATGCGTTGAATAAAACTGTCAGAGGGATTGCTAAGGAATCTGCACACTTTATGAACACACAGCTAGGAATTTTATCCGGGCCACAACTGTAAGAGAACTTCAGTTTTTTTAGATTATTTGTAATCGTATACACGTCAAGAGGCAATAGAGATATTGCATTGCTTGCCTCCAGGGGAAATGGATAATTGACTGAGTTATCATATGTTGAATTCGAGTAGGTATTTGAGAAAAAATCAGCAAACATGTTACTTATAACTGTATCATTACTTGATTCAATTTGTCGATAAGTCATTGATGTAGGATAACCTACGGTTTTTTTCTTTGAGTTTATAAATTTATAGAACGACTTGGGATCACATTTTAAATTCAATTTGATTTTATTTAAATAACGATTATAACAAATTTTGTTTAAACTGGCATATTCAGCCCTGCTGACGGAATATCTTAGATAGTCTACAGATGATCCAGATCGCTTGAATACTTTATAAAATTTATTTTTTCTATTTTTTGCTCGAGAAAGCTGCACGTTATTCCAAGGCGGTCCCAGTAATACTTTAGATGTGCGTTTTGGAATACACACGTCCATAAAAGAACATAGCTTGTTGTAAAACACATCAAATATATGATACACGGAATCACTTGAGTTTGAAGAATATGCCAAGATGTTACTCCAGTCAGTATTACTTATAAGATCATTTAACATGTTGTAGTTAGCTCGTTCGAAAGAAAATACTTTTCCACTACTAACATTTAATGATACAGTACAATCCGAAGGAATAGATACAATAACTTCAAAAGCAGGATGATATCGATCTTCTGGAAGAGTAATAGGGTTGGATCGTTTAATATAACAGTCATCTCTATCATTTACAAAAACTAAATCCAGTATTTTAGCAAAATCATTTAGTATTCCATTTATTTGATAAAGGCTCATATCATATAAAATATTAAAAAAGTCCATGTAATTTACACTTAATTTCGTTTGGACGAAGTATTTATCATCAAGCGAATATTTCCAGGATATTGAAGACATATTAAAGTCGCCCATAATTATAATAGAATCGTGGTTATCAGCGGAGCGACAAGCAGAACTAATAGCTTCAGCATGGCGGATATATAAAGACTGCGGGGATGATGGAGGAATATATGAACACGTTAGTATAATTTTTTTGTATTTTAATTTAACAGTAACAGATATAAATTCTATATCAAGCGATACGTCAACCACTAAACGTTCAGACAGAAAACTGCTAGAGACCGCAATAAGAACACCTCCCCCAAAAGTAGCACGATCTCTACGGAAAATGTTGTATTTGTCACACAGGATTTCAGTATTTAGAAAGTTATCATTGAGCCAAGTTTCAGTAAAGACTAATACGTCATAATTAAAGTTGAAGCTTTGCATATACAAATTAGACAGTTTTGGACGTAAACCACGAACATTTTGATAAAAAACAGATAATGAATTGGCAGTAGCTTTACTTAGTTTTTTAAACTATTCTGTTCACGTTGAGGGAGAACACCAAAATTATTAACATTCGATCTATCCTTATAAATGTACTCGCGTACTAATGTGTTTTCAGTCCAGAAGTTTTTATCCAGAACTTGATTGAAAATATTGTCAGAAACAGTTAATTTAAAAGATGTAATAGACCTTGGCTGAGAGTATTTAAATTTATGAATTAAAACATCAGAATTATATCCAACTTTAGATTTAATATAATAATCTATATCATCTGAAGTAGTGGAACTTGCCAGACGAGAAATGAAAATTGGTTTTTTTGGTAGAACAGCGCGCAGTGGGTTACGAACAATTTGATTACTTAATGTTGTATCCATTGGAGTTTGATTTTCAGACGATTGCGGTAATAAATTAGTATAAGAACTACTATTATCAATACTGACTACTTGTGGCGAGATCACATTCAGAGGCGAAAATGTAACAGGATTATCATTATTAATTTCAGAAGACTTTGAACGAGTAACAACTGTAGAATATGTTAGTGACGGAATCATCGGTGATGTATTTAACGTTTTTTTCCGCTTTGGAGACGACAGATCTGTCACGTCCGAAAACTTATCTAAATTCTGATAGTTTGTAAATAGTTCACCAAATTTTGATAGCTTAGTTTGCACACTTAGAAAGTCTTTTTTAAGATTGTCATATTCATCTCTAAAACTTTTAAAAAATTTATAAAAATCGATATTAATTTTTTTACACCGCGGGCAAGACCATTGCAGTGATTTTCCAGCATCAGCAAGAGCATCCGCATCGCGTGGCTTTAATGCCGTACATTTTAAATGGTAATGTCCTAAGCACAACCAACACGATATCATTCTTTCATTTTCAGTAACGTTGCAATTGGTACTTAAGCAATCCATGATAAAAGTGTTTATTATTTTTATATATTTTTTTAATAGTTTATAATGTTCATAAAATTGTTTGCTGGGTGATAACTTTAAACAATTACAACAGATGGCGCTGCTATAACGTAATCAAATACACAAACCAGTAAAAATGTATTTCAGAGATGTATTTTAGTGTCGTATTTATTGTTATTAAATTAAACAGATGTTTTCACGAATGTATTTTTGGTGCGAAACTTTAAAGTGTAGTTGTCTACTATTAATATAAAACAAATTGATTATAAATTTAATTAAAACGAAGAGTTTTATCATTTAACTTATCCCGGTTAACAAATATTTATGACAGTCCAGTAAATAAACAGACAGTTGACAACTGCAATACAATAAAACTTTAAATAACAATTAAAATACTTTAAATTAGTCAGAAATTATAGAGCGATACAGAGACACGTTTGGTTAGCCTTAACTGGCTAAAGTAGATGTGATGTCTGGAATTGGGTAGGTGTCTGGAATCGTTACAGCATTTAGACGTTTGAAGTCCCCTACCATTCGATATTGGTTTTCACCACTGGGTTTTGGCTTCTTAGGCACGACCCAAATGGGTTAATTGTATGGACTTTTGGAGGATCTTATTACTCCCTCTGAGAGTAGTTCTTTTATCTGTCTATCTACTTCTTCCCTCATACAGACTGGATACGGATAGCTCTTCGTATATATTGGGTATTCCGTACTTGTCCTAATCTCTGCCTGGACCTTTGTTGATGCAAGTTCACTACCGTCGAGCGGTCCAAAAAGTGGTTTGAATTTATTAATGAAGCTCTTTAGCTTTGTCTTAACCTTTGGTAAATATTCCTCACCTAATATATAATTTGACTCAGTTGTTACTTTTTCTTTCAATGGGATCTTAAAACAATTTTTCAAAACTAAAACATTCTCCTTTCTGTCAACTAAAGCACCTAAATCTTTAAGTGTGTCATCCCCAATAATTCCATCAAAAGCTTTTAATGCTGGCAAGACATAAAATTGAATAGGTTCATTTATCCCTAAAAATTTTAAAAATGGTCCTATCACTTTTCTATCTATATTGACATTTCCCCCCACCGATCGCACATTTATTGGTTTTTCTAGGATTATGCTACCGTATGACAATCGTGGGCTGCAAAGGTTTTTGTTAGAGCCCGTGTCTATCAGAAAACACAAAGTATCACCAGTAGCCGAAGGGTATTCTATATAGGGTAAGCTTGATGGCTTCCCCCCATAAAATTTACTTCACCTACAGTTTCCTCCTGACGGGAGTCTTCCTCTAAACCATTCTCGGCTATGTGGTCCTCATCAGAAAAGGTTTTTATGTGATAAAGTCTAGGTTGCTTGTTACCTGTATTTACTTCGGATGTACCTCTTTTTCCGCTTTCCTAGGGTTGTTAATGTAATTTACCCGACGAGATTGTATTGTTCTATCGACTTCCATCGGTTCAAGTTTTATGGCCAGATACCTTAGAATAGTTGTTGTCATGTTGCCAATTTCTAGGCCGAGAATCTTGATTCAGCCACCTCGATCGCATAGGAAATGGCCTTGCTGGCCTTGAAGGCCCAGGACGAAAAGTTATTTCCGGGGAGGTCGAATCGTAAGGCTTCGTTTTCGCATAAATTATGTTATTTCCCATAGTTAAGTTTTGCAATTCCAAACAAGCGGAATATGCTTCGGGGAGCGTTCCTGGTTGCTGTATAATGATCATACGGGAAAGATCCGGTTTTAATCCGCCTATGAAAATGTCGAATGCTCTGTTCCTGTACGTTTCTACTAAGGCTCTGATGGTTTCTTCGCTGCAGGATTCTGTCTTCAGCTTATTGATAATAAGCGAAAGTTGGTGGTTCACAGTCGAATAGAACTCATCGATGGTTGAGGAACCTTGAGAAAGCTGATTGAGCTGATGCTCCAGGGTTTGGATGTCCCTTTTATCAGCATAGTGAAGGGAAAGTATCTTCTTGATTTCAACCCAATCACTGTCGAACACTTTATAGGACACCAGAGCTGTGTCAGCAGTGCCGACCATTTTTAGCGAACGCTCTGGATAAATGCACGATAAATTGGCTTTTCCCTGACAATTTCGAAGTCTTTCAGTATGGTTTCCACAGAATGAACCCAGGATACATACTGAGTTGGATTGCCCTTAAAGGTTCTCAATTCTTTCACGCTGTCAGGAAGACGGCTTATATCTTTTAGCTTAATTTCTGTTCGTGGCCGTTGAAGGGATCCTTCATCCGTGACCACCGGGCCTACTGCGGCACTCGGTCTACTTTCAAGGGGCTCTATCCTACCTAAAACATTTCCTATCGCATTGTTACTGAGACTCGCTTCTATAGTCCCTATTCTATTTTCTACCGACTTGATCTGTTCCATAAATCGATTTATGGCTCCAGTCAAAGTCGTTACTGTGGACCTCAAATCTTCCATAATTTTATTCTAGGCTGACAAGGGGGGAAAGAAATTTTTTCACGTACCTGAAATATCCGCAACACTCTGATGAAGAAGATTCTTGATCGTTGCACACTTCCACTTCACTTCTTTTTCTTAACCTTTGATTTATTCATTCGTTTTCAAAAGGATAACTTTTCTTAAACTTTTTATATTTTCATTTCGATTTATTCTGTTATTTGCAATTTTCAAAAGGATATTTTTTAATACAATAACAAAATTTTTCCTTTTTTTGTTTTTATTTTACGTTTCCAGTCTTATTTTCTATTTTGTTTTTTTAATTTTTTAATTTTTTTGTTTTATTTTAATTTTTTTTTTAAATTTTAAATTTCATATTTCTAAAAACTGCTTGCTCTTAAAGCATTTACAGGGGAAGCAGAGAAAAAAAATATTATATTTATATTTTTAGCGAGCCTTGGATAACGTACGCGACGCGACCATTTAAAATCCTTTGATCCTCGCGGAAGGTCCGTAAGCCTCCTTTTTGGAAATCCGCTTTTATAATCGCGGATACCTACTAAGGTACGGATGACTTCACGTTCGCTCGGGTAACCTTCAGTGATTATTTTTGTTTAGAAATCACCAGGAGTACCCGGTTGGCGAAGGAAGAGCGAGTTTTATTTATATATTTTTTTATAGAACAGTTTCCTGTTATAAGTCCTGGAGTGCTCCGTGGAAATCGCAGGCACGTTACTATTTTATTTTATTTCTGGAGTGCTCCGTAGAGATCGCAGGGATTTACTTTTGTTATTCAGAGACCTTTTCAGGGTCTCTGCTCGGGCGCCAGTTAAAGGACCTTAAATGGTTTCTTCTAAAAAAATATATTATGGCGCTATTAACTGCGCCTGGATTCTAAATTCCAAATTATAATACAACACAATATTTATTTAGTTAAAAAAGATTAGTACAATTTAGTTCCAAATTATAACACAACACAATTTTTATTTAGTTAAAAAAGATTATTACAATTTATATATTTTACTTAAAGGCAACAAGATCAATCCGACTACGCACGACCGAAGAATAACCAAGACTGCCTGTTCCCATCCAACCTTGTTCGCTCGTTAAGTTCATCGATCACGCTGCACCAACATACGCGAGATGCAAAATTGTTTTCCCATCATTCCAGCAAGTATGCAATTTCGTTATTGGATCGGAAGCGCGTGTTAAAGTAAAAATATTAAAAGAGCTTGAGTTGCTAAATTACCTTTTGGTGACAGCGTCGCCAACGTCGTTAACTTATATAAAAAAAATTACTTAAATTACCAATACTTAATAAAATAATTTATAACATTAATAAATAAAAAAAATATATAATTATAAAAACAATTAAACCATATACTCTTTAAATAGACCAACACAAAACAAACAAAAACTCTCAAAAAAAAAATTTAAAAAAAAATTATAAGTTTAACTAAAAATATCTATACAAATTAACTTCGACTTTACTACAAGATTAAAACAACACACAACTAGGGATTATTGAATGGCGACGGTTTGACGGTTAATCTCAATTGATTCTCCATATTGGAGCTATGTGTAGGAATGTTTCACGTAATCAAAAGTTATTTAATACAAAAACAAATAGAGGTGTCCTCAACAACCTCACTAAACAGTCTAATTTGTGCTCCAGCATTACCTTAACGTCTGTAAATACCAGAGGCCAGTAAACAATTTCCATCGACACAACAGACCACCAGTTCTCATAACTTTTTTTGCGGCTGTCCATGTGATCATTGCAACTGCTCCACAAAAAAAACATCAAACTGACTCATTAAAAAAAACACAAAAATACGACGTATGGTAAACGTTTAGAATGACTTCCATTTCATTTTCTAAGAATATACCATATCATCGTCTGAACAAGTCGTGCAATTTACACAGTACACTAATAAATTTGAACTTCTATCGCACAACTGACTTTTTGAATATAACAGCAAAAACGGCTGCGACCATTCAATCCATCAGCATATATATTAAAATTGTATGTAGGGCTATTTTTTCATAATTCTAGTAGTATATTGCCTAGTGTTTCGATCACCTACACTAATTATTTATTTTTTTGCTTTTTAGATTGGGCGCCATATTCTGTTACGGACCTGCTGTTGGCCTCCGGATTCCACCAATCCCACTAGCTCTCGCGGCATGATCCCGGGGAGCGGTTCTCAACCCTTTTGATGACAAAATAAAATAGGAATTGAAACAACAACAAAAACAAATGCTAATTGGGGTGAAACATAGACACATAGGGAGAAAGATGACAATCTCCAATCGCCCACCCTGTCGATTAGCAATATTCAATCCATGACTCGGAAAGTGTCAATATTAGGACGAACACAAATACATGTATACACAAAAAAAATAATTTTATTAATAATTACTTTGTTTTCTTATCCTAATATTGCACCTTAACACCTATATCACAGATACAAAAAAATACTGCACTTAATTTTGTTACCATTAGCACTTAGTAAAATTCAACTTAACTGTGAAGTAACTAAATCTAATACAATATTAGAATAAAACATAATTATTTCATCATTTTATAAAAACAAACAAATAAATAATTAAACCCTAATATTGCACTACATCCTATTATCACAATTCTGAAAAATTCACTATTGCACTGTTATTTCCACTTAGGTCCAAATCAACGCTCAAACTACGTTCACCACGATTTTCCCTCCCTACTCGATCGTGCTTGGACAATATATACACCATGCATAAAGGTTAAAACACGCCTACTATTGCCCTTTTCGCCAAGAAAATGCATAGTGGCTCCCCAACATTGCTACAGATACAAAAACTAATTCTTGTAGTTGGTCCTTGACCAACTGTAGCACCTTTTGGCGCAAAAATAAAACGATTGCTCTTGCCAAGCCTATTAATCTGTCTCATCAAAATCGTCAAGTTACTTTTATTATTTTATAAATCTATTGTCATATACGATCGTCATCTGTGCAACTTAATTTGGAAATGCCCATATCATTCTCGCTAACTTAACGACTATCACCTACCTACATGGATGAATCTTACAATAACTTTCATTATGAAATGTAATTGAAGATTATCATACATTCTCCGAATTTGTCTACGGGAAGTATACAAAAATCCCTTTTTTCTCCAAACATTGGACCTGCAATTTTAGCCTTACTTTCCCACAGTTGGAAATCACTACTAATACATTGTCTCATATCTGTTTTTACATTTTAATCAATTTCAAGTGCCACCAGGTGCCACCTTTCAATTTGTTGCATTACACAGTACAACATTTTTCAGCTGATTGATTCGGGACTCAATTCTGATAAGGCTTTTTTGTTTAACATAACTCGAGAACCACTAGTCGGATTTTGCTGAAACAAATTTAGAAAAATCAAGAATTACAATTACTTTCATCTGTTTATATAACGTTTTGCTACATAAGCAGCAGTTTCGCAGTTATAAATAAATGTATGGAAAAATGCCTTAAAAATTTAATTTTTTTTTTAATTCATAAAAAAAACCAAAACGGTAAAACGTGTCAAGTACTATTACTTTCACGTAAAGTCGCATAACCTATGAAAAAAATGAGACATAAATCATGAAAATCAATGAACGCGTTTCGCTTCTATTCACAATTAAGTGAAGGTATGCGTTTCAAAAAATTTGCTCGAGATATGCACAAAATTCTTTGGAAAAAACATTTATGACTTTTTTTATGATTCTCAGAATTAAAAAAAAGTAATAAACAAAAGGTTATTTGATTTTTATGATTGCGGTAGCAAAGTAATAAATGTGCGTGGACAATTGAAAGGAAAAAAGGAAAGTGCACTTTTTTAATTATTGGGGTTTTTCCGTTGGCTACCTGTATAATTTTTTTTTAAAGAAATTCCACCCACATCTATTAGTGCTCATGTTTTGGAACGTACCTGTCAGTAAAATATTGAAAAATACGTAGTATTTATAGGTGTTCATTGATCGTTTTTGTCATTCAACCAGTGCTGACGAATGCGAAAATTACAACCGATTTTTATCCGGTTTTTTAATTATAACTGAAACTAAGGCCCAAGAGTTTAACCGCAATGGAAAGTTTTTCTATTTCTCATGGGGTTTTATGCTCGAAGCTTCTGGAGTTTGACAAATACAGAACAAAATTAAAACAGTTTTTGCAGCAATCGCACGTTGGCTTAAACGATACTAGAGCATGTGAAATTTTGGATACAATATATAAAAGCTTTTACTCTAACTTCAAAAAAAGATGGCAGGATTCTAAGCGTACGAAGTCGCAATTTGAAAAAAGAATGCAAATTGGCTTGAAGGCACATTTCCGAAATCACGGGTCTAGATGAAGACATAATCAAGAGGTTATCAATAATTCTCGAAGCTATAACAATAACCGAGGCAGTAGATGCGAAAACATTTTGGTGATTTTTGTCTGGAGACGGCAAAAGAGTTTGTTGCACTGTACGAGTGGTACAATATGCCACCTACACTCCACAAAATTCTGATTCATGGAAAATATATAATTGAAAAGTTTTTTTTTCCTGTAAGCTTACTATCCGAAGAGGCTCAGGAAAGTCGTAACAAATACTATAAAAAATATCGCCTTAGACACTCCAGAAAATGCAGTCGAATTGCCACAAACGAAGATATTATGCACCGAAGGATGGTAACATCAGATCCCATGATCTCACACTTCTCCTTCATTTAGACAGAAAAAGCATAGTGATATAAGCGACGAAGTTAAGGCTCTTTTAGAATAATAAATTAAAAATTAAACAAATCATTTAATTTTTTTTGTTAGATAGGGCTTTTTACATTTTAGGTAACGATATACATTTTTCTAGCTTTCTGTATTTTGATTACTTTTGTGTATTACTATATAAATAAAACTAAATTTGTGATGAAATTAAAAATAGATTTAAAATAAATAATGAATTAAAAATTAAAAAGATCATTTAATTTTTTTATTAGTTAGGGCTTTTTACATTGTAGGTAACGATATACATTTCTCTACCTTTCTTTATTTTGATTACTTTTGTGTATTACTATATAAATAAAACTAAAGTTGTGATGAAATCATTACATTTTTTGACAAATATATTTTTTTCCTCACCTCCATACAAAAATCCCCAGTGTGCGTTGCAAAAAATTCACACCCTTAGAGGACTAAAATTTTCATTGGCCTTATTTTGCACCTACTCAAAAAAACACAAAATAAATCGGATACTACCACATTCTGCAACACCTAGGACCATATTGCCACACAATCAAAATAAGTGAAACTTTTTAATTTTTTTTTTTTTTGTTTCGTTGTATATGAGCCTGCTAACAATTGGACTAGAAATTATAAAAAAATTGTAAAGTACATTTTCATGTTGTTTCACCAATTCGGGGATTATTTCTGTTTAAGCTTATATCTTGATGTCTTTTGAATGATACACTCCCAATGATTTACCTAGAGTGTCTCTAATTCGTACATGTTGTTACCTATAGATTTTGCCACTCTACATTTCAAAAACTTTCTACAGAATTTTGCATTTATGTTTTTGCCAAAGTTGCTCAATATAGTATTACGTCGATATACCTCTTGTCCTGGAAAAAACTTTACAATTCTTGCACCCCTGTTGTATCACTCGGCGCTTCTCTCATAGGCTTTAGCCATTTCCTGCTTCAATCTTTCTCTGATTACTTGTATTCTATCATTTACATTTAGTTGTACTATTTCATGATCTGTAAGCGATCTTAGCTTTCTACCAAATTTGTAATCTGCCCCGCTGCTAAACATGTGATAACCAAATAACACGAAAAAGGCGTAACACCTGTGGCTGTATGTTCCGAAGTTCTTAACGCGCATTCAATTTCGGACAAATACATGTCCCAATCACGATGATCCTTATTAAGATATGCTCGTATCGCTGATAAAACCGATTGGTTCACACGTTCACTCGCATTGCTTTGCGGTGAATATACAGCAGTTTTAAGATGTTGTATTTTATACAGATCCATCAGGGTTTCAAAACTTTTAGCCATAAATTGGCTGCCATTGTCACTGTGTATCACTTCTGGCACTACAAATTTGAGAAATATTTCAGTGACAAAGAAGTTAATGACATTTGAGGTTTTTGCTTCTTTCATCGCCTTCAAAAATACAAACTTCGTAAAATGATCAATAACTATAAAGATGTAACAATTGCCTTTTTTAGATCTTGGGTATTTTCCCATAAAATCTATATAAAGTTTTTGAAAGGGTCTTTCCGTCATATTTATGTTGCTAGGTTTTGTTTCCTTGAATATTTGGCAATTAGCTATAATATTTTTACTTGTGCAGTCATTTTCGGCCAGTAGAAAAATCTTTTTTTTTAGTAGTTCTGATTCTTCTTCATCCTGATCATACGACTTCGTGTACACTACTCCATTTTCAACTTTTAAATCCGGCAACATTTCAGCATTTTTTTCTATATGCGTTGCTAGCTCTTTATATTCTTGGCTTTCAAACTCTGTCGTTTCAAATCCTAGCAGGTTAGTTATGTCTATCTGATCAACATTTGGTAACCTTGACAGCATGTGTTAATAGTCACCCTCCTATATTATAAGTTTTATTTTACTTAGAATTAAGCAATCAAAAATAGTGCTGACTCAATTATGCGAGTCAGCACTTTAGGAACATACTGACTTTAGCGCAGTCAACATTTTAATTTTAAGAACTAGGTATAAATAGTGGATAATAAAAGTTTTAAAGAGAGTTGTAATTAGTAAGACAATATCAATCTACCTGCGATCTCCACGTAGCACTCCAGGTTGAAGAAAATAAAAATAATAATAATAACAACAGCAATTGTATTCTAAATTTTACATCCATAACGACTGGCGCAGCCGGTAATTAAATAAAGATCCTGCGATTCCCAAGGGACCCTCCAGGAATAAAATTTATTTATTACACGACATTTTCACTAGTTATTGTCGAATTAAGATCTCTTCCTGGTATGGCGACTGGTTTCAAGAGCAACGAAAGTAATATAAACCAGTAAACATGGAAACGAAGTGCTAAAGGTCTTAAGCAGCCACATTCTGGTACGCCTTCAGTGTCTCCGAAGAAGTGGAAATTGGTGGAATTGCAAGTAACTTGCCACGGACTTTTTACCGCACTAGGAGGCGATTTATTTCGGTTTGAAGGATCAATACAACGCGACATTGTTGGTAACGCGTAAAAAGTTTTTTTTTTCTTCAAAGCTTAAGGATGGCAGAAATCGTTTTAATGCTGGTAAGTATTATTTTGCAATTTTCGGGAGTATAAATGGACAACCTGCAGTCAAGGACGGACGAACTACTAGCCAACCTTAACAAGTATAACTATTCGGTGGACAGTCTACAGGTGCTAGCGTGGACAGAATTAAACAGATTAAGACTAGACAGGGTATTTACGGAACAACATAGGGAGATTATAATGCACCAGAGATTGACCAAGTAAGAAGAGGTTGGATATCCGGCAATATTTCAGAGAATGATAGATGATATCCTCCGCCAGTACATTGGGAAAATTTTTGTCTACATTGACGACATAATAGTAATTGGCGAGAATGTAGAAAATCATTTGAAGAACGTAGATATAGTTTTTGCAAGGCTTCACGAGGCTAATCTGAAAATAAATCTTGATAAAACGCATTTTATGAAGGCTGAGGTGGAATTTCTTGGCTATATCGTTCGTTCTGATGGCATCAGACCGGATTCTGCCACAGTAAAGTCCATTGAAAATCTGTTGCCGCCTACGAACCTGAAGGAATTGAAAAGTTTTCTGGGAATGACCTCCTACTATAGGAGATTCATTCGTGGCTATGCAAAAGTGGCGAAACCCCTTACAAACCTTACAAGAGGGGAACATGTCCAAATAAAAGCCGGTCAGTCTAAGAAAGTGCCAATTACCTTAGATAACGAGTCTTTGAAGTACTTCAATAAACTTTAATCTATGTTAACTACAGCTGAGCTTCTGTCTTTTCCAGACTTTGAGAAACCGTTTAACCTAACGACAGATGCCTCTAATATTGCGCTAGGTGCGGTTTTGTCACAGGGTGAAATAGGCAAGGACATACCTATATCCCTCAACAAAACTGAGGAAAACTACGCCACAACCGAGAAAGAGATGTTAGCTATTGTATGGGCCCTTGACAACCTCAGAAATTACTTATATGGTGCAAAAAAATCAAGATCTATACTGATCACCAACCTTTGACGTTTGCATTGGGAAATAGGAATTTTAATGCCAAATTGAAGAGATGGATGAAAACCTGATGTAAGATCTATTGTTGTGAAATACTTTGCTTTACCTAAACTGGCTAAAGTAGATGTGATGTCTGGAATTGGGTAGGTGTCTGGAATCGTTACAGCATTTAGACGTTTGAAGTCCACTACCATTCGATATTGGTTTTCACTACTGGGTTTTGGCTTCTTAGGCACGACCCAAATGGGTGAATTGTATGGACTTTTGGAGGGTCTTATTACTCCCTCTGAGAGTAGTTCTTTTATCTGTCTATCTACTTCTTTCCTCATACAGACTGGATACGGATAGCTCTTCGTATATATTGGGTCTTCCGTACTTGTCCTAATCTCTGCCTGGACATTTGTTGATGCAAGTTCACTACCGTCGAGCGGTCCAAAAAGTGGTTTGAATTTATTAATGAAGCTCTTTAGCTTTGTCTTAACCTTTGGTAAATATTCCTCACCTAATATATAATATGACTCAGTTGTTACTTTTTCTTTCAATGGGATCTTAAAACAATTTTTCAAAACTAAAACATTCTCCTTTCTTTCAACTAAAGCACCTGAATCTTTAAGTGTGTCATCCCCAATAATTCCATCAAAAGCTTTTAATGCTGGCAAGACATAAAATTGAATAGGTTCATTTATCCCTAAAAATTTTAAAAATGGTCCTATCACTTTTCTATCTATATTGACATTTCCCCCCACCGATCGCACATTTATTGGTTTTTCTAGGATTATGCTACCGTATGACAATCGTGGGCTGCAAAGGTTTTTGTTAGAGCCCGTGTCTATCAGAAAACACAAAGTATCACCAGTAGCCGAAGGGTATTCTATATAGGGTAAGCTTGATGGCTTCCCCCCATAAAATTTACTTCACCTACAGTTTCCTCCTGACGGGAGTCTTCCTCTAAACCATTCTCGGCTATGTGGTCCTCATCAGAAAAGGTTTTTATGTGATAAAGTCTAGGTTGCTTGTTACCTGTATTTACTTCGGATGTACCTCTTTTTCCGCTTTCCTAGGGTTGTTAATGTAATTTACCCGACGAGATTGTATTGTTCTATCGACTTCCATCGGTTCAAGTTTTATGGCCAGATACCTTAGAATAGTTGTTGTCATGTTGCCAATTTCTAGGCCGAGAATCTTTATTCAGCCACCTCGATCGCATAGGAAATGGCCTTGCTGGCCTTGAAGGCCCAGGACGAAAAGTTATTTCCGGGGAGGTCGAATCGTAAGGCTTCGTTTTCGCATAAATTATGTTATTTCCCATAGTTAAGTTTTGCAATTCCAAACAAGCGGAATATGCTTCGGGGAGCGTTCCTGGTCGCTGTATAATGATCATACGGGAAAGATCCGGTTTTAATCCGCCTATGAAAATGTCCAATGCTCTGTTCCTGTACGTTTCTACTAAGGTCCTGATGGTTTCTTCGCTGTAGGATTCTGTCTTCAGCTTATTGATAATAAGCGAAAGTTGGTGGTTCACAGTCGAATAGAACTCATCGATGGTTGAGGAACCTTGGGATAGCTGATTGAGCTGATGCTCCAGGGTTTGGATGTCCTTTTATCAGCATAGTGAAGGGAAAGTAACTTCTTGATTTCAACCCAATCACTGTCGAACACATTATAGGACACCAGAGCTGTGTCAGCAGTGCCAACCATTTTTAGCGAACGCTCTGGATAAATGCACGATAAATTGGCTTTTCCCTGACAATTTCGAAGTCTTTCAGTATGGTTTCCACAGAATGAACCCAGGATACATACTGAGTTGGATTGCCCTTAAAGGTTCTCAATTCTTTCACGCTGTCAGGAAGACGGCTTATATCTTTTAGCTCAATTTCTGTTCGTGGCCGTTGAAGGGATCCTTCATCCGTGACCACCGGGCCTACTGCGGCACTCGGTCTACTTTCAAGGCGCTCTATCCTACTTAAAACATTTCCTATCGCATTGTTACTGAGACTCGCTTCTATAGTCCCTATTCTATTTTCTACCGACTTGATCTGTTCCTTAATCGATTTATGGCTCCAGTCAAAGTCGTTACTGTGGACCTCAAATCTTCCATAATTTTATTCTAGGCTGACAAGGGGGGAAAGAAATTTTTTCACGTACCTGAAATATCCGCAACACTCTGATGAAGAAGATCCTTGATCGTTGCACACTTCCACTTCACTTCTTTTTCTTAACCTTTGATTTATTCATTCGTTTTCAAAAGGATAACTTTTCTTAAACTTTTTATATTTTCTTTTCGATTTATTCTGTTATTTGCAATTTTCAAAAGGATATTTTTTAATACAACAACAAAATTTTTCCTTTTTTTGTTTTTATTTTACGTTTCCAGTCTTATTTTCTATTTTGTTTTTTTAATTTTTTAATGATATTTCCTCTTTTGTTTTATTTTAATTTTTTTTTTTTAAATTTTAAATTTCATATTTCTAAAAACTGCTGGCTCTTAAAGCATTTACAGGGGAAGGAGAGAAAAAAAATATTATATTTATATTTTTAGCGAGCCTTGGATAACGTACGCGACGCGACCAATTAAAATCCTTTGATCCTCGCGGAAGGTCCGTAAGCCTCCTTTTTGGAAATCCGCTTTTATAATCGCGGATACCTACTAAGGTACGGATGACTTCACGTTCGCTCGGGTAACCTTCAGTGATTATTTTTGTTTAGAAATCACCAGGAGTACCCGGTTGGCGAAGGAAGAGCGAGTTTTATTTATATATTTTTTTATTGAACAGTTTCCTGTTATAAGTCCTGGAGTGCTCCGTGGAAATCGCAGGCACGTTACTATTTTATTTTATTTCTGGAGTGCTCCGTAGAGATCGCAGGAATTTACTTTTGTTATTCAGAGACCTTTTCAGGGTCCCTGCTCGGGCGCCAGTTAAAGGACCTTAAATGGTTTCTTCTAAAAAAATATATTATGGCGCTATTAACTGCGCCTGGATTCTAAATTCCAAATTATAATACAACACAATATTTATTTAGTTAAAAAAGATTAGTACAATTTAATTCCAAATTATAACACAACACAATTTTTATTTAGTTAAAAAAGATTATAACAATTTATATATTTTACTTAAAGGCAACAAGATCAATCCGACTACGCACGACCAAAGCATAACCAAGACTGCCTGTTCCCATCCAACCTTGTTCGATCGTTAAGTTCATCGATCACGCTGCACCAACATACGCGAGTATGCAGACGCTGATCATGCAAAACTGTTTTCCCATCATTCCAGCAAGTATGCAATTTCGTTATTGGATCGGAAGCGCGTGTTAAAGTAAAAATATTAAAAGAGCTTGAGTTGCTAAATTACCTTTTGGTGACAGCGTCGCCAACGTCGTTAACTTATATAAAAAAAATTACTTAAATTACCAATACTTAATAAAATAATTTATAACATTAATAAATAAAAAAGATATATAATTATAAAAACAATTAAACCATATACTCTTTAAATAGACCATCACAAAACAAACAAAAACTCTCAAAAAAAATATTTAAAAAAAAATTATAAGTTTAACTAAAAATATCTATACAAATTAACTTCGACTTTACTACAAGATTAAAACAACACACAACTAGGGATTATTGAATGGCGACGGTTTGACGGTTAATCTCAATTGATTCTCCATATTGGAGCTATGTGTAGGAATGTTTCACGTAATCAAAAGTTATTTAATACAAAGACAAATAGAGGTGTCCTCAACAACCTCACTAAACAGTCTAATTTGTGCTCCAGCATTACCTTAACGTCTGTAAATACCAGAGGCCAGTAAACAATTTCCATCGACACAACAGACCACCAGTTCTCATAACTTTTTTTGCGGCTGTCCATGTGATCATTGCAACTGCTCCACAAAAAAAACATCAAACTGACTCATTAAAAAAAACACAAAAATACGACGTAAGGTAAACGTTTAGAATGACTTCCATTTCATTTTCTAAGAATATACCATATCATCGTCTGAACAAGTCGTGCAATTTACACAGTACACTAATAAATTTGAACTTCTATCGCACAACTGACTTTTTGAATATAACAGCAAAAACGGCTGCGACCATTCACTCCATCAGCATATACTTATATTAAAATTGTATGTAGGGCTATTTTTTCATAATTCTAGTAGTATATTGCCTAGTGTTTCGATCACCTACACTAATTATTTATTTTTTTACTTTTTAGATTGGGCGCCATATTCTGTTACGGACCTGCTGTTGGCCTCCGGATTCCACCAATCCCACTAGCTCTCGCGGCATGATCCCGGGGAGCGGTTCTCAACCCTTTTGATGACTGAGGTCCGGTACAAAATAAAATAGGAATTAAAACAACAACAAAAACAAATGCTAACTTGATAAACAACGGGTGAAACATAGACACATAGGGAGAAAGATGACAATCTCCAATCGCCCACCCTACCATGGCCATACTGTATCCACTACTCATATCTTACGAGCCCCATCATCCGTTCATCATGTCCTATCACTCAATAATCCCAATTATTTATCTACTCAAAATTATTAATTTTTTTCTTTATACAATTTATTAAATCTTATATAAACTATACATCGTTTTTCTAATAAATAAAATACACAATTAAACTTCTTAGTTTCACAAAACTAACTTAAACTAACAAGACCTACAAATAACAAAAAACCTTAAGCAAATCTATTTTTTTCTATTTCCGGCTAACTTTTAAAAGTGGCAGTTAAAGTGTTTGTATATTTGTTTTCATTTCCTCTTTACAGGATACTTTTGGTTTTTTCTTTTCTTAACTTATATATACAATAATTTTATTACGAGTTGCCCTTGAAATATTTTGCCACCTTGCCCTTAGTATTTAGTTATATAAAAAAAACTTAATATAAATAAACCTTATAACTAACAAAAAAAAAAATTACAACTGAGACATGCACAAACAACTTAACATATATAAATACACTTAACAAATCAACCAAGTATAGGATCGGAAAGATCATAAACAACAAAAAACAGGCCTCTCAAAATTTTCTGCCTGACCGAACAATAATGTGAAAGATAATTTTTTCCTAAAAGAGCTCTCTGAGGTACTTATAAATCCACAATAGCTAGAGACACTTTCTCTTTTATTTTACACTCGTACTTTTACTTTTTCCTCTAACGATCCCTTTCACACAATTATTATATAAAAACAAACTTTAACACAAAAAAACACAATATTATTTAGATATTCTTAAAATTAATTCCTAACTTAACCACTACTGAGAACAATTTAAGTTTTGAAATTTTCCACTAGGCCTTTCCCTCTATTTTCTTTACCGAACTTTTTGTGTCGGTTGAAAACTTAACTACCCTTTTATCCTAGACTTGCAAAACTCTCCAGACAAAGTTATCTTTCTACACAGAGCTTTTCTGCAGCTTCGGTCACTCTTGCCAACACAAATTCCACTTTGCTTTCTGGAAGCTACTATTTTTTTTTCTTTCTTTTCAACAGGCACTGTTAATTATAAAAAAAAATACATTTGTTACCTTTTAAAAATCACTTTTATGACCTCTTCCTTACATACTCTATAAACGTTCCACTTTATTTAAAATTAATTCACTTTCACAAAATGTACAAACACTTACTTCATACAAATTCTCACACCAATAATTAAAGTCCTTAAAACTTAAAATTATAATTTTGCACAACTCACTTTACTGTCTGACTTTACTATCTAACGTTCTCTATATTAGTGATTTTATTATTTTCAAAATTTTCTTTTAAAACCGCAAATTCAAAAACAAAACGTTAATGCGTTACAAAACAACAAAACTAGTACATAAAAACAAAGTACCGAAACCTAACACTAACATACATACAGTCCTACAAAAAAAATACGTCGGGGTCAACAATTTTATTTCCTTTGGCCTTGAACTCAAAAGAAATTTTACAGAGAAAATATTTCTTAATTTATTCTTATTCGGACAAACTTATCAATATCAGTCCTCTACTGTATCGCCTTTGTTCATACTATTTCACCAACTCTGTTCATACAAAAAGCTCGTTTTCCAGAATGGACTTCCAGTCTACATTCCATTTCATAAACAGCTGACATTATAGAAAACAACTGAGCACACAGCATCTAACCCTTTCAATAAAACTTAAATTAATATTATAACAAAACTACCCCTAAAACAATTATAAACAAAACAAATTGCATAATTCTCCCAAGCCGGACTACCAAAATACACCACCAAAAAACGTTTCCCTAACAAAAAAAAAAACCCGAACCAAGAATAAACAAACCACAACACCACCTGCAAGCCTCGGACGACTACCAACCAATAAGTAAGTAAAATAAGAGAACAACATCCCTAGAAATAAACTTTGTTCATTCTTTTACCTCCATAGAACCTTCTCTGGCCTTCAACTGCAAATTCGGAAATAACCAAAACAAAATACACCCGCAACAAAACTCCGCTGCCGCTGATGGCTGTCAGAGGAAGTGGTGTGCGGCCATTCTTGCTGCGTACCCAACGTGGGGAACTCCCACCCCCTGAGATTCCATTAGCCGGGCAACCAAAAAAAAAAATAAACGAATCCAATAGTGTCAATTCGGGCATCACAATCCATGCGGACATAATAATTTACCTAATTCCACGCTCCAAGGTATTTCCCTGGGCAATCAACATACCCATACACATTAGTCCCAACTCTGCTGCCGTATAAACTTAAGGTACTCAAAAAAAAAATTTACCTTCATTAAGTGTCGATTAGCAATATTCAATCCAAGACTCGGAAAGTGTCAATATTAGGACGAACACAAATACACAAAAAAATAATTTTATTAATAATTACTTTGTTTTCTTATCCTAATATTGCACCTTAACACCTATATCACAGATACAAAAAAATACTGCACTTAATTTTGTCACCATTAGCACTTAGTAAAATTCAACTTAACTGTGAAGTAACTAAATCTAATACAATATTAGAATAAAACATAATTATTTCATAATTTTATAAAAACAAACAAATAAATAAATAAACCCTAATATTGCACTACATCCTATTATCACAATTCTGAAAAATTCACTATTGCACTGTTATTTCCACTTAGGTTAAAATCAACGCTCAAACTACGTTCACCACGATTTTCCCTCCCTACTCGATCGTGCTTGGACAATATATACACCATGCATAAAGGTTAAAACACGCCTACTATTGCCCTTTTCGCCAAGAAAATGCATAGTGGCTCCCCAACATTGCTACAGATACAAAAACTAATTCTTGTAGTTGGTCCTTGACCAACTGTAGCACCTTTTGGCGCAAAAATAAAACGATTGGTCTTGCCAAGCCTATTAATCTGTCTCATCAAAATCGTCAAGTTACTTTTATTATTTTATAAATCTATTGTCATATACGATCGTCATCTGTGCAACTTAATTTGGAAATGCCCCTATCATTCTCGCTAACGTTACGACTATCACCTACCTACATGGATGAATCTTACAATAACTTTCATTATGAAATGTAATTGATGATTATCATACATTCTCCGAAAATTTGTCTACGGGAAGTATACAAAAATCCGACTTTTTTTTCTCTTTAAGTTTTTACTTTGTTACATTCTTTATCCCTTTTTAGCTACGTCGCACACTGGGGATTTCGCGGAAAAATGTCAAATTGTCAACATACTCTTCATGCAATATGCAGTGATATTTTGAAATTTTAGACTTAATGGTAAAATCTAATCAAAAAGAATTACTCCGATCCGACTGCCAATTTTTTTTTTATATCCGTCTCAAACTCAGAACTTGTATGTTTTACCGAACCAACTTAATTTAAACCTAAGAATTTAAAAACGAATATTATTTTATTATGTGAGCTAACCTTTTTTTTATTTTTTAGGATATTTCAGTATACTAAAATTGAAAAAAAAAATCTGCAGAGACTTAATTTTTTTTTGTGTATTTTTATGTATACAAAAATCCCTTTTTTCTCCAAACATTGGACCTGCAATTTTAGCCTTACTTTCCCACAGTTGGAAATCACTACTAATACATTGTCTCATATCTGTTTTTACATTTTTAATCAATTTCAAGTGCCACCAGGTGCCACCTTTCAATTTGTTGCATTACACAGTACAACATTTTTCAGCTGATTGATTCGGGACTCAATTCTGATAAGGCTTTTTTGTTTAACATAACTCGAGAACCACTAGTCGGATTTTGCTGAAACAAATTTAGAAAAATCAAGAATTACAATTACTTTCATCTGTTTATTTAACGTTTTGCTACATAAGCAGCAGTTTCGCAGTTATAAATAAATGTATGGAGAAAAAAAAATATTTTTTGCCTTAAAAATTTAATTTTTTTTTTTAATTCATAAAAAAAACCAAAACGGTAAAACGTGTCAAGTACTATTACTTTCACGTAAAGTCGCATAACCTATGAAAAACATGAGACATAAATCATGAAAATCAATGAACGCGTTTCGCTTCTATTCACAATTAAGTGAAGGTATGCATTTCAAAAAATTTGCTCGAGATATGCACAAAATTCTTTGGAAAAAACATTTATGACTTTTTTTATGATTCTCAGAATTAAAAAAAAGTAATAAACAAAAGGTTATTTGATTTTTATGATTGCGGTAGCAAAGTAATAAATGTGCGTGGACAATTGAAAGGAAAAAAGGAAAGTGCACTTTTTTAATTATTGGGGTTTTTCCGTTGGCTACCTGTATAATTTTTTTTTAAAGAAATTCCACCCACATCTATTAGTGCTCATGTTTTGGAACGTACCTGTCAGTAAAATATTGAAAAATACGTAGTATTTATAGGTGTTCATTGATCGTTTTTGTCATTCAACCAGTGCTGACGAATGCGAAAATTACAACCGATTTTTATCCGGTTTTTTAATTATAACTGAAACTAAGGCCCAAGAGTTTAACCGCAATGGAAAGTTTTTCTATTTCTCATGGGGTTTTATGCTCGAAGCTTCTGGAGTTTGACAAATACAGAACAAAATTAAAACAGTTTTTGCAACAATCGCACGTTGGCTTAAACGATACTAGAGCATGTGAAATTTTGGATACAATATATAAAAGCTTTTACTCTAACTTCAAACAAAGATGGCAGGATTCTAAGCGTACGAAGTCGCAATTTGAAAAAAGAATGCAAATTGGCTTGAAGGCACATTTCCGAAATCACGGGTCTAGATGAAGACATAATCAAGAGGCTATCAATAATTCTCGAAGCTATAACAATTACCGAGGCAGTAGATGCGAAAACATTTTGGTGATTTTTGTCTGGAGACGGCAAAAGAGTTTGTTGCACTGTACGAGTGGTACAATATGCCACCTACACTCCACAAAATTCTGATTCATGGAAAATATATAATTGAAAAGTTTTTTTTTCCTGTAAGCTTACTATCCGAAGAGGCTCAGGAAAGTCGTAACAAATACTATAAAAAATATCGCCTTAGACACTGCAGAAAATGCAGTCGAATTGCCACAAACGAAGATATTATGCACCGAATGATGGTAACATCAGATCCCATCTCCTTCATTTAGACAGAAAAAGCATAGTGATATAAGCGACGAAGTTAAGGCTCTTTTAGAATAATAAATTAAAAATAAATAATAAATTAAAAAAATCATTTAATTTTTTTTGTTAGATAGGGCTTTTTACATTTTAGGTAACGATATACATTTTTCTAGCTTTCTGTATTTTGATTACTTTTGTGTATTACTATATAAATAAAACTAAATTTGTGATGAAATTAAAAATAGATTTAAAATAAATAATGAATTAAAAATTAAAAAGATCATTTAATTTTTTTATTAGTTAGGGCTTTTTACATTGTAGGTAACGATATACATTTCTCTACCTTTCTTTATTTTGATTACTTTTGTGTATTACTATATAAATAAAACTAAAGTTGTGATGAAATCATTACATTTTTTGACAAATATATTTTTTTCCTCACCTCCATACAAAAATCCCAAGTGTGCGTCGCAAAAAATTCACACCCTTAGAGGACTAAAATTTTCATTGGCCTTATTTTGCACCTACTCAAAAAAACACAAAATAAATCGGATACTACCACATTCTGCAACAACTAGGACCATATTGCCACACAATCAAAATAAGTGAAACTTTTTAATTTTTTTTTGTTTCGTTGTATATGAGCCTGCTAACAATTGGACTAGAAATTATAAAAAAATTGTAAAGTACATTTTCATGTTGTTTCACCAATTCGGGGATTATTTCTGTTTAAGCTTATATCTTGATGTCTTTTGAATGATACACTCCCAATGATTTACCTAGAGTGTCTCTAATTCGTACATGTTGTTACCTATAGATTTTGCAACTCTACATTTCAAAAACTTTCTACAGAATTTTGCATTTATGTTTTTGCCAAAGTTGCTCAATATAGTATTACGTCGATATACCACTTGTCCTGGAAAAAACTTTACAATTCTTGCACCCCTGTTGTATCACTCGGCGCTTCTCTCATAGGCTTTAGCCATTTCCTGCTTCAATCTTTCTCTGATTACTTGTATTCTATCATTTACATTTAGTTGTACTATTTCATGATCTGTAAGCGATCTTAGCTTTCTACCAAATTTGTAATCTGCCCCGCTGCTAAACATGTGATAACCAAATAACACGAAAAAGGCGTAACACCTGTGGCTGAATGTTCCGAAGTTCTTAACGCGCATTCAATTCCGGACAAATACATGTCCCAATCACGATGATCCTTATTAAGATATGCTCGTATCGCTGATAAAACCGATTGGTTCACACGTTCACTCGCATTGCTTTGCGGTGAATATACAGCAGTTTTAAGATGTTGTATTTTATACAGATCCATCAGGGTTTCAAAACTTTTAGCCATAAATTGGCTGCCATTGTCACTGTGTATCACTTCTGGCACTACAAATTTGAGAAATATTTCAGTGACAAAGAAGTTAATGACATTTGAGGTTTTTGCTTCTTTCATCGCCTTCAAAAATACAAACTTCGTAAAATGATCAATAACTATAAAGATGTAACAATTGCCTTTTTTAGATCTTGGGTATTTTCCCATAAAATCTATATAAAGTTTTTGAAATGGTCTTTCCGTCACTACTTGTTGTCCTATTTCCGGTCTCATATTTATGTTGCTAGGTTTTGTTTCCTTGCATATTTGGCAATAAGCTATACAATTTTTACTTGTGCAGTCATTTTCGGGCAGTAGAAAAATCTTTTTTTTATTAGTTCTGATTCTTCTTCATCCTGATCATACGACTTCTTGTACACTACTCCATTTTCAACTTTTAAATCCGGCAACATTTCAGCATTTTTTTCTATATGCGTTGCTAGCTCTTTATATTCTTGGCTTTCAAACTCTGTCGTTTCAAATCCTAGCAGGTTAGTTATGTCTATCTGATCAACATTTGGTAACCTTGACAGCATGTGTTAATAGTCACCCTCCTATATTATAAGTTTTATTTTATTTAGAATTAAGCAATCAAAAATACTGCTGACTCAATTATGCGAGTCAGCACCTTAGGAACATACTGACTTTAGTGCAGTCAACATTTTAATTTTAAGAACTAGGTATAAATAGTGGATAATAAAAGTTTTAAAGAGAGTTGTTATTAGTAAGACAATATCAATCTACCTGCGATCTCCACGGAGCACTCCAGGTTGAAGAAAATAAAAATAATAATAATAACAACAGCAATTGTCTTCTAAATTTTACAACCATAACGACTGGCGCAGCCGGTAATTAAACAAAGATCATGCGATTCCCAAGGGACCCTCCAGGAATAAAATTTATTTATTACACGACATTTTCACTAGTAATTGTCGAATTAAGATCCCTTCCTGGTATGGCGACTGGTTTCAAGAGCAACGAAAGTAATATAAACCAGTAAACATGGAAACGAAGTGCTAAAGGTCTTAAGCAGCCACATTCTGGTACGCCTTCAGTGTCTCCGAAGAAGTGGAAATTGGTGGAATTGCAAGTAACTTGCCACGGACTTTTTACCGCACTAGGAGGCGATTTATTTCGGTTTGAAGGATCAATACAACGCGACATTGTTGGTAACGCGTTAAATTTTTTTTTTCTTCAAAGCTTAAGGATGGCAGAAATCGTTTTAATGCTGGTAAGTATTATTTTGCAATTTTCGGGAGTATAAATGGACCACCTGCAGTCAAGGACGGACGAACTACTAGCCAACCTTAACAAGTATAACTATTCGGTGGACAGTCTACAGGTGCTAGCGTGGACAGAATTAAACAGATTAAGACTAGACAGGGTATTTACGGAACAACATAGGGAGATTATAATGCACCAGAGATTGACCAAGTAAGAAGAGGTTGGATATCCGGCAATATTTCAGAGAATGATAGATGATATCCTCCGCCAGTACATTGGGAAAATTTGTTTTGTCTACATTGACGACATAATAGTAATTGGCGAGAATGTAGAAAATCATTTGAAGAACGTAGATATAGTTTTTGCAAGGCTTCACGAGGCTAATCTGAAAATAAATCTTGATAAAACGCATTTTATGAAGGCTGAGGTGGAATTTCTTGGCTAAATCGTCCGTTCTGATGGCATCAAACCGGATTCTGCCAAAGTAAAGTCCATTGAAAATCTGTTGCCGCCTACGAACCTGAAGGAATTGAAAAGTTTTCTGGGAATGACCTCCTACTATAGGAGATTCATTCGTGACTATGCAAAAGTGGCGAAACCCCTTACAAACCTTACAAGAGGGGAACATATCCAAATAAAAGCCGGTCAGTCTAAGAAAGTGCCAATTACCTTAGATAACGAGTCTTTGAAGTCCTTCAATAAACTTTAATCTATGTTAACTACAGCTGAGCTTCTGTCTTTTCCAGACTTTGAGAAACCGTTTAACCTAACGACAGATGCCTCTAATATTGCGCTAGGTGCCGTTTTGTCACAGGGTGAAATAGGCAAGGACAGACCTATATCCCTCAACAAAACTGAGGAAAACTACGCCACAACCGAGAAAGAGATGTTAGCTATTGTATGGGCCCTTGACAACCTCAGAAATTACTTATATGGTGCAAAAAAATCAAGATCTATACTGATCACCAACCTTTGACGTTTGCATTTGGGAAATAGGAAGTTTAATGCCAAATTGAAAAGATGGATGAAAACCTGATGTAAGATCTATTGTTGTGAAATACTTTGCTTTACCTAAACTGGCTAAAGTAGATGTGATGTCTGGAATTGGGTAGGTGTCTGGAATCGTTACAGCATTTAGACGTTTGAAGTCCACTACCATTCGATATTGGTTTTCACTACTGGGTTTTGGCTTCTTAGGCACGACCCAAATGGGTGAATTGTATGGACTATTGGAGGGTCTTATTACTCCCTCTGAGAGTAGTTCTTTTATCTGTCTATCTACTTCTTCCCTCATACAGACTGGATACGGATAGCTCTTCGTATATATTGGGTCTTCCGTACTTGTCCTAATCTCTGCCTGGACATTTGTTGATGCAAGTTCACTACCGTCGAGCGGTCCAAAAAGTGGTTTGAATTTATTAATGAAGCTCTTTAGCTTTGTCTTAACCTTTGGTAAATATTCCTCACCTTATATATAATTTGACTCAGTTGTTACTTTTTCTTTCAATGGGATCTTAAAACAATTTTTCAAAACTAAAACATTCTCCTTTTTGTCAACTAAAGCAACTAAATCTTTAAGTGTGTCATCCCCAATAATTCCATCAAAAGCTTTTAATGGCAAGACATAAAATTTAATAGGTTCATTTATCCCTAAAAATTTAAAAAATGGTCCTATCACTTTTCTATCTATATTGACATTTCCCCCCACCGATCGCACATTTATTGGCTTTTCTAGGATTATGCTACCGTATGACAAGCGTGGGTTGCAGAAGTTTTTGTTAGAGCCCGTGTCTATCAGAAAACACAAAATATCACCAGTAGCCGAAGGGTATTCTAAATAGGGTAAGCTTGATGGCTTCCCCCCATAAAATTTACTTCACCTACAGTTTCCTCCTGACGGGAGTCTTCCTCTAAACCATTCTCGGCTATGTGGTCCTCATCAGAAAAGGTTTTTATGTGATAAGGTCTAGGTTGCTTGTTACCTGTATTTACTTCGGATGTACCTCTTTTTCCGCTTTCCTAGGGTTGTTAATGTAATTTACCCGACGAGATTGTATTGTTCTATCGACTTCCATCGGTTCAAGTTTTATGGCCAGATACCTTAGAATAGTTGTTGTCATGTTGCCAATTTCTAGGCCGAGAATCTTGATTCAGCCACCTCGATCGCATGGGAAATGGCCTTGCTGGTCTTGAAGGCCCAGGACGAAAAGTTATTTCCGGGGAGGTCGAATCGTAAGGCTTCGTTTTCGCATAAATTATGTTATTTCCCATAGTTAAGTTTTGCAATTCCAAACAAGCGGAATATGCTTCGGGGAGCGTTCCTGGTCGCTGTATAATGATCATACGGAAAAGATCCGGTTTTAATCCGCCTATGAAAATGTCCAATGCTCTGTTCCTGTACGTTTCTACTAAGGCTCTGATGGTTTCTTCGCTGTAGGATTCTGTCTTCAGCTTATTGATAATAAGCGAAAGTTGGTGGTTCACAGTCGAATAGAACTCATCGATGGTTGAGGAACCTTGGGAAAGCTGATTGAGCTGATGCTCCAGGGTTTTTATGTCCCTTTTATCAGCATAGTGAAGGGAAAGTAACTTCTTGATTTCAACCCAATCACTGTCGAACACATTATAGGACACCAGAGCTGTGTCAGCAGTGCCGACCATTTTTAGCGAACGCTCTGGATAAATGCACGATAAATTGGCTTTTCCCTGACAATTTCGAAGTATTTCAGTATGGTTTCCACAGAATGAACCCAGGATACATACTGAGTTGGATTGCCCTTAAAGGTTCTCAATTCTTTCACGCTGTCAGGAAGACGGCTTATATCTTTTAGCTCAATTTCTGTTCGTGGCCGTTAAAGGGATTCTTCATCCGTGACCACCGGGCCTACTGCGGCACTCGGTCTACTTTCAAGGCGCTCTATCCTACTTAAATAATTTCCTATCGCATTGTTACTGAGACTCGCTTCTATAGTCCCTATTCTATTTTCTACCGACTTGATCTGTTCCATAAATCGATTTATGGCTCCAGTCAAAGTCGTTACTGTGGACCTCAAATCTTCCATTATTTTATTCTAGGCTGACAAGGGGGGAAAGAAATTTTTTCACATACCTGAAATATCCGCAACACTCTGATGAAGAAGATCCTACTGCGGCACTCGGTCTACTTTCAAGGCGCTCTATCCTACTTAAAACATTTCCTATCGCATTGTTACTGAGACTCGCTTCTATAGTCCCTATTCTATTTTCTACCGACTTGATCTGTTCCATAAATCGATTTATGGCTCCAGTCAAAGTCGTTACTGTGGACCTCAAATCTTCCATTATTTTATTCTAGGCTGACAAGGGGGGAAAGAAATTTTTTCACGTACCTGAAATATCCGCAACACTCTGATGAAGAAGATCCTTGATCGTTGCACACTTCCACTTCACTTCTTTTTCTTAACCTTTGATTTATTCATTCGTTTTCAAAAGGATAACTTTTCTTAAACTTTTTATATTTTCTTTTCGATTTATTCTGTTATTTGCAATTTTCAAAAGGATATTTTTTAATACAATAACAAAATTTTTTCTTTTTTTGTTTCCACGTTTCCAGTCTTATTTTCTATTTTGTTTTTTTAATTTTTTAATGATATTTCCGCTTTTGTTTTATTTTAATTTTTTTTTTTAAATTTTTAATTTCATATTTCTAAAAACTGCTTGCTCTTAAAGCATTTACAGGGGAAGGAGAGAAAAAAAATATTATATTTATATTTTTAGCGAGCCTTGGATAACGTACGCGACGCGACCAATTAAAATCCTTTGATCCTCGCGGAAGGTCCGTAAGCCTCCTTTTTGGAAATCCGCTTTTATAATCGCGGATACCTACTAAGGTACGGATGACTTCACGTTCGCTCGGGTAACCTTCTGTGATTATTTTTGTTTAGAAATCACCAGGAGTACCCGGTTGGCGAAGGAAGAGCGAGTTTTATTTATATATTTTTTTATAGAACAGTTTCCTGTTATAAGTCCTGGAGTGCTCCGTGGAAATCGCAGGCACGTTACTATTTTATTTTATTTCTGGAGTGCTCCGTAGAGATCGCAGGAATTTACTTTTGTTATTCAGAGACCTTTTCAGGGTCCCTGCTCGGCCGCCAGTTAAAGGACCTTAAATGGTTTCTCTTAAAAAATATATTATGGCGCTATCAACTGCGCCTGGATTCTAAATTCCAAATTATAACACAACACAATATTTATTTAGTTAAAAAAGATTAGTACAATTTAATTCCAAATTATAACACAACACAATTTTTATTTAGTTAAAAAAGATTATTACAATTTATATATTTTACTTAAAGGCAACAAGATCAATCCGACTACGCACGACCGAAGCATAACCAAGACTGCCTGTTCCCATCCAACCTTGTTCGCTCGTTAAGTTCATCGATCACGCTGCACCAACATACGCGAGTATGCAGACGCTGATCATGCAAAATTGTTTTCCCATCATTCCAGCAAGTATGCAATTTCGTTATTGGATCGGAAGCGCGTGTTAAAGTAAAAATATTAAAAGAGCTTGAGTTGCTAAATTACCTTTTGGTGACAGCGTCGCCAACGTCGTTAACTTATATAAAAAAAATTACTTAAATTACCAATACTTAATAAAATAATTTATAACATTAATAAATAAAAAAACTATATAATTACAAAAACAATTAAACCATATACTCTTTAAATAGACCAACACAAAACAAACAAAAACTATCAAAAAAAAAAAATTTTAAAAAAAATTATAAGTTTAACTAAAAATATCTATACAAATTAACTTCGACTTTACTACAAGATAAAAACAACACACAACTAGGGATTATTGAATGGCGACGGTTTGACGGTTAATCTCAATTGATTCTCCATATTGGAGCTATGTGTAGGAATGTTTCACGTAATCAAAAGATATTTAATACAAAAACAAATAGAGGTGTCCTCAACAACCTCACTAAACAGTCTAATTTGTGCTCCAGCATTACCTGCACGTCTATAAATACCAGAGGCCAGTAAACAATTTCCATCGACACAAAAGACCACCAGTTCTCATAACTTTTTTTGCGGCTGTCCATGTGATCATTGCAACTGCTCCACAAAAAAAACATCAAACTGACTCATTAAAAAAAACACAAAAATACGACGTATGGTAAACGTTTAGAATGACTTCCATTTCATTTTCTAAGAATATACCATCGTCTGAACAAGTCGTGCAATTTACACAGTACACTAATAAATTTGAACTTCCATCGCACAACTGACTTTTTGAATATAACAGCAAAAACGGCTGCGACCATTCACTCCATCAACATATATATTAAAATTGTATGTAGGGCTATTTTTTCATAATTCTAGTAGTATATTGCCTAGTGTTTCGATCACCTACACTAATTATTTATTTTTTTACTTTTTAGATTGGGCACCATATTCTGTTACGGAACTGCTGTTGGCCTCCGGATTCCACTAATCCCACTAGCTCTCGCGGCATGATCCCGGGGAGCGGTTCTCAACCCTTTTGATGACTGAGGTCCGGTACAAAATAAAATAGGAATTAAAACAACAACAAAAACAAATGCTAACTTGATAAACAACGGGTGAAACATAGACACATAGGGAGAAAGATGACAATCTCCAAATGCCCACCCTACCATGGCCATACTGTATCCACTACTCATATCTTACGAGCCCCATCATCCGTTCATCACGTCCTATCACTCAATAATCCCAATTATTTATCTACTCAAAATTATTAATTTTTTTCTTTATACAATTTATTAAATCTTACATAAACTATACATCGTTTTTCTAATAAATAATTAAACTTCTTAGTTTCACAAAACTTACTTAAACTAACAAGACCTACAAATAACAAAAAACCTTAAGCAAATCTATTTTTTTCAATTTCCGGCTAACTTTCACAAGTGGCATTTAAAGTGTTTGTATATTTGTTTTCATTTCCTCTTTACAGGATACTTTTGGTTTTTTCTTTTCTTAACTTATATATACAATAATTTTATTACGAGTTGCCCTTGAAATATTTTGCCACCTTGCCCTAAGTACTCAGTTATATAAAAAAAACTTAATATAAATAAACCTTATAACTAACAAAAAAAAAATTACAACTGAGACATGCACAAACAACTTAACATATATAAATACACTTAACAAATCAACCAAGTATAGGATCGGAAAGATCATAAACAAAAAAAAAACCGGACTATTATTTATTAAAAGATTTTGTTTGTTGTGCTTAATTCCCTTTTTAAATAATTGATAAAAAATACTGAAATTTATTGTTGGAGGATAAGCTGTTCCTATGCGCATTTCACTGGTTGCTTAGGCCAGATCATCAGGAAACGTTCTCCTAAATAATTTTAGAAAAGCCAAAGCTATCAGCAAACAAAACTACAGAGGGAATGAGAATTACCTACAAACACTCAGAAAGTCTTGTTTGCAACGATATCAAAGCTTAAACAAAATACCAAACAATAAATCAGTGATGAGTTTTATCTTTTCTTACATTTCCCGCTACAATTATTTGGAATTCTCCCAACATTAATTGTAGTTGTAAGTGGGTAAAGAAAAAACATATTAAAAACAAAAACAAAGTGCTTTTATTGTTTTCGCAAGAAATCAAAATAAAAACAATTTGCCAGTTCAGTTTTTTATGCACGTGCACTTGCTAAATTTTATTATCAAAGTTGTTTGTGGGAATACTATTATTTATTAAAAGATTTTGTTTGTTGTGCTTAATTCCCTTTTTAAATAATTGATAAAAATACTGAAATTTATTGTTGGAGGATAAGCTGTTCCTATGCGCATTTCACTGGTTGCTTAGGCCAGATCATCAGGAAACTGAACTGGCAAATTGTTTTTATTTTGATTTCTTGCGAAAACAATAAAAGCACTTTGTTTTTGTTTTTAATATGTTTTTTCTTTACCCACTTACAACTACAATTAATGTTGGGAGAATTCCAAATAATTGTAGCGGGAAATGTAAGAAAAGATAAAACTCATCACTGATTTATTGTTTGGTATTTTGTTTAAGCTTTGATATCGTTGCAAACAAGACTTTCTGAGTGTTTGTAGGTAATTCTCATTCCCTCTGTAGTTTTGTTTGCTGATAGCTTTGGCTTTTCTAAAATTATTTAGGAGAACGTTTCCTGATGATCTGGCCTAAGCAACCAGTGAAATGCGCATAGGAACAGCTTATCCTCCAACAATAAATTTCAGTATTTTTTATCAATTATTTAAAAAGGGAATTAAGCACAACAAACAAAATCTTTTAATAAATAATAGTATTCCCACAAACAACTTTGATAATAAAATTTAGCAAGTGCACGTGCATAAAAAACTGAACTGGCAAATTGTTTTTATTTTGATTTCTTGCGAAAACAAAAAAAGCACTTTGTTTTTGTTTTTAATATGTTTTTTCTTTACCCACTTACAACTACAATTAATGTTGGGAGAATTCCAAATAATTGTAGCGGGAAATGTAAGAAAAGATAAAACTCATCACTGATTTATTGTTTGGTATTTTGTTTAAGCTTTGATATCGTTGCAAACAAGACTTTCTGAGTGTTTGTAGGTAATTCTCATTCCCTCTGTAGTTTTGTTTGCTGATAGCTTTGGCTTTTCTAAAATTATTTAGGAGAACGTTTCCTGATGATCTGGCCTAAGCAACCAGTGAAATGCGCATAGGAACAGCTTATCCTCCAACAATAAATTTCAGTATTTTTTATCAATTATTTAAAAAGGGAATTAAGCACAACAAACAAAATCTTTTAATAAAAACCGGACTCTCAAAATTTTCTTCCTGACCGAACAATGCTGTGAAAGATAATTTTTTTCTAAAAGAGCTCCCTAAGGTACTTATAAATCCAAAATAGCTTTCACTTTTATTTTACACTCGTACTTTTACTTTTCCTCTAACGATAACTTTCACACAATTATTATATAAAAACAATTTTTAACACAAAAAAACACAATAGTATTTAGATATTCTTAAAATTAATTCCTAACTTAACCACTACTGAGAACAATTTAAGTTTTTAAATTTTCCACTGGGTCTTTCCTTCTATTTTCTTTACCGAACTTTTTGTGTCGGTTGAAAACTTAACTACCCTTTTATCCTAGACTTGCAAAACTCTCCAGACAAAGTTATCTTTCTACACAGAGCTTTTCTGCAGCTTCGGTCACTCTTGCCAACACAAATTCCACTTTGCTTTCTGGAAGCTACTATTTTTTTTGCTTTCTTTTTCACAGGCACTGTTAATTATAAAAAAATACATTTGTTACCTTTTAAAAATTACTTTTATGACCTCTTCCTTACATTATTCCCTTAGTGACTCACGTTCCAAGCTTCCAAAACTTGTAAGCTGTAGTGAACTTCTCCCTCAGTCAAAGTTTCACGCAACTCGTCTAGCAATCGACCTTACTCTCCGTCTGGGCAAAAGAAATACTCTATAAACGTTCCACTTTATTTAAAATTTATTCACTTTCACAAAATATACAAACACTTACTTCATACAAATTCTCACACCAATAATTAAAGTCCTTAAAACTTAAAATTATAATCTTGCACAACTCACTTTACTGTCTGACTTTACTATCTAATAGTGCATTTACACTTGTAATTTTCAAACTAGTTTATGATCGTAAACTACTTTCATAAACTATATCGTTTACATCAGCAGTTTTGACAGTTAACAGTTTAACAGCCGTGTCACAAAACAGCTGACTTCAGTAAAAAAAACTTAAATACGTTGGTGCACGTACATTTATACATACGATAAACATACCTTTTATTTTCGTTATCCATATTATATAAAACAATTTTCAATTAATTTTTTTAAACTTTTTCTTGATGTGTTCCTTTTTTTAACGCAAACTTTTTTAACTTAATTTTTTTTTTTATGAAATGTCAAATATCACTAGCGTTGCCAGAGCAAAATTTGAAAAGAACAGAGTTGCATTAACAAAAACTGGTTGTTTGCAACTAGTTTATCTCAAAAGCTAGTTACAAACGTGTTTATAATTTGTATGGATAAACAAGTTTCTTAAACTAGTTTATCATCATAAACAACTTATAACGTGTTTATGGTGTAGGTGTAAATGCACTATAACGTTCTCTATATTAGTGATTTTATTATTTTCAAAATTTTCTTTTAAATCCGCAAATTCAAAAACAAAACGTTCATGCGTTACAAAACAACAAAACTAGTTCATAAAAACAAAGTACCGAAACCTAACACTAACATACATACAGTCCTACAAAAAAAATACGTCGGGGTCAACAATTTTATTTCCTTTGGCCTTGAACTCAAAAGAAATTTTACAGAGAAAATATTTCTTAATTTATTCTTATTCGGACAAACTTATCAATATCAGTCCTCTACTGTATCGCCTTTGTTCATACTATTTCACCAACTCTGTTCATACAAAAAGCTCGTTTTCCAGAATGGACTTCCAGTCTACATTCCATTTCATAAACAGCTGACATTATAGAAAACAACTGAGCACACAGCATCTAACCCTTTCAATAATACTTAAAATTAATATTATAACAAAACTACCCCTAAAACAATTATAAACAAAACAAATTGCATAATTCTCCCAAGCCAGACTACCAAAATACACCACCAAAAAACGTTTCGCTAACAAAAAAAAAAAAAAAAAAAAACCGAACCAAGAATAAACAAACCACAACACCACCTGCAAGCCTCGAACGACTACCAACCTTCTCTGGCCTTCAACTGCAAATTCGGAAATAAGCAAAACAAAACAAATTACACCCGTAACAATGTTTATTTTTTAAATGAAAATAACTTATGGAGCAATTCCATATGAAAACGATCAAAATTGGCAAATTTTTGGACGACCCCTCTCCGATTTTAAAATAAATAGTCTCAATCGATTGCCCAGCAAAAAATAATGTACCTACATATTTTTTTTTTTTTATAGTGACTGGTTTAGTGGTGATGTACACCACTGTCATGTGACAAAATTGAAGAATTCTTCATAAGGGACCTCATTGAAAGTTGTTTAAAAAAAAAATGGGCCCCGACTCCTTGTTTGGACAGGAGAAAAGCATTTAAGAGACCACCTTGTTAAAAATACATTTTAAAAATTATTTTACAGTTAAAAATACATTTATGAAGAAAAAATCATTTTTTTTTTTAAGAGCCCCAAGTTGAGTGTGTAGTGAATATGGTCTGCCTGCCTTCATAAGATCGGCCATAAATCCATGGATAATAGCAGCAGTGGCATGTAATGGCACACCAAACCCGACTGAGGCTACAGGTCATAAAATGTTTTGTACATTTTTTAAATTACCAGGTAATAAATATTTCGCCTAAAATGACACGTGCAGAAACAAGTCATAAAACACGGATTTTCCATAAATATGGCGAAATATTTATTACCTGGTAATTTAAAAAATTTGCAAAACATTTTATGACCTGTGGTCGGCTTATTGGCAGTAACCAATTAAGTCCCTTTTAAAAAACATTTAAAAAACAGTAGTTCACGCAAATTTTCCTATTAAAGAAAAGCAAATATC
Source organism: Pollenia amentaria (assembly GCA_943735925.1). Lineage (NCBI taxonomy): Eukaryota > Metazoa > Arthropoda > Insecta > Diptera > Polleniidae > Pollenia > Pollenia amentaria. The sequence continues at coordinate 65,400,999 of OX031009.1, forward strand.
GCTTATTTTTTTTACCTATTTTTTACCAAAAAATAAATATAAATACTTCACACACTCTGAGTCAAATTTCAGTTGAATACTAAACGTGAAAGTGTTAAAGTGTTTTTTTTTTGTAAAGTAAAGAGTGAAGCTGTATAGACAATTTAAATTAAAATGAATAAATTTTGCTGCAATCCGTTTAACAAGAGTGGACATCGTTCGAAAAAGATAAAAGTATTAAAATTAACTGGTGTTTCGAAGCGACACATGAATGAATTAAATATACAATACGGTGAAGAAGCAGAATTCATTTGCCCCAAGTGTAAAATCGATTTGTCTCAACAAGCAAATGCATTGAAACAAATGCAGCCACAATCCGAGAGTGAAATGACAAGTGAACAAAATGTTTCATCTGATAGTGAGGCAGACATTCCGATGGTCAATATGTCTTTGAGTCCTTTGAATGAGGCTATTACCACTTTAGGTGAAACGCCTATTAGAAAAAGAAAGTTGCGAAGTGAAACATACAGGAAAGAGAAAAAAGGCAAGGTTATGAGTGCAATCGCGACAATATTTGATGAAGGTTCTGATAACGAATGCAGTCAAGCAGATGACGTGGATGACGGCAAACAAATGATTGAGCAGTTTTATCTGTGCTGCCTCAATCATGGTCTATACGCAAGATTTCTGAACAGTTTCAAACATCTTTTTACATCGCGAGAAGAAGCAAAGAATTAGTTCGACAGAAGGGCATATTGGCGACTCCCACCAAGAAATTTGGCTCAAGGACCCTCAGCGAAGCAACGGTGAAATTGATTCAAGATTTTTACTGCAATGATGACAACAGCCGCGCCTGCCCAGGTACACGTGACTATGTTATCACACGTGAAGATGGAGAAAAAGTACACAAGCAGCGCAGATTATTATTATGTAATCTATCCGAAGCATACCATCAGTTCAATGAGAAATACCCAGCAGAAAAAGTGGGATTTTCTAAGTTTGCCATCCTACGACCAAAAGAATGCGTGCTGGCATTAGACAGGCACGGAACGCATTCAGTCTGCGTTTGCATGTTTCATCAAAACATCAAATTAATTTTCTTTCCATGCAAGAAATTGAAAGTATTTCACGGTGAAATTGAAACATATAGGGACCTCCTGTCGAAGTCGTTGTGCGCATACCCCACGAAAAATTGTCATCTGTCCAAATGCGACAATTGTCCGAAGATTGACGAGCTAGAGCAATATTTGGTGGAAAAGTTTGAACAGCTGTTAATTCAGGAGGTGCATTTCAAACAGTGGATAATTAGCAGCGGCAGATGTTCCCTTGAGACCGTGGTAAATCAGATTCCGGAATTCATCGAGGAATTCGGATTCAAGTTGAATGAACTGAAGGCGCACCATTTCATATCCGAGATGCAATCGAAATTTCTAAAGGAAAGTAAGGAGAAATTAGCCCAAAATGAATTCATTGTGATAAGCGACTTTGCCGAGAATTACACTTTTCTCGTTCAGGATGAAATTCAGGCTTATCACTGGGCAAACGACCAGTGCACGGTGCATCCTTTTTGCATTTATTTCAAAAACGAAGATAACGAACTACATACCGTAAGCCTTGTTGTTGTCGCGGAGAGTTTAGCTCATAATTATGTGTCCGTTTATTTATTTCAAATGAAACTGTTTGAATTCTTAAGATCAAAATTCGATGCAATCGACAAAGTAACGTTTTTCTCAGACGGCGCGGCTTCTCAGTACAAGAATAAAAAAAATTTTTACAATCTTTGCATAATTAAAGAAGAACAAAACTGCAAGGTCGAGTGGCACTTTTTCGCGACGTCCCACGGTAAGGGCCCATGCGATGCGTTAGGGGGAACCCTAAAACGCATGGCGACTAAGGCAAGTTTGCAAAGGCCATATACTGACCAGATCTTAAATGTACAACATTTGTTTTCGTGGATTCAAAGCAAGGAAATTGCCATTAACACAGTTTTATGCACTCAACAAGAACACGATGCCATGGAGCGACGAATTCAAAACAGATATAATAATAACAAAACTATAACTGGAACGCAAAAGTTTCATTGTTTCATACCAAATATTTCTGATATGTCAATTAATGTAAAGCGGTACTCTTCGTCTGCCGACGTTCTAAATTTAAAGTTACTTTAATTTTATAATGATGCCAAGACAATTGAAATTTTTAATAAATATTGTAATTAAGTATTAGCAGCAAAATAAGAAAGATTTTTTCTTCATAAATGTATTTTTAACTGTAAAATAATTTTTAAAATGTATTTTTAACAAGGTGGTCTCTTAAATGCTCTTCTCCTGTCCAAACAAGGAGTCGGGGCCCATTTTTTTATTGCTGATTCTTAAAGCAAAAATTATGAGGAATCCAAAAAAAAGAAAATTAGCCGGAAAATTTAGGAGCTTCTGTGGAAAATCGGAAAATTTAAAGGTAAATTTCTAAGAAAAATTAGGAAAATTTTCAATACCTTTCCAACGAGCTATCACTCGTTGCGATCGCTTTAGTAGTTTTTTTTTTAAACAACTTTCAATGAGGTCCCTTATGAAGAATTCTTCAATTTTGTCACATGACAGTGGTGTACACCACCACTAAACCAGTCACTATAAAAAAAAAAAATATGTAGGTACATTATTTTTTGCTGGGCAATCGATTGAGACTATTTATTTTAAAAAAACCACCTTGTTAAAAGGTACATGTATAAAATGTCTTGCCGACCCTGTAATAATGCAATTATTTATTTGACGAGAACAAAACACAAAATTAGACCGCCCTGTTTTTAACAGCTGACAAAAAGTTTGTTCTTCGAAATATAAAAACAAGATATACATAAATTAAAAGGTTTGTTCTTTAAAATATAAAAAAAAAATATACATAAACCAAAATTTGTTAATAGATTAATAATAAATAAATAAATAAATGAACAAAATTAATGATGAAATTCCAATTTTTTAGTTTGTTTTTTATGAAATATGTAAACAAGAAAATACCTTTGCCAGATTGCTTGATTTGACGTTTTTTTTTTCAAAAACAATTTTATAACCTATCATCTTTACTTTCCTGATTAGGGGTGATTTTTTTCCCACTACGTCTGGTAACCCTATATATAAACAGAAGCTATCTTTTTACAGGGCATTATCAAGACTGTCGATTTATACGGGGCTTAAAGTGCAATGCCTTATTCCATTAGTAAGGGTGCTTTTTTTACAATAAAACAAGTCACCCTTTTAGAGAGCGAAGCATTTTTAAGCAGCAAACACCAACTTGCCTTTTTTTAAATAAAATGTTACATTTTTTGTAGAAAAGAAAACGCCATTAACAAATATGTATGTTTTTACAGTTGTCCCTTTTTTCTCAGTATTCCCCTTTTTGAGCAACTTTTATTTTGAAAATCTCCTTGTTGTGCCCATTTTTAAATTTATGAACGGTAACGCTGAATACTGGGTGTTTTTGTTAATGATCAGCAACACTTGAATATTGTGATTTCTGTTTCGTGATTTGTCAGAGTCAAATGAAAACTTTGATTTTTTTATTTCATTTGTCAACTTTCAAATGCTTTTTAATTTAAGTAAAACGTGATTTTTAAAGAGGTATATACTTATATTTATTATAACATATAATGGATTTTAGTATATAGTCAAAAAATCCTTTATCAAGAAAGCCTAAATATTTATGTAAAGATATTTATCAGCTGCTACTCACGCTGTAAGTGGTACACTTCATAAAAATACTTTGTTTACATACATTCTGTAAATTAGTTCGTGTTGATCTGAATTAAATTGGAATAATTTAATTCATATAAAATGAAGTACACTAAATTAAAATTCTTAAATTAAACAAAAGGTATGTTCAGTAGCTCGTTTCTGTATTTCTCGCATCGCAAATTTTCTCATATTAAGTGTGAAACAAAAAATTCCATCGTTTCTCGATTTGTGAGAAAAAAGTGTTTCTGTATTTAAATGCGAGAACAGACAACACAGATTCTGTTTTAACTGGAATACTTCCAGTAATTAAGTGTCAAATGCAAGCGAAACGTCAACGAAAGAAATATATATAATAAAAATAAGGCTGCCAGATTTAAAGATTTATCGACATTTTGACGATTTTTTTGCGGATTTTTTTCTAGTGACGATTCAGTCTTTGAAATAAAACAATTTTAAATAGTTTTATATGTTTGTGTATTAGGCACCACAGAAAACCGATATCTTTAAAAACAAGGCAGATTAAAAAATGTATCGGCAAAAGCAAAATTTCGAACGGAAACTGTTTAATTTTTATTTGCTTGGATTATTTAATACATTTGTTTGTGTGATCAAAAGATTAAACTATTACCCCATTTTTCAGTCAATGCACTTTAGGAAATTTTTTGCCTTTTACTTTGCCCAAAAGTGCTTATTTTATTTCAGTATGATATTTTGTCACTCCTTTGTGTGAAAAATAACAATCTGAAATTTTAAACTCTTATCGGATTAAGAAAAATAAAATAAATAATTTTATTTAAATAGACCTCAAGCTTATGTATGTATAAAATATGTATTTTACCCATGAACTTAATGTTTTTTTTTTTTTTTGATTATGTGTTTTTATGATAAAAATTTGTGATTATATGATAAAAATCGAAAAAAAATTCGTCAAAATTAATTTTAAATTGTCCGAAAAAAATAGACGATTTTTTTATTTTTTCTTAGGATATTGACGTTTTTTTCACAAATTTATCTGGCAGCCATGCATAAAACAAACACAATGAAAGGCCAAAAAACTTTAAATAACAAAATATAACAATTGTGTTTTATATACTTATTTTCATCATTTAAATTCTTTCTTTTAAAATAAAATAAAATAATACACATTCTTGTGTACATACATACATAATTTGGGCTCCATTTTTTTAAATTTTGTTTTCTCGCATCAATTTCAAATATGACTTATTTTGACAGTTCTTGTGAGAAACTTTTTGCAAAATATTGTTACAGAAACACTTGTTCTCACATCCTTCCAATAATTGCTGGAAAATTATTTAAATGACAGATAATTCTCGCAAAGTAAAAGTACAGAAACACTTATGTGAGAAAAACCATTTTTTGTTTCATATTGCACTGTTTTTGTCATAATTCACTTGTTTCATGCGGGAAATTTTACGATGCGAGAAATACAGAAACGGGCTACAGACCTAACAAATATTTGAAGAAAAATTCCAAAAAAAACGTGACCAGTAAATTTATCAAAACTTAGCTTTATTTTTAACAATTTTTTATTGATTTACTATTTGAATGAAGATAATTGTATAAAGTAATTTAGAAACTGTTAAATTGTGTTTGATCGGCCCAACGTTTTGCAAACGCAAATAATTTTTTAATAAAGCTAGTGGTTACGTATAGGTAGTCAACTATTTAATAGGTGGGAACAAAGCTTAAGGCATTTATTTTGGGTTCCAAACATAGCATCATAACACTTTTTCCATGTATCCCACTTAAAGTGTGAGCAGATGTAAGTGTTTTATTGAAGCTGCTGATGATTTGATTTTCTCTGATTATGTTTCGAGGAATATAGGCTTATCAAATTTCTTTTCACACTGTTTTTCAGAAACTCTCATTGTGGTCAATGGGACCCAAAATGCTTAGTTTTTGAAATCATTTCTCTTAAAAAAGAAATTTACAGTACGGGTAAATAACACTTTTTCAACTGTTCTCCCACTAGAAAATGGAATCCCACAAGGGTCTCCATTATCGGTTAATCCCTTTATGATTGCTTTTGACGACCATAGCCTTATAAAAGGCAACAATATAAAGGTTGATCATTGTGTATCCGTAGATCGAGCTCTAAAAATAATTCATAATTCTAGCTATGTATCATTTTTGATACATGGTACAGTGGATTGGAAATAATTTACATATGTATAAAACCATTTTGTTCAAAAGTATTAATATATGTATTGATATTGATACATTTTATAAAAATTTTTTTATATTGCTACATTTCTGTGTTGCGTTTATGCAATCCACTCAAATGTTGTTAGCATGTTTTTCATTGCAGCATGGCCTTTGACAGATGAAACAGAATGACGATGTCCATTTTTTTTGTTTTCTCCCAAATGGTAGCATTTCTGGCATCTAGCACGTTTTTTCTTTGGAGATTTTTCGGGTTTTTGTTTTTTAGATGGGCCAGCCTCAGTATAAATTGAATTTCCGGTATTCGGGAAAGAAAGCTTAGAGAGAAACGCCACAGATAGTTCATTTCTTGGGCGCTTCTTCCTTTTTTTCATATATGGTGTTGCTAGTGATATTGCAAGCTCATGTAGAAAACATTTTCGTTTTGTGTGTTTCCGAGCTTGCATCCAATTGGGATGGATTTCGTTATATGTAATATAAGCATTTAATGCAGAAATATCCATTATATTGGAAAATACAGCTATAGTCCACCGACTATTTTTGCGTTTGCAACTATAGCAACTCAGCATTTTGTCAACCGTATCAACTCCTCCTTTCGTTGAGTTATAAAAGGATATTATTTCTGGCAGCTTTTTAGAATCATCCGCAACATTAGGTTTGTGATGCATTGTGCTCATAACGATAGTACATTTGTCTTTGCGACTAATGTACGAAGCGATAGTAGTGTCTGCAGTAAAGGCGAACGTTGAAATAAACGTGGAACTTTCTTGCATTCCAATAGCTTTGGAGGAATAGACCGTTTATTTTTGCGCATGGTTCCAACCATTGTCATATTTCTTTGTAAAAGTTTTTGGCTAAGTGCGTGCGATAAAAAAAAATTGTCCATGGTTGCCCTTTTAGTCCGTTGACTAAATCAAGAACAACCCGTTCGCCTTGATTTCATTCATGATTCACAGAAACAACTTTGAAATGTATAAAAATGTATACTTGTCCAAATTTGTATCTGCAGTGATACTTACTTGTATACTCCGGCCAATAATAACACTGCGAAGTAAGCACAAAATATTTCCTCGTCAATTTCATGTGACTGGAAGCATGTAAATCCCTTCCATATTTGTTGGAATTATGTATAACAATTTTTGTTAGTTGCAGTGGGAAAAGTAGTAGAAATGAGTTCCGAATACTATTTACGCGGCTAGATGCAAATCTTGTAACGCCTAAACAACAAAAATCTTAATTCTGAGATATTTTACAAACAATCAGTACTAACATGAGTGCAAATTAATTACATTTTCCTTTCCCAACCTACCAACGTGGTAAGGTTCGCTGCTCCAAGTAGTGCCATCTATGGCACTATACCATGGGTCACCATGTGTGTTACTGCCGATACTGTTATCTGAATCTGTGCTGCTATTCTCTTCCACCTCGAGATCTAAAACATCAGCACCATCAACATCAGGATCAGGAACACCAAGATCAGAAATATCTTCATAATCTTCACTCTCATTCATTACTCCATTCACATGTTCTTCCAGGTTCAAAAACCGTGGATAAGACATTATTTACAATACGCACTCATATATTGATGGTAATTCTTACAGATAAAAATACTTTGTTCCAAAATAACTATCAAAAACTAATAGTCTGAAAACCACTTCACAAATGATATGAACAACAGCACAAAATCATTCAAAATGCAGTATGTATCAAAAATGGTCTGCTTGGAAATATTTTTTAAATTGTTGTTGAAAATAACGGCAAAAACAAAAATGTTAACGAAGTCTCAATACACTAACTTCTAACGATCCGACATTCGTAATTTTTGTCGACATACCTATATATTCGGTTGGCAGTAACGATAGTGTGATTCTGTAATTTATTTTTAACGATTGTAAGCAGCTGTAGTTTTTGTAACATCTCTGTCTACAAAATGGTAAAATAAACAAAAAGCACAAAAGAGAATAAAGAAAAAACAAATTAAATTGTGCTTAATTTACTGTTTTTTTTATTTTATTTTTTGAATTTTACATTTAGAATTTGGTTTTTGTCTGTAATTTGCTTTTTTTGTACATTTTGAATTTTGTTTTTGTGTAACATAAAGTAACATAAAATGCACTTTATCGATTATATAAACACGACGTAAATTATTGTCGTTAAAATAACGAAAAAAAAAACATTATAAATATTTATGAATGCCTATTTTTTAAAATAAAATAGTGAAATGCACATAGGAACAGCTTATCCTCCAGCAATAAATTTCAGTATTTTTTTTATCAATTATTTAAAAAGGGAATTAAGCACAACAAACAAAATCTTTTAATAAATAATAGTATTCCCAAAAACAACATTGATAATAAAATAGTACCATTATTTAAAAACAACATCTGTTTAATGAGTAACAAACGAGTGGCATCACCTGAACATCTTTTAAATAATAACAGCAAGAAACAACAAACAAGACACATTATGGATAATCAAACAACTTCCCCTGATGTATTTTCCTGAGATAAACTTTGTGATTTATTGGATGTAAAATTAAAGAAGAAAACAAAAAATTTAGAAAGGAAATAAATTATCTCACTAGTCGCATCGAACAAGTTGATCGCAGAACCCGCTCTAATAATATTGTTTTTAGTGGCTTAACAAGTAAAAGTGTATCTGCAGCCAAAACTGATTTTTTTAAAATTGTGTTCTGACGTACTTTCTGTCAATATTAAGGTAGTAAGAGCTCGTTCACTGCCAATAAAAAATACATATTTGTTGACTTTAGAAACTTATATGCAAACTATTAATGTTTTTTCTGCCTAAAGCGACATTCAATTTATATACAGAAAGATTATACTAAGGAGGAACAAAATGTACGTTATAATTTAAGGAAAATGAACAAAGCTATTTCGAGTCTCAATGAAAATATTAAAGTAAGGCTTGGTGAATTTGCATCTTTTATCAATGACAAAAAATACACCTGGTCTATGGGAAAAGTTGTTGCTTACTCAAATGATGATGCGGAATATCTCAAATCACTTTTATTGAAAAATAATTGCCCCTGTGAGGTAATTGTTAAATCTGGAATCGTAACTCAAGCTAATCTAGGTAGATAGAAAGGCTGGTGTTAAGTCTCCTTCACACATTCACCCAGAGACCAATATGGTCCATTGTGATGCCTTGTTTAGAAATAAATAACTGAAAAGTAGGTGAAGTAAACAGCGAAAGCATTAGAAAAGATAAGGATAGATAAGAAAAGGAAGATCTGACCAAACCCGAGAGAAAAGCCTCACTCAACACAACACCGATCCGCCCTATGTGTGTTTAGCTGCCAGTCTCCTGCTGTGCAGCCAGGCCATCTCCAATACGAAGCCTATCAGACTCTCGAGCCCACAGCACGGAACATCCCCTAATTCGCCTAGGAATCTGCTGCCCAGCCACCTCCGCCTTCAATTCCTCCGGGTCCTCACACAACCCGCAAATATCCGACACGTCGGATCCCAACCTCATCGCCATCCTGCCTATCATACAATGACCCGTGATGATTCCTATTATGGTCCTCACGCAGACCCTACTTCTGCCCAGCAACAACTCCGAGTCGGACTTCCTAAGCACCGGCCACAGCGTCCGTGATACCCGGCAGTCCGTTCGGTTCCCCCAGGCCCTATTGGTCGCGCCCAGATTCCATTCTCTAATCTTTCCAAAGTAGAAGGCTATTGGAAGCCTAACCGCCTCCATATAATTAGGATCCTCCATCTCTGAGCCCTGTCTCGCAAACTCATCAGCAATATCGTTGCCGTTTATATTGCAGTGACCAGGCACCCAGCACAATCTCAACATATACTCTCCTAAGGCTCCCTCCAGAGTCCTCCTACAACCATCAACCAGCTTAGTGTTCACATAACAGCCCCTTACGGCCATAAGGGCCGCCTGGCTGTCGACGTATATAGTGACCTCCGAGCCCCTATCAATGTTGTCCCTCATCAGTTCCATGGCCCTCAAGACCCCCAGAACCTCCGCCTGATAAACACTGCAGTCGTTAGGAAGCATATATGACATTCTGATGTCCAGATCCTCAATGTAGACCCCCGCATTGCTCTGCATCAGAGTTATCCATTCGACCAGGGACAGTGGAACGCCTAGATCCACCACTGCCTGCCTAATAGCCTCTTTCTTCAAATTGTTAAAGGCGCCCTCTATATCCAGGAATGCCGCCAAGGTGTATTCCTTGTTTCGCAATCCCCGCTCTACATAGCCAACCACATCTTGAAGCCCACTGTCAACAGATCTACAATTAAGATAGGCGTGTTGAGCGCCGCTGATGATGCCGGCGTCAATCTTCGTCCTCAGATGTAGATCAATCATTCTTTCCAACGTCTTCCAAAGAAGAGACGATAAGCTGATTGGTCTAAAATCCTTGGGTTTAGAGTGACCGGTTCTTCCCGCCTTATAATTCTGTTAATGTTCACAATAGTTCGGTTTAGAGTGACCGGTTCTAGTACTTATAATTCTGTTAATGTTCACAATAGTTCGGTTGATGACATTGTATTGTCTATTAAAAATAAAATTAAAGAAGCTAATGTATCTACCAAAAACAAGTATGTATTTGAACCAAAACAAAAGTGGTTCAACTGGAAATGTGCCCGTTTTCGTAAAAATATGTTAAGAGCTCTAAACCAAGTTATAACTATGCTAGATCTAAGTATCTTAAAATTTGTCGAAATAGAAAACTTAATTAATTAATTCATTTATTAATGATGTGCTAATAATCCCAATTTTTTTTAAATGAAAACACTGAAATTTATTGTTGTGGGAAAGCTAGTTCCTATGCGCATTTCGCTGGTTGCTTAGGCCAGCTCGTCAGGAAACTTTTTCCAAATACTTTAGAAAAGCTAAAAATATTATACAAGTAAGACCATAAAGTGAATAAGAATTTTAAAACACTCTGGTCTTAAATGTAACAATATCAAAGCTTCAACAAAGTCACAACAATAAACCGTCAATTTCTTCTTTCTTACATTCCCCTACAATTGGCTGGGTTTTTTCCAACACAAATTGTAGTTGTAAGAGGATAGAAAGAAAAAAACAAAATTAAAAAAACAAAATGCTTAAATAAAGCAGCTTGCCATTTCAGTTTTTTATTTGCCGGGCACATGCAAATTTATTATCAAAAATTATTTTTGGGAATGAAATATTTTATTAATTAATTCATTTATTAATGATGTGCTAATAATCCCAATTTTTTTTAAATGAAAACACTGAAATTTATTGTTGTGGGAAAGCTAGTTCCTATGCGCATTTCGCTGGTTGCTTAGGCCAAAAAAATTGGGATTATTAGCACATCATTAATAAATGAATTAATTAATAAAATATTTCATTCCCAAAAATAATTTTTGATAATAAATTTGCATGTGCTCGGCAAATAAAAAACTGAAATGGCAAGCTGCTTTATTTAAGCATTTTGTTTTTTTAATTTTGTTTTTTTCTTTCTATCCTCTTACAACTACAATTTGTGTTGGAAAAAACCCAGCCAATTGTAGGGGAATGTAAGAAAGAAGAAATTGACGGTTTATTGTTGTGACTTTGTTGAAGCTTTGATATTGTTACATTTAAGACCAGAGTGTTTTAAAATTCTTATTCACTTTATGGTCTTACTTGTATAATATTTTTAGCTTTTCTAAAGTATTTGGAAAAAGTTTCCTGACGAGCTGGCCTAAGCAACCAGCGAAATGCGCATAGGAACTAGCTTTCCCACAACAATAAATTTCAGTGTTTTCATTTAAAAAAAATTGGGATTATTAGCACATCATTAATAAATGAATTAATTAATAAAATATTTCATTCCCAAAAATAATTTTTGATAATAAATTTGCATGTGCCCGGCAAATAAAAAACTGAAATGGCAAGCTGCTTTATTTAAGCATTTTGTTTTTTTAATTTTGTTTTTTTCTTTCTATCCTCTTACAACTACAATTTGTGTTGGAAAAAACCCAGCCAATTGTAGGGGAATGTAAGAAAGAAGAAATTGACGGTTTATTGTTGTGACTTTGTTGAAGCTTTGATATTGTTACATTTAAGACCAGAGTGTTTTAAAATTCTTATTCACTTTATGGTCTTACTTGTATAATATTTTTAGCTTTTCTAAAGTATTTGGAAAAAGTTTCCTGACGAGCTGGCCTAAGCAACCAGCGAAATGCGCATAGGAACTAGCTTTCCCACAACAATAAATTTCAGTGTTTTCATTTAAAAAAAATTGGGATTATTAGCACATCATTAATAAATGAATTAATTAATAAAATATTTCATTCCCAAAAATAATTTTTGATAATAAATTTGCATGTGCCCGGCAAATAAAAAACTGAAATGGCAAGCTGCTTTATTTAAGCATTTTGTTTTTTTAATTTTGTTTTTTTCTTTCTATCCTCTTACAACTACAATTTGTGTTGGAAAAAACCCAGCCAATTGTAGGGGAATGTAAGAAAGAAGAAATTGACGGTTTATTGTTGTGACTTTGTTGAAGCTTTGATATTGTTACATTTAAGACCAGAGTGTTTTAAAATTCTTATTCACTTTATGGTCTTACTTGTATAATATTTTTAGCTTTTCTAAAGTATTTGGAAAAAGTTTCCTGACGAGCTGGCCTAAGCAACCAGCGAAATGCGCATAGGAACTAGCTTTCCCACAACAATAAATTTCAGTGTTTTCATTTAAAAAAAATTGGGATTATTAGCACATCATTAATAAATGAATTAATTAATAAAATATTTCATTCCCAAAAATAATTTTTGATAATAAATTTGCATGTGCCCGGCAAATAAAAAACTGAAATGGCAAGCTGCTTTATTTAAGCATTTTGTTTTTTTAATTTTGTTTTTTTCTTTCTATCCTCTTACAACTACAATTTGTGTTGGAAAAAACCCAGCCAATTGTAGGGGAATGTAAGAAAGAAGAAATTGACGGTTTATTGTTGTGACTTTGTTGAAGCTTTGATATTGTTACATTTAAGACCAGAGTGTTTTAAAATTCTTATTCACTTTATGGTCTTACTTGTATAATATTTTTAGCTTTTCTAAAGTATTTGGAAAAAGTTTCCTGACGAGCTGGCCTAAGCAACCAGCGAAATGCGCATAGGAACTAGCTTTCCCACAACAATAAATTTCAGTGTTTTCATTTAAAAAAAATTGGGATTATTAGCACATCATTAATAAATGAATTAATTAATAAAATATTTCATTCCCAAAAATAATTTTTGATAGAAAACTTAAGTTTTATAATGAAAATCTGGAACAACTTAATTTGGTAAACTGCAGTAAAGCGTGGTGAAAACTCTCTAATAATATGAAATCAAGAAAACAAATAACAAAAGGTAACCTAACTGAAGATGATTTTCGTATACATTTTAGAAATATGAAAATACGTCTAGTCAAGTACTGTATGGAATAACGTTTTCTGAATCTTTTAAATTTAATGTTGGCGTGCTTACTAAATGCAATTCTGTTTGCATTGTATCTTAATGATTAAGCTAAATTCCTTCCTGGCGGTGTAAACGTTGCAGACATTGCTGTTAAAATTCTTCTTTACGTATATGACATTGTTATTTTGGCCGATTCCCCAAGTGTACTGCAAACCATGATTGATGCTCTTCTTTCTTACTGCTTGATGTGGTGTCTAAAGGTTAATTTGGAAAAATCAAAGATAGTTGTTTTTCGTAATGGTGTACGAATATCCAATAATCTGAGGTGGAACTTTGGAGAAATTAATATAGAAATTGTCAATAACTACCGATATTTGGGTATGGATATCAATTTTAACTTATCTTTTACAAAGCACTTAGGAAATAAATTAACAACATCAAAAATGGCGATTGCATCAACATGGGTAAAATATATAAATCATCCTAAGATATCGACCCAAAATAAACTTAAAATATTCATCGCTGCTTTCCGATCAATAATGTTTTACGGTGCTCAAATTTGGGGTTTTAAAAATATTATGAAGTGGAAAAATTATTTAGATATTTCATAAAGAAAATGTTACTTTTACCACATAATACGCCAAACTACATGCTCAATCTATAAACTGGTCTAAATTCCTTGTATATTGATACTTGGTTCTATATACTCCTTGTATATAGAACTAGGCGTGCTGCAAGTAGAGAGTAACTCCGTTTTGACGCCACACCGCTCGTCAAGAATTGGAACCCCCAATCAAACTTGACCCAGGGGCAATACTGAGGTGGCTAGAGCCAGCCTGTTGCGTTGAGATATTTCAGCAAGTTGTTGAGTTTCACCCGCGATATCTCCGAGAGTCCTTGCATAAGGTAATTCCCAAATAATCCATGTCGTATAAAATTAAACGCTGGGCAATCACATAGAAGATGAAGTACTGTCTCCTCAGTTTCCGGTTCCCCGCAGCTGCGGCAGCATTCATTAAAAGGGAGGTCGAGTCTCATAGCATGCTTTCTGATCCAGTGACCAGTGAGTACATGTATAAGTCTTGACACGTCTTTCCGACTGAAGCTGAGAAGACGCTCAGAGCGACCTATGTCATATGTGGCCCACGTTGCCTTGGTAGCCCTGCAGCCGTCCAGTTTCCTCCATTTATCGTCAGCCATATCCAGATAGTATCTGAAGATTTCGCTCCTGATAGTTCCCAGGGGTGTTGCGACTGGCACACCCTGTGAAATATCGAGAACAGCTCCAGTCTTGGCCAGCCCATCTGCCTGTTCATTACCGTAATGGTCCCTATGCGCAGGGACCTAAATTAAGGTAATGTCAAATAGGCTGCCAAGTCTGGATTGTTCCTCCTTACACTGGTTGACGAGAATGGACGTTGTTTTATGTGACCTTAGTGGCAGCAGATCCGCCTGGCTATCAACAAAAATGCCAATTTTGCCGCTGATATTCCTGCTGCACAGTGTTCTACATACCTCTCTTATCGCCAATATTTCAGCCTGAAATACGCTGGCCTAATCTGGCAGGCGGAAAGAGAGATTCGCGTGCAGTTCCTCCGAGAAAACCACAGAGATGTGGGTTGTTTCTGTAAGATCCCTGCATGGCCTTACATCCACGCCTTCCAACATCCCGATGCATAGAGCCTAACCGCGCTGTTGATATTGATACATTAAAGCTACATTTTTCTTACGTCTATAGAGTTCTACGACTGCCTGAACATAGGTTACCACTAATGTTAGCTGAAAAAATTATTACAATGAAAACCTTTTGGGCTGAGGAGTGGGTAAATATATATGAAAAAATGCAATATGTTCCTGTAAGTGCAAATAAACCCCTGTGTGAATGCTGGAAACCAATACTTGAACGTTTAATAACAACGGAAAGAGAAGATCTTATATCTAATGCAAAAGGCTCTCAATCTCAATTTCATGATTTATATCCGCAATTAACTTATAGCGCAATTCCTATTTTTACTTCAGAATTTTCATCTCGTGCAACAAGTCTAATAATCAGAATACGTGACGGCCTTTTAGATTTAAATTGCAAAACATTTACACGTTCTTCTGTTGGCTTATGTACACTTTGTAATCTGGATGAATCCGGAAATACGTTTCACTTCTTAAGCGTTTGTCCTATTTTTAATGATAATGACTACTATAGTTTATATAAATATTTGGAAATTTGTTTAAAGGACAGAAAACTTATACCGAATGAATTCAATTAAATTCCTTTAAAATTTATTATTATTAATCTGATGTACAAAAGATTTAGTATAAATCGTTCTTTTTTATTTATAATCAACTACAAATTTGGTAGAACAAAAGTAAATTTGCTTATACATTAATTTAATTAAATTCAGCTTTAAAATGCCAATCTGGCTCACAACTATAAAGATAAGACAAATATAGATACAAATGATCTCAAAAATGGTATTACTTACCTTTTTAAATATTAATAAAAATATCTATTAAATAAATAAAGTAGTACATACTGTTGAAGTGAATTCAACAAGTTTCTTTTTATTTATTTTTTTTTTTATTGTATTACCTTTTTTATATAGATCTCATTTTTTTTTCTCTCTGTGTAAGAATTATTTTTGTACGTAATTGATTTTTTTTATACCTAAACGGTGTCTGAGTTTCACTTTTGTTCTTTTATCTCTTTAACAAAGATAACGTTTAAGTTTCTCCTGAGTTTTTAGTATATAAGTTTACTTTGTAAAATAAACAGGCAGCAAGGAGCTGCAATACTCATTTAAAATTAACCTGGGCTGGTGTTTTCATTTTTTCTAAAATTGGACACAGGAAGTGAGACTCCCAGTCCTACATTTGGTCCTTCGAAAAGTCCTAGAGGAACTAGGACTGGATATCTGGTGGAATTTGTCCACTACTTTTGGCTGCGTTATTTGTTCGACCGTAACAACATAACCTACAATTTTTTTGACAGACAACGAGGTCTGTAAAAATCTTCCATTGGCTTCCCGATCAATAGAAGATAGCGAATCCCTAGCGCTACAATTGCATCAAGGCAATAATTTGTTCATCAGGCAAGAGGTCTGTTGGTAAAAATCATCATCTAGCGTTGCTTTTTAAAGAAGACATCACCCACAATCATCAAGGGCATCCTACAACAACAAAGCAGTTAATTCTTAAGAGAAGTCTACTTGGCAAACACAATTAAAGACGGTAAAAACAAAAAGAAATCATTGGGTATGTACAGTATTTTATTACATTTAGTGCAATTGTGAGAATATCTAGGAATTAACATAAAAAAGGCTTTTAATCTCGTGAAGAAATATCTACTTGATCATTCACCAATTTATTTCAATATAACCTCAAAATTATTAAATAATCGCTATCGTATCATCACCGATAAAAAATACCCCATGGTACCAACACTGATTACATTTTAGTTATACACACACACAAACCTACAAATAACAATAAGCAACCTGTCACTCTCTTTTATATTGAATAATTAATCTGCGCCAATTACTTTGTTTTGTTTTCAATCGTTCCGCTAACTCTATTAGCATAAAGCAGAAAAAGAAGACAATATTGTCTGCATGCATACGCACATACTACAACAACAACATTGCAAATCTGAATTCGCCTTGGATTGAGTAAAGAGAATAATTTGCATAAAATCGTATAGTTTCTTAAATTGAACACGCATGCGGTATTATTAAAATAAATTAAAACAAATAAAATAGAAAGTGAAAAAAAAGTGAAAATAACAAAAAATATGAAATTTAATTGAAAAAGAACAATTTAATAAATAAAAGACAACGAAAGGTTTGCTAAATAATTTAATAAAAACAATAATACATATAGTGGATACAAACCAAATGCATAAAATAGTGGAAAAGTGATCTTAGAAAAAAAAAAAAACGAAACAGCAACTAAAATAAATAAGGGTGGTTTCGGATTAAAGTAAAGCTTTGGTGTAAAATAAAATTAGCGAAAAATAAAGCAGAGGAATACTAAAAATTAAAACAAATAAAGCTGAATTGAATTAATATTCGGGAAACTTCTACAGAGAATACACTACAACAAGTTCCCCAACAAATACAACAACAGCAATGGCCGGCATAAGAAAGCCAAAATTTGATTTCAACGAGAAAAAAACTGTAAGTTGAATATGGTTTTTATATTGTTTTTTTCTTATTATTTATATTGAAAACTTGAAAATTAAATAAGAATTGGTGGCAATTGTGTGTGTATAGAATCTATATCTATACTATAGATTGAGTTAGAGGAGATTATTTTTAAAGTGAGTAGTGTTGGTTAATAAAATGAAATACAAAGCAACCAACTTTTGTAAATAAAAACATTAAGGTGGCTCAGAAAATAAATGAAGAAAAATATTTTAATTGAAATATCAAAAAAAATTTGTTTTTTTTTGTTGAGAAGACGTCCGCTTGATTATATTATTAGAGTGGCGCAGAAGAGTGAATAGTGGTTTGGCGTGCGTAAAATACGAGGTCCGCAAAATAAGTTTGGTAAATTAAATAAAGCAAAATAAGGAAAATAATTGCGATTTACTTGCAAGTAAAGGCGTTTAACTTCCATGATAAATAGAGTTTTTGTTTTGGAGTTTGGTAACTTCACTTAAGTTTTGTTGGAGATTAAAAAAAGTATAAGGCGGTAAATAAAAATTAAATTTCTGGCAACAAATCGTTCTCAAATATTTTTAAAATATTTGGTTATTCGAAAAGTGTCAATTCTACCTTGAATTATGTATTTTCTGGGGAGTTTCTAAGCGTACTTCGTTTCGGGTTTAAGTTGAAATTATTAAACTTTGGGCGACAATATGGCCTCCAAGAGGAAATGCAAGTACGATATTCAGCAGCTTGCTATTTTTTGTAATAATTTTAACAAAATGCCAACAGAAAATTTAACTGCTTCTTTACTGGAAGTAAAGCTGAATGAATTAGACAGAAGGTGGGTGAGGATGATAGAGACATATGAGGAATTCATATTAAATGATGATAAGGTCAAAGAGGAAGAAGAGCTTCAAGATGAAGTATCTCTTAAATACGAGGAGGTTAGTGAGCAGTGTCAAGTTTTAAAAGCCAAAATATTAGACATGGTGAAGGCCAGCGCTCCTCAGAATAAAACGCCAAGTTCTCAGCAAGCATCGCTAAAGCTTCCGGCGGTGGAAATTCAAACTTTTGAAGGGGGGTTTAATGAATGGCCAGCGTTTCGTGACATGTTTATGGCAGTCGTCGGGAATGAGCCTTCAGTAGCTCCAGCCCATAATTGTATTACTTACACAGTAAAACGAGGGGGGAGGCCTACCAACTCATAAAAGATTATGAGTTAGTAGATTCTAATTTTGAATTAGCATGGAAGGCGTTGAAAAATAGGTATGAATATAAAAGAATCTTGATAAATAACCAAATCAAGAAGATTTATGGTATTCAGTCCCCTCCAACGGAAACTCTGAAATTTTTGAGGTCACTTAAGAATACGGTAAGTGATGCCTTATCTACAATGAAATCATTTGAGGTAGAAATCCGTAGTAATGACCCTTTTCTAATGCACATCTGTACTTCAAAATTACCAGAAGAAACTTCACGTGCTTGGGAAATATCATTGAGTAATCACAAGGAATTACCTACTTGGGATCAACTTAGCCATTTTCTGAACGAAAGAATTGAGACTTTAGAAACCTTTACTAATTTGCGTAAGCCGACAAGCAGAGAAGCTGGTACCTCTAAGTCGCAAAGTTTTTTGACGCAAGACAAAACTCCCAAAAATAATTTTAATTGCAAAAGTTGCAAACAGAATCATCCGCTTAAATTCTGTAAACAATTTAAGTCATTAGCAGTACAAGACCGTATAAAATTTGTATATGCTAACAAATATTGCGCAAACTGTTTATCGAACAGTCACTTTAAATCAAAATGCTCAAGTACGAGAAATTGCTCTCGATGCAGCCAAAGGCATCATACCTTGCTACATTTAGATAAAATGGGAAGGAGTGAAAGTGGCCCTCCTAAAAGTATACCGTCGCAAGATCATCAACTAGATGATGAAAGGCCATCGGGTTCCGGCATTCAACGTAATTCAACCCCACAACCTTCACGAAACGCTCCAGGTCCAGTCATAGAACAGACTCAGACATACTTTGCGCAAAACAGGGGAACAACCATTTTACCCACCGCTTTAGTTAAAGTACAGCATGAAGGTGAATCCTTTACAATAAGGGCATTACTCGACGCGGGGTCAGAAACAAGTTTCATCTCGAAACGTCTTCAGCAAAATCTTGCTTTGTCGTTGGAAGCTAAAACCATTCAAGTATCTGGTCTCGGTGGCACCATAGTAGGCAATTATAAAGGCGTATGCTACGTTACAGTTCGGTCACGAATATCGGACTTTGAGATAAAAATTAGGGCAATTGTGGTTCCTAGCTTAACTCATTTTTTGCCTTCCCGGCCAATCCGCACTTATAATTTCGAGCAAATTAGAGGTCTGAAATTAGCGGACCCCAGCTTCTTTACACCAGCCGCCGTAGACATGATTATTGGTAGTGATTACTTGCCGTTTATTAATTTACCTGGGGTAAACGCAAATATTGAAAAGAGCCTAGAGGCGCGAGAATCCCACTTCGGGTGGTACTTGTCTGGTCGTGAGCCAGTTCCTGAGGTCCTGACATTCCATACAACAGTATCCTCTTCAGATGACGTAGCTCTGCATGAGCACCTTAGAAAATTCTGGGAGATAGAAGAACCCGAAAAAACATATGTGCAGTCCGATGAAGATGTTTATTGCGAAGACTTTTTTAAGCAGACCACTCGTCGCCAACCTAATGGGCGGTATATAGTGCGACTACCTTTTAAGAAAAATTTTCCAAATGAGATTTTCTTAGGTCCTTCTAAAACCATAGCATTGGCTCAGTACTATAGAATGGAAAAAACCTTAGAGAGGAATCTAGACCTCAAAATAGAATATGTAAAAGTTCTACAAGAATATATAGATTTAGACCACATGGAAAAGGTTAATGACGTAGAACCAAAACAAAAAATCCATTCGTCGTTTTTCCTCCCACATCACGCAGTTGTGAAACCTGAAAGTAAATCCCCAAAGGTGCGGGTGGTCTTCAATGCCTCGAAAAAGACTGGAAGTGGATTCTCCCTGAATGATGTCTTATACCAAGGTCCTACACTACAGGCAGATCTGATGCAGATCTTTTTACGCTGGCGAAACTACAAGTACGTGTTCACAGGAGATATTCAGAAGATGTACCGTCAGATTTTGATTCATAGGGAGGATCGGCCGTATCAAAGAATTTTGTTTCGTGATGTGCCGAATGAGGCTGTGAAAGCATTTCAATTAAAATTTGTGACATTCGGAGTCAACGGCGCGCCGTTTTTAGCGATAAGGACTCTATACGAGCTAAGTAAAGATTCTCGAAGTATGTTTCCCATAGCCTCAGCAATTTTGAAAGATGAGGTCTACGTGGATGATATCCTTTCCGGTGGTCACACTATTGAAGAAGTTAAGATCAAGCAAAGTGAGCTTATCGAGGTTTTAAAATCAGCCGGATTTCTATTGAAGAAAATCACGGCAAACCATCTTTCAGTTCTTGAGAACTTGTCCAGTGAAGATCTTTTAGATCGTGATTTTTTGAAGATTGATGAATCCAGTACCACCAAAGCTCTAGGCATCCGATGGAATGCGTCTTTGGATTTGTTTTACTATGAGGCTCAACAGATTGAAGTCACCTTCTCCACAACAAAAAGAAAGATCTTGTCGATTATCGCAAGATTATTTGACCCTCTTGGTTGGCTGGGCCCTATTGTGATTATTGCGAAACTGCTCATGCAAGAATTATGGCAGGAAAAATCCGACTGGGATGAGGGCGTTACTCCATTAATACTTAATAAATGGAACACATTTTTGAAGAATTTTTCTTATATTGCAAATATCAAAATTCCAAGATTTTTAGATTTTTCGCCGCAATGCAATGTACAGCTACACGGCTTCTGTGACGCCTCAGAGAAGGCATATTGCGGCTCATTATATATCAGAACGGAGAGCTCAGAAGGCCATATCAGTAGTCACTTGCTGGTTGCAAAAACAAAAGTTGCTCCTATAAAAAAGACCACAATCCCTAAACTCGAACTGTGCGGAGCTCTTTTACTTGCAAAACTTGTAAGAAATTTCGTCACCAGCTGTCACTTCACTTACGAGTTATTCCTGTGGACCGATTCAGCGATTGTTAGGATGGTTACAAAAACCCCCAAACTCTTTAAAAACATTTGTCGCGAATCGCGTTGCGCAAATTTCAGACATTGTCAGCTTAAATCATTGGAAACACATAAAAAGTGAAGAAAATCCTGCAGACTTGGGCACCAGGGGTTGTTCTCCGCAGGAACTGACGGAAAACCACTTATGGTGGCATGGGCCTGCCTGGCTTAAGCTTCCTAAAAATCTTTGGCCTACACCGCGCGTTTTTGACCCAACAGACTTGGAAACCAAACAAGTTAAAAGTTTTCATCTAGAAGCTCAGTATAAAGACCCTCTTGAAGATTTCTCCTCCTTTGAAAGAGCATTACGAATCATGTGCTATCGTCTACGATTTATAAATCGTCTTCTAAAACAACCATTTCCAACCGAGAAATTTATAACATCGAATGAAATTGTTGACATCAAGATAAAGCTAATCTCTATGGCGCAAAGAATCTACTTCGATCGAGAATTCCAGTGTATGCAAAATAAGAAACCTATAAGTCGGAAGAGTCGATTATTAATACTAAACCCTTTTCTCGACAAAAATGGTCTAATGCGAGTAGGAGGTAGACTTGCAAATGCCGGACTAAGTTATGAAGAACGCCATCCCATTATAATTCCAGAGGGATCCGCCTTTGCAAAGCTCCTGGTTGATTTTACACATCGGATTCTGCTGCACGCCGAACATCACATTATGCTGCGAGCGATCAGGCAAGGCTTTTATATTCCCAGACTTAAAAATGTTGTGCGTAAATGTATTCGTGAATGCAGGACGTGCGTCATCTACAAACATAAAGTCAACAATCAAATTATGGCGGCGCTCCCCCCTGAACGAGTCAATTTTTCCTTACCATTCACATATACTGGAGTGGATTTTGCCGGCCCATTCAACATAAAATCCTCTACCTTGAGAAATGCTAAAATTCTTAAAGGAAACGCAGCGGTTTTCGTCTGTTTCTCGACTCGTGCTATACATTTAGAAAGTTGTTCAGACCTCTCTACGGATGCATTTTTAGCCTGTTTTGATCGATTTGTTGGGAGAAGAGGCCTTCCGAAGACCATGTTTTCAGATAATGGCAGGAATTTCCTGGGAGCGAGTAGTGCGCTTCTGAAAAGCCATAATGAATTTTTAAAATCAACAGAAAAGGCTTTGGCTGAAAAATACGGGTCTCGTGGAGTCACCTGGTCCGTCATTCCCCCCTACGCGCCTCATATGGGCGGCCTCTGGGAGGCTGCTGTGAAAAGCATGAAGTCTCATCTCAAAAAAGTCGTCACAAACCTCTCATTCACGTTTGAAGAATTCTCCACCCTTCTAGTTCGGATTGAAGCTGTTTTAAATTCGAGACCATTGTCCCTGACCACTGAAAATCCCAACGAAGTTTTACCCCTAACACCAGGACATCTACTAAGAGGTGCGCCAATCGTGGCTCTACCTGAAGCTCCTGTAGAACCTCCCCTAGAGAACTTATCCTATTTGAAACGATGGGAGCGGCTGAAGGCCCTTCAGCACATTTTCGCTCGAAGATGGAAAGCCGAGTACATCACAGAACTCCAAAAACGTGTTAAATGGAAAAAAGAACGAGATAACCTGAAACCTGAGGATATCGTCATAGTCAAGGAGGACTTTATACCGCCTACTGAGTGGCTTCTTGGTCGTGTTACTAAAATTGTCCAGGGTCGAGATGGGAAAATTCGATTAGCAGAAGTTCGAACTAAAAACGGAACTATTTTACGCCCCATTGTAAAGTTGTGCTTACTCCCAGCCAATACTCGGCACGAAAACAAAATTTCCTCTAATGCTACTCACTAATTTGATAAACTCCCTTCTGCCCTAAATTACGTCTAGAAATCTCAATTGCACTCTATGTCATTTAATACTTTGCGTACTTCTTTGTTTCTTTTTATTTACCTCTAGACTACCGGCAAGCCAAAATGCCACCTATGCAGCCTCAACCATCCCTTAAAATACTGCCGCACTTTTAAGGAGTTTAGTCCTACCATGAGACGCCTTTCCATTATTAATAAAGGGTACTGCCTCAAATGTTTGGCATTTGACCACGTCAGGTATTGGTGTCCGTCCCGAGCTCGGTGTCAATTTCAACCAACCCCCGGTAAAGTTTGTAATGCCAGGCACCACACCCTCCTGCACCGGGAAGCGCCCGCCGGTCTCTCATCCAGCGTCGAGGAAGATCCCAACCCAATGCCGTACTAGTTAGAGGGAAGTAGCGATTCAGACTCGTTCGAGTTTCACGGCTTTCCGGGTGTACCCCACGAAGGGCACGTTCAAGGCGACAGAGTGGGCTACCAATGGAGCGATTCGGATGACTCTGGCCCGCATTCGTGTCGCCCTCCTTCTATGTTTTATCCGGAATTTACAGAGGCAAATCCGTGAGCACTTCCACTCGTGCCCGGGAGTATGTTGAAGTGAATTCAGCAAGTTTCTTTTTATTTATTTTTTTTTATTGTATTACCTTTTTTATATAGATCTCATTTTTTTTTTCTCTCTGTGTAAGAATTATTTTTGTACGTAATTGATTTTTTTTTATACCTAAACGGTGTCTGAGTTTCACTCAAACTTGAATTGAAGTTTTTTTTTGTTCTTTTATCTCTTTAACAAAGATACCGTTTAAGTTTCTCCTGAGTTTTTAGTATGTAAGTTTACTTTGTAAAATAAACAGGCAGCAAGGAGCTGCAATACTCATTTAAAATTAACCTGGACTGGTGTTTTCATTTTTTCTAAAATTGGACACAGGAAGTGAGACTCCCAGTCCTACACATACATACATACTTACTGTGGATTTAATAATTGTTTTTTTTTATTTTTCGGCCCCTGAAACTTTTACCCGCACCCAATATATCGTGCTATGACACTATATAATTTAATTGCGCATCATTATATGCCTAACATTGTTTTTTTTATTATGCGCATATATGCAATTCTGCCTCAAAATCGTGCCCTTACGCATACTGTACATAGGTAGTTCTTTTCAGTTAGTAACAGCTCACATTCCGTTGTCATTTTTTTTTTATTTTTCAAGCTTAAAGAAAAAAAACTATGCATCAAGTGGCGTGTTACTACCGTTAGCGAAAAACCAAGAGCAGAAATATAACCTTGATGACATTGCGCACGCTTAAAAATTTTTTTTTTTATATTTTTCTTTGCTCTGCCTGGTACACGTATGCACTGTAAATCTGTACTGCGTATGTAACTTGCGCTGCAAACAATTAACATTAGGGTAGAGTTTTTTTTGTATTTCTATTATGTCTCTCCCACGACAACAACATCAATAGGGTGAATGACGCAAATGTAGAGTTTTTTTATGCGGATTTAAATAAAGAAATACGCCTGCCAAGGTGCAGTTGACTTCAAGCAGTGGACAAGTGAGTTTGAGCAAACGTGGTTACAAGTTGTTTTTTTTTTTTATTTATATTTTGAGTGGCGGTGGTCGGTATAAAGTTCAGTGTTGATATTTGAACTATAGGAAAAAATATAATAAAATAAAAAGTCTTAAGGTTCTGTGCTAAAAGAAACAAAACATGAGAAAGTAAAAACGAATACAAAAAATGTTTCAATATTATTGTGATACCTCATATGGATTTACTTTTATATTTGGATCATTTTCAAAATTATCTAAAATTTGAATTCGTTTTTCCTTGCTTAAAATAAATATTTCAAATATGGAAAAATTTAACAAAAAACAAAAAAAGAAAATATTGAATGTGATAAAACGAAATTGAAATATTAGAAACAATTTTTTTTAAAAGTGTTGTTTTTTTTTTGAAAAACACTAAAAACTCTTAAAAAAAAAAGGAAAAATAAACGATATTTAAAACTTTTCAAAAAAAAAAAAAAAAATAATAGTCTTAAGATTATTTTTGTCAAATATTAAAAAAAAGACAAACAGCTAATTGAAAAAAAAACAATTCTTACGGTAGTAGAACTACTGTTTTATAAAAAAAAAATTGTAATAAAATAAACAAAAAAGGCTTGAATATTAAGTTGCTGAAAAAAAAAAATTTTAAAACATTTTTGTAAAAATTCCTTAAAGAAATCCAGTAGCAATTTAACGAATGGTGAAATAACTTGTTTTTTTTACAAGACTTATTTAATTGTTCTTAAATAAATAAAGAAAAAATTCTTATTCAATTTATGGTCTGATTTGTATAAAATTTTTAGCTTTTCTAAAGTCTTTGGAAAAAGTTTTCTGACGAGCTGGCCTAAGCAACCAGCGAAATGCGCATAGAAACTGGCTTTCCCACAACAATAAATTTCAGTTTTTTAATCATAAATAAAGATTGGGAGTTTAGCACGTCATTAATTAATGAATAAATTAATAATTAAACAATTTTTTTTATATAAAAAACGAATGATTGATTTTGTTTCAAAAGAATTTGAAAACGAGAAAAAAAGTGGACATTTTTGTGAAGCGCTTTAAAAGCAATGTATCTTATTTTACGCCTAGACTAACAAGATACGACATCATATGAGGATGAAAAAACCAACGAGACACCACAGTAGCAGTAAACATTAAACAAGTATGGCAAAGCTACGGCAATAACTATGAAGCAGTGAGCTTATCGTATCATTATTTAAAAGTATGTTCCAATATTATATGTTATTTTACATTATATTTATAACTAGACTTACCTATTATCTGACCTTATCATAAAGCTATGTTCACACCTATTAAATATTTGAAGTTCTACACGTAACCGCTATTTTCGTAGAAATTGCTTGCCCTTCAACACGTTTGGCTGCCACAAGGGCTAAAGTGGGATCAAATTAATGGTTATTTTTTTTTCTTGTATTTTGTTGACAAATATTTGCCAGGTTTGAACATACCTTAAGATAAGAGTTTGAAATTGCAACTAGAATAATTGTGTAAATTTTAAAGAAATCAACAAATTGAAGCGCTTACAATTTTAATAAAAATAATAATAAGAAAGAAAAAAACAATATAAATTAATAAAGTTTTCCTTTATAAGAAAGGAATTTTATTGGTAAAGAAAATTAATTTATAAATTTTTAATTTTTTTTTGAAGGATGCTATGAAGAGTCTTACGTGGTATGTAAGCGATGGTTTTTGTATACGGGACAGGCATAGGGATTAAGGGTATTTCACCTGTCGTAGGTTGGGGAAGGGACAAATGTACCCCCATATGGCGTAACAGCGTGCCATATTATCGCTCAGGCGATACATACATACATACATACATACATACGACCAGACCCTGCAAACAATTTCGATCGAAAAATAATCTAAATAGTTTCCCCATTTAGCAAAAACCTATCGCTTTTGCTATTCAATTCTTATTGATGTAGTTACATCGTTCGGGAAGAAGTGTCCCACTATGGTAATATTTACTTTAAGAATCCACTTAGTGTCTATATTATATGACGAATTAGAGCGCTTTGGAAGTTTAATATCAATTAAATTTAGTAGTATCGCTGTTGGCTCCAAAAAGTACTGTTTTGAAGTTACATTTTTTCTAATAAAAAGTGGGTCATTTTACTGTTAATCTTTGTTTGATTTTGTAAGGGAAATCTAAGTAAAATATAAAAAAATGAGTTTAAAGTTAAACAAATATTAAAAATTCTACGTTACATTTAATCAAAATAGCTGTTAATGTTTTAAAGTTAAGAACCTAATGTGGACAAATTTTGTTAAAGAAAACTACACAAAATCACAAATTTGTTCAAACACTAACTTTGTTAACTTTCATCATATTATAACTAGCATATCTTTTTATTCTTCACTCAAAATTATTGTTGATCTTCACTAGAAAAATTTAACAAAAACACTAATTTTCACACTAACAATTTTAAAGTGATTAAATAAACAGACAGTTTAAAAAAATCACTAATATCCTTTAAAAAAAGATAATTATCAAATTATTACTTTTAATTTCATTTTCATTTGCTCTAAAAAAATAGGCATGAGAAATTATTAAAACTTTAACCAATCTAACCGAAGAATAAGTTTGGGGAGTTTTGTGCACTCATTTATACGTGAACATTTTTTTTTCGGTAACATTTGTATTCCGCGGAGTCCCAATTTTAAGTACAATACTATAACTATTTCTATTTTAAAATATTAAAAATGTCACTCTATTTAACATAATTTTATATATAAATATTATTTTACACGCACGTAGCACCGATCACATGGCAACTTAAATACACACTGTGCTCTTTTACGTATTTTGCTTTGGTAATATTCACTATTAGACAGCAAATCGTTGCGAAGAAGTCAATATAATATGTGAAATATTCAATTGTGCCATTGTTGCAGTTGTATAACTGTTACAATTATCTGAACAACTCACTAAAGTGACGAAAAAGTATAATTTAAGAACTCATAATGCGATTCTACCGTATTTTGTTGTTGTTTAATTCCGAAAAATCTACTGTTTAACTACCAAATGTGACGAAGTAGTTAAAATTCGTAGACAATCGAAAAACACTCTACCAATTGCTTGGAGGGGATGCACTTATCATCAAAGCGTGAGGAGAGACCAGCTACGCAAATATTCTCAAGCAAGTGAAACAAGATCCAAAACTGAACGTCCTAGGTGAAAATGTTATAAACATCAGGAAAACAGAGAAAGGTGAGTTACTCTTAGAGCTAACAAGGCCCGCGCACGAGAATACGGTCGAATTAAGGACTACGGTTAAAGATGTCCTTGGCTCAGAGGCTGAAGTTCGTTCATTAACCCAAGAAGTTCTTTTGGAAATAAAGGACATTGATGAGGTAACAACCAGCGAAGAGGTATATGAGGCTATTTGCAGGTTATCAGACGACTTCAGGGAATTACAAACGTCTGCAATTAAATTAATTAATTAAATTAAATCCATGAGGAGAGCTTATGGATCAACCCAAATAGCAACCGTTGCTTTAATTTCGGTATTGGCCAGCAAACTAATGGAGACAACAAAAATACGTATAGGATGGGTGATATGTCGTATACGTGAAAAATATCCCCAAGAAGATGTTACCGATGCCTAAATTTCGGTCACCCAGCTACTAGATGCAAAAGCCCGAATGATTATTCAAGCTGCTGTATACGCTGCGGCGAAGGTTGCCATAAGATCAAAAGCTGCACCAAAAAAGCAATGTGCTTACTTTGTAGGGACACTGGATCTGATACCAACCACGTTACAGGATCAGCTGGCTGTCCGCAATATAGGAAGGCGTGCCAAAAATTTAAATCCCTATGACACTGCTGCAACTTAACTTAAATCACTGTAAAGCTGCTCAAGATCTGTTAAATCAGAGTGTTCGTAACTTGGACGTGGATATATGTATTATTAGTGAAAAATATAGGAACGTTGGCTTGCCATGCTGGATCAGTGACGCCACTGGTTCTTCTGCAATATGAGCTGTAAACAGAAGAAGGTTGGGACACATCAACAATACGGAATGTGGCTTTGTACGTGCTACTGTCTGAAATATGCATATATAGTTGCTACATTCCTCCAAGATATGACATTGAAGATTATAAGAAAATCATATATGCCTTAACGAGCGATGCGATCGGGAGAACATCAATATTGATTGCAGGAGATTTCAACGCGTGGGCTACGCAATGGGGCTGTCCGGTGACTAATGAATGTGGTAAGATTTTGCTGGAATCATTCGCTCAGTTAGATGTGGTAATGGTGAATGATGGAAATGAACAGGCGTATAGAAGGAATGGAGCGGATCAATAATAGATATTGCATTTGCTAGTGCTAATATCCGAAATCGTATAAATTGGGGTATTAGCGACTTATACACTCACAGGGATCACAGCGCTATAATTATGGACATACACGAACGTTCACTTGCACGTACAATAGGCAATGGT
This sequence comes from Pollenia amentaria, assembly GCA_943735925.1. Taxonomy (NCBI): domain Eukaryota; kingdom Metazoa; phylum Arthropoda; class Insecta; order Diptera; family Polleniidae; genus Pollenia; species Pollenia amentaria. Next base: position 65,430,414 of record OX031009.1, read on the forward strand.
GGAAACCTGCCTGGATGGAAAGCCAACACGTTTGACCGACAGTTATTTTCCATGTTTATGGAGGATTTGGAACTGAACGGTACACCTGAAAATATGGCGGAGCAGTTTATAATGCATTTAACACGCACGTGCAACGTTTCTATGAGGAAAAGAAATCGCGGGATAAACAAGACTCCTGTGTATTGGTGGAATGAAGAAATAGCCGAGATCTGAAAAGACTGTACCCGCGCAAGAAGATTTTACATAAGAACTCGTGGTAGAGTGGAAAACGAACTACATCGCCAGACTCTGAATGCAAAGAGAAAGTCACTAAAAGATTATGTTTCTTGGAGATCTGTGATGATATTGATAGGAACCCATTTGGGTTAGCGTGTAAGCTTGTGAAAAAAAAACTTAAGTGTTTAAGTACCCCCTCGCCTATGGCGTCTATGGCTCTAAGTAAGATAGTCACTCACCTTTTTCCAAAACAGATAGCTCCAACGTGTAGCAACCAAAATCCTGAGGATCCTTTTAACTTTACAGAGGTTACACTACCGGAAATCCAAGAGGTGGTCTCCAAATTTAAGACAAGAAAGCTCCTGGACCTGATGGCATCCCCAATATCGTTCTAAAAGAGGCTGTTAAGTGCAATCCGTATCAAATACTGCAGTTGGTAAACTCCTGCTTGAAATATGAATCGTTCCCATCAATATGGAAGAGGCAAAAACTTGTGCTCCTACCCAAAGATAAGAAGCCTTTAGAGGATCCGTCATTGTACAGACCATTGCGCATGATAGATACGAGGGGAAAACTACTGGAAAGGATTATTTGTAATAGGCTAGGGGAGTTCATCGAAGCTGCAGATGGCCTTTCCAGAACGCAATACGGGTTTAGAAAAAAAATGTCAACAATCGATGCAATTGAAATGGTTCTGAGCATTGCAAGGAGGCAATTGAGGGTAGTAGTTGGAGACAGGGTTGCAAGGAATACTGCGTACTTGTTACTCTAGATGTAAAAAATGCATTTAATACGGCCAACTGGGTGAATATTGTAAATGCGTTAGAACGTCTGAATACTCCTGCATATCTAGTGGCAATTGTAAAGGACTATTTCCGAAAGAGTGCTTTTATAAACCGAATAGGGGATGAATTACTACAAAGTAACAGGTGAAGTACCACAAGGATCAGTGTTAGGACCTTTGTTATGGAAGTTAATGTACGATGGTGTACTAAGAGTAAATCTTCCGAAAAGAGCAAAAATAATCGACTTTGCAGATGATATAGCCCTGGTGATGGTGGCTAAGACGTTAGACGAGGCTAAGACAATTTCTGAAAGTGGTATCCAGATGGTTAGAGCATGGCTCAGTTTAATGGGTTTAACACTGGCCGATCATAAGACGGAGGCCGTACTAATATCTAGCCGTAAAAAGTAGAATATCTAACCATCAATATTGGAGGCTGTAATATAAAGTCTAGAGATTGTCTTTAGTACTTGGGTGTCATGATAGACAACCGTTTATCGTTCAGACACCATTTTAATTATGTGATAATGCCGAATACAAGAGGTCCCAGGTATATGAAGAGAAAGGTATTAGCGATTGTTTTAAGGAGCGTCATTCTCTATGCGGCTCCAATATGGGCAGAATCTACGAGGCTCAAGACATACTGCGGTAAAATCAGTGCTGTCTACAGGCTAGCGGTACCGCGAGTGTGTTCAGCGGAGAGGACCGTGTCAGATGGGGCAGTTTTGGTTATTGCGGGTTTAATGCCAATTGGTATCTTGGCTAGAGAGGCAAAATGGGAATTCTTGGCTCGGCGCACATTGGGATATGGTCCAGTCCCAAATCAATTACATAGCATGGCAGAGTGGCAAAGGTGGTGGGAAACGTCTATCAAAGGTAGATGGACGTACGCGCTGATACTAAATGTAGAAGTTTGGATCAGTAGTCGTCATGGCTATCTAGATTTTTACCTGACACAATTTCTAAGTGGACACGGTTGTTTCCGTTCATACTTATATCGCTTCGGACTTGACAGTTCGCAGTTTTGTCCATGTTGTGCTGGGGATGTGGAAGATCCCGAACACGTGTTCCTTTTGTGTCCGCGCTTTGACCTGGAGAGAGCAAACCTACGACGGCAAGTAGGAGCAAATGTGAGTACGAGTAATATAGTTCAAATCATGTTGGTGTCCTTGGAAAATTGGGAGAGTGTAACCGGGTATGTTAAAACGGTGCTTTTGGAGCTACGAAGACAAGAGGATGTTCGAAGAAGAACTTTCGCCGAATAGGGTTAAGAAAATCCCCCCCCCCTGCGAGGGATTTTCTAAATGCACATAGCATAGAAAGGTGACACGAGATGGAAGATATTGTTTTTTATGTATGTAAGTACTGATTCGTATGTTGTGCGAATAAGAAAGAGTGTAACCGCCACTCAATATATTTATATATGTATTTATATTGTTTGTTAAGACGCCGTTCTGTAACGATTTATAATTCAAACATTTTAATACGGGTAGTCAAAGTTGTATAAGAACCCAAAATTGAATTTCAGCCTAATTCCAAAATTTTTAAAATTGCATTTGCCATCTCTGCTACGGTGTGCATACTCTGTGTATACTTACGTTATACATACGTAAATACACATACTTATTTATTCTTATGGGTATTGCAGATAGCCAATACAAGTTTTATTTATGTCTGCATGTACTTTCTAAAAGAAGAATGAATATACAAATACACATTGCCAGCGTAAACCTATGCATATTTAACTTCAACTTGTTATGGGTAATGGTATGTATGTGTATGGTTTTGATCTTTACCCATACATGTTTTCTCACTAATACTAAAAGAGTACTTAAAATTATACTTTTGTCATTCTCTGATACATACATACATACATACATACAAACCTACATACATACATGATACATAAATACATACATATATACATACATACATACATACATACATAAATACATACATACACATGGGGCCAGGCTCAGGCTACCATGGGGGTCAGCAAGTGGTGGATGGCTGGAAGGCCTGTAGATATGCAGGCTAGCTGCGAATATCTAATAAGCAGTCCCCGACCGAGAGCGCCAGAGAACGACGGTACACTAAAAAAAGGTGTTTAGGCCCAATAAAGACTGGGACGTGGAGAGAGGGTACCGCCACCAACTAGGTATATCCCGCAGGGGTACACTCAAGAGAGGAGTAGTTAGGAGAGTGACGCCTCCGTGGATCATCCAGTCAAACCAAAGCCAGTAGCGTCTGACCCACAATGGGCAGCTATCTGGTTGGCGTCTGTTACCCATGTAAGGGGCGGCCAATTTCAATCGTTAGTTAAGGCGGATAAAACAAAAATCTAGGCGCGACGGCATCTATAGTGGACGAATTACTGGTCAGCGTCTGTTTCTGAAAGAACAGCCTGGCGGATAGGATAAAAACGCACACCACCTAAAACTAAAAGGGAAATGGAAGGAAAAAAAATAAGGTTACGGGAGTGGGAGAACAGGCTCTCCGTCGCCGATATCAAATAACTGTAATACTCCTACTTCAGTAGCATACCTGACTGAAGTAGGAGCAAATGCTACAAGCAACGTGAAGCACAAGGAACCGTGGAACGTGCAAAACCCTTTCGGAAGAAGCTCGGCAATACAGAGGTCGCCACCAATGCCTTTGATAAACCGGCCTACAGAGCTGGAAACTAGAACAAGCGAGCACATCTTATCCCAAGAGCCGACTACTTTTGAAAAGAAGCCATTTTTTGAACTTGGAAACATTATAGAGGAGCTACTAAGCTACATGAAGGGAAAAACAACGTACATAATGCTATTAAGGAGAAAACGAGGGCTATAAAGGCTATGTATAATAAGGCAAAGGATAAATTGGAAGAAGTAGGCCAATCAGATAGTGCGGAGATAAAAGAACAACTCCAAAACTGGGCCTACCCGAAGTCCACATGAAAAGAAGTAGAGACCCTGGTGATGAATCGCCGAAAACACAGAAGATTAAGAGGCCAATAAAAGTTGCCAGAAGGAGAGAAAATAAACAAGAGAGCGTGGTCGCTAGACAGGTAGAGCCCACCCAAGAGGGAAATAACGCGTGGCAAATAGTGAAAGGAAAGCCGAAACGGAAAACGTACAGTAGAAAAAGAAGAGAAAGGAATGAGGCGATGATTATCTCTGCAAAGGTTGAGGCAACATATGCGGACATATTGAGTCAGATCAAGGGGGACCCATTCCTAAAGGATCTGGAAGAAAATTTATCACGTATCAGAAGAACGCAAAAGGGGGAGCTTCTACTTGAAATTAGCTCCATAAATAAAACTAGTGCGGACCTATATAGAGGACAAATGGAAAAATCAATCGGTCTTAGGGCTGAAATTAAAAGCCGCAGGCAGGAGATTACTATTGAATGTAAAGATACTGACAAAGTTACGACAAAGGAGGACATCTGCACGGCATTTCAGGATCAACCAGGCGTACCAAACATGAAAGAAGAGGACATAAAAGGCTTACGGAAATCCTACGGTGGATTTCAGACTGCAAGGATAAGTCTAACATCGGAAATAGGCAACAAAGTCTTACAGGTCGGAAAAGTAAGGATAGGATGGGTAATATGCCGCCTAAGAGAAAAGGTGGTCCTACGTCAATGTTATAGATGCTTGGAATATGGGCATATAGCCCGATCTTGTAAAAATCCTCTCGATAAGTCAAAAATGTATAGAATGTGCAATGCAGAATGTATGTTCTGCAAAGAAACACTAAAACGGGAAACAAACCACGTGACAGGCAGCGGAAGATGCCCAGTCTTCAAAGAAGCGCTAAAAAACATCGTAGATGAAATTAATACAAATTAATCTCAACCACGGTAGGGCGGCACAGGACCTGCTTTCAAAGACTATCAGCGAAACTGGGGCTGACACAGCTATTGTATGTGAACAACAGATAAATCTTCAACCAAACGTCTGGGTCAAAGACACATCCGGCAAAACAGCAATATGGGCATGTGGAAAACGAGTGATGTAGGGTACCCAAAACCAACCTGAGGAAGGATTTGTAAGAGCCAAAATAGGAGGCATCTACATCTGCTATACCTAGCGCATCAATCGAACAGTTCGAACGGATAATGACTCGGCTGAAAAGAGACGCACAGCTCCACAATCCGAAGATTATAGCAGGAGATTTTTATGCATGAGCTACTAAATGGGGAAGCAAAACAACGAACAACAGGGGTCGTGTCCTCCTGGAGACCTTTTCCGGTTTCGACTTGACACTGGCCAATAGAAGAGCGGCTACTTTTAGGGAAAGAGGCCTAGGGTCAATCGTGGACCTTACATTTGTAAGTGGTTCATTGGTCCGGAAAATAGACTGGAGGGTCAGTGAGCATTACACACATAGTGACCTGTAATGTTAAGTGTTGAAAAGAATTATTTATGTTAATTTTTGTGACTGGCAGAGTTTGCCACTAGCCACGCTATTTACTTTTGCCAGTCTCAATGGATTGAGGGCAAAAGGAGATTTTTATTGAAATGAAATACAAGGCAGGTATTGCCGATTTGTAGTCAAAATTAAATCTGCTTTATTTTGGCCAGTGCGCTCCTTTTTATACAAAAATTATCGCCTATGTGCTAGAAATCGCAAATCGCAAGAAAGTTGTGATTACGATTTGAAATGGCAAAGAAGGTGTGCTGGAGTTCGTAATCGCCTTAAATTTGGCGATTTTAAATCACAAGCCTACAGTAATGTGATCTACATGTGAACTTGTAAATTTCCTTTAAAATTTATTTTCAACATCAATAAATAGCATATAAAAAGGAAATTTAATGTTTTTCTTTTCCATTTATTTTAAAAACTCATAATCTTTTGAGAAAATTTTCATAGAAAATATAAAATTAAAAAACAACATTGTTTTAATACTGATTGTTGTTTAACAATTTCTTTTAAATTTGCGTTTTGATTGTGAGCAGCTGTTTCTATTTAACTTCGAAAAAAATATGGTGCCCGACATTCAGACGTGTAAATGAACTTGAGAATTTGACTTTTTACAGTTCAGGAATATCTCTTGGGTTGTAATAATCCCTTAGAAGACGTTTTCTGATACGTTCTTTTTTAAAATACAGTTTTTTTAATGAAATAACACGTAATATAAAAGCTGCCGGCATTTTTCATGCAAATAATTATTTGACAGCTAAAACATATGTTTTATTTTTCGACCACTACTTCGAAAAAAAAAACAAAACGCGTGAACTCTAGCACATGCTTAAATAAAATTGGCGATTTTCAGATCGCATGTGATTTTCAATTCATGCGATTTTCAGCACATGGCCGTATCTTAAGTTAAGTTCTTATTCTATTTCCCCTTTTGTGTTTCTTAGCCAATCATAATTTAGTTTGGGAAATTGAGTTTAAAAATTAGTCACTCAATTTTCCAAACTGCATATGTTGCACTTTTGACATATCAATGTACATCGATTTGTTTTTATTAAATGCGTGTGTGGTATCAAGTTATTTTGTTATGCATGTGGATAATTTATTAGGGTGGCCCATCTTCATTTGGTAAAGTGTATTAGGGTACACTACACCCTCACACTTTAGACAAAAATTAGGGGATTAATTTTTCAAAAAAAAAATTTGTGTGATTACAAATTATGTTTTTATTACATTAATCTTAACATATGTTTATAGTGTTGGTTTTGTTTCTATATTAAAATAATTTATAGACATTTTTCTTAAAGTATTGTTCTTAAGATATTGAAATACATGTTATTAACTGTGGTAAAATATTTTATAATTGAAATATATGTAATTAAGTTTTTTATAAGTTTAATTAGTTTTCTTAAGATATATAAAGTATATGTTATTAAATATGGTTATTATTTATTTTAAAATTATAGAGATATATATGGTTTTAAATTGTTATTGTGGAATTCCTTCGTCTGTCCGTTATAATCTATTAGAGTATTTACTCCATTTTTACCTACAGTTCTATATGGTCCTTTATGTATATGGACTTTGGTTCTTACTTCTATTTTCTACTCTAAGTAATACTAGGTCACCTTTTTTTAAGTTTAGTCTGTTTTGATAATTATTATTTAATGTTCTTTTTGTTTTTATTTTTGTGGTGTGCCCTAATACATTTTACCAAATGCATGTGGGGCACCCTAATAAGTGTACATGATACGAATTTGACACCCGACTTAAAAATAAAAACAATAATATTAAGGCACATGCATTTAGTAGAGAACATTGATCCATCAAAAATGCAAGATAAACAGTTTGGTAAATTGAGTGACGATTTTGTCGTTTAACTCAATTTACCTAACTAATTATGATTGGTCAATAATTTTTGAGGGGAATTAGAATAAGAATTTAGGTATAAGAAAATTTTGTATAAAAAGGGGCTCACTGCCCAAAATAAATCAGATTAAAACAAAGAACTTCAAATTTGCTTAAAAATCTCCTTTTGCCCTCATTAAGTTGAGATCGGCAAAAGCATTAGCGTAACCAGTGGCAAACTCTGCCGGTTACAACTCTGGACTAAAATAGTACTACACCACCTTTTGTTACATGGCGATCCTGCCCTTGTCGGACCACGAATAGGGAAAATAATTCTTCCAGGAATCAGAGCCAATTTATATTCCTTTTGTTGTTTTTCTTTACCTATTAAATGGAAGAGTACGTTCCAAAGTGCATAGGGAAACAAACCGAAACACCCCCGCCATACAAACCTTTACGTATAGGACCGAAGGCTATTTCAATTGAAGAATACAGGCGTATGCAGCACCGCCTGAAGGAGGAACGCCTCACGGCAATCCCTAAAAAAAATTCACAAAACTAAAGAAATAATTAGCTGAACTGCTGTGGTTAGTGAAGCAAGAAGATCCTGCAATAAGCTGGGAGAAAGCTTCGGCAACTTGGGAGCGAATAGACATCATCAAAACAGAAATTAGAACAAAGCACAAACCAAAAAAAACTAAAAAACAAAATATGAATAAATAATTTAAAAATAATCTTTATCATTATATATATATATTATATTTTTTTTAAGTATGTGTAAATCACAGACAACTTTTGACCGCCCTAAGGCAAACATAATAAATGAAGTAACTTTAAAAGAAGACAAGCTAGACTTACAGACTATAGAAATTAACCTATTAATAATTACAGTAATAATAATAATCAACTTTTTCATTCGCATTTATCAAATGCACAAGAAGACTTTAAAGAAACAGTATCTTAGCAAAGCCAATGACCTTAATACCATCTAAGTATATCCAAATGTCATGGCAACAAATTCTTGAACAGTGTAGAGCAATAAAAGAAACATTCGACAAATCATACAAATGTCTGAATATAGATAGACAAACAGGACAAGAAACAGTAAACAAACACACAGAAATCCTTCTGGACTGTTTAGAAAAGATAAGAACAATACTAAACGTAAACTTAAGCCTTTGACATAAAAGAGAAGCAGAAGACTTTTTCCACAATATAAGAAATAAAATAATACAGATTGCAGCCAAGAAAAACATTAAGATACAGGTACCAGGAACTATCCAAGAAAGGATAGACATAAAAACACAGCTTCTAAGCTCATCACGGATTTTGATGGTAAGTCCGAGAACTTGCGTTGCTTCTTAGACTCCCTAGCATTAGTTAATTCAATAAAAGAAACCCACGATTCCCTTGCAGTAACCCTCATAAAACCTAAATTAAAAGGAACCGCAAGAAACCTTATAAATAATGAGAATACAATAATTCAAATTATAACAAAATTACAAGCCTCTGTCAAAGGTGAATCAGTAGAAGTGTTGACAGCAAAACTAATGAATATAAAACAAAACAACAAAACAGCTAACACATACTGTTCTGAAATAGAAACTCTTACAAAAGCCATAGAAAACACCTACATATCGGACGGACTTCCAAGCGAACTTGCTAGTAAATATTCTACTCAAGCCGCCGTTAAGGCAATGACCGCAAACTGTACATTAGACAGAGTTAAGCTAATAATGCAAGCTGGACAATTCAGCACCATGAATGATGCAGCTAGCAAATATGTCAGTAGCTGCACCGAAGTCACTGGAACCCAAAATTCTATACTTCATTTCAATAAAAATCAAACAATCACAACAGATTCAAAGGTAGAAACAACTACCAAGGATATAATAATAGTAGCAATAACAATAACTACAACAATACTCGTAGTAACAACACAAACACAAGAAACAACGACAATTTTCAGAACAATAGAAACAATAACAATTTTCAGAACAATAGATATCCAACATTTTTCATTTTTCGAATTTATTCTATGAGTTAAATTTCAGTTATGTATTTTATAAAGCTTTTTGTAATAGCTCTATTTTTTAAATTTTTTTAGAAATGACTTTATACACTACCAGACTATTATATTGTATTTTCTTGTTACATTTTACCTTAGCTTTCCGTTGGATAGCAATGGAGTATATTTATGTACAGAAAAATTTACAATTATTAGACACCAGCAGAATGTAATGCATTTTCTGGCCCGCTACGGCCTTCGTCAGCATTCTTTGTGTCACACTGGATAGTGTGACAAGAAAATACAATATAATAGTCTGGTAGTGTATAAAGTCATTTCTAAAAAAATTTAAGGAATAGAGCTATTACAAAAAGCTTTATAAAATACATAACTGAAATTTAACTCATAGAATAAATTCGAAAAATGAAAAATGTTGAATATAATAAAGTTGCTTATGAAAAAGAAATAATTCCCAATATCTATTTGTTAACAATAGATATCATAATAATGACAGAATACATATACGTACTATACACGAGACGGGAAACGCAGAAGGCTCGGAATACGACAATATTCCGGAAGGCCCAATCTAAGTAGTTTTGCAAAATACTAAAATCTACAAAATATCAGAAAACAACACGAACTTCATAACAACAAAATAAAATAACAATAATTTAACATTCTTAGTCGACACAGGAGCGGATATTTCACTATGTCGTATGACAAAACATTTACAAAATGAAAATTACTATCCAGATGAGAAATGTAAACTGACAGGTATCACGAGTCAAGAAATTAATTCGTTAGGAACAATTGACCTTAAGTTAAACATGGATGACATAGCCTTAGAACATACTTTCCAATTAGTTAACGCAGATTTTCCAATTGAGACAAACGGAATTATTGGACGGGATTTTTTAAGAAAATACTTCTGTAAAATTGATTACGAAACATTTACATTATCACTAATTGTGAACGATGAGTCAATAGTCTTACCCATGCAAACAAAAGCATACAATGAGTTGAAAATTACAATACCACCACGAACTGAAAAAATACAGCCAGTTAAGTTAAACATTAAAGAAGATTGCGTCATATTCAACAATGAATTGGAAGACGGAATTTTTTTAAGTAATTCAATCGCACCAAACTACAAACTGACCCACTTAAAAATTATGACATATTAAGTTACAATAACATAAATAATGACGAACGTTTTGAAAAAATAATGAATGAGCTACAAATTAACATCAATGACAAAAATGCAATATCATCACTAATTAATATTTTTAAAAAATACCAAAACGTATTTCACTTGGACAACGAAAAATTATCTAGCAACCATTTTTACAATCAGGAAATCATAACCTCAGATAACACACCAGTATACATTAAAAATTACAGACTACCACATTCACACACTGACACGATAAACGAACAAGTACAGAAAATGCTTAAAGATGACATTATAGAGCCTTCAATCAGTCCATACAATGCACCACTATTGTTAATACCAAAAAAAGGCACTGAAGACAAAAAGAAATGGAGAATGGTGGTAGACTTTAGAAAACTCAATGACAAAATTGTAAATGACAAATTCCCATTGACGAGACTAGAGGACATTTTAGACAAATTGGGAAAAGCCAAATGGTTTTCAACCTTGGATATGACCAGCTCTTTCCATGAAATAAAACTTAACAAAGACTCCAGATCGTTGACAGCTTTTTTAACAACAAATGGACATTCTATTCTCGAGACGCACTCTAGAGAATAGAAATTGACTCTAACATACTTAGACAAATGATACCACAAGAACATGACGAAAAACAAAAAAGAGTTCTAATAACAACTAGAGCCATGAAAAATAAAGAAAATGAGGCAAATAAAATAGAGGAATTGAATAATGAGGATATCGATAAGTTAAAAAATAGACGCGCGAAAAATAGATTGGAGGATTGCACATCCCAGAGGTCTGATCAACTTCATATATGGAAATGTACATCCATCAATGATATTAAAAACATGAAAAAATTTAAATTTAATGAAATACAGTATAAAGAAAACTTAAGTATATACACGGAAAATAATATTGTGCACATAGGTCGGGATGATAATTCAACGAAACAAGTTTCGAATATGAAAAAATCTCGTATGAAAATGATAAGCTAGCAAGACTCAGTGATAAATCGGCGAATCTAGGTTCGATACTTAAGAAACTGATTTCTAAAATGAATATAGAAAGTACAAGAGAATTAGCACTTTCAAGTCAAGATAAAATATTTAATTTGTATACAAAGGAAGAATTTAAAAAAGCATATGCACAGGTAATAATCAATAACAAAAATCCTCAACTAAGAATATGGATATTTAAGCCTCCAATAAAAATAAAAGACGACATAATAAAATACAAACTGATTGACGAATTTCACAGTTCCTTGAGTTCCGGACACTTAGGAATTAGAAAAACAATCATTAAGTTAAAACAGAAATATATTTGGAAAAATATGACCAAAATGGTAAAACAATTTGTATCATACTGTGACAAATGCAATAGAAACAAACAGACAAAACACATTAAGGAACCACTCATACAAACATCTACACCCAAGTAATTTCAAACAATTACCGCTACATACTAACGATGCAATGCGAACTGACAAAATTTGTTATCGCACATCCAATGCAAACAAAAGACGCTTTGACGACAGCTAAAACACTAGTGGAAGAAGTAATTTTGAGATACGGACAATTCAAGGTACTTAAATCAGACAGGGGTACAGAATTTACAAATGAAACAATGCGCAACATATACGAACTATTACAAATAAAACAAATTTTCTCAACCCCATACCATCATGAAACATTAGGTGCTATAGAGAGAAACCACAGGGTTCTTAATGAGTTTCTGTTAACGACAGCAAATAATGATGAATGGGACACTTGGATCCCATATTTTACTTTTGCTCACAACACAGCTCCGCACATTGACACTGGCTTTACACCATATGAATATAGGAACAGCTTAAACATAGAAATAGGTGACCTAGTATTACTAAGAGTAGAAAATAAAAAAAAAACCAAAGTCCATATAAAGGACCATATAGGGTTATAGGTAAAAATGGAGTAAATACTCTAATAGATTATAACGGACAGACAAAGGAATTCCACAATGACAATTTAAAACCATATAAATCTCTATAATTTATGTGTGTGAAGTTAGCTCCGTCAGTTAGCTTCGTTTTCTTGATTATCAAGTTTCCTGTACACAAGCAACTTGTGTTAACATTGTTCTCACTCAAAGACTGTTAAGACAACAGAATGGATGTTTTTTTGCCAAAAATAAATAATTTCAGACAAAAAAAAAATTAAAAATGGTAATTCAGAATAACTAATAAAACACATATTTGTTATTTAAAGAATTTGGCCAGAAAATGAATTAAAATTAAAAAAGACCCTATTTTCAGAACCCGAAAATGGGTCAAAATCGAAATGGTGCTCTAATATGGACTAATAGGGTTGATAGCTTAGGTATTCCAGATTTCAGAACTATATAGTTTATATTCAGAATTTGTATAGATTTTTTGTAATAGAGCATAGCTGAAAGTGAAATTATGAAATTTCGATTTGAACCCATTTTCGGGTTCTGAGAATAGAGCTTTTTTTAGGATATTTCATAATTTCACTTTCAGCTATGGCTCTATTACAAAAAATCTATACAAATTCTGAATATAAACTATATAGTTCTGAAATCTGGAATACCTAAGCTATCAACCCTATTAGTCTATATTAGAGCACCATTTCGATTTTGACCCATTTTCGGGTTCTGAAAATAGCGCTTTTTTTACGAAATTTCATAATTTCACTTTCAGCTATGCTCTATTACACAAAATCTATACAAATTCTGAATATAAACTAAATAGTTCTGAAATACCTAAGCTATCAACTCTATTAGTCCATATTGGAGCACCATTTCGATTTTGACCCATTTTCGGGTTCTGAAAATAGGGCTTTTTTTTACGAAATTTCATAATTTCACTTTCAGCTATGCTCTATTACAAAAAATCTATACAAATTCTGAATATAAACTATATAGTTCTGAAATCTGGAATACCTAACCTATCAACACTATTAGTCCATATTAGAGCACCATTTCGATTTTGACCCATTTTCGGGTTCTGAAAATAGCGCTATTTTTTACGAAATTTCATAATTTCACTTTCAGCTATGCTCTATTACAAAAAATCTGTACAAATTTTGAATATAAACTATATTGTTCTGAAATCTGGAATACCTAAGCTATCAACACTATTAGTCCATATTACAGCACCATTTCGATTTTGACCCATTTTCGGGTTCTGAAAATAGGGCCTTTTTTAATTTGAGTTCATTTTCTGGCCAAATTCTTTAAATAAAAAATATGTGTTTTATTAGTTATTCTGAATTACCATTTTTAATTTTTTTTTGTCTAAAATTATTTATTTTTGGCAAAAAAAAAACATCCATTCTGTTGTCTTAACAGTCTTTGAGTGAGAACAATGTTAACACAAGTTTCTTGTGTACAGGAAACTTGATAATCAAGAAAACGAAGCTAACTGACGGAGCTAACTTCACACACATCTATAATTTTAGAATAACTAATATTTAATTTGACATTTAATTATATATATGTCATAAATCTTAAGAACACTATATGTATATAATAATAAATAATTTAAGAAAAATTACTATACACTATTTTTATATAAAACAAAATTATACACCATTAAGAGTAATGTCAAAACATAACTTATAATTATGCAATATATTTTTTTAGAAAAATTAAGTCAAAACATAACTTATAATTATGCAATATTTTTCCCCTAATTTTTCTCTTAAGAGTGAGGGTGTGGTGTGCCCTAATACATTTTACCAAATGCATGTGGGGCACCCTAATAAGTGTACATGATACGAATTTGACACCCGACTTAAAAATAAAAACAATAATATTAAGGCACATGCATTTAGTAGAGAACATTGATCCATCAAAAATGCAAGATAAACAGTTTGGTAAATTGAGTGACGATTTTGTCGTTTAACTCAATTTACCTAATTAATTATGATTGGTCAATAATTTTTGAGGGGAATTAGAATAAGAATTTAGGTATAAGAAAATTTTGTATAAGAAGGGGCTCGCTGCCCAAAATAAATCAGATTAAAACAAAGAACTTCAAATCGGCATTAACTGCCTTGAATTTAATTTGCTTAAAAATCTCCTTTTGCCCTCATTAAGCTGAGATCGGCAAAAGCATTAGCGTAACCAGTGGTAAACTCTGCCGGTTACAACTCTGGACTAAAATAGTACAACTCCACCTTTTGTTACACTTTATTAGTAATCTCTTTTGCTCTGTTTAGAGCGAATTGTAGTCCGACTTCTTTTGCGTAGTCATCATAGTTATATATAAGTGTATTGTCATTCATAGCGGTATCTGATGGCAAGCATGGTAACTTTCCCTAGACTAGTTCATATGGTGTATAACCAGTGTCAATGTGCGGAGATGTGTTGTAAGCAAAAGTAAAATATGGAATCCAAGTGTCCCATTCGTCAGTATTTGCTGTTGTCAACAGAAACTCATTAAGAACCCTATGGTTTCTCTCTACGGCACCTAATGTTTGATGATGATAAGGGGTTGAAAAAATTTGTCTTGTTTGTAATAGTTCGCATATGTTTCATTCGTAAATTCTGTGACCCTGTCTGACTTAAGTACCTTGAATTGTCCGTATCTCAAAATCATCTGTTCCACTAGTGTTTAAGCTGTAGTAATAGTGTCTTTTGTTTGCATTGGATGTGCGATAACAAATTTAGTCAGCTCGCATTGCATCGTAAGTATGTAGCGGTAGTTGCTTGATATGCGTAGTGGACCTACAGTGTTGATTGAAATTACTTCAAAGCTGTTGTTGAGTGTAGATGTTTGTATGAGTGGTTCCTTAATGTATTTTGTCTGTTTGTTTTTATATTTCTGTTTTAACTTGATCATTGTTTTTCTAATTCCTAAGTGTCCGGAACACAAGGAACTGTGAAATTCGTCAATCATCAAAAATTATTTTCGGGAATGAAATATTTTATTAATTAATTCATTTATTAATGATGTGCTAATAATCCCAATTTTTGAATGAAAACATTGAAATTTATTGTTGTGGGAAAGCTAGTTTCTATGCGCATTTCGCTGGTTGCTTAGGCCAGCTCGTCAGGAAACTTTTTCCAAATACTTTAGAAAACCTAAAAATATTATACAAGTAAGACCATAAAGTGAATAAGAATTTTAAAACACTCAGGTCTTAAATGTAACAATATCAAAGCTTCAACAAAGTCACAACCACAAACCGTCAATTTTTTCTTTCTTACATTCCCCTACAATTGGCTGGGTTTTTTCCAACACGAATTGTAGTTGTAAGAGGATAAAAAGAAAAAAACAAAATTAAAAAAAAAAACAAGTTGCTTAAATAAAGCAGCTTGCCATTTCAGTTTTTTATTTGCCAGCACAGTTTTTATTTTATTATGTCGTCTTTTATTTTTATTGGAGGCTTAAATATCAATATTCTTAGTTGAGGATTTTTGTTATTGATTATTATCTGTGCATATGATTTTTAAATTCTTCCTTTGTATACAAATTAAATATTTTATCTTGACTTGAAAGTGCTAATTCTCTTATACTTTCTATATTCATTTTAGAAATCAGTTTCTTCAGTATCGAATCTAGATTCGCCGATTTATCACTGAGTCTTGCTAGCTTATCGTAGTGGGTACGAGATTTTTTCATATTCGAAACTTGTTTCGTTGAATTATCATCCCGACCTATGTGCACAATATTATTTTCCGTGTATATATTTAAGTTTTCTTTATATTGTATTTCATTAAGTTGCAATTTTTTATGTTTTTAATATCGTTGATGGATGCACATTCCCATATATGAAGTTGATCAGACCTCTGGGATGTGTAATCCTCCAATCGCACGTCTATTATTTAACTTATCAATATCCTCATTATTCAATTCCTCTATTTTATTTTCCTCTTTTTCTTTATTTTTCATGGTTCTAGTTGTTATTAGAACTCTTTGTTGTTCTTGGTCATGTTCTTGTGGTATCATTTGTCTAAGTATGTCAGAGTCAATTTCTATTCTCGAGAGTGCGTCAGCATTTGTATTCATCTTTGCTTTCTTGTAAACAATTGAAAAATTATAGTCTGATAAATCAAGTCTTATCCTGGTCATCTTTGATGAAGGATTTTTGTGAGAGAACAATGAAATAAGTGGTCGATGGTCCGTGACTACTATGAACTCTCTTCCATACAAATATGGCTTGAAAAAATTTATACCCCAATGGATTGCCAAGAGTTCTTTTTCTATTATTGGTTTGTTTATGTCATATTTCTGCAAAGATTTGCTGGCGTAAGAAATTGGTAAGTCTTGTCCTATTTTACCTTGTGATAATACAGCACCTAGTGCAAAATTTGATGCATCTGTCGTGAGTATGAAGGGTTTATTAAAATCTGGATACTGTAATATAGGTGGATTAATTAATTTTTCTTTGAGTTTATCAAAAGCTTTTTGGCATTCGTCTTTCCATTCAAATTTAACAGATTTCTTTAGTAAAGCGGTTACATTTTTTTGCCATTTCTGCGAAGTTCGGTATGAATTTTCTGTTGTAGTTGCAAAATGCAACGAATCTTCTAACGTCGTCCGTGTTTTTTGGGACCGGGTAGTTCTCTATTATTTTATATTTTGCAGGTCCTAGGTAGACAACTTCTGGTCATAAGAAACAACATTTCTTCGGATTAAGTTTCAAATTATACTGTTGTAATCTGTCCAGTACTTTAATTAGATTTTGATTATGGTGGCGTAGACTGCAACCATACACAATTATGTCATCGACATACAGAAAAGCTTCTGAGTCTAAACCAGAAAGTGCTATTGTCAGCATTCTTTGAAAACTATTTGTTGATATTTTTAAACCGAAGGGTAATCTTTTGAATTGGTAATGTCCATTTGTTGTTGAAAAAGCTGTTAATGGTCTGGAGTCTTTATTAAGTTTTATTGGATGGAAAGAGCTGGTCATATCCAAGGTTGAAAACCATTTAGCTCTTCCTAATTTGTCTAAAATGTCCTCTAATCTCGTCAATGGAAATTTGTCATTTACAATTTTGTCATTGAGTTTTCTAAAGTCTCCATTTCTTTTTGTCTTCAGTGCCTTTTTTGGTACTAACAATAGTGGACTGATTGAAGGCTCTATAATGTCATCTTTAAGCATTTTCTGTACTTGTTCGTTTATCGTGTCAGTGTGTGAATGTGGTAGTCTGTAATTTTTAATGTATACTGGTGTGTTGACTGAGGTTATGATTTCCTGATTGTAAAAATTGTTGCTAGTTAATTTTTCGTTGTCCAAGTGGAATACGTTTTGGTATTTTTTAAAAATATTAATTAGTGATGATATTGCATTTTTGTCATTGTTGTTAATTTGTAGCTCATTCATTTTTTTTTTTTTTTTTCAAAACGTTCGTCATTGTTTATGTTATTGTATCTTAATATGTCAAAATTTTTAAGTGGATCAGTTTGTAGTCTAATGCCCTTTAGAATTACTGTTGAGTTTGTTTTATTTACAATTTGTATGTGTGTCATACCACTTTTTGGTGCGATTGAATTACTTAAAAAAATTCCAATTCATTGTTGAATATGACGCAATCTTCTTTAATGTTTAATTTAACTGGCTGTATTATTTCAGTTCGTGGTGGTATTGTAATTTTCAACTCATTGTATGCTTTTGTTTGCATGGGTAAGACTATTGACTCATCGTTCACAATTAGTGATAATGTAAATGTTTCGTAATCAATTTTACAGAAGTATTTTCTTAAAAAATCCCGTCCAATAATTCCGTTTGTCTCTATTGGAAAATCTGCGTTTACTAATTGGAAAGTATGTTCAAAAGCTATGTCATCTATGTTTAACTTAAGGTCAATTGTTCCTAATGAATTAATTTCTTGACTCGTGATTCCTGTCAGTTTACATTTCTCATCTGGATAGTAATTTTCATTTTGTAAATAATTTGTCATACGACATAGTGAAATGTCCGCTCCTGTGTCGACTTAGAATGTTAAATTATTGTTTTTGTATTTTGTTGTTATGAAGTTCGTGTTGTTTTCAGATATTTTGTAGATTTTAGTATTTTGCAAAACTAGATTTGGCCTTCCGGAATATTCTCGTTGTCCGAGCCTTCTGCGTTTGAATTAATATTTTCCTTATTGTTTTCTCTTAAATAATTCAATTACAAATGGCGCTCGAGCAGGGACCCGATTCCGAGTCGCAATGCGGAAAGAAAGGAGCGACCGCCAACGAGGAAGAATCGGGCCAACATTACGAGAAACACGATAACTCAACGACAAATAAAACTTTGAGTCATAACTCAACCGGCTGGATATATGTGTTGAGAAAGGATCAGCTAATCGAGCACTGCCGAAAAATCGGCATACCCACCACTGGCTACACCCTGGAGTACCTACGAAATCAGCTGGCTAACAACATCCATAATAAACGGCTCAGAGCATCCGCCGAAAACTTACTTCGTAAACTAGAAAAAGAAGTACAGTCGGCAGAGGAAAGCATCGTCAAGGAAGAAGAAATTCGGTAAGTAGTACCCCCGAAGCCAGACAGGGGTGATCTTTCAGACGCCGAGATCATATCGGCCATATAACGATGGAATCTATCGTTTTCGGGGGATACCGATGTCATGGAATTTCTGGAACGCTTTGAAGAGCATGCTGAAAGTTACCACTTACCGCTCGACCGACTGCTGCCCACAATGCTAAGTATGCTTCGCGATAATGCCCTCAAGTGGTATCGTGTAAAACGGGACTCAATCGGCACCTGGCTCTCCTTTAAGGAGGAAATGCAAAAATTTTTTCTGCCGAACCGATACCTCGCCCAGCTCGAACAAAACTTTTACAACCGTAAGCAAAATGGCCGGGAGCGTTCCAAGGACTACATACTCACAATGTTAACCCTTTCAAGGCAGCACCCCCATCTCCGGAAACAAAACCACCTTGACAGAATCTACGACGGCCTGCACACCGAGTATAGGCAAAACGTTCGTCGAAACGATTTCACAAGCCTAAACGAACTCATTTGCCTCACAGATGAGTTCGAGGCCCTTAAGCGCGAAGAGCGGCCACAAACCTCGCATATGATAGGGGAGGAACCATATGAGCGCGCCACGAGCTGTTGGCGATGCAAGGGGCCAGGGCATACCCGTAGGGGGTGCATTAATCCGTCCAGAATATTCTGCTCGTATTGTGGACGAGAGGGCGTATTATCACGAACATGCGATTGCCGAAATCACTATTCTAGTACGGTAAGACAAGCTATTCCGGCATACGATTGGCGCTACTACATACTCGTGGAGGTTAACGGGAAGATCACCCGAGCACTCATTGACACAGGGGCCTCACGGTCATACATCGGCGAGTCCTTGAAGAACCATTTAGTGAGTCTGAACGTCAGTCCAACTTGCTCCGAGAGAACCATCCAAATGGCTGACCAGTCCCTCGTAACGTATAGGGACGTTTTCCCCATTGAGATAATTTATAAGTCGAGTCTGGTATGCCTAAACACTTCCGTAGTACTCACACTAGCAGAACCGATAATACTTGGTCTTGACTGCTCGGGCGCCATTTGTAACGTGGTTTTATTCATCGGCTGAGGTAGCTCAGACGAGGCCAGGGTGTACTTACGGATCCACTAACCTTAAGTGAGAAGCCGATATATTTACCCTTTCGGGGGGTTGAATTAATATTGTCTTCTCACTTAAGGTAAGTGGATCCGTAAGTACACCCTGGCCACGTCTGAGCTACCTCAGCCGATGAATAAAACCACGTTACAGTTGTCTCGACCTCTTGATCGGTTGTAATTGTTCCGATAATTGTTTTGATTTTTATTGAAAGGAAGTATGGAATTTTGTGTTCCAGTGACTTCTGTGCAGCTATTAACAAATTTGCTAACTGCATCATTCATGTAATTGAATTGTCCAGCTTGCATTATTAGTTTAACTCTGTCCAGCGTCCAGTTCGCGGTCATTGCTTTAACGGCGGCCTGAGTGGAATATTTACTAGCGAGTTCGCATGAAAGTCCGTCCGAAATGTAAGTGTTTTCTAGGGCTTTTGCAAGAGTTTCTATCTCAGAACAGTAAGCATTAGCTGTCTTGTTGTTTTGCTTTATGTTCATGATTTTCGCTGTCAACACCTCTACCGATTCACATTTGACAGTGGTTTTTAATTTTTGTATAATCTGAATTACCGTGCTCTTATCACTTATCAAATTCCTCGCGTTTCCTTTCAATTTAGTTTTTATGAGGTTTATCAAAATTGATTCATGTGCTTCTTTTATTGAATCACCTAATAATAAGGAATCTAAAAAGGATCTCAAGTTTTCAGATTTTCCATCGAAATCTGTGATGAGCTTAGAAGCTGTGTTTAAAAATTCTACTGTTGTCTGAGGCATAGTAATTTTTGTTCTCTGTCTGAAATATAGGTTTTACGTCTATCCTTTCTTGGATAGTCTCTGGTATTTGTATCTTAATGTTTTTCTTGGCTGCAATCTGTATTATTTTATTTCTTATATTGTGGAAAAAGTCTTCTGCTGCTATTTTATGTGAAGGTGTTAGCCTTAGATAGTTTACGTTTAGTATTGTTCTTATCTTTTCTAAACAGTCTAGCAGGATTTCTGTGTGTTTGTTTACTGTTTCTTGTCCTGTTTGTCATCTATATTCATACATTTGTGTGATTTGTCGAATGTTTCTTTTATTGTTCTACACTGTTCGAGAATTTGTTGCCATTACATTTGGACATATTTAGATGGTATTGGATTCATTAGCCTTGCTGAGGTATGGTTTCTTTATGTTCTTTTTGTGCATCTGATACATACCCAGCAAAAACTTGGTAATGACTTGCAATTACTGAACATCTTACTTTTCAATGACAACTTCATACCATCTGCATTACATAGAAGTAGTTTAGTAATGACTGACATATAATCTGATATATAAGAACTTGCTTTTTAGCTGATTAACGAAATTTGTAATTAATTCATAATAAAATGCTTTTAAGGTTTTATTTATTTAAATCTAATACAAATTGATTTTAAATACATATTTGTTTTTACAGTTTTTTTTTATTTCTTATAAATGAAAAACTATTAGTGATAGATTTGAATACTCAGAAAAAACTAAAAATTTTCGCTAATCACCACATTTGTACCAAATGCATAATATCAAGCAACCAAGTTGTTGATTTTGCTCATATTACCAAAATGATTATATTGATTACTTAAAATTGTGAAATTGTGAATATTTTTTCTTCGATAAATGATATTTTTCATTTTAATTAAAAAAATGAGCAAAAAACTTTGCCATTTCAAACAATGTGTAAATTTATTTAATTAAATATTGACAATTCACAACAACAATTCTACAAGTTAAAATTATTTTATTTTAAACGGCAAAGGCAATTAATATTTTTTGATATTTAATTAATATTTTAATTAAAAATTTATTTCAAAGCAACTTAAATATTAATTAAATCAAAATTATATTTTCAATTTTCTTTCAACTAAAAATATAATTGATTCAATTATCGTATTAATTAAAAATTTAAATACTTAATTGATGTCCTTAATGCAGCGTAGTCAAATTTTGCATTAGAGATCACCATCACTGCTAAGCGTGTGGACGAAGTCGAACTACTGGCGAATGAAACGGTGTATGCTATCAGGTCATGGATGAAGTCTAGCCGCTTGGAACTAGCAGAACATAAAACAGAAGCACTACTAATAGGCAATCTCCGAAAACGAGAGAAAATAAACATACGAATAGGAAAACACAACATAGAGTCACAGCAGCAACTAGGAGTGGTAATAGATGACAAACTAAAGTTCAGACCACATATTGAAAAAATATGCACTAAGGCATCGAACATCGTGGTAGCTTTGTCTAGAATTATGCCAAACGTAGGGGGACCTAGGCATGGGAAGAGAAAACTAATCTCTACAGTGGTAAAATCAACCATTTTATACGCGGCACCAATATGGTCGGAAGCTCTTAAAGTCAAGTCGGTAGCGGCCAAACTAAACTCCGTATACAGATTATGCGCCTTAAGAGTAAGCAGCGCATATAGAACGACATCGGACGACGCAGCTTAGGTTATAGCGGGAGTAATCCCAATTGACATAATGGCATACCAAGCAAAACGCTTGTATGAACGCAAAAGATTAAGTCCACCAAATGCGAATGAGATTCCAAACATGGAGAGACTGAAAACCATGCAGGCATGGCAGAAGAGATGGGAAGAAAGTGGAAAAGGGAGATGGTCTTTTAGACTTATACCGAAAATAGAGTCTTGGCTAAAGAGAAAGCAGGGCGAGGTGAACTACCACCTAACGCAATTCCTCACGGGACATGGAGGGTACAGAAAATATCTGCACAAGTTTGGACCCGACACGTCACCCAACTGTCCCTCTTGCGCAAACCAAGTAGAGGATGCAGAACACGCAATATTTCAATGTCCAAGATTTGAAAACGAGCGTAGGCACGCAGAGGATCTAATGGGACAGAGTATAAATCCTGAAAACATAATAGAAGTGATGACTAGAAAGAAAGAGAACTATGATGCGACCAGCTCTCTAGTCAAGGAAGTTCACAGAAAGCTGAGGGAGGAAGAGAAGCACAGAAAGATGCTGTTGCAGGTAGAATCAGAGACTCATTAAGTCTATCCGACCCTGCGAAGGAATATCATGACAGACAGTTCCGCAGGGCTGAGGGAAGAGAAAGATGGTGTTTTTAGGCGGTAGGAATCCGACATAACTCAGGTTGGAAAAGTACCTGGGTATCTGATGGAAGATTTTCACCTACCTACAAAAAAATACATCCACACATACATGCATAGATACATACATATATACATTCATACATACATACATACATACATACATACATACATACATACATACATACATACATACATACATACATACATACATACATAAATACATACATGCATACATACATACATGCATACATAGATATGAGTTCGCAAAGTATAATATTGATATAAATAAATAATAATTAAGATAACTTAGCATTAAAAAATAAACAATATAAAAAATTATTATAAAAATTTTAGTAGAAAAATATAATATGTATTTTAAACTAACAGAAAAAAGTTTTATACTTACTATTTTTACTATAGAAAATCTCATTTTCATATTATCTTATATGTGTTTGAGTGGTTGAGATTTAAAAAGAATTATTACAAGTTAAAATTTTTTTTTAATTTTTCATAAAATTTATATAACAAAAATATATATTTTGAAATAAAAAGTATCGTAACTGACATACCAAACATAAGAAATTATTTGTTTCATTCTATAAATAATTGTGTTTCTCTTTCCTTTTATTTCATTTGAACAACAAGTAAACAGTACTCAGTTCATTCAACCAGCCAGTTTGTGTTTACGTGCCTATAGAGTCGAACTGCCATTTTCTACCTACATACGTTGTTAAGTGAGCTAAAAAAAGAGTTTACGTCACCTGCAAACACGGAAGCTTCTGTTTTCATGTCTCAAGGAGGGGTGCCAGATAACTTATATAAAAAATCGGCAAATTAAAAAAAACATATATCGGCACTTCAATTAAAAAAAAATCGGCAAATTACAAATGCATTATTGAACTAAAATAAAACCTATTTATATTAACAAAATGTAATAAAACAAAACAATTCAGCATTAACTTATGCTTATAACCTATAAAATAACATAATAATCAATTAAACAAAAGTTTTACAAAAAAATTGTACAAAGTTAATTAAAAAAAGTTTTTTAACTATTTTGTATTAAATTATATTCTATATGTACATATTTGAGTTTGACATTTTCATTAAATAAAAACGAACTACTTGCAAAGATAAATTTTACAGGGAATGTCGAAATTTTGTTACATTAAAAAATTATTTCCGCATAAGCAAAAGAATGTGGAAAGACCAAAAATTGCAGCCATAAAATCTTCAGGTTTTAAATCTGAAATCTTTTGCAAAAAAGTCTGCAAATTTACTTAACTGCCTGACATTAGATTAGCTATCTGAAGTAGCGGCATCTTCACCAATTGTGTCATACTCTTAAAAAAATAATTTTTTTATTTAAACTATTTTCATTGATAGTGAATAAAAATTTAGCTTAACTTGAGTGTTTTGTAAGTATCTATCCATTTAAAAAAATAAAATTTTTTCAAAGCCGAGGCGGTCAGCTAGTAATGTATAAAGCTCATTTAATTTCTTGGACTTTTCTTTTGAAAGTGCTCACATTGAGCTCAAACAAAAAATGCAACAAAAAAAAAAAAAGAAACCTTATCAATGTCCGTACTTTTTTAAAACACCTTAAATCAGACTTAATAAATACTTATTGCTCAAAATTACAATATGAAAATTTTAGTTTAAGATGATTTTTTTAAAGGTTTCGGAAGAAAAAAATCAGATCTCAAAAAAAAATAAACACCTCCTTCAAAGTTTCAGGATTTTTCAAGAACAGTTTGAGGTATTATGTAGTGTAACATAATTTATATTGTTTTAATAAGTAAACATTGTAATTAATTTACTTTATTTTTATGTATTTTTTCGCTCATGCAAATCTACACTTCCCTAATGTATTATTGAATATTTGAAATGTAGTAGAAGTGTAGTTTGCATGCAACAACTATTTCTGTAACAATTGTAGCTTTAGGATACCGTTATTCTTGTATATAAGAGAAAAGAATTTTAATAAAGGATCACTTAAGATCTGCCTTTAAACCTGGCAATTTTATTTATTTATGGCATATTGAACTGCCAGTAAAATTCTAAGAAAACAAGGGCATATCAACCTGCCCCATAAACTTAACACCAGTGGCGTTTATTAGCGCCGGTGAACCTACTAGGACATACACTAGCACAACCCGTAACCTTTACATGGCGATCCTGCCAAACATTTCTGAAGCAGAGATAAAGAAAAACGTACCTGAGGTACATAGAGCGCCGGCGCATATGAAAGAAGGACCACAGCCGATTACTATTACAGAGTATCGGCAGAGGCTGTCGAAGAGTAAGGAGGAGGAACTTACCAAGATTCCCAAGGTACACCTACCACGGCATCGAAGAGGCGGAAGGTTGGTGAAGTTGCGTCGGAAGTTGGCCGCACTCAGAGAAGATAGTGAACGACAAGTTCCCTTTGACGAGGATAGAGGATGTGCTTGATAAATTAGGGAGAGCGAAATATTTCTCTACGCTGGATATGAGCAGTTCGTTCCACCAGATCAATCTGGACGAGGGTTCTAGACCTTTAACATCATTCTCTACTAGAAATGGTCACTTTCAGTTCACACGATTACCCTTTGGTCTTAAAATATCGTCTAACAGTTTCCAGCGCATGCTGACGATAGCGTTGAGTGGCCTAGGCGCGGAGGCATTTATATATGTCGACGACATAATTGTGTTCGGGTGTAGTGTGCAACATCACCATGATAATTTAATAAAGGTCTTTCAGCGTTTGAAACAGTATAACCTGAAGTTGAACACTAGCAAGTGTTGTTTTTTGAAAACCGAGGTGGTTTATTTAGGTCACCTTATAACCGATAAGGGGATACGTACTGATCCAGGCAAGGACAGTGTGATAAGGAATTATCCAGTACCAAAGAATGCGGATGAGGTCCGGCGGTTCATTGCATTCTGCAATTACTACAGGCGTTTTGTTAAGGACTTTGCGCGGATAGCGAGGAATTTAAATCAGTTATTAAAGAAGGATAAACCTTTTGTGTGGGATGAAGATTGCAATAGATCATTTGAGACGCTGAAATCAAAACTGTTGAACCCTCCGATTCTACAATACCCGGACTTTGAAAAGCCCTTTATTTTAACCACGGACGCATCTAATTTTGCACTGGGGGCAGTCCTCTCACAGGGAGAGATTGGCTCAGATTTACCCATATCATATGCAAGCAAGTCGTTGTCGAAGCATGATTTGAATAAATCAGTCATTGAGAAGGAGCTTCTGGCCATACATTGGGCGATTAACTTCTTTCGTCCTTATCTTTACGGTAGGAAATTTTACGTGGTTACAGATCACAGACCGTTGGTGTCATTGTTTACACATAAGAATCCGTCGTCCAAGATGACTAGGATTAGGCTTGATCTATGTGATTATGATTTCGAGATATCGTACAAAAAGGGCAAAATGAACACCAATGCTGATGCATTGTCGAGGATTGTTATAGACACCGACGCATTGAAGACTATGATCCCCACTGGAGCAGAACCCGGCAAACAGGGTATATTGGCTATAACCCGTGGTATGAAAAGTAAGTTAAACCAACAGGTTGACAAGGGTGGCGGATGTATTTCTGGCGGAAGTCTTCGTGAGCTTTTCGTATGGGAATGCACGTCAATTTCGGATATAAAAAATGTGATGAAGCTAAGGTTTGAAATGAATAATGAATTGAGGGAGCCTTATATAATGGTTACTGACATGGAGGTAGTAATAAGGTGCTGCGATAATCCAGTGAACACTCAGCTGTCTCTGGAGAAACTTCTACCGATAACGCTATCCCAAAATGTACAGGAACTTGCTTTAAGCACGACTGATGCTATTTTTGAAACAATGAGTGTTGAAGAATTTAAAAACATTTTTAATAAGATATACAGAAAGGAAGGTGAGAATTTGAGAATCTTGCTATACAGAGCACCAATACGCATAACTGACAAGAAATTGCAGAACGAGTTAATAGCTGAGTATCATGATTCAGCTATAGGCGGTCACTTAGGTGTGAGGAAAACCACTCTGAAACTGAAGCAGAGGTACGTATGGAAGGGTATGGGTAGAATGATTAAGGCGCACGTATCAAGGTGCAGGGAATGTAGAATCAACAAACAAACCAAACACACGAAGGAAAAATTAGTTGTCACTGATACGCCAGGGAATAGTTTTGAGGTGATTTCGATAGACACAGTAGGCCCACTTAGGTATTCAAACCAGTTTAGGTACATCCTAACTATGCAGGATGACCTTACCAAGTACATTGTGGCATGTCCTCTGGGGTCCAAAGATGCCAAAACGGTTGCAAAGGCTATAGTTAATAATCTAATTTTGGTATACGGCCATTTTAAAATACTCAAATCAGACAGGGGTACGGAGTTTTTGAACGCTTTAATGTCTGAGATATGCATTTTACTGAAGATTGACCAGGTTTTTAGCACGCCCTATCATCATGAAACGCTCGGCTCGATTGAGAGAAACCATAGGGTGTTAAACGAATTTATGTTGAATTTTTGCAAGAACGATGAATGGGACCAATGGGTACCATACTTCTGTTTTGCTTATAACACCACACCTCATATAGATACGAATTATACGCCGTACGAACTGTTGTTTGGGAGATTGCCAAGCCTTCCCGATGACAATGTTTTCGATTCAAAACCTATTTACAATACTGACAATTATGCTCAAGAACTAAAGGCGCGGTTGCGGTTCTCTTTAGATAAAGCAAAGGAATATTTAGAAAATTCAAAAAAGAAAAGAGTAGATCAATGTACAGACATTAATCCTCTAAAATTAGAGAAGGGTGATATGGCTCTTGTCCGAAATTTTAATCGAAAAAAAAACCAACCACCATACCATGGACCGTATAGAGTAATTGAAACGAGAGGAGTAAACTCTGTCCTGGATTTAGGATATACAAGTAAAGAATTTCATAATAACAATTTAAAAAAATATGTAATACAAGATTAAGATACATATGTATTTATAGAGGGAAAATTTTTTTATTTTATAAATTATTTTCTAAAATGTAAAATTTTTCTTAAGGGTTAGGGTGTAGTGTAACATAATTTATATTGTTTTAATAAGTAAACATTGTAATTAATTTACTTTATTTTTATGTATTTTTTCGCTCATGCAAATCTACACTTCCCTAATGTATTATTGAATATTTGAAATGTAGTAGAAGTGTAGTTTGCATGCAACAACTATTTCTGTAACAATTGTAGCTTTAGGATACCGTTATTCTTGTATATAAGAGAAAAGAATTTTAATAAAGGATCACTTAAGATCTGCCTTTAAACCTGGCAATTTTATTTATTTATGGCATATTGAACTGCCAGTAAAATTCTAAGAAAACAAGGGCATATCAACCTGCCCCATAAACTTAACACCAGTGGCGTTTATTAGCGCCGGTGAACCTACTAGGACATACACTAGCACAACCCGTAACCTTTACAATTATATAAAAAAAAAAACAGCCAAATAAGAAAATAAGTTTTTGACTTAGTCCATTTTTACAATTAATATTTAACAGATATTATAATTTTTAATCAATTTGTTATAGCTCCAAGTATTCTCTTTAAAATAACATGCAAATCATCTTCGTATGTGAAGTAGTTTTTGAGATATTGAAAAAAAACTCAACACGATCGGCTAATTCGGCAAAATTATGACATTTTGAATAAAAAAAAACTAAAATATCGGCACTTCGGCACTTTAATAATTTATAGACAAAAAATCGGCAAATAAGGCAATGGATATGGATAAATCAACAAATAAATTGTTACT
Source organism: Pollenia amentaria (assembly GCA_943735925.1). Taxonomy (NCBI): domain Eukaryota; kingdom Metazoa; phylum Arthropoda; class Insecta; order Diptera; family Polleniidae; genus Pollenia; species Pollenia amentaria. The sequence goes on from OX031009.1 coordinate 65,459,322, forward strand.
ACGTTTATACGCACCCCTTATTCGCAAATAAATATATTGCATGTAGAGAAAATTGCCGCATAAACAGTGAATTAAATTTTTATTTGCGAAAAGCTAACTCTCGAATACAATTCCTGATTAACTACACTATTTGCAAATAAGATGGTAAACATTGCCACACGTTTAACCGTTTTCATTTCGGTGTGGCACCTTCATATGACAACTCAAATAAAATTAGTTAAAAATTGTGTAAATAAAATTTAGAAACACAACAAAAATAAAAATACAATATAAATGTTTAAAGTTAAAAAAAAAATTATCGCTGCACCTGGGGCAAGAAGGAAACTGAAGAACTTCATGAATTAATGAAGGAAAACCGTGTAATGGAGCAGCTCGATGGCAAAACTCGCCGCAATAGAAATGTGTATGTCCATATTACAGATGAATTGGGCAAATTAAATTAAAATTCCGCACACTTAAAAAAGACTTTATAAAAATAAAACGCGGAAACAACAAAAGTGGTTCTGGGCGACAAACTATGGAGCACTTTGACGATTTAAATGAGCTGCTAGGTGATCGTCCGGCATCGGCTGTAATGGGCTTAGACACAACGGTAGTAGAAACCATGTTCGCCGAAGACTTTCCAGTGGGGGAGATGATAGAAGAGTTTTTGGACGAAAGTTTAACTGAAAGTGATATATTGTCTCAAACAATGGCTAATAGTTCACAAAATAGGGAAACAGTCCCAAAAAAAGAGTGGGTGTTATTTTATCGATACAAATAAAAATGGCCAAGAGATTTTTTTTGTAATTCAGGAAGCGCTATTCAGACGACTTTAATTGAAATTGCTGCAGAAATAAAGGAGTCGCAGCAATCGGTTTTAAACTTAATAATGGAAGAAAATAAATTATTTATTGAAGAGGAGCGCCGCCAATACGAAGAACACGTTAAAGAAATGAAACAAATAATGGCAGAAGAACGAAAAGAGACTAGAGAAATGTTGTTGGAAGTACTTAAAATGTAAGTAAAAAATATATATGTATGCATGCATGTACTATGTATTTTAAAATAAGTCAAACGTTTTATTAAGTCGATTACCATGAACATTGATATTCGAATGCCTTAATTTGGCTGTTTACTTCGAATTATTTTTATTAATTTAACTCTTCTAATTTACTTACATATTTAATAAATGAAATAAATTTTGTGTTGTGTTTTAATATGATTTATGTACAAATTTTAATTTATATAGTATAAAGAAAGTCACATAGGCCAAAAACATACAATCATAGATAAGTTTCCTTTTTCAAACCTAGTGATAAAGTAGTTATGCAAATATTACATGTATATGTAGATATAGGTATGTCCGAATCTTTTAAAGCCTTCTTCTTTCACGAAGAGGATACTTATGTTCCAAATATTTTTTTATGCTTTCCCTGATTTGTTTTGGATCGACATGTTCGCTAGGAAAAACTGTTGTTGATGTCATAGTTTTCGGCTGAGGAAAACGATTTGTTATTTCCTCATTTTCATTCCATGCACTATAATAATGCTCCTTTTGTTTTTCACAAAAGTTGTGCAGTATTGCGCAAGCAACCACTACCTTAGGAATAAGTGAAATCGATATATCCGCACGTTTGGCAAGACATCGCCACCTTCCTTTTAATCTACCAAAGGCGTTTTCAATACACACACGTGCAGAACTTAAGTGGCAATTGAAAGATTCTTCAGAGCGTGTTAATGTACCAGTATATGGCTTTAATAGCCACTCCAGTAAGGGATATGCTGGGTCACCAATTAGCATCAGTGAAATGCTTCCTTCATTTATGGGAATGGTGTAGGGTGGAATAAGTTCATATGAATGAAGAAATATTTCTGATTCCTTAAATGCTGTTGCATCGTGAATGCTTCCGGGAAATTTAATGCTTACATTTCTGAAACTAAAATAAACAAATAGTGAGTGATTTAATTTACCTAATATACATATTTCTTAACATATTTACATATATCTGTCATCCACAATAGCTTGCATTACCATCGATGGCCATCCCTTGCGGTTAATAAAGTCCAAATATCCTTTTGAAGTTGGCATAACAGGAATGTGAGAACCTTTCAAAAATATATATACTCTTATAGGATTAATTAATTTTGCTAACTGAAACGAGTATGACTCACCGTCAATTGAACATATTATATTTGGGATGTTTGAAATTTTTTCAAATCTTTTGGCAATCTAAATGCATTCCTCCAAATTTGGAAATACAATAAACTCCTTAGTAAGCTATAAAATAGCATTCACTAATATTTATGTACCGTAGACTTATGGACTCCGAACACATCTCCCAACACTCTATATTCGGCACATGACGCTAATTTATATAAGCATATTGCAATTTGTTTTTCCGCGGAAACAGGTACGGTTAAATGCAGCTTTTGCTTAACCAGATGAGGTTTAATTAAATCACAAAGTATAAGAAACGATGATTTTTTCATTTGCATTGATTCAAAGTATAACTCCTCGTGTTGTGGCTCTTTAATCAATGTCCAATAGTGGTCACTTCTTGGGCGGGCTTTACATCGCCTTTTCCTGCGTTCTTTTAAAACAGCTTTTGTTATAGATATCAAATAATCACATTTAAATGTTTCAAGGATTAATTGCAGTCTACGTTGTCTTCTTTCACACGCAATGGCTAAATTCGAATGCCTTTTATTAAGGCGTTTTTTAAATATTTCATTGCGTTTTTGCATTAGTTGGATTGCAAGGCAAACAATAATTTTTGATTTTTCATTTTTTATTTAAAATTAAAAAGTTTCTATATAATAACACTGCTACCAAATGATTAAATTTTTCTATCCGGCATCACATAAAAATTGAATTTTCTGTAAGCATATAAACAGTAAGTTAGGTTAGGTTAGAAAGGCTGGTGTGAAGCAAACTTCACACCCTCACCCAGAGACCAATATGGTCCATTGTGATGCCTTTAATTAGTGAAACAAAGGAAGAAAGAAGAGAAAGATGTCTAGTGTGACAGAGTAGTAGAAGTAAATGGTGAAAGCACAGGGAAGGAAGATAGTGGAAGATAAGAAATCGGACAGAACAAGTGTAGTGTACCTCATAAGTTGCCACCGCCTACCCTTAAACTACTCTTAAATCTATACACACCAACCTAAATAGAGTAGGGTAATTATGCAAGATCAAATAACGGCATTTACCAATCGACACACATTGATTGGAATGCAAGTTAATTAGGGCATAAGTATGATAAAACAAACGAACAATTCTACTCAATAAGAATTGTAAATTGAGTGACAAATAGGAATGAGTGTAACCGCAAATATTCCTATTGGTCAAAGCAATTGTAATCAGGGTAATTATGCATATGTCCATAATATCGACAAAGACAGCTAGAACTTTATCGATAAGTAGAATAAGTAAGACAGGCTAAGTTAAAAACTCATGAATAGTATTTAAGTGCATGTAAATTAAAAATAAAGTAGACTTGAAATTATCAATCTATATCGGCAATAACTTGCCTTGCATTTTTAATTACAAGCTCTCCTATCTTTCGGCAGTTCCTTTGAACGCCTATCCAAGCAGCTGAAACCCTGACAGCTAGTTAAACTAACCAAGGGCTATAGGGAATAAAAATCCAATACACAAGGACATACTTTACCCTAGAAACACCACTTCCAACACCACATGGCGATCCTGCCCACTCGGACCACAACAAATTAATTATTTCCTTCCAATTAATTAGATCCTGCCAAACTAAAAATTAGTTGAAGATCCTGCTAACCAAAATTTTTAAATTCCAAAAAAAGTTTGCCTTTGTAATTAGACTAGAGAAAATTTTTTGATGTCCTTAGAGGTGGAAATAGACAAAATTGTTGCACGCTGGGAGTTATATCTGGAAAACAGCAATGAAGAAGAATATGAGCCAGATCCAGTAGAAGAATCGGCAACCTGCTATGTACCTCTACCACTAAACGCAGGTCCAAAGGCTATTACCCTGGAAGAATACAAGAAGCGGCAAATAAAACCAATAAGCGTGAAGACCATTGAAAAGCAATTCCAAAAGAAAAAGAAGAAGAGGGCAGGCAAGCAGTACCAAAAAAGGAAAGAGTTAGCGATCTTATACAGAGAACTACATATGGCAACAGAAAAAATAAAACAGACAGAAATAAGGTCGCAAATCAGGGCATTCCATAAGGAAAAAACAATTAAAAATACATAAATACATATTTTGTAATAACAAAAAAAAAAAAAAAAAAAAAAATATATATATACATTTATTTACTTCATAATTAAATACAATCGTTAAGAGAATATTATCAAGATGGCATGGTGGAAGAACATTCTAAAAGCAATTCCACTAGTTTTTGCAGGATACGAGGTAGGAAAGAATGAAAATCATGAAAGCGAACAGAACAATCAGCAAATTATAGAATACATGAATGCTATAAGAATACAAAGTGAACATAAAGAAGAGAATGTGAACATTTTTGAAATAATAATGATAATCACATTAGCTTTATTAGTAATTGCCTACATCATAAGGTTAATGTATGCAATACTTAGTAACAGGCGGTAAAGGAAAAATAAATTTAATACAATTTAAAACTAATTGTACCCAATACTATTAATAATTCAAATATACATAAAGTAAAAACAAAGTAAAGAAAAATAAATATTTTCGTTGTACAATTATAAATATTTTTAATGTTGTCTAAAATAACAAAAGTCTTAGTAATTATTGCTTTAATCATATTCTTATTACAAAGCATGTATAAGTTTATTAATAGTTGTAAAAACAGAAACAATGATAGAAATAAGATAACAGAAGTATAGAAAGTGAAGATAGATGGAAGGAAGTTTAATAAAACTTAAAGACATATTAAAGAATTTAAAGAAAAGTCCAGGAAGGACATATTCGGAAAAAACAATAAATCTTAGACTAAAGGATATACAAATTATAACAGAAGAATTTGAGTTAGCACAACTAGAAGAAAAAGACGAAAAGAAAATAGCAGTGCTCAGATTAGAATTTAGCAATATTATTAGGAAAATCAAAGAGTACTTAATCAAAGACATTAAAACCCCATTAGAGGCAGAACCTTCAGAAATAGGAAATACAATGGCAGCATTTAGTTTAGAAACAGTGTCTAAAGCACTCCCACTTTTTACTGGAAACTTTGAAGAACTGGAAAGTTTTTTAATAACAGCAGAACTCATTGAGAAAACTCTTGCTGAAACAGCAAAACAAGATTTCCTACAATATGTCTACCACGCCAAATTAACCTCAAGGGTAAGAACAGCAATAGGTAGTTATGCGAAACCCGAAAACTTCGGTACTTTAAAAACACAATTACAACAAAGGTACAAAAGTACAAAGACCATTCCAGAACTACAGTCCATACTAAGCAATATCTACCAAGGGAAAACGTCTGTCAACGCATTCAGGGAAAGAATATTAACAGTAATAGACAACCTGAACAAGTTAGGAATAGAAGAACTTAGTAGTGACGCTACAGAGGCGAAAAAAAATGTCATTATCAGATTAAACTCAAAGCTTGCTCTAGATTCATTTAAGAGTGGAATTAATGATAATTTAAAGACAGCCATTTTTGCAGCTCGTCCAAAAACTTTACAGGACGCGGTAGAACTTGCGCTAGAACTAGAAAATGAAAATAAAATAACTACTAGCTCAGTGCAGTATATACAACAACAACATCGTAATAATAATGATACCAGACACAACAATAGCAAATTTCATAACGCGAGGAATAACATTAATAACAGGAACAACTATAATTTCCCAAACCGTAGTACTAACGACTACAACTCAAACAATAATAGAAACAACAGACATTTTGACAATTACACTAGGAATAACAGTAATTTCCAAAACAGTAGAAGTAACAACTACAATTCAAACAATAACAGAAACAACACAAATTCGTCTGCAAACAACAATTACAACCGTAATATACCTAGAAGCAATAATGGAAACTACAGGAATGACAATAATAATAGAAATAGAACCAACAACAACTACGGAAATAATAACAATAGAAGAAATATACATGTAGTACAAGACGAGGGAAACGGGGAAGGCTCGGAATACAGGGATATTCCGGACAGCCAAAATTAAAGGTATTTAAAATTTCTAATAATAACACAAACTACATAATCGCTAAATACAAAAGTAAAGAATTAACGTTTCTTGTCGACACAGGAGCCGACATATCACTATGTCGCAATAAAACAATTTTTGATGATGAACCACTAAATGTAGAAAACAGATGCAAATTAACAGGCATCACTAAAGAAGAAATATATTCATTGGGGACAAGTGAACTTGAACTTTCACTAGCAGACCAAACATGCAAATACAAATTCCATCTAGTAGATGACAATTTTCCAATAGAGACGGACGGCATAATAGGAAGAGACTTTTTAAGAGAATATTTATGTAAAATAGATTATGAGACATTCACAATTTCTTTCTTTACCAACAATGAAACCATAATTTTGCCCATGCAATCAAAAGCATTCGACACATTAAAAATTACCATACCCCCCCGAACAGAAATTATACAACCATTGAAATTAAACCTTACTGAAGATTGCGTAATACTTAATAATGAATTAAAAAGCGGTATTTTTTTAAGTAATTCAATAGCACCAAAAAACGGAATGACACATATTAAAATTTTAAACACAACAAATGAGACACAAATTTTACAGGGCATTAAACTGCACACTGACCCACTTAAGAATTATGACGTATTAAGTTACACAAATATAAACAATGACGAACGTTTTCAACAAATTCTAAATGACTTGCAATTAAATGAAACTGATGAATATGCAAAATCAGAATTAATAAACATATTCAAAAGACACCAAAATGTTTTTCATTTAGAGAATGAGAAATTGACTGTAAACAATTTTTATAAACAAAACATTACGACCTCAGATAACACTCCGGTGTACATAAAAAACTACAGACTACCCCACTCACACACGGACATAATAAATGAACAAGTACATAAAATGTTACATGACGATATAATAGAACCATCAATTAGCCCCTACAATGCTCCACTTCTTTTGGTACCCAAGAAGAATACGGAAGACAAACGAAAATGGAGACTTGTAGTAGACTTTAGAAAGTTAAATGACAAAATAGTTAATGACAAATTTCCACTAACTAGATTAGAGGATATTTTGGATAAACTAGGAAGAGCTAAATGGTTTTCGACTCTTGACATGACTAGCTCATTTCACCAAATTCAGTTGGACAAGGACTCAAGACCACTTACAGCTTTTTCTACACAACAGGGACACTACCAATTTAAAAGACTACCATTTGGACTTAAAATTTCATCAAACAGTTTTCAGAGAATGCTTACGATAGCACTTTCGGGACTTGATTCAGAAGCTTTTCTTTATGTCGATGACATAATTGTTTATGGATGTAGTTTGAACCATCACAATGAAAATCTTGTGAAAGTTTTGGATAGACTTCAGCGATACAATTTAAAACTGAATCCAAAGAAATGTTGTTTCTTAAGACCAGAAGTAGTTTACTTAGGACATTTAATAACAAAAGACGGTGTGAAAACAGATCCAGCTAAATATGAAGTTATAAAGAATTACCCAATACCTAAAAACGCAGATGAAGTTAGACGTTTCGTTGCATTCTGTAACTATTATAGAAAATTCATACCGAATTTTGCGGACATTGCAAAACATTTAAATATGCTATTGAGAAAATCAGTAAAATTCTTATGGACAAATGAATGCCAAAACGCTTTTGACACTCTAAAAGAAAAATTAATGAACCCACCAATTTTACAGTACCCAAATTTTGACAAACCTTTTATTTTGACGACTGACGCCTCAAACTACGCCTTAGGAGCAGTCTTATCACAAGGTGAAATTGGAAAAGATTTACCTATTTCTTACGCAAGTAAATCACTTCAAAAGCATGATATGAACAAACCCATTATTGAAAAAGAATTGCTCGCAATTCACTGGGGAATAAATTTCTTCAAACCATATTTATACGGTCAAAAATTCATAGTGGTAACAGACCATAGACCATTGATATCACTATTTTCACATAAGAATCCTTCATCAAAAATGACAAGAATTAGACTAGATTTAAGCGATTATGACTTCACGATAATTTATAAGAAAGGAAAAATTAACACTAATGCGGACGCATTATCAAGGATAGAAATAAACTCAGACGTACTAAAACAAATGATACCGTTAGAAAATGATGAGAAAGAAAAAAGAATACTAATAACTACGAGGGCAATGACAAAGAGAAATGAAAAAGAGGCAAATAAAGTTACAAATAATGAGGCAAATGAAGAAATAGATATGAATAAAGCGCGCGCGTATAGAAATAATCCGGATAGAAGCAACGCGAATAGAAATAATGTGGAAAAATGCATCTCTCAGGAGTCTGATCAACTTCTAATATGGGAATGCACATCCATAAATGACGTCAAGAAAATGAAGAAAGTACAGTTTAATAAATTTGAAAATATAGAGGATATAGATATATATATAAAAGATAACGTTGTGCACATAGGGCGTGATGATAATTCATCGAAACAAGATTCGACTATGAAGAAATCACGTACCCAAGATAATAATCATATGAATAAAGGATGTAATGATAATTCATCGAAACAAGATTCGATTATGAAGAAGTTACATGCCAAAAACATACAAAATGATAATAATATGCATGCAAGATTCAGCGATAACTCAGCGAAACTAGATTCGATTCTGAGGAAACTGATATCTAAAATGAACAAGGAAAATATAAAAGAATTAGCGCTAGCAAAGAATGATAAGATATTTAAAGTATATACAATGAAAGATTTTAAAGAAGCCTATACAAAGATAAGAATAAACAACAAAAGTCCTCAACTAAAAATATTAATTTACAATGCCCCAACAAGAATAACAGATGACATACTGAAATATAAACTCATCGATGAATTCCACAATGCCACACACGCAGGCCACTTAGGAATAAGAAAAACAATTATTAAATTAAAACAGCGATACATTTGGAAAAACATGAATAAGATGGTAAAGCAATTCGTAAAATACTGTGACAAGTGTACTATAAACAAACAAACCAAACACATTAAAGAACCACTTACAATAACGGACACACCGAGCAACAGTTTTGAAACAATATCAATTGATACTGTAGGACCTCTTCGTATTTCAAACGGTTACCGATACATATTGACAATGCAATGCGAGCTAACAAAATTCATTATTGCTCACCCAATGTCAACAAAAGACGCACTTACAACTGCCAAAACACTTGTAGAACAATTAATTTTAAAATTCGGTAAATTTAAGATGCTCAAATCAGACAACGGGACAGAATTCAAAAACGAACTCATGCATAACATATGTTCACTACTCGATATCAAACAAACATTTTCAACCCCTTACCACCATGAAACAATGGGTGCGGTAGAAAGAAATCACAGGGTTCTCAATGAATTCTTGCTGACAACAGCAAATGATTACGAATGGGATAAGTGGATAAACTATTTTACTTTTGCCTACAACACGGCTCCACACATAGACACTGGTTACACACCATTTGAATTGGTATATGGTAGATTGCCATGCCTACCATCAGAATTTTATGAAACTGATAATAACAAAATATACAATTATGATGACTATGCAAAAGAGCTGAAACAAAGATTAAAATATTCTTTGATTAGAGCTAAAGATTTCACAGATAAAATAAAAGAAAAAAAATTTAGAAGATAGATATAATAAAAGTTTAAATCTAAATATAGGAGATTTAGTTTTAATAAAAGTAGAGAATAGGAAAAAGAATCAAAGCCCGTACAAAGGCCCATATAGAATTATTAGAAAAAACGGTGTAAATACTATAATAGACTACCACGGAATTGAAAAAGAATTTCATAATAATCAATTAAAACCATATATAGGCCTAAGAGACAATAATTAAGTACTATAAGAATACTATTTTTACTACTATTTTTAAATAATTAAATAATTATAAATTAAATATTAATTACATTAAGAACTACTTTAAAAACTATAACTCATGTAAATACATATTATAAAACTATTAAAATATTAAATACTATATAAGAATTACTTTGTAAAACTATAACATATGTAAATAGAAATTAAGAACTATTTTACAAATATTGTCGGTACTATGAATATATCAAGAAAAATCAATCCCCTAATTTTTCTCTTAGCGGTGAGGGTGTAGTGTACCTCATAAGTTGCCACCGCCTACCCTTAAACTACTCTTAAATCTATACACACCAACCTAAATAGAGTAGGGTAATTATGCAAGATCAAATAACGGCATTTACCAATCGACACACATTGATTGGAATGCAAGTTAATTAGGGCATAAGTATGATAAAACAAACGAACAATTCTACTCAATAAGAATTGTAAATTGAGTGACAAATAGGAATGAGTGTAACCGCAAATATTCCTATTGGTCAAAGCAATTGTAATCAGGGTAATTATGCATATGTCCATAATATCGACAAAGACAGCTAGAACTTTATCGATAAGTAGAATAAGTAAGACAGGCTAAGTTAAAAACTCATGAATAGTATTTAAGTGCATGTAAATTAAAAATAAAGTAGACTTGAAATTATCAATCTATATCGGCAATAACTTGCCTTGCATTTTTAATTACAAGCTCTCCTATCTTTCGGCAGTTCCTTTGAACGCCTATCCAAGCAGCTGAAACCCTGACAGCTAGTTAAACTAACCAAGGGCTATAGGGAATAAAAATCCAATACACAAGGACATACTTTACCCTAGAAACACCACTTCCAACACCACACAAGCAAAACACAACCCTACCAAACAGGAAAAACTGCCCTACATGTTTCCCAGCCTCCTGCCGCGCAGCCAGGTCATTCCCATTACGAATCCCATCAGATTCTCGAGCCCGCAGCCCGAGACATCTCCTAATTCGTGCAGGAATCTGCTACCTAGCCACCTCAGCCTGCTGTTCTGTAGCCTGGGACAGTGGCACAGAAAGTGCTCAACTGTCTCCAGCTCCTCTGGGTCCTCACACAGCCTACATATATCCGATAAGCCAGACCCCATTCTCACCGCCATTCTGCCTATCATACAGTGGCCCGTGATAATACCTATCATGGTCCTGACGCAGGCCCTACTCTTACCCAGCAGCGCGTCCGAATTTGACCTACTAAGCATCGGCCACAGAGTGCGCGATACTCGGCAGTCCGTTCGGCCCCGCCAAGCCCGATTAGTCCTGTTCAGAATCCATTCCCTAATTCTCCCAAAGTAGAAGCCCATTGGAGGCCTGACCACTTGCAAACTGTCAGGATCTTCCATTTCCGAGCCCAGTCTTGCCAACTCATCAGCTATCTCATTGCCGGTGATGTTGCAGTGACCTGGTACCCAGCAGAGCCTCACAACATAATTCCCTAAGATTACTCCTAGAGCCCTCCTGCAATCGTCCACTAGCCTGGAGTTCACATAACAGCCCATTAAGGCCCTAAGAGCCGCCTGGCTGTCCACATATATGGTGACCTCCGAGCCCTTGGCAATGTTAGCTCCTACCAATTCTACGGCTCTGAGAACCCCCAGAACCTCCGCCTGAAATACACTGCAGTCGTCGGGAAGTCTATATGACCTTCTGATGTCCAGATCCTCAATGTAGACCCCCGCACCCGTGCCCTTCATCTTCGAGCCATCAGTGAAAATAGCAAATCCCCTATACAATCTGCCCTGCCCTGACCAGCTCTCCCTAGAAGGCAATATCACCTCTGGCAAACGCCCAAAATCGACCCTAGTGACCAAATAATCCGTAGAGCCGGGCGAGCCTAGGTGATAGCCACTAGTACCAATTTCACTCAAGATCCGCGAGTGACCCTCCGTGAAATTTCCTAACAGTCCTAGCTCCCTCAGCCTAAGAATGCTCCTTGCTGCCATTTCCCACACATACTGCTCTATAGGCAGAAGATGAAGAATAACATCCAGAGCCGCCTGAGGCGTACTTCTCAAGGCACCTGTCATGCCGATCGAAGCACACCTCTGAGCCTTAGACAGAAGGTCCCTCCGACTAGCTAGTTTCAATGCCTCCCACCAAACACAGCATCCATACGTAAGAATGGGTCTAACCACCGAAGTGTACAGCCATCCCACAACTGACGGCCGGAGTCCCCAACTCCTACCTATCGACGATCTGCAAGCATAGAAAGCATTGAGACCTCTCTTTAGCCTCTCCTGAGTATTCCTCTTCCAGGACAGCTTACTGTCCAGAAAAACTCCTAGATACTTAGCACTATCAGATAGCCTAAGCTCTACTCCCCCTAGTACCGGCAGCCTAAAATTCTCCACCTTGTACCTCCTAGTGAAAAGAACTAATTCTGTCTTCTCCGGATTAACTCCCAAGCCCTTATCAGTCGCCCATGCTGCCAGTTCGCCCAGCGCCCCTTGCATGACATCGCTAATTGTCGGCAGAAACTTGCCCGATACCAATATAACTACATCATCCGCGTAGGCGACGACCTTCTGACCTATACTGTCAAAACGTCCCAGAACGACATTGACAACCAAGAGCCACAATAAGGGAGAGAGAACTCCCCCTTGTGGGGTCCCCCTAGTCACGAGTTTCCTTAAGCGCTCGTTTCCCCAGTCCGAGTGAATAACTCTACTGCTAAGCATCAGAGTTATCCATTCGACCAAGAATAACGAAACCCCTAAATCACTCAGTGCCTGCCTTATAGCCTCTATTTTCACATTATTAAAGGCCCCCTCTATATCCAGGAATGCCGCCAAGGTGTATTCCAGTACAGTAAGTTAGTTATTCGCAAATATGTTTTATTTGCGAATAGGCTACTTATAAACGTAGTATATGTTTCTGTTTTTTCGGTAACTGTGCGCACACAGTTTAACTGATTTAAGTATAAATGGGGATGAAAATTGATCTTTCGAACTATTTTCAGTACAGTTGCATGTTTAAAATACAAGCCGGTGACTGAATTTTCATCACTGATTTTTACAATAGAAGCTCAACCAAAAGAATATAATAAAATCTTCAAATACTTACTTGCATTATAAAAAAATTTTTGACAACAAGGTCCGATTTTGTGAATTCGCTACGGTCAACTGGAATGCACGATAAAAAGAGTGGGCACACATTGTCCCATTTGTATTGTGCCTTCTGTAATTCTGTTTCATTTTCACTCGGTACAAAGCCGTATTTTAATAGAAGGCTTTCTGCAGCAACTTTGTCTCTAAAAGTGTATAAAATTATGTTGTTAATTCTAAATGGCGCACATTTTGGAAAAAATAAGATATCTTTTTTAATATGATTTCATTTAATGAATAGGTATTTTGATTCAAGAAACTAGTGCATTAAATTTTATTTTTCTTTCTAATTCAACGTACTCTTTCACTATTTACTAACGGAAAATATTGTTAAAAATAAACAAAGATAAAGAAATACAAAACAAACCAGCCAACGTTCAACAAGGGACGATATAATTAAAGTGTAGTGAAATATTAACAAGTAAGAAAGTATAGTCGTTCGAGCTGAAATATATATGATACCCTACACCACAGTATATAAGAATACATTTTTTGCACCCACGGCTAATTATGCCCCCGCCAGAACAAAATTATGTTAGGAGGTTAAGATTTTCGTGAAAATTCTTTGTGCCGAATATTATTTAGATATCGTCATCTTTTTGAAATTTGTTTGCCTTTAAGTGATTTTAGGATGGGAGCTTATATGAGACCTATGGTTTATTTTTGGAACCACCACCACAGTCATATCATAGTAACTATCGTAAAGGTCATTAGAGGCAATTTGTATGTAAATACTAATATTTATAAGGAAGTTATGCCTTGAAAAGCTATTTTCAGGAGAAGTATTTGTATAGAAGCTATGGTGAAATATGGACCGAATCCAATAAAATTTGGTAAAATGTGTTTGATTGCAAAAACTTAGTTAGGACCAAATTTAACCTTAATACCAACATAATAAGATAGTTTATGGGCACGAAGGCCCTATTTCGAAAAGAACCTTGTATGGAGGATATGTAAAGTTAGGGACCGATTTATTTATTTTACTTATTTGTTGTCCAAGAACTGAATATATGGGTGCGTTCGTAAATGCATCACTGCGCTGCATCAGTGTTTTCAAATATTTATACATATATATATAAAGTAGATGTGCACCAAAAAATATTCAAATACTCCACAAAAATAGTAGGCACACAATTAAAAAAATTATAAATACTTTTTTATGGGCATTAAAAAAAGTTTGCTTTTCTGATGCAGCGCAGTGATGCTTTTACGAACGTATCCTATTTTATACAATATAAAAAAAACAACAAAAAAAATTTTAAAATAAAATTAAATAAAAGTTATTATTATAAATAAGAAGTTAATAAAAAAATAAAGATAATATAAAAATCACCCCATTTGGTCCTTGTGCCAATAAGAACCTATGTGCCAAAAAAGGCTTACATGGACAGCCAGATAGCCGACAGACATCATTAAATCGACTCAGAAAATTATTCTGTGTTCAGTATACTTATAGGAGGGAATGGGACCAATATTTTAAGGTGTTACAAACATCAGCACTATTGAGATGTGGGTATAAAAAAATTTTATTACGAAAATTTAAAGAATGGAGAAAAGACAGGTCAGTTACTCTTCAATATATTACTCACGAATCCTCAATTGCCCTTTTACAATTCTCATTGTGCTTCACCTCCATAAGAACTCCAAGTAAGCGCGGTAGATGCAACTTTGTCAAAAATTCTCAACTAAAATAAGAAATCATTAACTCTAACAGATTATTTAAAATTTAATTCTCATTTATTATGTCACCACCGACCTTTGTTAATTAATATATTTGTCAACAATTTTGAAGAGAAAAATATATTTATGTCACTAATACAAGCTACAAGCAAAAAATTACAGTACTATCTTACTTCAGGACAAGAAAAACTTTAAATGAAATATTGCAATTCTAACTAACCACAAAAACAGACAAAAGAAAAATTTCCGATCTTCTTTAATCAGACGCAAAAATTATCGAAACCAATGTTTTCCGTAAGTATGAAATTTTTGGTCGACGTTTGCAAAAATTTCCCGAATATAAAAGCCTTTTTCAATCTTAATTGTTTCTATTTAATACTTATTATATTAACAATAAATTTCAGATTGAAAAAGATTTTGGGGATACGTTTGGAAATCGTGAATGTGTTCTTCCCAACTGGCCGAAACATTTCATAGAAATAAGAGAGTTTCTTCAAACAGAAAATATTGTAAAAGATATGGCTTTGAAAGAAGTTTTAAATGATAATTCTTTGCATTGTGTTGGAATTAGGATATGGGAAGAAGGGTAGAAGAAGTAGTGCTTGTGAACATTCGACTTGAACTAATTCATTTTGAAAGTAAGAGCGAAGACTTCAGCAAGAAGGTTATACCACATTTTCCCTGTAATGTGTTGTATGATGCACCGGCCAATCGGCCCCAAATGGATGGCCTCTTGAGGAAAAACGTGTATTACGAACAAACGTACGAGTTTCGGGAACCAGATCCCTAATTTCATCGGAAAACATCCCATTTAAGTAACGATAAAACAAGCCGCATTGCGATGGTGCTCAAATAAAAACCTTCACCCTCTCTTGCACGCGGTCGAAAATCTCCAACGTATACTTTCAAGCACCGGCTTAAATATAAGAGTTGTATTCCACTCGCGGTCTGATATACATAGGTGGCATACATAGTAAGCAGATCAGATTGGGGCAGGGATCGTCCACCGTGGTGGGATCCTGATATTGCGCAGGCAAGAAGGGACTATCTTAGGTTGTTCAATATGGGTAAGCGTCATGGTAATTGGGCGGAGTACAAGTCTTCATTGAATAGGTTCAGATACTTGGTAAGATCGGCAAAAAGGAATGCTTGGAGGAACTTCTGTAGCGGCGTGGAGGGATCCTCTGAGACAAATTGTTTACGTAGAATAATAGCTTCGAGCCCGGTTGTCCCGACCTATATCCGAAAATCGGATGGTTGTTGGACTACGAATAGTCAGGAAACACTCGAGGTGTTAATTGACACTCAGTTACCTGGATTAGGTTTGTGAATCGATACCCGATCCTACGTCCATCCCAATGGACTCTGATAGAATTAAGTGAATTGTCGACAGCTTTTGCCCATTTAAATCCTGCCCCTTGGGCAGAATGCTCTTTATCGCCAAGGAAGGGAAGACTTCTCATACTGAAGCAAAGGACTGCAGACCGATTAGTCTTGCATCCTTTCTTCTCAAGACTCTCGAAAAAATTATTGACATACACTTGAGGATGACCATCCGAAGGTGTTTACTCTCTACCTCTCAACATGCCTATACAAAGGGTAGTTCTGTTGAGACGGCTCTCCACTCATTAGTTGGAACTATTGATAGATCACTCGAATTTAAGGAGTGTACTCTGGTGGCCGTTCTCGATATTGAGGGGGCCTTCAACAACGTCAGTCCGGACTCTATTGAGGCGTCCATGAGGAGTCTGGAGATTGATGATGGCATATGTAGATGTATAGATAATCTGCGCAGGAATAGGGTCATATTTTCCACAATAGGTGAAACCAGTGTTCAGAGACTGGTGAACAGGGGTACTCCCCAGGGAGGAGTATTATCCCCACTATTGCGAAACCTGACTACGAACACCATTGTTGATGAAGATGGACGACATGAGGATTAAAACTGTGGCGTATCCTGACAATGTCGCAGTGACAATCACGGAGAAGCAATGAATATAAGGTCTCAGTGTATGGAGGCTGCATTAAAGGTACCCAGTTCTGTCTAAGACGGAACTGGTACTCTTCACGAGGAAGTATGGGACCGAGGTCATGAGACTTCCGTGGCTAAATGGGGCTGAAATTCAGATCTCTCATAGCGCCAAGTATCTGGGCGTAATCTTGGACAGTAAGCTGTCGTGGGGGCTGAACGTCCGGATGAGGATGTAGAAGTCAATTGCTATATGTGCAATCGGCAGGAATTGGGGTATGGGCCCGTGGTGTGTCAATTGGATCTTGAGGCTGTAGTAAATCCGACTCTGTATTACGGTGTTGTTGTATGGTGGACTGCACTGGATAAGGGTAGGTACCGTGCGATGCTTGAGAAGGTACATAGACTGGTCGCATTGATGATCGCAGGATCAATGCGTTCCACTCCCACTAGGGCGTTGTTTACACTGTTAAACTGGCTCCCGGTGGACATCACGGCCAGACAGATGGCTCTATGCTCGGCGATACGGCTGAACGCTGCACATGGCCGGTTGACCCTTGATTATGGCCACTCCAGGATAATTGGATGCTCGATTGTCCCTGAGGGAGTGAACTACTGTACCCCGGAGCCTTCCTTTGGTGCGAGGCGCATAGCAATGCGCTGTCGGCTATGACCACCTTCCATGGACCGGCCCTAGGGGTATATACTGATGGTTCGAGGATAGAGTTGGCGGCGGTTCTACATAGATGAACTGGGCATAAAAGTTTCCTTACGTCTGCCGGATGGATGTAGTGTCCTGCAGGCGGAAATCTCGGCTATAAGGCGGGCGACCAACTCCCTAAAGTATTATCGCGTATCGGAAGATATACGGATATTTACTGATAGCAAGGATGCAATGGCTTCTCTTGTTGGTGTCTACACCACATCTAGGTTAACTGAAGAATGCCGGATTTTTTTGAATGAGATTGGGGAGCATTCAAGGGTAATGCTTAAGCCAAAGCACTCCGACTGCCCGGAAAACCAGATAGCAGATGAGCTGGCCCAGGGAGGTCGTCCCATGGATGACACATTCATCCAAGGGCTCGCAGTAAGTCACTTATCAGGCGCGAGTATTATAGGATTACGCAAGAGGGATGGACCTGTGATTCCACCTGCCCCATATCCAGGGCACTTTGGCCTGGTTATGATGAACGGAGAACTAAATATGTACTTAGGTTCAATAGGGACCAAATCAGGACTGTGGTTTCGGTTGTAACTGGACACTGGCATGTTGGGACTCATGCTAGGAGAAGGGTCTGGAGTTTAATGACTACTACAGAAGTTGTCTCGATGAGGAGGAAGAGGAGACTGTGCTTCACTCAATGTCCTGGGTTACAGGGTATAAGGGAAAATACATGGGAGAGCCGGTGATTTCCTGGTTGGGGGATCTATCTACAATAGAATTTAGATTGCTTTATCTCCTCATTAGGAAGATGAATTGGCCTAACTTTGCAGTGACGCCATCTGAGTAACTGATCTATGGGATGGACACTGGCATGGGTATCAGAAAGGGACCGCTGAAAGAACCAAGTGAGCTGTCTCTGGATGGCTGCCCATGGAACCTAACCTTACCTATCGGATATCATGGCCAGCATATTAAGAGATTCTGATTCCTCAATAATTATTCCACATATTTAACATTGAACACATTTCCTTAAATATTATTTCACATCCTCAGTGATTTTTTTCCAATAATAAAATTGTCTAAGCTCCTTAAGTAATCTAATTGTTCCAGGATGTCCTCCAAAATGTGGGTTATCGTGGAATTCGTCTAATAAAAACTTTTGTTCATCCTTGTTGGTTATTATGCATATTTTGAGTATTAGCGCTATTTGTAATTTGTTAACATGTTGGTTGGCCTTTTGTTTAAATTGTTCAATTGATACGAGGTTAACTAAATTATCATTTAGGTTTATTTGTACTTTATTCAAATTTTTACTTTTTGCTTCTTTTTCAAATATTGGAAAAAATTGATCTAGATCGATATTTGCATTAGAAAAAGTGTTTTGTATATTAATTTTTGGTGCTAGCATCTGTTTACCTCGTTTAAAATTTAGTGTGGGAGTTTTCCGTCAATATTTACCCTAATCTTTACCCACTGTTTTACGCAATCGAAGCGTTATGCTTTTCGGTAAATACTTTCTTACCCTTCTTAATGTTCTTTTCGGGTTTGTTTCGTGATTGTGCGCGTGTGGTTACCATACAAAACACTGTTAATTGAAGGTATTGATTTAATATCATTGAAAGTAATTCGAGATAGCGCGTCATGAATTATATTTACCTTAAATATGTTCTATAACAAAATCATACTCCTCCAGGTCCAGGCGTTTTCGTGTCGATCTGCTAGATGGGTTTTTAGGAAAAAGTATGTTAGTGGTTTATAATCACTACGTACTATAAATTTTTTCCCCGTGTTGAATTCTTATGAGCCGAGAGCACTGATTTTAATTAGTGAAATGTCCGCTCCAGTACCTACAAGGAACGTACACATATTACTATGAGGGGATATTTGAATCTCAATAAAACTACTCAAATTGAGATTTAGGTGGCAAACTTTCCCTATGGGTTTAATATTCATTTTTATGGCGATGAACCCCCGAATTCTGGGGGATTTCCATAACCGTTGTTTTGGCCGCCCGTTGCCCAGTGTAATGGTTATTTTCATTATATTTTATTGAATTGTTATTACCATTAACATTTCTAGAGTTGTTATTCTGACGCCAGTCTTGTCTACGTCCACGGTTATAAAATCTACTGTTTCTGTAGTTCTGATTACCAGAACCACAACGCTTAAAATTAAATACTGAAGAATTTGAAATTGATGCGACAGTGCTGGCTTCTATGAATTTGGAAACGACTTCGTAAAGATGAGTTTTACTTCATCACTTGCAGCGTTTCTAGAAATGGCCTTGGCTGCATTTTGCCTTATTAATTTCTCAACAATATCCTGTGGGTAGCCTTCTCTTATATAGGCTTCACCTAGTTTTTTTGCGATTTCTTGGATCTGCTCGGCATATGTTGTAGCGGATTTTGACCGCTGTTTTATGTCATTAGTTTTGAACATAGTAATTCCGACGACTCCACTTGTACAAATGATTGTAGTTTATCCTTGATGTTCCTTGCATGCCCGTTCAACTTTGTTACGTCTATCACCAACTGTTCGCGTGTTTCCTTTATCCATCTTGTATCCATCAATGTTAATGCGTCAAAAACTGGCACATTTTTGTAGTCTTATTCATGACCCCATCATCCGTTTGCGGCATGTTTATTGCTTTTATTTCCACTTTATTTCCTTAGTCTACATTCACACGTTTCATTTTTTGATGCTCAACTCTTGTGTTTTAAGGGGAGGGAAGCAAGAAGAAAAGGGGTTGGTACGGAGATGCCTGTACTTGGGCAGTACGCTTTGTGTTCTCATTCGCAAGTATATGCACAACAATGGCTTCTTGTAAATTTTTCTTTCTTTTTCTCTTTGGTTCGCTTTAAATAAATGTGTTGTTGTTTTGAAGCAAAAAAAGTTGAAACCGGTTGCTGCGTGTGAACATAATGTCATCTTCCAAAGGGAATTAAAAAGAAGTTGATCATCAAAAGTTGAACGTATCCGTGATTTCAACATCTATTTCAGAGCTTCATGTCATTGGGACCTTAATGTTAACGTTATATTTATGGCAAACTTTTATTAATAGGTCTCTAGATTTGTGAAAAATTCCATTAGCCTCCTTCTTGTGAGGTGTAGAGTACCTATGGTGTTGTATGTGTAACGTTACCCTAATGGTATTAAAGGTTTCTCTTAAAATTTTCATATGTTTACTCAATGTTTCTGGCTTTATTTACCTATTTTGATTTATGCACTTATAAGATTTCTAAATTTAATTTCCAATGGCTGTAAGCTTTCCAAAATACTTTCCCATTGCATTATTTAAATTTTTAAATTAAACTTTAAATAAATTCAAGACCCTTAATAAAACTTAAAAAACTTTATTATCTAAAAATATAAAAAACTTAATTTCTAAGCTTCTGATATATGTTGGCGTGTGGCAGCGTTTCTATTTCCAATTTCAGTTTTAAGAACCATAACTTAATAATTATTATATTGTTACGAAAATAGATTTGTCCAAGAATTATTTATGGTGTTAGTTATAAGTTATCTTGTAAGCTATAGTTTTATGTCATATAAGTTACTATTTTTATGAACGCCACTGTACTAAATTTTCAAGCAATTGTAATTGTAGACTTTTGATTTAGATGTATAAGTTATTTAAAAATAATTCGAACACAACCTTCTAGAAAATACTAGACGGTTCTTAAATCAACTAGGAAAAGTCTTGAACTATAAATACAGGCTAACTCATGAAAGTTTAGTTTAGTTTGATTGGAGGCATTAAACGGTTCAGATCGTTACTTACAATAGTGGTTAAATTTTGTGAATTTCAATAAAGTTTGTTAAGTGGAATTCGTGTGTGTATTTATTTTGATTTGCAATTAAAAGAACTCAAAGGTTTATTAGAAAGGGAATAAACCTTAACGCGTTTTATTACGTAAAAACGTAACAATTGGTGTCAGAAGTGAAATTGCAATAAAAAAAAATTAAAAAAAAATGGATACACAATGAAATTCGATGAGCTTAAAGTTAAGCAGCTTAAGAAGGAGTTGGGCAAGTTGGATCTGCCGACCGCAGGAAATAAAGCTGAGCTGCAGAGAAGATTTATCGATGAATTTAAGCGACGCAATATTGACATCGCAGCTTATGAATTTGATGAAAAAGAAGAAATATAAGTTGCTACCCGTGCAGTAACAAGCAACATGGATCTTAGCACAATGTTTGCTGCTATGATGGAGAAGATAGAAAAAATGTCTGCAGAAACTTCTCGAAAAATGGAAGAAAATTCTAGAAAAATGGAAGAAAATTCTAGAAAAATGGAGGAAAACATGGAGAGAATGGTAAAAGAAAATTCAAACGAAACTTCTAAAAGAATGGCAGAAAATTCAAGAAGCATGGAGAAAATGGTTAAGGAAAATTCAAGCACCATTCTTGCCGAAATTCAAGAAAATTCGAGGGTGACGAACGAGAAACTCCAGGCTACTAATGAAAAACTTGAGAAGCTTCAAGAAATTTATACTGCTATAAATGAAAGAGTAGACGATATGGAGATAGAATTCAACCAGAAGATTTTTGATGTGAAAACACAAGTCACTGATGTAAAAACGCAAGTCACTGATGTAAAAACTCAAGTCACGGATGTAAAAACACAAGTCACGGTTTTTGATGGAAAACTACATCATCTGGAAGAAAAAGTAAATAGTCTTCAATACCAAGAGGGAGCGGTGCGAGTTTTTCCAGAAGTCTCGAATAGAATAAGAGCTCCAAGTTTTGACGGCAGCTCACCATTTAATGTGTTCATGTTCCAGTTTGACACAGTTGCCAACAAAAATGCATGGAACAATGAAGAAAAAGCCATAGAGTTGATTCTGGCTTTAAAAGGAGCTGCAGCTGAAATTCTAGAAAGTGTACCAGTAAGTTGCAGAAACACTGCAACGTAAGTATGGTGGTGAACACAGAAAATAAATATTCAGTATGGAATTACGGGGCAGAGTACAAAAGGCAAACGAGACGCTACAGGATTTCGCACTAGAGATCGAGCGTTTGGTGCAGCTTACTTATCCAGGTGAAAGTCATCCATTGTTAGATCACTTTAAGACCGAAGCATTTGTAAATGGTATACGAGATCACAGAAATCATCGATTGCAGAAACGGTATCATTTGCTCTAGCCCAAGAAACCGCCAGGATAATTTCAAGGCCGCAAGCGTATAAGGTACGATAGCTTGATTTCTCTGCTGAGGACGAAGGAGATATTTTAAAGGAAATAAGAAGTATGAAGAAGGCAGTTTTGCAAGCGTTGGGCGACAAGCAAAATGAAACCAAAAGCAAAGTAAAATTCTATAACTGTGGTAAGACTGGTCATATTCAACGAAACTGCAAGTCACCAAGAAAACGATCCCAATCTGCTTCGCCGCAAAGAGATAACCAAAGAGCTAGTATAGCGGAGGAAGCATCTGAAGGTTCCACGATTAATTTAGTAGTGAAAACAAACAACAAGAATCTTACGACCTGTGGGTACATCAATGATGAAATCCGCATTTTGACTATCGACACTGGTGCATGGCATTCCATTATAAGGGCTAAAATGATAAAGGGATATGTCGAACCACTAAGCGGGGTAAACTTGAGAACAGCTACGGGAGAGCCTGTCATTGTATATGGCAAAGCAAGAGTGGAAATAAGAATGGCCGATATGAACGTTTTTGATGAATTTATTGTTGCTGAAATTCTGGACGAGGTCATAATTGGGGCATATTTTATGATTCGCCAATACATAAGTCTAGATATGGGACGACAAATAATGAATTGGTATGGTCTAGAAGAACCCCTTAACTTTGGGAACGGAGGTGATGCCCTTGTAAAACAGCTAGTCACTTGTAATCGTAAGAAATTGTCATCCCAGGAAGACGATGGAAAACGTGGTGAGCCGAGCACACACTTAAGACGGCCAAGTAAATATATGAGAAAGCACTGTATGGAGGCTGAAAGCAAGAACTGCAAAAATGCGATTCGCCTATTACATGTGGATCCCAGCGAAGACTGGTCAACGGCGCAGAAAAATGATCCCATATTGGTGCGAATTATGAAGGCTAAGAAAGAAGGTAAATTACCGACTCATGAAGAAATCACATTAGAGGGTCCACAGATGAAATCGTATTGGGCGCTGTGGAATAGTCTGAGGGTGACAAATTATTGCCTATACCGTACATGGGAAAGTACTGATGGCAAATCGGCTAAAAACCTTATTGTAGTACAGTCTTCTAAAGTATGCGAAGTCGTGAAGAGATTCCATAACGGTACTGGTGGTGGACATCTAAGCGTAACGAAAACCATTAAGAAGTTAAAAGAAAGCTACTATTGGGTCGGTTGCAAGCAAGCCGTGATTGATTGCATAACAAAATTCCCACAGTGTGTTGCGGTCAGGGGTTCAATTAGAGTGAGTGTAACATCGCCACAGCAGTACAACTTTGGTGAAAAATCCATATCAGCGGATAGTAAGGGCTCTTCCCAAGAGCAGAAAAACGAGTTAAGACGGAGCTATGTCAATTCATCAAATGACAAGATTAAAGTCAGATACGAACGAGCGGCAAATTCGGAAGGCTTTACAGAAGGCCAGTTGGTTTTACTTTTTAATCTACAACGCAAGAAACGATTAACTCCCAAGCCGCAGACTCATTGGGATGGACCATATAAGGTGATCAAGAAACTAAATGACGTGGTGTATCGATTTCAGAAATATAAGAGTCCAAGATCAAAAATGCAGGTGGTACATTTAGAACGACTAGCCCATTATGGAAGCGGAGAATCTGAGCCTATTCGGGACGAATAGACTTAAGTGGAGGGCAGTGTTAAGAAAATAGATTTGTCAAAGAATTATTTATGGTTTTAGTTATAAGTTATCTTGTAAATTATAGTTTTATGTCATATTAGTTACTATTTTTATGAACGCCACTGTACTAAATTTTCAAGCAATTGTAATTGTAGACTTTAGATTTAGATGTATAAGTTATTTTAAAATAATTCGAACACAACCTTCTAGAAAATACTAGACGGTTCTTGAATCAACTAGGAATAGTTTTGAACTATAAATACAGGCTAACTCATGAAAGTTTAGTTTAGGTTGATTGGAGACATTAAACGGTTCAGATCGTTACTTACAATAGTGGTTAAAGTTTGTGAATTTCAATAAAGGTTGTAAAGTTGAATTCGTGTGTGTATTTATTTTGATTTGCAATTAAAAGAACTCAAAGGTTTATTAGAATGGGAATAAACCTTAACGCGTTTTATTAAGTAAAAACGTAACAATATTGATATATAGGTATAAATATATAATTATTTTAGACAATTATATTCGTTTACATTAATTTCAAGAAATTTAATTTTTATTTATAATATTTTGTTATTTTGTTGTTGCTTTCTACAGAAATTCATGTACCGTTTTAAAATTTTCAACGCCACAAGCTATGCAGCGTATGGAATTTTAAAACGCAATGTGAATTTCTGTAGAAAGCGTTGTGTTGCGTTGCGTTTTAAATGATTAGGGCCTTAAGGCTTATAGCACATGAGTCATCTTCCTCTTTAAATAGTATATACTCGCAATAAAGCTCAAAATTTAATTTTATATTTAGAAGTTTTTCTGTTGAATCTTTAATTAATGTTATTATCTGTGATTTGTTTTCTTTTAAAAATTTTTCAGAAATCAGATTTTCCTCTTCTTTATTTTGTAAATAATAACTAAAAATAAAAAAAAACTTATCAGTCAATCGTGAAAAACGTTTTTTTATTCATAACACACATACACTTTAAGCTAGGATCACACGATTACCACAAATGCACCAATATGGCACAATTTTAATTGTGCTTTATTGGCGCACAATAATGAAATTGCCCCCAATAAAATAGTCTTAAATCACACGATTGCCCTGTTTTATACAAATTTAATTGCGAAATGTGTACAATAATTGCGGCATCACAATCACACGATTGTTCTTATTTGTGTCAACTGCGAAAATAGCTTGTGGTAGTTTTTTTATTTGTTTAAAAGATCTAGTTGGCTTGTTTATTAAAAAAATGGAAATTTTTGTTGAATAGTTTTATTTTAAATTTTTTAAGTAAAATATATGAAATTCCAAAAATTTAAATATATAAATAAATAGAGAATATTTATATTCAAAAATAAATTCGCTTTAAATAGTTTCAATACATTTTGCTCCGTTTTCCTGTTTATATTCTTTTATATTGTCCTGAACAGCTATTGCACTAATTTAAAAAAATAATTATATATAAAAAGTTATTTTCGGGAATACAAAACTTAGTATTCATTTATTTATTATGGAGTTACTGAATTCCCAATTTTTATTTTTGATAAATTGAAATTTTATTTTTAATTTATTCCTACTAAAAGTAACACACAAAGTAAATTTATTAAAAAAGGCAAATATTGGCGCGTATTGTGTTGTTTAATTGCCGCACAAGAAGCCAATAAATATTTGTACATTTTTGTCATTTTTATTGACGCGCGCTTGCATATAAAGTAGACACACGATTGCCGCACCAGGGTTGCATTTTATTGGTAAAAGTAAGCACAATATTGCCCTCGATTGGCATTTGATTGTGCAGTCACACGATTGGGGTATTAAAAAGTGTGAAAATTGGTACATTGCGGCAATCGTGTGATCCCAGCTTTAGAAACCAAACATGGTTTGGTTTTGTTTTGTTTGATTTTATACGATTGCGTCATCTCTATTAATGTATATTCTAAGTTGTTGTTGTTGTTGTAGATAAGGAGGAGTAGGTTAGGATACGGAGGAATATTAAGGGTCATAAGAATTGCATCATAAAAAAATAATAATTATATATGTACATGTGGTTATTAGTTAAACTAAGAAGTTACTTTCTACATTTTTATAATATTGTAATTCGTAGTATTTATGTTATTGAACTGTTAAATTATGTAAAAAAAACTAATGTGCTGCCGACTGTTGTTGATAAAAAAAGTGGATAGAATTGCACTCTATGCATGAATAGTCTTTATCAATCGCACACATATAAATATATAATTTATGTAGCATACTCATAAAAGAGTACACAACCATCCTAAAAACACCAAAAACTAAAAAATAATATCCCATATATGACTACCAAAATCCTAAATTAATTTCCAAGACGAACACGTTCATGCAAAATTTTAACACCTTTGCACTTCTAAAAATCCTAAATAAACACAAATTTTTTCCACGTAATTTCCTTTTTATACCCTTCACCACAGGTAGAAAAGGGTATAAATAAGTTCGTCATTCCTTTTGTAATTTCTACAATTTTGATCCTAGATCCTATAAAGTGTATATATTCTGGGTCCTTATGAGGAGTGAAGTTGATTTTACGAAGTCCGTCTGTCCGCCTTACGTTTGATATGTGTTTTCAGAAGACCCTAGACATGATAGGGGCTACGTTGTTTTACATTTATATCTCATAGAGTCCACCATTACTTGCTATTGAAATTCAGCATGATCGGTCTACAAATGGCTGAGATATGATCAAAAACCCACGACTGCCTCTAATTTTTCGCATAAGATCCCTTGTGGTGTAATGAACAAATTTATCTTTTATTTTTTATCCTTTCTGTTTCGTGTACGGTTAGGGTTATGTCAAAGTTGTTATACACCCCGCTAAGCCACTTAGGATATGGTATATCTCTTGGCGAGTATTGCCCAAGGTTTTCCAAAATAAATGGACGACATAAATATTATTATAGACTCCAATAAAAGAAATGACTGGGCAAGGAAGTGATCTCTATACAAAAAAGCTGGAAAATTATTATTCGATTAGACCAATATTAAATTTGGAAAAAAAATAAACACAAAAAAATGTCGCTATATTCACTAAAGCTTCGATCGTCTCTGCCTTGATGACATTAGGAAGATACTCGCCTCATAACCCTCCCTGCCAGTGATCTCAATGGCGAATGTATTCCTTCTAAGATCCCCATTCTTTTGTGCCAATTTCTAACACATCACATAGTAAGAAAACTATTTAACCTCTTAGTTTGCCATAATGGTATTTAATTTATTATCAAACAAACTGGTGAAGATATTATTCAAGGTTTCCCTAACCGCTTATACAAAATATACAATTATGCAATTCAAGGAGCCTAAAGAGAGAAAAAATAATTGGTTTTTTTCTTTTGTAAAAACCCCTTAAGGGGCTTTATACAAAAATATTATAATTAATTTTTTGTTTCTCTACGAGTAAGATAAAGTTTTTACAAACCACTAACCAAATCAACCTAATGTAAATTAATGCTAAATTAAAATCAATACCCTTTAATGTCGGTAACTTTCAAAACAAATTATGTATATATAATATAACTTATCTATTTAACCAGAACATAAACTTTAACGTGCAATATTAGATGTATAGTTAATTAAATTAGTGTTAAAGTGTATATATTCTGGGTCCTTATGAGGAGTGAAGTTGATTTTACGAAGTCCGTCTGTCCGCCTTACGTTTGATATGTGTTTTCAGAAGACCCTAGACATGATAGGGGCTACGTTGTTTTACATTTATATCTCATAGAGTCCACCATTACTTGCTATTGAAATTCAGCATGATCGGTCTACAAATGGCTGAGATATGATCAAAAACCCACGACTGCCTCTAATTTTTCGCATAAGATCCCTTGTGGTGTAATGAACAAATTTATCTTTTATTTTTTATCCTTTCTGTTTCGTGTACGGTTAGGGTTATGTCAAAGTTGTTATACACCCCGCTAAGCCACTTAGGATATGGTATATCTCTTGGCGAGTATTGCCCAAGGTTTTCCAAAATAAATGGACGACATAAATATTATTATAGACTCCAATAAAAGAAATGACTGGGCAAGGAAGTGATCTCTATACAAAAAAGCTGGAAAATTATTATTCGATTAGACCAATATTAAATTTGGAAAAAAAATAAACACAAAAAAATGTCGCTATATTCACTAAAGCTTCGATCGTCTCTGCCTTGATGACATTAGGAAGATACTCGCCTCATAACCCTCCCTGCCAGTGATCTCAATGGCGAATGTATTCCTTCTAAGATCCCCATTCTTTTGTGCCAATTTCTAACACATCACATAGTAAGAAAACTATTTAACCTCTTAGTTTGCCATAATGGTATTTAATTTATTATCAAACAAACTGGTGAAGATATTATTCAAGGTTTCCCTAACCGCTTATACAAAATATACAATTATGCAATTCAAGGAGCCTAAAGAGAGAAAAAATAATTGGTTTTTTTCTTTTGTAAAAACCCCTTAAGGGGCTTTATACAAAAATATTATAATTAATTTTTTGTTTCTCTACGAGTAAGATAAAGTTTTTACAAACCACTAACCAAATCAACCTAATGTAAATTAATGCTAAATTAAAATCAATACCCTTTAATGTCGGTAACTTTCAAAACAAATTATGTATATATAATATAACTTATCTATTTAACCAGAACATAAACTTTAACGTGCAATATTAGATGTATAGTTAATTAAATTAGTGTTAAGAACGGGTTGTATTTCTTACCCCTTTTTTTAAATTGAAAAGCATTTACTTAGGTAGTTGTAATTAGGGATGCCAAACGGGAAATCCCGAAATCCCGGGATTTTTCGGAATTGATAAATCCCGAATCCCGGGATTTATTTTTATGAGTCCCTGGATTTTTAACATATCAACTTTTATGTACAAAACTGTTCGTTTTTATTGAATTTTTATACTATATGCAAAAAAATTATTAAAAATGATATTTGAGTTATATTTTTTATTGCAAATAATTCTTATTTTAGAGTTTAATTTTTGTTTTTGGAACACAGCGAGTATTTAAAATTTTCAATTTTTGCTTGATATATGACGACTATTTCTGGATTTTTGTATTTTGCTTAATAAAAACCATTATTTTAAGTAGAAACGAAATTTGCAGACTCACATCTCAAGCCTTTATTACAATTACGTTTAGCAAGTTCAGCTTTGGCTTAAGACATAATTCCAATATAAAAATGATTATTTTTATGCAAAATAAAGAAATCAAGAAATAATTGTTATATATCAAGCAAAAAATAAAAAGTATTAACGATCCAATTAAAGTTTTATTCAGAAACTAAAGAATTAAAGTTGATATAATTATAACAATTAAGTCGTAATATTGATGAAATAGCTCATATTCCTTCCGGTCCAATAAAAATAAAAAATTTGCTTAAAAAATATACGGTAAATAAAATAATTTTTTTTTTTATAAATAAACACTATTTGACGTATTCATAAATAAATTATTTAAACTTGAAATCTGTTTTAAGAAACATTTGTATAAACATTTTTTTTAAATAAATTTTAAACGTACTTTAATTATTGAATATGAATCTCGCTCTCACCCTGGAGGTGTACTGCACTGCAGTCGACATAGTTTTACAGTTTTTAACTCAGCTATCGAGATCGATGAGGAACTACACTTTGCAGTGTATTAATGTCGTCCCATCTTAATTCACATTAAAAATTGAATTGCTGTCAAAAAAACCGAAATGAATTGATCTAGAAAAACTAAGAGATACGTATATTTTTTTAAGCTTTTTTCAGAATATGATCAGTTTGATCATGGGTGAGGCCAGTGTTATAAACATATGTATAAAATAAATTGTTTTGTTGTTTTCCTTTTTAAAAATTTATGTTACGTATATAAAACCTTTTGAATATTTAAAAAGTGTTGTTTATTAAAAAAAGGAGCATTTTAAGGCAACACATTGATCCCGAAAAATCCCGAAATCCCGGGATCCACAAAATCCCGGGATTTCGGGATCGGGAATTCAAAATCCCGAATCCCGGGATTTTCAAAAATCAGTCCCGATTGGCATCCCTAGTTGTAATGCGTTTCTTCTATTTGTGGTTTCAACTATTTTTTTCATTTACTATGCACGAGCAAACTATTTGTTGAGGTATTTATTAAATAACTAAATGCACTATAGTTTCAAGCACGGCTACAAGTCTCCACTACATTCGGGATATGTTCAACGTTTGTTTCCTTTTCTGGGATACATTCTTTCCGGGATTCAATACGAAAACAATGCCCACAGGGATGATATTCGTGGAGCTTCAAGTGGTTATGATTTGCTGTAAATTTTTTTTCTTTACGTTTAGTTCTGTTTTTTTCTTTTTCTTTCCCTCGAAATTACGACTGCTCTAGGAATGTGTAAATTCTCTAAGCACACATTACTTCAAACATACCTAAGCTCAGCTTTTGGATGATCGCGCTCAAAACACACAACACTACATACACCAGTATCAATAAAAGCACAGTGGTGGCTCGCTATATGAGTCCACCACAAAGAAAATATTTAGATATGCCTGGAGATTAAATGTGAGCAATTTAAGATGCGGATTTCCCAGAGATTACATATAAAAAAATGGATGTAAAAGTACGTATACTTGGAGGCAAATACACAATAGTTTTCTATGGAAATTAATATTAACTACTTATTTTCATCACCAATGTAATAAAAAATATTTTACCTTTAATCTGTTAAGCTCAATGCTGAATTCTTAAAAAAACACTGTACTCTGGTAGTGATGTTAACTATACAACATCAATTAAATAAAATTCTTACAACCGAATGTACTTAATTCTTGTATTTTTTTTTTTTTTTTTTTTGTTAAAAGACTTAATAAAATGTTGCAAGCGTAATGATGTTAAGTGTTGGAAGTTAACCGGAAAAAGAATTTTATCATAAGAAGATGGCTGTTATAACACCTCTGTTTTAGTGTAACTGGCACATTATTGCCAGATCTTCAATTAATCATTTGTCAAATTTATTAAACTTCAAGGAAATTATTTTGTCAGAATGTTAAATTTGGGTACACTTTCTTTTAGTAGCAACAAGAATTTAATTGTGTACATGTTATTTCTTAAGAAATACATCTGTTGGAATAATAATTCTACAGTATAAATAGTATTTTTAGTATAACGTAATGATTGTAAAAAAATAATGATTCGTCCGTCTTCTCTAACGTATTGCAAAATCCTTGCAATACCAAGCGTTATAGGATTTCATGGTGTCCTAACGACAATCCATTATTATCCTATAAGCTTAAAAATTTCCTAAATATACAATTATTGATCCGAATATATTCTCCATTCAACCATTTATAACCGAATAAACATCAGATGAGCAAATTAAATGCAATCTACTTGACAGAAATATTACCGGGACTGAATGCAATAAATATGCAATATTTAGATATGGGTATGTATTGCTAGCAACATGAATATCTTATGATTAACAGGCAAGCGCGGACGAGAATCAATGGTATAATTACAACGTATATTAACATGCAGTTTGACCAGCTGTGTTAATGCCACTCAATAAAAGACGCAACACATAGAAATTATTTTTCCATATCCGGTACTTGTTTTATATATTATGAAATTAAAAGTTAAGATAAAATTTATGAAAAGGGAAGGGAGAAAAATCCTACATTACAGGGGTTGTTTTTTTTTTTTTTTTATTTTAACGTGTTAAATTTTTCGCATAACAACATATACAAATGTATGTAATATATGTGTACACATTAAATATCTAGTTGCTTGAATTTCTGCTTTAATGCCTTGTTAGCAACAGCGCTCGTAGTCGAGTTGTCTAAACGGCTGCCCAGGACGTTGCAAGATGCCGGTTCGAATATCGGCTGTGTTCCAATTTTTCAAAAAATAATTTTTTTTAAATTTTTTTATATATTAAAAAACGATTTTAAAACTTAGTTAACTGCCTATTTCACTAAATACGAAAGAACCTTTCTTTCGCACAAATACATTGAAAACAAAAACAAATTCTAAATCTTTGCTTTTGTTTTAAATGTATTTGTGCGGAA
This sequence comes from Pollenia amentaria, assembly GCA_943735925.1. Taxonomy (NCBI): domain Eukaryota; kingdom Metazoa; phylum Arthropoda; class Insecta; order Diptera; family Polleniidae; genus Pollenia; species Pollenia amentaria. The sequence goes on from OX031009.1 coordinate 65,491,656, forward strand.
AAAAGCGTTTTTCGATATCGTGAAATTGGCAATTAATTTTACAAATGGACGCTTGTTGTCCACACAGTATTGCCATGTTATTTTTTATCATTTTTAAAACAATCGCATGGGTTTTACGGAAATCCTATCATCTTCTCCTAACTCGTTTTGTAACACATTCTGTAAAAACTCCCTCTAAAGTTAATAAATCTACATTAAAATCTAGTATAAATAGACATGGTTTCAAATAAAAGCCCCTACTATGCTATAGTGATAAAAGAAGAAACTATTGATCAAAACTGTTAATATAGGTACTCTAAGTTGGGTTTTCAGATGACTTTAAATAACCCTGCGCCTCAAAACCCTCCCAAGCCTTGATTCTGTTGGCATTGTAATTTGGATAGAATCCCACACATAATTACCCTGTCACCTTACTCCAGTAGAAAACGATAAAAGTATTATAGCAATACATTTTATTTCCACAATTCCAAAAAACAAATTTAAATAGTAATTAAAATAAAAATATTGGTTGCAACTTAAACACAACCACCAGCTCGTGGGCTAGATAATGGGTTATAATATTTCAGAATACTAAGATATATATTTTTTTTTATCGATTTGAATAAGAATTATATAAAAATAAATGTCAAAGATAGTTTTCATAAAAGAATTCATTTCCAAAAAAATATGTCGTAAAGAAAACTTTAAATATTAATCCTGAGCATGGACTTAATCTTAATTAAATGCTTTTAACGTTTAAATACAAATTTAAGCTAAAATCTAAAATCTTAAAAATAAAACTTATGCTGAGATATCAGACAAATTAACCTTTCCGACTAGCATTTCATACCCTCGATACTGTAATATCAACAATATGTTAATCCCAGTAATAAAATTACTTTTTTTCTTAAGAGATGTTGACAAATTAATTTTTTTTTATTTATTTGTAATAATAATTAAATTAATATAAAATAACAATAATAAAAACAAAAAGATAAATAAGGTTGGTTGTGTATAAAAAAAAAATAATTTCTAAGTCAAGACAAGGATTTTTCAATTTTCAGACTGAAAGATGCACATTGAAAACAATCATTTCAAAGGTGCATGAATTTGTGGAAGAAATGTGTAGAGGATTGCTAAATTTAAGAACTCATGACTTTTTAGTCAAAGAGCATTGGTCATCTTCAAGGATTTGAAGATACATTTGAAGTCTGGTGAATTCGTTATTTCGTTTGATTTCGCAGAGAACTATAAATATGTTCTTCACTACGTCAACATTTTAAAAACAAAAGTAGCTTTGCAAATCTGATAGCTCATGAAAAAGATTTTAGAATGCCAGCTGAGTGGCATTTTCAATTTACTGCTCATCAAAAAGGAGCATGTGATGGTGTTGGAGCAAACCTCAAAAGAAATGCAGCGAAGTAAAGCCTCTAGTGCTCTCATCAAGATCGCATCTTAGATGCGACTGCTTTATTCCAGAGTTCCGAAAAATTCATATATGATCGCTCATATTTAACCAATCATGAATGAGGAATTTAAAACGTGTAATTTTTTTTCACAACCATGAATGAATTGTGAAATTTTCGCAAATTCATACATGAGCGTGAGGAAAAATAAATTGTTGCCTTTCTTCAGTCATGAAGAATGAGGGAACAAAAAATTTTCGTAACGCTCCTCACCAGTAATGTTGTTGTTGCTCGACAGTTTGCATGACCACAGCACGAAATGCCTTTGGGTGTATTTTGTTTTTGTTAAAGGTAACGAGTCAAAGTGTGTGTTGAATTTTTTGAGGCAAATATTATTTAAAAAAAAAAAACAAAGAGAACTGCACATATCGTCATCTTAATTGCAGAATAATATAACGTCACAGTTTACATGAGGAGCAAAAAACGTTGTAAAATGGAAATTAATTGAGATATAGAAGCAATTTTAAATATTTAGGTTAAAAATGCGATAACCAATTAATTTTTAAAGGAAAAAATATAATTTTTATTGTTATTTATTTAGTTATGTGTGTTACGTTATTTTAATTTCTAATTCTCTGAAAAAAAACGACGAATCATTAACGAAAGTATGATAGTAGATATTAAGTTAAACAAATATTTAAAATATTAAAGAATTAAATATTTCTGTTAAATTACAGGTATAATAGTATATAAAGATTATGTACATGGTTATAAATGCAATACTGCGCTTAAACATTAAATTTAAATATGCAGGAGTGTTTTGGAAATCGAAAACGCAAGAATTTTGAAGTTCTTTTATATACACTATTAATCCAATTTTTTTATAATTTTCTTATAGAATTCTGTTTAATAGAGAAATACTTGTATTGCATTTTTTTGTGTATATTTTACTTCAAAAATCTTATTAAAAAACACGACTTTTAAATTCTTGCATTTTGCATTTTCGATTTCAAGAACACCACAGATTGTTAAATGCACATATAAAAATGATAATCACACAATTAATATGTAGCATCATTAGGTTTGCGTTGACATGGTGAAACAGGTTTGATTTTCTGATTCAGCGCAGGCAGTACTGCATTTGAGATTAATTAGTTAATTTCTGAACAATTTAAATAAGAAGAATGAAAGAGTTTTTCAATTAAGAGTAGTTCTGATAGCAGCCCCCGTTTTCAGTGAACGAAAATGTTGTACAAAGAAGCAATGATCCTAAAAAAAATACTATTAGTATTTAATAAAGCGGTAAAAGGATTAACCAAAAATATAGCTAAACAAAATATTCCAGAACTTTATAAAAAAATGCTATTATTCTTAAGATGTAGAAGACAACTAATTTATTATTTAACACAAAAGGCTTTTTAACGGTTTTTTTGAGGATATTGATGAAGGACGACTTGGAAAAATGCACTCCTAACAATAATACCAGATTATTTTAAACAAACGTGGAAGAAATATTTCTATTGTATTATAAACATTCTATATAAATAATGAAGAAATATTCTGGTCCAATAGTAACAGATTCATTATAGGGAAATTCGACTGTATTAAAATTTATTAAAAAGTATACAATATATGTACACATATTAACTCATAAGGTTGGAAACGAAACAAATGATGGAAAATCATATTAGAAAATTAATGGCAGTCTGCTGGAAGCAAAAAACCAAGGACCTGCAGACGGTACTATTAATTCTTGGAAATTCTTTGCGTATGGGAGTACAATGGGTTAAGCTGTGAAATTTCTAACAGTCTAATGTAGAAGAAGCGGATAGTCATACTTAATATAGGTTTTGCAATACATTTATATATATATGGATTTGGTTTATATTAATTTTACAGCACTGTTTTTCTTTTTGCTTATGCAATAATTTTCAGTTTGATCACCTATTCTACTAACACGTTCAGAGTATGAAACAGAATACCCATTTTTGACGTAAAAAAAATTAATGTGTTCGTAAAAATTAGATACTTAATGATAAGCCATTTTTGATTTTGTTAATAGCTTGGATATTTTTTAAGGTGGAAGTTTAAATTTTTTTTAAAATTTTTAACGTGAATCGTTATCAATAAAAAAGTTTATTTAAAAATTTTTAATGACACATTGCTTTGCATTTTAGCAAAACATTCGTTGATGCTTTTAAAAACTTGGTTTTTTTCTTAAACAGACATAAAGTCAAAACTTATTGTAAAAAAAACCCCAAATACTCAATACGTGTTGTTATTGTAAAACAGTTTTGGTATTACCAACCAGAACAATGGGTTTTTCGTTGATAACATTTTTCTTAACTAGGTAACAAATATTTAAAATGAAAGTAAAAAAGGCTTGTTTTGCTAAAAATTATGTGTAAACTACCTTAGTTCGTAAAAGCAAATGTGACAGTAGGTATAATTATTGGGTAATGTCAGTTTTTGTAAATCCAATAATGTACCTACAATTTGTATATGGGTTTTAAGCAAAGTTGTAATAAAATATTTTTTTTCTGAAAATCAGAGTATGAAACAGAATACCCATTTTTGACGTAAAAAAAATTAATGTGTTCGTAAAAATTAGATACTTAATGATAAGCCATTTTTGATTTTGTTAATAGCTTGGATATTTTTTAAGGTGGAAGTTTAAATTTTTTTTTTAATTTTTAACGTGAATCGTTATCAATAAAAAAGTTTATTTAAAAATTGTCAATGACACATTGCTTTGCATTTTAGCAAAACATTCGTTGATGCTTTTAAAAACTTGGTTTTTTTCTTAAGCAGACATAAAGTCAAAACTTATTGTAAAAAAAAACCCCAAATACTCAATACGTGTTGTTATTGTAAAACAGTTTTGGTATTACCAACCAGAACAATGGGTTTTTCGTTGATAACATTTTTCTTAAGTAGGTAACAAATATTTAAAATGAAAGTAAAAAAGGCTTGTTTTCTAAAAATTATGTGTAAACTACCCTAGTTCGTAAAAGCAAATGTGACAGTAGGTATAATTATTGGGTAATGTCAGTTTTTGTAAATCCAATAATGTACCTACAATTTGTATATGGGTATTAAGCAAAGTTGTAATAAAACATTTTTTTTCTGAAAATCGTAAGCAAAAGGCTATGGTAAGAATATACTTATACAGCATACTTTCAACTAAATGAGTATTTTCCTTTCAAAATGCAGCTTTAATAATTTTCTGAAAATTTTTTAATTAGTTTATTTGAAACTGTGCGATACGTAGATACTATGTATATACATATTATCTGCTTCAAATTCTAATATAATATAATATTTTTTTATTGTAAAGGATCATTTGCTCAAAGAGAATGAAGCCATGCAAAAAATTGGAAATAATATAAATGATCAGGAAGTTTTAACCAATTCAAATTAAATGAACTGCAGCTTTCAAGATGCCGAATGCTTACGATAAAATAGATATTCATATCCAAATGAGCACGCACAACTCATCTGTACAAAACATACTTTAACCATTAAGCAGAAGCTAAACAGACTATGTGATGGAGATAGAGTGCCTTTAGGTTCCAATATACTTGATTATTAGCGCATATCTTATGGCACGGATACAATTTGTCGAGACTGTACTAGCTATTCCAGCCACTCAAGTTTCAGTAGATTGTTGTTTTACTGTATTAACAAAATTATTAACTGTACTGTTTTAACAAAATTAAGGTCTAAGCTTTCGAAAAAGTCTCTTTCCAATTTACTCATAACAAAGCTGAAATAAAACCTCCTAAATTTTTCTAATTTCGATGTTGATAGTCTCATAGTAAATGACTTTTCCTCTGAAATAAATTTATAAAATATACATACATACATACATGTATATGTATGTAGACATTCTTAAATATGTAATTATATCGTTAGTGCCTATTTAAAAAAAAAATATAGGAAATGCGTCAAGTATCCTTTTTTCTAATAAAATAAAAATACATATAAACTATCTATGTATGTATGTCTTTACTTTTCGGTTTACTAGCGGGACAAAACTTTATCTATCTATGTATTATGAATTATGTTTGTCGCTTTATAGACTCCGAAACTACTGAACCGATTTTCCTGAAATTTTTACAGTAACATCACGTGAGCCCTAAAAATAAAATAGGCTACTTATTTTTTTGATAGGGGCAGGGGAATTGGTACCCCCCATAGGATGCCAATATTAATTATCGCATATCTTAAGAGAAATTTTTACAGTAACATCACGTGAGCCCTAAAAATAAAATAGGCTACTTATTTTTTCGATAGGAGCAGGGGAATTGGTACCCCCCATAGGATGCCAATATTAATTATCGCATATCTTAAGAGCCGCTGCACGCATTTTGCTGAACTTTTTGCAGTAGGATCTTCTAAGCCCCAAAATTTAAATAAAATAGTAGCGGGGGAAGTGGTTCCCCCCATAGGACGCCAATGTTTAATATAGCATATCTTAAGAACTGTTATAGTGAGAATGTTCAAACTTTGTAGAAGTCACTCTTATGGTATACTACTCTATTGAGAATAAAAATAAAGCGGTAGGCGCAGGGGGGGAAATACCTCCCATAGGATGCATATATTAAATATCGCTCAACTGAAGAACTATAAAAGGGACAGTCTTCAAACGTGGTTAAAGCTACTATTATGGTAAAATATAAATTTCAATATAAAAATGGGCGGGGTTGACAGGGGAGGAGCAGTACCCCTCATAGATAGAAATATAATTAAGAGCCGCTGCACGCATTTTGTTGAACTTTTGGTAGTAGGATCTTCAGAGCCCCCAAATTGAAATATAATAGCAGCGGGGGAAGTGGTACCCACCATAGGACGCCAATGGTTAATATCGCATATCTTAAGAACTTTTATAGTGAGAATGTTCAAACTTTGCAGAAGTCTCTCTTATGGTATACTATACTTTTGAAAATAAAAATAAAGCGGGTAGGCGCAAGGGGGGAAATACCTTCCATACGATGCATAAATTAAGTATCGCTCAACAGAAGAACTATTAAAGGAAGAGTCTTCAAACGTGGTTACAGCTACTACTATGGTAAACTATTAATTTCAATATAGAAATGGGCGGGGTAGACAGAGGAGGAGCAGTACCCCTCATATAAAGAAATATTAAATACCATATATCTGAACACAAAAGTTATCAACCTTTACAGGACAACTTTCAAAACAAAAAAAAAGGGGGTAGGTGCAGGGGGAGCAAAAATAAATAAATTACACATTAAAAAAATACTGCAATTTTTTTCTTATTTATTTTTTTTACCAGTGTAGCGAAGCGCACCGGGTTAAGCTAGTCAATATATAAAAACGTTTGTTCCGTGTACGTGTTACTAAAAATCAAGAACCGCAGGACCGATTGACACTAAACTTGGACAATAAGTTAGTTTAGTCTGTAACCACGTTTCTCTTAAGTTTAATCCGGGAAGGTGTTGCTGTTGTCGAAATTATGGATTTGACCGAAATTCACAATGTATATTTATTAAGCAAAAATAAGTTTCCGCACAAAATTTTAACCCAGTATATAGCGCTGGGATCAACAGAATTTTTCATTTTAGTCTTATCTGCCGGTATTCAGAAGGTATGTACTATTTTGTATACATATGTAACTATGAATGGAGGCGATATGTGGCGCTAATGTGATGCTATTTAGATATTCATATTTGGGGAGACATTTTCCTTCAACTCAGAATGTATGAATTTTTACTGATGACAATTTGTTTTATGGACGTTCGAAAAAAATAGATTTTCAAAATATAAATAATGTTCTTACAAACAATTTTGAAAAAATTTTGGTTTCCGTGAGCAAGTATAATCATTTCAGCGTAGAATTTTACCATTAATAGCATTATTATGCATTTGTATATTAATGTCTTGATTTAATCTATACATTCAAATTTAGGCTTTCCTGATATAATATATTTACAATGTGTTAAAAATAAGGAACCTGGGTGCTGTTTCTCAAAACTACAAGCTACAAATCTACAAGTAAAATACATATGAAACTAAAACCAAAATTGTAAAATTGTGGCTTTTTTAACGTATTTTACTTGTAGATTTGAAGTTTTGAGAGCGCCCAGGTTTCTTTTTTCTAACACATTGTAAAAATATGATATATAAACTAAATAGAGCCAAGCAGTTTGGGATTCTTCCCAGCACTTTATCAAAAACAAAAAAAAACAAAAATACATTTATTCTAAAAATGAAGATTGCAAGCTGTTAAGCACTAAACAAAAATGGTTCAACTCGTGCCTTTTTGAGGATTTTGAGAGGCAATGTTGAAATGGATAATCGCCGAACATTTAAGAGCGTAAACCAAACTAAAACTCCTAATTATTTTAAATAAAAATGGAAAATATATAATATCTTTATAATGAAGTTTCTGTACAATGAAGTGATTTTATGGTTCCATGCAGATTTATTATAGGGAAGTTCGACTGTACCTACTGTCACATTTGCTTTTACGAATAAAGGTTGTTTACACATTATGTTTAGCAAAACAAGCCTTTTTTACTTTAATTTCAAATATTTGTTACCTATTTAAAAAAAATGTTATCAACAAAAAACCCATTGTTTTGGTTGGTAATACCAAAACTGTTTTACAATAACAACACGTATTGAGTATTTTGGTTTTTTTTTACAATAAGTTTTGTCTTTATGTCTGCTTAAGAAAAAAACCAACTTTTTTAAAAGCATCAACGAATGTTTTACAAAAACGATATACATATCGTTTGCTAAAATGCAAAGCAATGATCATTAAAAATTTTGAAATATACTTTTTTATTGATTACGATTCACGTTAAATATTTTAAAAGCAAATTTAAACTTCCACCTTAAAAAATATCCAAGATATTAACAAAATCAAAAATGGCTTATCATTAAGTATCTAATTTCCTTAAACAACATAATGAATAATCTTAATTAAAAAAAATTAGCAGAGTATTTGATATATTTTTACGAACAAATTAATTTTTTTTACGTCAAAAATGGGTATTTTGTTTCATACTCTAAACGTGTTAGTGGAATAAGTGATCAAACTGCAAATTATTGCATAAGCAAAAAAGAAAAACAGTGCTGTAAAATTAATATAAACCAAATCCATATATATGTATTGCAAAACCTATATTAAGTAAGACTATCCGCTTCTTCTACATTGGACTGTTAGAAATTTCACCCCTTAACCAATTGCACTCCCATACGCTAATAATTTCCAAGAATAAATAGTACCGTCTGCAAGTCCTTGGTTTTTTGCTTCCAGCAGACTGCCATTATTTTTCTGATATGATTTTCCATCATTTGTCACTTCATTAGCTACAATAAATTAAGTGTAAAAATAGTTTTGATATAAAAGGATCTTATGTGATTAAGATTAATTTTTTTTTAGATTATTTATCTGCTTGTTTTTATTATTATTATTTTAGGTGGCATGTCATAACGTCCAGTGTCATATTGTCGATGGACGTTATGCCACTTTCAAAAGTGTCGCAGTGTCCATGGACACTATGACACTTTGCAAATGGACATTATGAAACTTTCAAAAGTGTCATTAGGTCCATAATTACTAAAGAAGTTAAATACAAAAAAATGATCTGCATACACGCAGAGAAAAACATGTTTCATTATGGTCCCAACCAACAAAAATATTTTTAAAGAAACTAATTTAACAATAATATGGTTGTCGGTGACAATGATTTGGTTAAATGAAACATAATATGGTAAAAAAAATTTTAAAAATGGTTTTGCTGCTTTTTCTCTGGATGTATATATTAAATATATAACGAAAACACTTTTGGGCGCAAGGATTTTCTCCTTTATGGTATAGCAAATACCGGCTTCGCTAACTTAAGCTTCTCTGCACAAACACCGGCTTCGCTAACTAAAGCTTCTCTGCATAGTCGGCTTTCGTTCGCAAACAAGGCAGATTTTAGAAGCTTTACTTAGCGAAGCCGGTGTTTGTACCATAGAGGAGAAAATCCTTGCGACCGGCCGAAGGCCGGCTGTGCAGAGAAGCTTTAGTTAGCGAAGCCGGTATTCGTTATACCATAGAGAAGAAAATCCTTGCGCACGGCCGAAGGCCGGCTATGATCCCAAATTTGTTTACATTCTTGCTTGTTGTGGACATTATGACACTTTGCAAAGTGTCATAATGTCCGCGGACGCTACGACATTTCTTTGATGGACGTTACGACACTATGACACTGGACGTTATGACAAGCCACCTTATTTTATATTAATTTAATTATTATAACAAATAAATAAAAAATTTAATTTGTCAAGATCTCTATAGAAAAAAAGTGATTTTATTCCTGGGATTAACATATTGTGGGTATTACAGTATCGAGGGTATGAACTGCTAGTTAGGTATGTTATATACCGCTGGAAAGGTTAATTTGTTTAGCTCTCAGCATAAGTTTTATTTTTACGATTTTAGAAACACTTACACACAAAGAGGAAAAAATTCAAAATAGTGTATCTGACTTAGAAATAATTTTTTTTATAGATAAGCCACTCGCGGCCCAAAAAGCGACCAGAACTACCTTAAACGAAAATACCTAAGCTTTCTTTTGAGCAAAAAAGTAAAAAAGTAGTAGTTAAAAAAAATCTTTTAAAAATTTAAAAAAACAAACAAAAAACAGTTTTTCGAAGGTTGAAGAAATAGCTATCTAATTTGTTTGGGACAAAATTTTGCTAACACCAATAGATAATAAGTTACATGGATGAGAAAGAACACCTGTTTGGCCAAAATATCAAATTTTGACCCCCTCTAACTACAGAAACTTTTTGACCGATCTTGTTGAAAATTTGAGTCTAAACTACTATCCAATAGGATAACCTTTAAATCTAAATAACTTATAATATAAATTAAATATCGTCGTTGCTTTGGCAACATCGGTTATGTGCAAAATTTTAAAATTGTTTTTATTGCTCCTTTTGAACCATTGTAAATGATACATCTACCCACAAAACATTTCATTGATATCTTTACTGGTACAGAAGTTAACGATATTAGCTATGTGTTACATACATACATATTTATGTGTCACTATTTGTCATTTTTTAAGAGGACAGTCCTTGTTTTTGATACGATGGCCTTTCAGATTTTCTTCAAAAAAGGGGACAGTAGATTGGCCTTTTTTGAGTAAATTGTCCTTCTGTAAGATTACGACTTTTTCTGTAAACTCAGAAGTTATAAGTTTAATTTTCCCAAAATTTCAACTTCAGTACATCAAAACACGCTGGTTGCCATTAATGCCAGCGTTAGATCAAATTCTACAAATGTTCGTGCCATTGAAAGAATACTTTCTCTTTCACCAAAGGTGCCCGATGATATGGCAAAACTATTATATAAGTTGGCAGGTAGTATTCTGTATTGGTTACTTAAGAATCACTTTTAATAATAAAGTTTATTTACTTTTTTTTTTATCAAAAATGAGTGATATATAAAATAAATATATTTTTTTTATTATTAAATATTTTGTTTTAAAGACTTTCACATAATTTTTTATATGAATTTCTAGGCATTTCTTAATTATTTTTATAGACAATAAAATAATCCCCATAATCATAAAAATTATTTTTGATTAATAAAAGTTTTATTAAAAAAAATTTCATAGAAAATTCGTTTCTTTAACCTGATATAACCCTAAAATATTTTATATGACTATGGGGGTAAGTCTGTATATTACTAGTAGTTCTACTTACTAATATCATATTGTTTGAATTATCGTATTACCTATCCAATAACCTTAATTATTTATCAACTTTTTATCATTTTTACAACATTTCGAAATGTCCTTTTTTCATTGACAAATATGGTCACCGTACACATATACAAAATGTTCATACAAAAACAGCTATGTGTAAAATTTCACTTAACCGTTTTACAAAACATTTAAATTTCAACAAGTATTCCATTTTTTTAAAAAAAGGGTGCCACGGTGGGCTAGTTGGTAGTGAGCTAGTCTATTTCTGCAGATACGATTCCCACCTGAGAATCCCTTGATATGTCAGGGCCAAGGTTGGTAAATACTAGAGAGCTAGGCAAAATTTTTTCAAAATTATGTATATTATTTCACACTACTTCCAATCACCGTATTTCAGAGTAAATATAAATAACAAGACTTGGCTCTCACCAAAATACATAAAGCATCATTCTAAAAGTTTTTCTGCACAGCTTTGTTAGTGGTTGTGGTTAAAAAAACGTATTAACAAAAAAACAAGTAAGAGTGCTATATTCGGCTGTGCCGAATCTTTGATACCCTCCACCGACAGGAGTGAGCTCTATATGATAAATACATATATATTATTAACTAAGCTTCACAAAAACGAGCGTCAGCATTAAAATTAGTTGCGGTTTAGACATGAATTAAATTATTGACCGACAATAAGAAAATTTTATGAGTTTCTTGTTAGGACTTTGAACATGCTTGAGTAAAATATCATGATTCGTATTTAGCCGAACTAAAATGATTTTTAGGAGGGTAATTTGTATTGGGCCTATGGTAAATTATGGCCCAATCATCCGAAAATTCTGAAGACTGATTTCTAGTATTACAAAAAATAAATTAGAATAAATTTCAATACAGCAGTGTAATTAGTTTTAGCGTTAACAGAAAATTTCACAAATTTGCATGATATTTTTTCTGGCCATATGAATTTAAGTAAGACATTTTACCGCAATATCTATATCTGTGATGGTTTAAGGCGAATTTTATTATTTTCCCAAAGTGAGCTTTATTTGGTTTTACATGGAGGCCACACGATCAATTTTCGTCTTTCAATTCCTTTCAATTTACTCTCACTCTCATTTTTCTTACTAACACACTCACACTCTTTAAATTGATGAAGAGATTGCTCTCAATTTTAACTATCCATTTGTTTGGAAATTTTACGTTCAATTTAACAGCTGATTAGAAGTTTAGTGAGCAAATTTCAGTATAAGTTGTTTTCTTGATGACATCTTGAAAGTAAATTGCGTGCAGCCTACGTCACAGCTTTCAATTTATGTAAATTTTGACAAACAGTATATGTAAAAGGCTATCAACAAAAAGTTGATCGTGTGGCCGCAGGGTAAGGCGCAATAAGCTGTTTTCCGAGAGTAGGGTTAATACGGGGCCTAGGGTAAATTATGGACCAACCTTCACGAAATCTGGCAATCTGATTTCTCGTCCTATAGAACTGTGACGTACCGAATTTAAGTATGCTAGCGTTATTTATTGCGGTTTTAGGCGTACTAAACTGTTTTCCGGAAGTAGGGTTTATATGGGGCCTAGTGTAAATTATGGACCGATCTTCAAAAAATTTTACAGTGTGATTTCTGGTCCTAAAAACTGTGACGTACCAAACTTTAGTATGATAGCGTTCTTTATTACGGTTTTAGGCGTACTAAACTGTTTTCCGGGAGTAGGGTTTATATGGGAACTAGTGTAAATTATGGACCGATCTTCAAAAATTTTTACTTTGTGATTTAAGCTCCTATAAAACTGTGACGTACCAAATTTAAGTATGATATCGTCATTTATCACGGTTTTAAGCGTACTAAGCTGTTTTCCGGGAGTAGGGTTTATATGGGGACTAGTGTAAATTATGGACCGATCTTCAAAAAATTTTACCGTGTGATTTCTGGTTCTATAAAACTGTAACGTACCAAATTTGAGTGTGCTAGCGTTATTTATTGCGGTTTTAGGCGTACTAAGCTGTTTTCTGGAAGTAGGGTTTATATGGGGCCTAGTGTAAATTATACACCGATCTTCAAAAAATTTTACAGTGTGATTTCTGTTCCTATAGAACTGTGACTTACCAAATTTAAGTATGATAGCGTCATTTATTATGGTTTTAAGCGTACTAAGCTGTTTTCCGGAAGTAGGGTTTATATGGGACCTAGTGTCAATTATGGACCGATCTTCAAAAAATTTTACAGTGTGATTTCTGGTACTATAAAACTGTGGCGTACCAAATTTAAGTATGCTAGCGTTTTTTATTGCGGTTTTAGGCGAACTAAACTGTTTTCCTCGAGATGGGTTTATATGGGGCCTATGAAAAATTATGGACCGATCGTCACGAAATTTACCAGTACGATTTGCAGTCGTACAAGCCAAATTGGAGCAGAATTTTATGTCATTCCGTGCATTAATTAACCATTTATGTTAGTTTTTGTATCAAAATGATCAATTTTTTCAGGGTGGTGGTTCCACATTTTGATTCATAGTTCTGATCCTACTCAACCGATGTTGCTGGATTTCAATCCCAAACTGCTTAGGATATTTACAAGCAATTTGAGACCAAGTTTGTTCTTTTCTTTTGCGTTTTTTTAAAGTGAGCGTGTTTTCAACAGACAGACAGACAGACGGACATGGCTAAATCGACTTAGAATTACTCAAGGATCCAGAATATATATACTTTATGGGGCCGTAGATGTATAATAAAAAAGTTTCACACGGAATGACAAACTTAGTATACCCTCATTCACCACAGTGGTGGTGGAGGGTATAAAAAATCAAACCAAATGCATCGAGTACAATAGAACACATATAAACAACGTAAAAATATAAAACAGCAGAGTAATTGAATATCTTTTTGTGTTTAGAGCAGTTTATGAGAAAACACTTTCTTATATGCATCAATTTTAAGTAATAATTATCAATCCATAAGACAATATTCATTAAAACCCCAAATGTTTCTTTCTAAGCAATTTTGTCTTTAGTCTATTACTACAATCAAAATCTTAAAACATGTTTTAAATGCTCTATTTATCTATTTCTAGTTCTTATTCAGCTTTATTTTATTCTATGGTTTTTTGTATTTTTACCTTCTGTATGTAACACGAGCTTCACACTTTGTTGAAGCTAAAAAGTCCATATTAGCCAATCCCATCGCTGAGAATATGTGAGTCAGCATATTCTCAGCGATTACTTAAAATTTACTGATTAGGTTGCATTTTTATATGCATTAGTGTTAGTGTATTTTTAAGTACTTAGACTTAAGAATTATTTGTAAAAAGGCAATCATAAAATAACTTGTAAATAGAAAGAGGCTGTTCAAAAATGAATAAAGATTACTTAAAAAAATATCAAAGTTAAAACTGAAATTCTTAATTATTTCATGGCGATCCTGCCAAGTTAAAAATTATTATTTGTTTAAAATAAAACTAAAAACGGTGTTAAATAATAAAAACAATAAAACATGCGCACGAATAAAAACCAAAACTGGAAACTACAGAAGCAACTAAGAAAAAAAATAGCTAAAAATCGTATATGAGAAGGATGTCTCCCATACCTATCAAGATTCATTCAGTGTAATTCCAAACGGAATTAAAGAAGCAATAAATGAAAAATAGCCAAAAATCGTATGTGAGAAGGAAGTTACGATTATCAATATTATTATTTCAATAAAAAAAACTTAATTTAAGGCAAATAAATTTAAATAAAAGAAAAAAAAACCGCAAACAAACAAAAACATTTACTTTAAAAACAAGAATTTTTCTAAGATTTTGTCCTATTAAATTCTCAAAACGAATTTCAATTTTAAGGGAGAGTGACTTAAAAATTTTAGCGAAAAATTTAAAAATAAAAAAAAAGGAAAACTTATCTCATTATCAACGATTTTTTTCAAATAAAAATTTACTTAAAATAAAATTGAAATGGTAAAAAATTAGTAAACATGTTAGAAAAAAAATCCTTCAGCCGTGCAACTTATTTTAAAGGCTTTTAATATAATTTATGTATTTTTACAAAATAAAAGCAAAAAAAAAAAAATATTAATAAAAACGATAAATATTAAACCTAACTAAAAATAAAGACTTCATTCCAGTCGTTTTGCTTGTGAAAAAAAAAATTTTTTTAATTCCTTTTATTATAATAATACTAAACTTATAAGCATGCTTATATATACATATATGTTCCTTTAACTCCCACTGGAGCATAGGGCGCCAAAGCCAAATAAGCATGCTTACTTCATTAAAATTAATAAATATTACAAATTTTATATTTTTTCTTATAATAAAATTAATTAATTAAAATCTTATCTTAAGAATTTAATATAATAACTAAGCCTAACATAAAAAATTATATAATTAATAAATAACCACAGTCAAAAGTGGTATAATCAAAATAAAACTACATAAATAAATAATATTGTACTAAAAACTAATTCACCGCTGTATACATTGTACGTGTCCCTGCAGTGGTATAATATAAAAGGATTAAACCGTTTCGATCATCAATTGGTGATGACCGGCGTATGCCATTACCACTATTCACCCTGAAACAATGGTGAAGGTCGTAATGACATGAGTTCCCTTAAATATAAGTATTAACACGCCCCAGGACGAAAATGACATACTAACAAGTCGCTGGCCGTGTAAACTTAACTTAAGTAAAACTTATTGTAAACTTGCCTTTTGTAAATGTAAATGGTCAAGCTACTAACGAACGTATTCTTTTGCCTGAACAAAACAAGAAACGGCTAAAAATATATTTCACCACGTATGTTTTGGGCATACAAATAAATTTTCTGCAGTTAATCCTCTGCTCGATTTGGAGCATAATCACTAGGCTAAGATCTTTAGTTTTTTAGTATTTTCTTTAAATATATATATTAAATTAGAATTATTAGTTAAATTTACCATATTTCGCTTTATAAATCAAACACTTTCTTCAGTTAGATTTAAATGTTTAAATTTAAATAATTAATAACTTTGTTATTACTTTAAATTTAAACACATCCCTTTTGCTTATAAATTTTCTGACATCTTATAAGTATGTATATCTCAAAGTTCACAATCCTAGAACTTTAAATCCAAATATATCCTTTTTTTGTATACTTTATTTAAATTTAATCTTGGATATACGAAATCCTCTCATGCATATGAAATCTCATTACTTTAAGTAAATCTATAAATGCATATTCTTATTTCATGGCATATTCTTGAAATATGAGTTTCAAATGATTCTTTAACGTGTACACAAAATTTTACTTTAGTACATATTCCAGAAACTATATATATATAAGCTGATTAGACTAATATTAATTAGTTTAATAAACTTATTTCATTTTACAATCCTTGTAAAATAGTTTTACAAAATATTTAACTCTTGAATTGCTAAGAATTGTTTACCTTCATTTTTATTTTAGTTTACGCGGGACGGCCGCACTTTCTTTTATTAGTTCATTTCAGTTTATTATATTAACAATATAAGGAAATTTAGCCTAACATCTCCTTAAATTATTGTTAGCAAAATCCCCTATAGTACTGATTCTGCTACAACGTGCTGGTAGACGTTTTCTATAGTACTATAGTTGCTAAATTAATTTATATAAACCACCAAAATTGTTTCCTTAAGAATGCGCGTGCTCACTGAAAGTAATTTATACATGAGCACAATCCTTACTTCTTAATCAGTTACCTTAATAATAATTAAATTCAGTTAATTATCCTTATTTCGAAACAATTTTTAAATATGGGCGGTACGGATTCAAAGATTGAAAAACCTAACGCCAATGTTGTCAATGACATTGTAGTTAAAATTGAATTCCCTGCTATCTATTTCATAATAATGATATGTCTAATAGCTATGCAACTCATCAACTTTATATCAACTTCATAAAAGATCTTTGAAAAAATCGTATACTAGAGCAGCATCAGTGGCAAATCTAGACAAAGTCTAACCTCTTATTACCATAATGCTCTGTTTAACTAGTGACTATTCTGTAAAAATATATAACTTCTTATATTGTAACCATAATAAATTAAAAAAAAGGTTCACAATATTGATTCGAGTATTCAACGGTTTATTCAATCATATATTCCTAACAAAATCCGTATATAAATATACAACTTAATGGAATGGGAAACCATTGTGTGGAAAGCAAAATCAATAAGAGACGAATTCCTTAAATTTCATAAATGCTTAAATGTTGACAGGGATACAAAACCAGAAACTGTCAATAAGCATATCAAGAAATTAAGAGTACTACTGAATATGAATTACAGTAGACTAACGAAAGCGCATCAAACCTCCGCTGATGCCTTTTATTCTGGCCTACGTGAAAGTACCACTCTCAATTCATGAACCTTTAGTGTTCAATCTTTTACCAGAAATAGAACAAAAACAAAAATCCACAATGCCTCAAACTCTAATAGAATTTTTAAATACAGCCTCAAGGTTAATTCCAGATTTCGATGGAAATTTTATCGATGCCATCAACTTAGTAGATTCGATAAAGGAAACTCACGAGTCAGTCGCTGTAAACCTTATCAAAACAAAACTAAAAGGAACAGCAAGAGACTTAATTTCTTCAGAATCCACATTATCCGAAATAATTACCAAACTTAGAACAACAGTTAAATTAGCAGTTATTAACGCAAAACTTATGAGCGTTAGACAAAGCGGTAAGAACAAAAGAATTAAGATAATTAAGTAAGAAGCAAAAGAAATGGAGGACTTGACGAAAAAACTTCAAACAGCGTATATTAGAGATAGATTACCTCATGAGGTAGCTAACAAATACGCTACCCGCTCAGCCGTAACGGCAATAACTAAAAACGCTTCTAATGATAGAGTCAAGCTGATCATGGAATCAGGAACCTTTAATAATATGAATGAAGTTTTAACTTAATTTATAAGCAGTTGTACCGAAGTATATGGTCTAGAAAATTCCATTCTGTCCTATGGTTTGTAACGCCAAGGCTACAATAACAACAATGGTAACCAAGGTACACGTAGAAACCCAAATATTAACCAACACAAAAATTTTTCCACAAATAGAAACAATAGTTTCAATCAAAATAGGAATAATAATGGATCCTATCATAATAACAATAGCAACCGTAACAATGACTATAACAATAATTCCGGTTCGTATCGTAATAACAATGATAACAAAAACCGCAATAATTTACTAAATAGAAATATACATGTAACAGCAGCAGAAAACTCGGGAAACGGGGAAGCACCCCTAAATACTCAGAAGGGTCTAAAACCTACAATATTAATTTAAATTTATGTAGCTATTTGCGCTGTAGAACTACGCTAAATGATACCACTTCAATATTTTTAATAGATACTGGCGCGGATATTTCAATTACACGGTGCTACAAAATTTCCTTTTTTGCAAGCACTTTCAAAGTGACCTAGTGTATGTTATACGTCTAGATGAGTGTATTATAAAACCGGTTTGAAAAGTTTCAATATACCTCCAAATTCCCGAGTTATGGACCAAAGAAATTTTTTTGATACTGCTACTTTTAAACATTTATAACTTTTTTATTTATTAACCGATTTTTGAAATTCAAACGGTTTTGGAAAGCAAAATAGTTGTTATTTTCAAATATGTATACTTTTTATACAATATTAGCACAAATATGAATAGATTTTTTCAATTATATGGAAAATTTTTAATTTTTTTTAAACTTTTAAAATTTCTACGAGACTTTTTTCCGAATTTAGTTTAAAGACAACAAATATATTAAAGACAGTATTTTTCTGAGTAAAATGAGACATCATTTATTGAAATCGGTTGAGAAATGAGGAAGTTATAATACTTTTTGCGAACAAAAGAGTGGAAACCTGTTTCGATTAGATTAGCATGATTTAATAAAATAACTTATCTAATAAAACTTAACGAATTTATATTTGTATCACCAATTTATACATGAGCATTTTGAACAAACATATTGGGGTTCATTCCAAGCACTCCTTACGTACGACCGATCAAAATATATAGTCAATTCACAAGGTATCCTAACATGTCATATTGTCAAAATGTCCTAATATTTCACAATGGTTTAAAAATATTGTTGTACGGCTCAGACGCTCAGCGCTGGACTTTTCTGATTAATTACGACAGCACAATAAACACAGCAAGCAACGTTCTATTTATTTAAGACACTTTTTGTTAATTGACTAATAGATTATAAGCTTTTACCACACATTTTTTTTACCAATTCGATACGATATTTTTTGTCAACAAATAAGCCACAAATGTAACAAAAAAGAATACGCTTATTACACATTGTAAAGGTGGGCAAACTTCGTATTGGATTGTAATAAAATATTAAAAATACACTTCACTTAAGCACAATATTATTGTAAAAAAAAAATACCTTAATTTAAAAAAAACATTTTTTTCTAATTCGACTTTAAAAACACTAACTAAAAAACAGAAGTTTTGCAATTATCAAAAAAAAAAACAGTATTTTTAAAAAGTACTTTCAATAATGTTTATTTTAGTGATGGGTCCGTGAGGGGATATTGACTCACACTCACTCAAACAAGAGAAACATTTTCTAATCACGCACTGACATCGTGGCTCATTTTAGTTCTATATACATTCACAATCTCGTGATTAAACTCAAAATATCGCGTGATTCACGTGAATAATGTTTAAACACTCTGCGTCAGTGTTTTTGAAGTGAACCACGCAAAATCGGCACACGTACTCATCTCTGGTTCAAGGATCTTTTTTGTTGCTTTCTTACACTTTCATGCTCTTTCTCTCATACTCTCTATACTTTAGTGAACTCCTACACTCAGCATACTAAACTCATATAAAAAAGAACAAAAATTGAGCTATTTACAAGTACAATTGACTTGATTCTCTTAAATTTCGTTTGTCATTAGCAAAAATTCGAGTTCTTATTATTTTTTTTTGTACCTATATATTCAAATTTACTTGTTTAAAATAAGCGATTTTTATTGTATTAACAAAAGAAAAAAATAGTCTTTTTTAAGGAATTTTAATTGTTTTTTTGTTATAATAGCTCCTCATAAAAAGTACTATAACTTCCTAATTTCTCAACTGATTTCTACAAATATATATTTGGCTTTAAACTTAATTCGGAAAAAAGTCTCGTAGAAATTTTTAAAGTTTAAAAAAAATTTAAAATCTTCCATATAATTGAAAAAATCTATTCATATTTGTGCTAATATTGTATGAGAAGTATATAAATTTAAAAATAACAATTATTTTTGTATTTTTATATTTTGCTTTCAAAACCGTTTGAATTTTAAAAATCGGTTAATAAATAAAAAAGTTATAATTATTTAAAAAATAGCAGCCTCAAATAAATTTCTTTGATCCATAACTCGGGAATTTGGAGGTATATTGAAACTTTTAAGCCCGGATTCGTAACGTGCTCAAAAACACCTTTAACGCACACTAGGTCATTTCAGAAGTGCTTTTCGAGTGTAGCACAGTGTTATTGAACACAGCCAGGTCTTAAATGAATCTATAAATGATTTCAATAGAAAAAATCTAAATGGCATTGGCCAAGGCATAATCACAACATTAGGTAGTGTAAAATTAGAACTAAAAATATACCGATATTTAATAAAACACGTTTTTCAGGTAGTAAAAGATGATTTTCAAATACAGGTAGATGGAATTATTGGAATGGATTTCATACGAAAGTATAATTGCATCCTACAATATTCCAATGATAAAGACTAACTTATCCTTCGATCAAACGAAATTGATCATGATATTGGAATACCACTTAGCAATGGTCCAACTATAAATTCCATATCAATCCCGGCCAGATCTGAAGTAATAATAACTCTACCAATAGAATCATCCGAACAACATGTTTTGATACCTTATCAATCCATTCAAAATGGCGTTTACGTCGCAAATACCATAACTTCCAAAATAATTAATACAACTGAACAAGATTTAATAATTACTGATATTAAACTTGGTACTGAAAATCTTAAAGATAACAAGATAGTCAAACAAAATTTTACGCCAGCCACCTCCAAAAAAAATTGGAAAGACTTTCAAGAAACTTTCCATCATTCGTTGAAACTGATTTGAGATCCCTATGTAAAGAATTCATAGATATTTTTGCCTTAGATTCTGAAAAATAACGGTCAATAATTTTTACAAGCAAAAGCTTAAAGTAAATAACTCACAACCTGTCTATATCAAAAACTATAGAATCCCTCATTCCCAAAAAGAGGAAGTCAATAATCAGGTTGATAAGCTAGTTAAAGACGATATTGTTGAACCATCGATTTCAGATCACAATAGCCCCATACTCTTTGTACCAAAGAAACCTTTACCCGGTACCACACAAAAGAGATGGAGATTAGTGGTAGACTACAGAGCAGTAAACAAAAAACTGGTAGCCGGTAAATTCCCTTTACCTCGAATCGACCATATTCTTGATCAATTAGGTAGAGCTAAATTCTTCTCTTGTCTTGACCTGATGTCAGGTTTTCATCAAATATAACTTGAAGAAGAATCTAGAGATATTACATCCTTTTCCACAGATAAAGGATCTTTCAGATTTAAAAGATTTCCGTATGGTATTAAAATAGCCCCTAATTCTTTCCAACGTATGATGTCATTAGCGTTCTCAGGTCTATCTCCAGCACAAGCATTCGTGTATATGGATGACCTAGTAGTAATTGGTAGTTCCAAGGAACATATCTTACGTAATCAAAAAAACGTATTTGAGTTATGCAGAAAATATAATCTGAAATTACATCCAGATAAATGTTCATTTTTCTGTAACCAAGTTACATTTTTAGGCCATAAATGTACCGATCAAGGTATCCTGCCTGATGATAGCAAGTTTTCTATAGTACAAAACTATCCTACACCAAAAATGGTGATGAAGCTAAACGCTTCGTAGCCTTTTGTAATTATTACCGAAGGTTCATACCAAACTTTGCTGAATCATACAGACATATCACCAGATTGTCAAGAAAAACTGTACCTTTTGAATGGAACAAAGATTGCGAATAATCTTTCCAGTACCTCAAAACCCAATTACTAAGTCCAAAAATTTTACAATACCCTGATTTTTCTAAAAAAAATTTTATTACTACAGACGCAAGCAAACGTGCTTGTGTTGCTGTCCTTAGTCAAGAAAAACAAGGAATTCTAATGCCAATTTCATACGCTTCTAGATCTTTCACTATAGGTGAAAATAACAAATCTACCATAGAGCAGGAACTAGCTGCAATACATTGGGCTATAAAATATTTCAGACCATACATTTACGGCAAAAAGTTTGTAATCCAAAGTGATCACAGACCACTTACCTACCTATTTTCACTAAAGAATCCCTCCTCAAAGCTCACCCGTATGAGACTCGACCTCGAGGAATACGACCTTGTAGTCGAGTATATTAGGGGTCAGGAAAATACAGTGGCAGGCGAACTTTCATGCATAGAGTTTCAGGATATAAAGAACATTGAAGTCAACACAGTACTGAAGGTTACAACCAGACTTCAGGCAAAAACTTCTTCACCGATAACAGAATCGCCCAAGTTAAACGTATATGAGGCTATAAATGCCCATTAGCACCGTAAAATACCTAGATTGTATTTTACTAAGGATAATGCAATTATCCATAAGGGAAAGCGAGTTCTTTCCGAATTTTAGTTGAAGGACCTCATTATTAAAAGAAAAGTCGACTTAGGTCACCTCTTTCTAAAGCTTGAAAAAATAGCTAATAATATTGGCCTTACAACATTGCTACTCTCACTAGATGACAGTATGAATTGATATTAATACCTTTAAAAGTAAAGGTAACAAAATCTTGCAAGATTCTAACTTAACAATAGTGCTCATACCGAAACTTATTAAAGTTTCAGCTGATTCTGAAAAACTGCGAATTATGCAAAAATATCATGATGATCCAATTACTGGTGGACATCCAGGCATAACTTTAAGAAATTAATTTAAGAAAATAAGACTTCAATATCATTGGAAAGGCATGACTAGAGACATCTCTAGATACGTCAAAAAATGCCTTGAATGCCAAACCAACAAAACCACGGTTAAAGGCAAGGAGTACCTCGTTTTAACACCAACTCCTCTAAAAGCTTTTCAAAGAGTAATAATCGACACAATAGGACCTCTCCCACGGTCTGATCACAGAACGAATACGCTGTGACTATTATGTGCGATTTAACCAAATATCTAGCGGCTATTCCAGTAATAAATAAATCCGCCAGAAATGTTGCGAAAGCCTTTATGGAAGATTTTATTTTAATATACGGTCCAATGAATACCATTGTAACGGACCAGGATACTGAATATATGAACCAAGTACTCACGGAACTATGCAAACTGATGAAGATAGAGAAATTACACTCTACTGCCTAATGAGACACTCGGTACTGTTGAGAGATCTCACAGAACATTTAACGAGTATTTAAGATCTTATGTTTCATCAGACAAATCTGATTGGGATAATTGGTTAAAATTTTTTGTATATTGTTACAATACAACTCCTTCTACAGCTCACGGATATTGTCCATTTGAATTAATCTATGGAAAAATTCCAAAGGAGCTAGATTTTACCAATACCAACAGCATAGAACCTCTTTACAACGTTGATGCTTACGAAAAGGAAGTTAAATTTAGACTCCATGTAGCCCAACGTAAAGCAGCTAGTCTTATTGAAAATGCTAAACTTCTTAGACAGAAGATATCCGATGATAATGCCAATCCTATCACACTCTATGCTAATGATTCTCTCCTAGTCCGCATCGAAGCAGGACACAAACTAGATGCGGTCTACAAGGGACCCTTCATAGTAAAAGAAATTGATATTTTTAACAATGTCACATTAATGGACGCTCAGGGTAAACTTTTCACTGTCCATAAGAACAGAGTCAAAAGACTCCCCAATTAAAAAAAAAATCGAAAAAAAGTTATACCGCTGTTAAAATTAATATATTTATATTAAAATTAATGTTAAAAATAATATTATTAAACCACTAAAACAAAGGAGCTAAATAAATCCTTTGTATATTTAATTCTTTGTTTTCCATGAATTATATTCTTACAATTTCATATACAAACCTATATGAATCAATAATATAAATTTATTATATTATACTCCTTAAAAAGTACTTATCGTATGGTACATACATTAAACATTACTTAATAATATTTTAAACCTACCTTATTATTTTATGCTATCGTTTTGATTCACAAATGTGCATAAATACTTTAATTCCCTCAAAGAATCTTAGGTCCTTAAATTTTTTTCTTTCTTCACCTTAAAAAGGGAAGGGAATAGGTCAATAATTAGAACTAGACCATATTGTCCTCTATTTTAAGAAAAAAAATTTTGCTTGTATATATTTCATCGTTGTATTATATTAAAGAAAAATCAACCTAGTATGGATTATTCTTTTCCGAAAAAGGGAGGTGTAGTATGTTTGACTAGTCGTTGTTACCATACCTTCTGTATGTAACACGAGCTTCACACTTTGTTGAAGCTAAAAAGTCCATATTAGCCAATCCCATCGCTGAGAATATGTGAGTCTGCATATTCTCAGCTATTACTTAAAATTTACTGTTTAGGTTGCATTTTTATATGCATTAGTGTTAGTGTATTTTTAAGTACTTAAGGGCCAACCATAATATGCATAGCTTAGACTTAAGAATTATTTGTAAAAAGGCAATCATAAAATAACTTGTAAATAGAACAGTCGCACAAGCGGATGTTCAAAAATGAATAAAGATTACTCAAAAAAATATCAAAGTTAAAACTGAAATTCTTAATTATTTCATTTTCCAACATTTTTTATATGAGAGAGTTTTACCTACGCTATTTGGATTTAATAAGACAGCTGGTATGCCATTTTTATATAACGGAGAAAATATTTTTGTCTGGAAGCTGTCATATGTGTAGTTGATGTCTTACTGAAAACTGGGGCTTACTTTGAAATTTCAATTCCTTGAAAACACGATTTTCGTGTTACCTTTTATTAGCTCCAATATTTCAGTAAAAATAAATGCTGTCTTCACTTCTATAAAGTAGTATAAAGAATACAAAACGATTGCATCAATTGGCTCCAAAATGTATTTTTCAAAGCCGGCTTTTGAAGTCCCTGAAACTGCATGTTAGGTTTTGGCATCGATTTGCATAATCTTTTGACTAGGGAATATCTGTAAGTCCCCATTCATTTTTGTGTCAGACTTATCGTATTCAACATCTGTATTTTTTATCTAGGTACATTGAAACTTTATGTGCAGCTAATTGATAATTTTTGGAAAGTGTCAATTCCTTAAAGTCCTTCAAATATTAAATTGTTCTTAATTTTACTACAGATATCGCTTACAACATGCTAAGTTTTTATGAAAGTATACATTATGTCTTCGAAACAAAACAGCTATGTATAAAAAAATTTAAAAATAATAATTAGAAATGCTCCAACAAACTAAGTTATGTGTAGCT
The DNA here is from genome assembly GCA_943735925.1 of Pollenia amentaria. Classification (NCBI taxonomy): domain Eukaryota; kingdom Metazoa; phylum Arthropoda; class Insecta; order Diptera; family Polleniidae; genus Pollenia; species Pollenia amentaria. Next base: position 65,517,273 of record OX031009.1, read on the forward strand.
TTTTTTTAATTAGCTAAAGCTGCACAATGGCCACTAATGTCAGTAATTTCTACAGAGAGATATCTGGTCGTGTTCGTACCTAACAGTTATCTTTACCTATCAGGTAAGACTATATGGGTAATTTCAACGTTAATTTTTCCTCTAAGTTTTCTTTTAAAATATGGGAAAATTTGTCTTATGATTAATTTTTTGAATTAACTGTCAAAAATCGATGGTGTGAAATACACTACAGGTTAACCAGTAGGTAAAACGTACGTGTTAAAATTATGAAAAATTCGTTACACCATAGATATCTATACACAGCTAGATATCTATATGCAGAAATTACGGACATAAGTCAAGTTTTATTTCACGAAATATATACTTAGGGCCATGTTGACATTAATTCAATGAAGCGATTGACTTTAAAAAAATATGCTAAGTAGGGATGGGCAATATATATCGATATATCAAAATATCGATATTTAAAAAAATTATTATCGATATATATGGCCGATATTAAAAATACCCATATATCGATACATCGATATTTATCTACGAATATCGAATTCGATATTTTTAAGATCTCTATAATAAAATTCAACATTTTAACCGTTGCTCAACTGCCTACAATACTATTGTTTTTTAAGAATTGCATCATATGTTTTTTAACTAATATTAAGATTTTACATTTTCATAGATTACACAGTTCAGTTTTGTCTCGGTTTTTTAAGAGATGACAACAAAAAAATATTCTGGAATTATGCAAAGAATCGCCTTAATTATGGCGTTTTAGCAGCAAAAGACTCATGAAAAATGAAATGTTAATAATAAAAAAAAATATTTTGTTTATTTTTTATTTGAGCATGTTCTTATATATTAAAAATAAAATATTGCACAGTTTACTTGTATACTCGTAGTATGTGTCACAAGTTTCGTTTACCGACAGTATATAATCCGGCATTATATAATATCAATTATTATTTTTTTTTAAGATTTCATATGGCGAATAAATAAAAAATTTTTTGTATTCTTTCCTTTTTTTAAATTTTTTTTTTGTTGTAGAATTAACTGTCGGTCCCTCGATTTCAAACGAAAACTTCGTTCGCATAACTAAGTAAATTTTAAAATTGGTTTTTGGTTAGAATGGAATTACATGTAATATGTTTGTACATATGTAAATTTGTATTGAAATTTGGTAATAATATCAGCTTAATACGTTCGACACATCGATATATCGTTTTTTTAATTAATAAATATCGATACTTTAAAAAAATATCGATACGATATATATCGATATATTTTTTCAATTTGCCCATCCCTAATGCTAAGGTAACTAAAGGGCATAATAAACCACACAAATTGCTTGGCAAACATGCACTTTGTTCTTGCTTCTGTTTGGCAATAAACGACACAATCTTATCTCGTACAAACATAAATTTTTCATTTTGGTTTTGTTTTCAATGCATGCAGACGACGATTGTGCTGCGGCAATTTTGCTCGCGATTTGTTAAAAACGGAGAAGAAATAAAAAAAAAAAGAAAAATAATTTGGAGTAGAGAGTGCCTTAAGTAACAAGCTGTTTTGGGGAAACAATGCTACTAAAAAAATTAGAATTTACGGCTGAAATTGATTTTACTGCTTCTTCTTCTACGTCTTTACTCTGCAGAGTTTTCGCTGAAATGATTACTTTTAGCACTAGACACCACAAAAAGTTTGACAAATATCTAACATGTCTGCCAAATATTAAAAATTTTTAATATTTCTGCAAACATTGCTTCAAATGTTTGTCCAAACAGCAAACACCCCAATAAACAACACAAAATATTTGTACAAACGTAAAATTTTGACATGTTTGCCAATCTATTTGTGTGGTTTATTATGTCCTTAAACAAAACGGTTTTTGCTCTCCTGAAAACTCAGGAAAAATACATATATAAAAATTGATCACGATTCGAGTCTGACATATTAATTACCTTATTAAAAAAGGATTCACCCATCCAGTCACAACCGAATTTACAGCAGCAATAGCAACTTTTTCATTCTGTAAATGTATTGGAAGAAGCTGTGAGAGATCAAGTGCCCCATATTTTATTCTCATTCTTGATATTGACGCAGCCAGTTTAGTTCGAAATGTCCACAACAAATCTGCTAGATCTTAAATTGAAATAATTTAGTTAAGTTTTAATGCCATTTAAATGATTAGTTAATAAAGCAAATAAAAACCACTAAGATAATATAGTCGGTCAAACCCGACCATATGATACCCTTCACCACAGTATATAAGAACAAATTTTTCAAATGTACCTATTTGGCACCCAGGTTTGAAAAATACATAGCTAATGTGGCTATGTGAATAGGGATCTACCTTTGTCTTAAATTTCATTAGAATCTGATAGATAGTTTCGGAGAGGCAGAAATTATCCCCTATCTCCCCTCGTGGTCCTATTTTTTAAAAAATGCATAGCTTATGTGTCCATATAAATATGGATCTATCTATGTTTCAAATTTCATTTAAATCGTTCGACTTATTTCTTTACATTATACCACCGTAAATGTATATTTTAAATGTATTTTTGTAAACAAAGTACAGGTCGCAATTTTCAACGGAATTCTATGAAATTTTGTATACTCTAATTTTTTAGACTTGGACTTGGACTTATGTCCGATTCGCGTAAAACACTGGTACAAATTCCATTTATGGAACCAGACATTTTGCATATCACGTAAATCAAAACATAAGATACATACAAAATTTCATTTGTGGGCCTTAAAACCGTGTTAAACACATAGAATTTTATATTTATACCCTTCAGCGAAGGTAAATGGGTATATATAAGTTTGTCATTCCGTTTGTAATTTCAAATTTCTATATATTCTGGGTCCTTATGAGGAGAGAATTTGATTTAACGATGCCCATCTGTATGTGTGTATAATGAAATGGTGTTTCCGAAGACCCCAGAAATGATGAGGACCAGAGACCTGCGCCGTGGGATTTTATCGGCGGCGGCGGCTGAAGAAAAAAATACAAGGCGGCGGCTCGAAGCCGGCTGTTAGCCGACACAATACGTATGGGGGATTTCATGTCAAGTGACCCAACTTTTGAAATTGATGTCTTCCGATTTAGATGAAATTTGCACCAAGGTTAGTCCTATTTAATAGTAGTTTAGACACAAATTTTTAACAAGATCGGTCAAAAAGTTTCTGAGTTAGAGGGGGTCAAAATTTGACATTTTGGCCAAACCGGTGTTCTTTCTCATCCATGTAACTTATTATCTATTGGTGTTAGCAAAATTTTTCCCAAGCAAATTAGATAGCTATTTCTTCAAGCCTTCGAAAAATATTTTTTTTTTGATTTTTTTAATGTTTTTTTTTTAAATTTAAACTTATTTTTTATTTTTTTGGAAAAGGGCATTTTTTTTTTAGAAAAAATATTTTTTATATTCCTACAATTGTTTAAATTTAGACAATAACAGCATTTGAACTTCGGTGCAAATCAATATAGTTTCATCTGTACAACAATAAAACACATATTATTGCCTTACAATTAAAAATCGGTCACATTTGCGTTAACATAGGTTTTTTTGCACATAAATGGCATGCAAACCAAACTTCTTTTACAGTATGTTTCGTTATTTTTTATTATTTTTTTGCTCAGAAGAAAGCCTAGGTTTTTTCCTTAAGTTAGTTATGGTCGCTATTTATAATGCGAGTGGGTTATGTATAAAAAAAATAATTTCTAAGTCAAGACGAAGATTAGAAGAATAGCTATCTAATTTGTTTTGGACAAATTTTGCTAACACAAATAGATTATAAGTTAAATGGATGAGAAAGAACACCGGTTTGGCCAAAATGTCAAATCTTGACCCTCTTTAATTCAGAAACTTTTTGACAGATATTGTTGAAAATTTGTGTCTAAACTACTATCCAATAAGACTAACCTTGGTGCAAATTTCATCCAAATCGGAAGACATCGATTTCAAAAGTTGGGTCACTTGACATGAAATCCCCCGTATATAAAAATTAAAAGGTACATTTGTGTGAACATATTTGTATGTGTTTATACTATCACAAACAAATTAAGCCATTTTTTATACTCTAATTCACTATTCATGGCATAAAATATGTTTTTGTTTAAACAAGAATTTTATAATTAAGAAAATAAATTAATTTTGAATTTAAATTTCAATTATTCATGAAAAATTATTAATAAAAATTTTAATTGGATTTAACAAATAATTCGTTTACAAGTTTGTGTAATTCGCACAGAAAAAAATTATCTAGGTAATTTTACCAGTACATATTTTTATATAAAAACAAAAAACTAAGTTTAATTACCTACGACAATTGGCAATTTATACAATAAGAATTGTCTTAGCTTTTTGTTAATAATACTAATTGAGTTAGGTATCTTCTTAGTTTTTTTTATGGTCAAATAGAATAGTTTTTTTATCATTGACATTTTTTTCTTAAATATGGCACATGGTTTCCAATGACACAGGAAATCAAACTGTAATGCCAATCTGGCGCTGAGGTGAAATTGTAATATGGTTATATTTTATAATAAAATTTAAAAAAAAAATTGAATTTTCTATTCCAGAGGTTCAAAATTTAACAAAATTGAGTTTTACTCCTTAATTCACTTTTCTTGTTAAGCATGTTTTCGTTTCTGAATGGAACTCGCTATTCTCGCAACTGAATCGCTGGAATAAGATTTGGTGTCCATTACTTTTGATGTTTTTTTAAAGAAATCGTTTTGTTATTTTCAAACATATTTATTTAATTTTGAATTGCAGCCGAAGATATAATTTTAAAAAGAATCAACATTCATTTTACAGAGTTTAAAGCTGTTTGGCGAGAAAAAACACATTACGAATAGTTATAACAAAAAAATCAACTATTGCACCAATGTTAACTCATTTTCCTTTATGTCGTTATTTTAAAAAAAATTTATGAAATTTTGGTGCTTTATAAACAAGAACTGCTTGTATTGGGAGGCATACATTATTAGCAGCGTTGTCAACTTTGAAATTTCAAAACGCACCAAAATGGAGAAGAAAATGCGCTATTTTTATTTAAAATTGTGAATTAAAATGTTTCTTTACATAATACCAATTATCTTCAACAACAAGACCGTTCCACTTTGTGCATATGATTTGGTACACCTTAAACATCATTACTTGTTGCTCTGATTGTGGTCTGTAAAATTGTTAGTAAAAACTTTGCACTGTTGAATAAAATGGTATCGAAACAGGTGTATTTTATTATACATTGATTTTTTTCTCGCACTGAAACAAAAAATTGTGTTTAAATTGCTTTGGTGCCACCAAAAATTAAAAACGCACCGAAATTATAAAAAAGCGCACCACGCACCAACAAATGAATTTTTCGCACACAACATTTTAAAAAGCACCAAAATTGGTACGAAAAGCACCGAGTTGACATCGATGATTATTAGAGTTGCACTTTCTAAGGATTGTCAAACAAAAAAGAATGTGGTAGGGTGTTTAAAAATGAAAATTCTTTACAAATTAATAGACGGCTAAGCTGGAGCCGATTTCTAGCTGACAAATTGTCGGCGGCGGCGGCTACAAATATATTTATCGGTGGCTGGCTTAGCCGGCTGTTAGCCGTTCGGCGCAGGTCTCTGATGAGGACATTTTATGTCACATTTACTCCGTTAAAGTTTGCTATTGAAATTCAGTCCACAGATAGCTGAGATATGAGCAGATAGCCACTACTACCTATAATTTTTCCCATAAATCCCTTGTTGTTGTTGTTTTTCATTTTCTTTTTCTGTATGTCTGGAGAACGGAAAAGCCAGGGCTTTCAATTTTGGTACAAACATCTTAGTTATCAATACACCAGCTGTCTATGGGCGGTGTTGGAGAAGTGGGCGTGGTACTTCCCATACAAACACATTATACATTTCTGCATATCTGGACGACGAAAGTATCACTATCCAGTGTGACACAAAGAATGCTGACGAAGGCCGTAGCGGGCCAGAAAATGCATTACATTCTGCTGGTGTCTAGTAATTGTAAATTTTTCTGTAGAACAGATAACTAAGGTAAAATGTAACAAGAAGCTACAAGATAATAGTCTGGTAATGTATAAAGTCATTTCTAAAAATTTAAGGAATAGAACTATTACAAAAAGCTTTATAAAATACATAACTGAAATTTAACTCATAGAATAAATTCGAAAAATAAAAAATGTTGAATATAATAAAGTTGCTTATGAAAAGAAATAATTCCCAATATCTATTTGTTAAAATAATTATGATTAAAAAGTGATAAAATTGTTTTTATTTGAAAGGCGGCATTGAACGCGCCACTAGTGTAACAAGTGGTAAAATCCTTTACTTCTATGTTGTTGTTTGTTTGTTTGGCTAAGGTAAAAAAAATTATAAATAAAATTTTTTTTAAATTTTTGTATATTTAATTTTGTTTTTTATTTTTTATCCGATATTTGGCAGTCCCCACATATACTTCTGGGCATATGTTGGATCCGTCCACCTCACTGCTGATTTTGTAGATCAAGTTTGATTTTTCCTGCTTTTCAAGTATTGTCTTTGGTTTGGAGGTGGAAGCATCAAGGTTGCAACTCCATAATATTACGATATCTAGCTAGGCCTCTACCGGGCCTGCTGTGCGCTCCCTAAGAACATTGAGATTTAGCTGGAAAGTGATTCCACCACCTAAAGGGACGTGACGTGCCCTGTAGTCGCCTATATATAATTCGCCGAGAGATAAGAGCGATTCGGCCGCGAGTGCCGCCACTTACCTCACCTGCGTTTCGATTGGGGATATTTCTAGCAGTGTCTCCAGAGCCTTGGTGAATGTAATACAACTCGGAACAATTCCTATGTTAAATCAATTATTATATCAATACCAAACTGTGCGTACCAGCCGCACTTGAATAAAGAATTTAAAATATAAAACTCATTTCTTTTGTTTACATGGCGATCCTGCCAGACTTCTTTTAAGGAGTGCTAAACATTTTTTAAAGCACCCTTAAAAAGAGAAGTAAAGGAAGTGCTACAAAGCACCCTTAAAAAGGGGTGCTAAATTTTAATAAGCACCCTTATTAAACAAAAAATACATAAAAAGGGCATTAAAAATAAATTTAATTTTTGTAAGCACCCTAAAAATAATTGTAATAATTTTTAGTACACCCTGGCCAAGAGGCATGATTGAGAAGAAGGCGGAGAAAGCCTACTCTGCCCAACGAAGAAGATCCTCCAAAGAGCAAACAACACAAAGTAAATGATCCTGAAGATAAATCATCACAACAGAACGACTGCAAACACGAAGTAAAAAAAATATATTATAATTATAAGAAATATCAAATAAGTAGGTATGCACATCCATATATTAGCTTTTAACGAAGTGCGTCTAAATCCGCACTCATAGGGCCTATAAGCGACAAAGCTCGAGGCAAAAACCTTTTTTAGCACAAAACACAAACAAAAATTTAAATAAATTATTTATATATAAAAAAAAAGAGAAAAGACACCTCAAGCTTATTAAGAAAATTAATATAAATTTCTAAAGGTCGAATAAGAGCCAATCTATGAAAAAGAATAACCAATAAATAAAATGTGTAAGTCAGAAACAAAGTTTGATCGTCCCAAGTCCTCAACGAAATAGAAGTAGTAGAGGTAAAAACTAATAATTCCTCAACAATAGAAATATATTTATTAATAATTACCATAATAATAATAATAAACTATTTGCTTCGCATTTATCAAATGCATAATAGAAGAGTAAAGAAAAAATATGCAAGAGTAGAGCAGATAATTAAGACAAAATATAAATGGGTCAATGGGAATTAATTGAAAAAAATAATAATATCAGAAAAACAAAAATTTAGAAAAGCTTATAAATGTATTAATAAAAGTGTTTACGTAAGTTCAGAGACAGTAAGAAAACATTTGAATATAGTTGTTGCCTCATTAGAAACAATTAGAGAACTTATATACAAGCATAGTGAACCATTTAAAAAAATACACGCAAAAACAGACCTAGACTCCGAAAAAACCAAATTGACTCAATCAGTGGCAGAATTTCTGAGCACAGTCTCAAAACTCATAATCCAATTTGACGGAAAACCAGAAAACTTAAGGTTTTTAGTAGACTTAATCCAGCTGGTTATATATCGGATGGACTAACAACTGAGTTAGCGAACAAATATTCCACACAAGTAGCAGTGAAAGCACTTACCAAAAACTGCAACATTAAAAAGGTGAAACTTATCATTTAAGCAGGAAAGTTTCGTGACATGAACGAAGCCGTCACAAAATTCGTAAATAGTTGCACTGAAGCAACAGGGCAGCAAAACGCCATATTATATTTTGGGCAAAAACCCACATATAACAATTATCGTGGACACAGCAGAAGATTTCGTGGTAGAAACAATTACCCACGATACAACCTTAACAATGGGTACGTTCATAAGTCGTAGCTGTTGAGCTCAACTGCTAGAAAACTGTTGACAACTGTTGAGCCGAACATTTTCGCCTTAGAAACGGCATTATGAGTATAATGCAAAATTAACAGCTGATAAACATAAACAATTGAAAAAAATAAAGGCTGAGGTTGAGCACAACATGTTGACTTAAGGTAGCTAAAAAATTTTATGATGGAATAAATGGCCTCAAATACCCAACTGTTGTGTTGAGCGGAAGTGCTCAACTATGCGTTTCTAAGACAAACACTAAACGGTTACACAACAGTTACGCCTTATGAACGTGCCCAATAATAATACTAACAATTACAGAAACAGACAAAGATACGACAATAACCGTGGGAATAGACACTATGTACGGGCAACAGGCTCAAATGAAATTGGTTCGGAAAACTCCGACCATCCCCTAAAATTAGAACAGTAAATAAGAATGTGTATAACCTTAACCTCAACTAATGTTATTTCATTCAGATTAACCGTACGATTCATAACCAGCAAAACTCCTTTAATTTCATAACCAGGTACCCGGGTACCCGAAGTAGGTTGTTTTGCGTTTATTGAAATAAAATAATATTTTCCTGTAAATATTTTTGTTGTTGATTATATTTCGCGTTCTCAACTGTACAAATTTGATATTTGGAAAAAAAACTGGTTTCTGTTCGTATATAAGTACCTAAAGCGACACAAGTAGGCAGAAACTGGTTTTATGTAAGGGTTGTTTATTTGCTTATTTTCGGTACCTACTTGCTTAATTGCTTTTGAATTAGGTAGCAGATGTTCATTTGTGTCGTAAAATTGAAATATTTCATTTGCTTCGCCAGTCTGTGTTGAATATTTGAACAGTGAAGTTGGTGAAAAATGAGCCGCAACGACCAGGAATACTGGAATTTGAGTGATGAAGCAAGAAGCACATATATTCAACGTTTATTTGAGGAAGCGACTCAAGATGAGGACCTTGAAGTGGACCCTGTGGAAGACCAAAATGAAGAAAATGTGGCCTATACTGGCGAAGTTTCGGAATCAAAGAATGAAGATTTGAATGTTGACAACGCAAACGAAATTGCAGCTGCTATTGACGCACCAGAGGAAATTTTCTTTGATGATGAAAGTGAAGATGATGATATGCAAGAAGATGCACCAACAACAAACCCAGCAGACTACATGACTGCACGTGACGGTACACAATGGCAGCGAACACCACGTAGTTGCCAACAAGTGAGAAGCCACAATATATTCAGAGACCGCTGTGGTCCAGCGCGGATTACTGAAAATATGACGTCTTTGCAGTGTTTCAAATCATACCTCACAGTGGAAATGGTGGATATAATAGTGCGCCACACAAATAGAAAAGCGCATGCCACATATAATGCGTACAATGAAGCGAATCCCAATAGACGTCAGTTGAAGTGGAAAGACACGACAATCAACGAAATGTATGCGTTCATTGGAATGATTTTGATGGCTGGCACAAATCATTCTAATGACGAAAACGCAAGAGATTTGTGGACGTCACAGGCTCACCCAATATTCCGCGCCACCATGGGAATAAACAGGTTTTTCGATTTGCTGCGTTTTATGCGGTTTGACGACCCCAGAACACGGGTAGAGCGGCAGCGTCAAGACAAAGCGGCGCCAATTCGCGATATTTGGATAATGCTCAATGCAAATCTTGCCAGATATTATGTGCCATCAGAATATTTGACCATTGATGAACAATTATATCCATACCGTGGTAGAACCAAATTCACCCAATATATACCCTCGAAGCCAGCAAAATATGGCATAAAAGTATGGTGGATTTGCGATGCCAAAAACTCTTATCCACTTCATGGCCAAATATATACTGGCAAACAAGAAACTGGTCGTGAAGTTGGTGTTGGCGAAAGAGTGGTGAGAGATTTAGTTGGGCCATACTACGGTAGCGGACGAAATATAACAATGGATAATTTTTTTACGACGCTGCCGTTGGCTAGGCAACTAAAAGTAGAAAAGCTCAGCATTGTGGGTACACTCCGCCGCAACAAAGCTTACATCCCTGCGGAGATGAAAGAAGACAAAAAAAAAAGACGTTGGTTCAAGTTTATTTGGCTTCTACGACAACGTAACACTGCTCTCATATAAGCAGCGGAAGTCCAACTCGGTCATCCTTCTTTCTAGTATGCATGATGATGCACAAATTGACGAGAATGGGAAACCAGAAATTATAAATTTTTATAATCAAACAAAAGGTGGGGTGGACGTAATGGACCAAACGCTCCAAGAATACACGACCCAGCGTGTATTGAAGCGGTCGTTGAAGATAGACGTGTTTTCTAAACTCGGCATACGGTTTATTTTTTTTTTTTTTTTGAACAAATAAAGTATAAAAAAAGTAAATACAAGAAAAAGAAAAAAAAAAAATTACATGTATGTACAAACATACATAAACACACATTTTTTCATTATCGGTGTTGATAAACAATAACAAATAAGAAGAGCACAACTGTAAACAGTAAAAGAAAAAAAAAACTCTTATGAGTGCAAACAGTAGAAATGCATACATATATCACAGTGAGTGTTAGCGAAACAAATACAGAAATAAAAAAAAGAATCGATGATAGCAAATACCTAACGGCTAAACCTATTACTCGTACGCGATCCCTCTCGCCGTCTGTATTTAATAACACGGTTGATACAATAACAAATACAAAACCTGCTAGCGTTGCCTCAACAGCAAAAACAATTTTAATAAGTGATGTAAATATTAACCCCCAATCAGGCATAATAGAAAACTCAGTATCACCTTCGGTGTCTAATAATACGGTTGATATTAATACAATAAAAAATATAAAACCTGCAAGCGGTGCCTCAGCGGCAAAAACGATTTTAATAAGTGATGAAAATATTACCCTCAAATCAGGCATGATGGAAAACTCAGCTCCACAAGTAAAAAGTGGTCAAAAGCCTCAAGTACAAGTTGGTATGGACAGGTACATAACAGTGCTTAAACGGGGTCGCAGCCCTACCTCTGCAGCAGTTGCTTCGGCCTCAAAAGTACCATCTTTTGATAAAATAAATTCTCAAAATCGATTTGCAATTCTGGAGGATGAATCCTCTGAAGCACCAAACGTCATAAAATCGTCCAAGCCTCCCCCGATATATCTTAGGGAGCAAAACTCAAATGAGCTCATAAAGAGTTTGATATCGGTGATAGGTGAAAATTCTTTTTACGTAGCTGCTATCAAGCGTGGTAGTATAAACGAGACAAAAATACAAGTCAATAATGAGAATGATTATCGCAAAATTATAAACAAATTTGAAGTACTTAAAAAAAACTTTTATACATACCAACTGAAAAGCAGTAAAGGTCTCCAGGTAGTGATTAAGGGAATTGACTCATGTGTGGACCCAGAAGAGGTAAAAACATTCCTCGAAGAAAAAGGCTTCAAAATAAAACATGTAGTAAATATAAAAAATAGAGAAAAAAACCCCCAACCACTTTTTCGAGTGGAGTTTGAACCCGGCGACGTAAAGCTTAAAAAAAATGAAACGCACCCTATTTACAATTTGAAATATATTCTCTATAGAAGAGTAACTATAGAAGAGCCACACAAAAGAAATGGTCCCGTTCAGTGTTTAAACTGTCAAGAATATGGTCATACTAAGGCATATTGCTATTTACCCCCTGTTTGCGTAGTATGTGGTGAATTACATGGTACAGATCTTTGCGATAAGTCTAAAACCGACCCCAACGTAAAAAAATGTAGCAACTGTGGCGGTAATCACACTGCCAATTATAGAGGATGCCCTGTATATACCATCGTCAAGCAGTCAGTTGGACCGAAAACTAATCCCCCTCAAATGCAGGTAACAAATCAAGTAAGCACTGGTGACATTCAGGCCCCGCAGCCTAGTAATAACAGAACCTCTTATGCTAACGTCGTAAAATCAAACCATGCGCCAACGCAAGGTGCTGCGCCAAGTAATGATGAAACTCCAGTTTCAAATTTAAGTCGTCTAGAAAAAACCATGGAAACATTAGTGCAAACAGTAACTAATTTTACGAACACAATGGGTAATATGATGCAGGAAATTCTTAGAATGCAATCGATGTTATTGCAATCTGTACTTAACAAGCCATGAACTGTTTAAAAATCTGTTTTTGGAACGCGAACGGCATCCGCCAACATAAAAATGAATTAGAATACTTTCTTAAAAATAAACAAATTGATGTCATGATGGTTTCTGAAACTCATTTGACCTCAAGAAATACGTTTAACATCAATGGTTATATACTATATGATACCAAGGACCCTCGAGATAGAGCTTGTGGTGATTCTGCCATTTTGATAAAAAATCGAGTCAAACACTACCTAATGTGTGATCATCGTGAGGATTATCTCCAAGCAACGAACATTTGTGTTGAAGAGCTGAATCGTAGCATTGTAATCTCATCTTTATACTCTCCACCTAGATTTTCAATATCAGAAAGCCAATATTGTGAATATTATAAATCACTAGGACCCTGTTTCCTGGCCGCTGGCGATTATAACGCTAAACATACCTTCTGGTGGTCACGACTAATAACACCAAAGGGTCGTGTTTTGTTTAATACAATCTCTAAAATGAATTTAAGTGTTGTCGCGAGCGGCCAACCAACATATTGGCCTGCTGACCCGCAAAAAATTCCAGATGTCATCGATTTTGGCGTGGTTAAAAACATCCCCACAGAAACGATTCACGTTGAAGCTTCCCTAGAATTATCTTCCGACCACACACCTACAATTGTTACTATAATGAACCCCAATAGAATTGTATCTCCGACTGGTTACCTAGCGACGTCAGCCACACAAATAAATTGGTTAAAATATAAAAAATATCTCAGTGCCCATTGCACAGAAAATATTCCGCTCAGTACACCGGAGCATGTAGATCGCTCTATTGATAATTTTGACAGTTTTCTGAAACTAGCTGTTCAACATTCCAATATTGCCCCCAAAAAAACAAAAACTTTTAAAATATATTCCACAGATGTCGAGCGTCTCTTGTCTGAAAAAAGGAGGGCACGAAGAGAGTGGCAATTGCACAGATCTCCTCAACTTAAGAACTTGCTAAAAGAGTGTACAAAAAGATTAAGAAAGTTATTGCAGACTCAGAAAACGGCTTCTCTGGAAAAATATCTTAAGGAACTTGATGCAACTCCACAATCGGACTACTCATTATGGCGTGCAGCTAGAAACCTCAAAAGGCCAGTTGTCTCTAAACCACCATTAAGAAACTTGAATGGAAGTTGGGCAAGAAATGATGTTGAAAAAAGAAATCTGTTTGTAAGTCACTTGAAAAACGTATTTACACCTAATATATCTCACAATATTGCGGTCGATTTACCACCTGTTGCTGCTAGAGCAGCTATTCCCCTAAGATTTGAGATGAGAGAAATCGAAAAGGTTATATGTGACTTAAACACTAAGAAGGCACCTGGCATTGATAAGATCAGCAATAAAATGCTATTAGAGCTACCTCGCGTAGCAAAGAAAATTATTCTTTTTATTTTTAATGCTATTTTACGCCTTGAATACTTTCCTCAAAAATGGAAGGTTTCCTTAGTTACCATGATACCAAAGCCAAGTAAAGATCATACGAAAGTTGAGTCTTATAGGCCTATTAGCTTATTATCAAATATGTCAAAGCTATTTGAGAAATTATTAGTTTCAAAATTAACACCGATTTTAAGTGAAAATAGATGTATTCCAAACCATCAATTCGGATTTAGAAGAAAACACAGCACAATTGAACAAACTCATCGAATAGTAAATGTCATAAGAAAAACATTTGAAGAAAAAAAATATTGCTCAGCACTCTTCATCGATGTTTCGCAAGCTTTTGACAAAGTCTGGCATGAAGGCTTATTACACAAATTGAAGCAAAATTTACCAGCAAACACACACAAACTGTTAGAAAGCTACTTAGTCGGTCGTCAATTTATTATTAAAGAAGGAAATTTCTTAAGTTCACCTCAGTCGATTGGCGCTGGAGTCCCACAGGGCAGCATCCTGGGCCCTCTATTATACTTAATTTATACTTCGGACATGCCAACAAACAACTACACCCAAACTTCAACATTTGCAGACGACACAGCTTTTCTAAGCGTCCACGAAAACCGTTATGAAGCATCTCGTTACCTACAGCATCATATATTTCAACTAGAAATATGGCTAAGACAATGGAGGATAATGGTCAATGAGCAACAATGCGTACATATAACATTCACCCTGCGCCGGGAATCTTGCCCCCCTATTACAATCAATAATCAAATTATTCCTCAACATTCGCATGTAAAATATCTCGGTATACATCTGGATCGGCGATTAACGTGGAAATGCCATATAGAGGCAAAATTAACTCAAATGAAACTAAAAGCCATCGAAATTCATTGGCTTATTGGAAGAAATTCTGTTCTTAGACTCGATTGCAAGCTTCTACTTTACAACTCTATCCTAAAGCCTATCTGGTGCTACGGTATTCAACTATGGGGCACTGCCTCGGCCTCTAATATCGAAAAAATTTAAAGGCGCCAAAATAAACTTCTTCGTATAATCACAGCCGCCCCCTGGTATGTTAAAAACTTAAACATTCATAAGGATCTCAACGTGCCATTAGTAAAAACTATGATTACAAAATATGCAGTAAAATATTTAAAAAGACTTGAACAACACCCAAATCCTTTAGCTCGAAATATTTTAAATCATGGCGGCCACACTCGCTTAAGGAGAAGAGACACTGCAGCACTTACCCAACTAGATGAGAGATAAACACCTATATAAGTGAACAGAACTCGTGATGAAGAAAATTTTTGTCTGGCACTGGCAGGACATAAATAAAGTATTAGGTTAAGATTTGATAAATTATTGTTAGTTCATATTAAATATATGAAGATTCAATAAATAAATAACGAAAAAAAAAAAAAAAAAAATATATTATGGAAATAATCCAACTGCACGATACACCACGACGCGCAGGAAGAATTTCCTGCGTCAACTGGCAGAAAACCTGTGCATTCCTGTTATAGAAAATAGAATTTCAAATGTGCAAAGCGTGCGCCAATTTTCAACAAAAAATGCAATTGAAAGCATCATCGGAAGGCCGTTGGAGAGTGTGCTTTGTGCTGCAGGTCCGTCAACATCTCCGTCAGCACGACAAAGGGGCAGAAAAGTACATACGGGCGTGTGCTACATGTGCAAACTTCTTCCAAATAAGCGCAGAAGAAAAACTAGAAAAAATTGCAGCATATGTAGCACGCCGATATGCGATGAGCACGCCATAACAATTACTAAATGCTACAATTGCCACAATAACAACGATAGTGATTCGGATGAATTATAATATAATATATATAAAATATGATAAAATAAATAAAAAAGACATTTATTTCCAATAAAACAACACAAAAAAAAACGTTTTTTCATTTACATGTCAGGCATTTACATAGGAATTGCATTAGGGTACCCGGGGACCCGGTTGTGTGTTTATGGGGGTAAAACATTTAAAATCATTTTTTAAAGAAAATATTGAAAATATTTTGAATTTTTTCGTATTTAAATCTTAGTTTAGCCAAAATTTCTCATGATTCGGAGTTTTATGTCCATATCTCAAAAATTATAGGCACAGCAGCACTTTAAAGTCAAAAAAGGTACACGGGTACCCGGTTATGAATCGTAGGGTTAATATAGATAACAATAACACAAATGTAACACTACTAGTTGACACAGTTGCCGACATTTCACTCATAAAATCTAAATATTTAGATTTAAAGCAAATAAATACTAACATAATCACAACATTAAGTGGAATAGGACAAGGTGAAATTAAATCTATAGGTAGTATGTTTTTTGATTTAAAATTTAAAAATTATTTAATACCACATAATTTGCAAGTAGTAGACAATGATTTCCCAATACCAAGCGATGGAATCATTGGTATGGATTTCATTAAGAAATATAATTGTATATTAGACTTCAACCAGTAGTACGACTTCTTAGTACTACGACCATTCAATATACCACAACCTATAGAAATACCAATTACTTACAACACCAACAATCTTATTTTGCCACCCAGATCAGAAGTAATACGTAAAGTTAATTTTACTAATTGCGATATTGAAATATTAATTCCAAATCAAGAACTTGAACCAGGAGTTTTTATTGCAAATACTTTGGTAAAATCTAATGAAGCATTTATTCGTATCCTAAATAAAAATAACACTATAACAACAGTTAATACAAGTAAAATAAAAACCGAAAATCTTTCCGAATATGATATAGTCGAAAGAAGTCCGACCAAAAATACGCATAGAAAATCAGAAATATTAAAAATTTTCCAGAATAACTTTCCAGAACAATTTAAAAATTCATTAACTGAGCTTTGTGAATCATACAGCGATATTTTCGGTTTAGAATCAGAAACTATAACAATTAATAATTTTTATGAACAAAAGTTGACAGTAAAGGATTCACAACCGGTGTACATTAAGAACTACCGTATACCACATACACACAAAGAGGAGATAGATAGGCAGGTGAAAAAACTAATACAAGATGAAATAGTTGAGCCATCAAATTCTGAGTACAACAGTCCAATGCTGTTGGTACCAAAGAAATCACTTCCAAATTCTAAAATAAAAAGATAGAGACACGTAGTTGATTATAGACAATTAAATAAGAAATTAATAGCAGACAAATGTCCATTACCACGAATAGACGACATTTTAGACCAACTCGTCAGAGCCAAGTATTTTTCATGTCTAGATCTAATGTCCGGTTTTCACCAAATTGCATTAGAGAAAAACTCTAGAGATCTTACCTCATTTTCAACAACAAATGGATCTTACAGATTTAATAAATGACCCTATGGTTTAAAAGTAGCTATGCAGTAATCAAAAACTATCCACAGCCAAAAGATGCAGATAGTGCAAAGATTTGTAGCATTTTGCAACTATTATCGCAGATTTATTAAAAAATTTTCAGAGTATTCTAGACATCTCACAAGATTGTCCAACAAAGGCGTGCAGTTCGAATGGACTTAAGATTGTGACTCGGCATTTAAATATCTAAAGAAAGCATTAATGAGTCCGACAGTACTTCAATATCCCGATTTTACAAAAATGTTTTGTATAACAACAGATGCAAGCAAGCATGCTTGTGGAGCTGTACTAACTTAAGAATATAAGGGAAAACATCTACCAATAGAATACGCTTTAAAAATATTTACAAAGGGCAAGAGTAAGAAATCAACAATTGTACAAGAGTTAACTGCGATACACTGGGCAATCACGCATTTTAGACCATATATATATATGGAAAACATTTTTTAGTCCGCCCTGATCACAGACCGCTGTCTAACCTATTTTCCATGAAAAATTCGAGCTCAAAACTAACTAGAATGAGATTAGACTTGGAAGAACACGATTTCAGAATATCTTAGGGGAAAAGATAATTATGTGGCCGAAGCTTTGTCCCGCTTTACAATAAATGCTTTAAAAGAAATAATTAATAAGAATAACAATGTATACAAAGTAACAAGTTGAGCAATAACAAACAAGGCACTTGAAAAATATCCAATTACACCAAATAAACGGCATTTATATAATGAAAATGAGAAGCCCAATATATTTGTACCAATTATAAATTCTGACGTCAGAAAATTTTGAAAGCTAAAGATTGCACCACAAAAAATTTATATTAAACGTGGTAAATCTATAATAGTATGTATTAAAATAGATGAATTGTTTACTAATGGGAAATTTGACTTAGGACAATTTTTCCCTAGGCTCGAAGAAGAAGTCGGTAAATTTAATATTCTTAAGTACAAGTGGCACCTAGTGAGAACATTTCCGAATTTATCTCTATTAATGAATTTAAAGAAATGGGCAATAAATTATTGAAATTACTACAAGTAGCGCTACTTAATGAGGTGATCCACGTAATAATTGCCAAATTAATAGCAGAGATAATGAACTCTTAATAAAATAAAAAGGTACTATTATTGGAAAAATATGACTCGAGATATTACTAAAAACATACAAAAATACCATTGACATTGACAAATACACCAACTAAACCTTTTGATACGGTAATTGTGGATACCATAGGTCCACTACCAAAATCATATTTCGGAAACGAATATGCTGTCACAATAATATGTAATATGACAAAATATTTTGTAACGGTAACTATACAAGATAAAAGCGCAAAATCAATTGCGAAGGCCATATTCGAAATTTTTTTTCACTTATGATCCAATGAAGACGTTCATTTCGGACATGGGCACAGAATACAAAAACTCAATACCTAGTGAATTGTGTAACCTTTTGAAGATAGAAAAAATTACATCAACTGCTTACCATCAGCAAACTCTAGGAACTAGAAAGAAGTCACAGAACTTTCAACGAATATGTAAGATCGTACATATCCGTTGACAAAACCGATTGGAATTAATGGCTTAAGTATTTCACGTGCTGTTTTAACACTACGCCTGCTTCAGTTCATTACTATTGTCCTTACGAGTTAGTTTTTGGTAGACTTCCCAATGGGTTTCAACAGTTTAGTAGTATTTAGGAGATAACACCATTATACAATATAGAAAATTATGCTAAGGAAGTTAAATTTAGGTTAGAAATAGCACATAAGAGAGCACGAGTTATGTTTCTTATGGTTTGAAATAAAAATTCACTTTTTATTTTTTTTTTTATTTTTATACTACTTTATTAGTTGAGGTTGGTCTTAAGACTACATTTACAAAAATCTTAATTTTAATATCTAGCTTACTGCACCAAACTTTAGAATTCCAAAACAAAGAAAAAAACCGTTCAAAAAAAGAAAGGAAAGAAAATAAAACTGAACACTTGAAATTATTGAGCAATCACTAAACCAATGGTATCGATTCTGCGTGGTAAGATCAATACAATTACTCTGTTGTTGTATAAACAAAAAATGTCAAAGACTTGGTTCTGTTAATCATTTCAAGTGTTAATACCCTTAAATGAAAATGCTTATGGAGCATAATGTGGTTTACTAATACAATAAAATAATTTTTAATACTAAAAAAATTATAAAAGTGAAAATACACAATGATTGTTTCAAGTGCCAATGAACTTCGACTTCTTATGTACAAAAAAATCAGCTATGAGACACTCACAAAAAATAACGGCACATATTCATTTAATTAATTTGCAATGAGAAGCAATGAGAGTGAAAAATATACTTGTGTTGTTTAAAGTATGAAAGCATCGAACCCGATCAACTTGTAGCGTTCACACAACCCACGACTCACACTCGGCACAACTCGGTAAGCATTGAATATGGTTGCTTCGGTATGAATATATGTTGTATGTTGGTACAAATGAGAAAAGTACATGTACGACTTGGTTATATACAATGAGTTTGTAAGGCGCATTCGAATTATACATATTATTCGCGTTACCCGAGTTAATTGAAGAAAGATCATAAAAGAAAAACACAATTTTTACTTATTAAAATTTTTTTTTAATTATTTCTTAGTAATGAAAACAAAAAAGTATTTATATAACACAAATAAATATTTAATTCATAAATATCTAAGTCAAATTAAGTTTTTAAAAATCTAAACAATCTACATGTTGGAATGTAAAAACATCATCTTTCCTACCGAAACAAACCCTGGCAACATTTTTCAGAAAGAAGGTGTCTAGCACATAAGAATGTTCTTTCTGATGAGGCACTACTTGCAGGAGTTGCCAATATTTTGAAGCTTAACTTATAGAGTAGGGGATATTTAAAGGCGCGAATTTACTAGACTGCGTGATCTCATAATAATAGCTAAGGAGTATGAAAGCTTATGTTTTGCAGAAACCAGAAGTTCTCCTCCAGATACAAACGGTTGTGGTTAAGAATAAAAACAGCATATGCTACCGCTGCAGGTGATTTTTTGTTGGGATTGCGGTAAGAGAGACATTAAAACAATTGACTGCTGTAGATCTAACGCGGGAAACTCAAGAAGAGATCACTCCGAAAGGGAAGCAGAGGAAGATCTCTAAAACCTTTAACATTCCCTATTGTAATTTCTCCTGATGACGACTTACGCTTACGTGTATGGATTATGATAAAACAACGGAAAATTCAGGCAATTGTTGACCCGGGTGCAACACACTCCTGTATAAATGTGTTTTAGGCTCAGGAACTAGACGTGCCAATAGTTGCCGCTGAATTTAACTCAATACAATTAGCCGACCGCACTGTAGTTAACGTCTTGGGCTCGGCATACAGTATTGTATGCCGACATCTTGGTCTTGCCAACGAGCCTTGATCCAACTACTATAGGAATAAACTTTATAACACAAAATGGTCGTGGTCTGTATATTTTTCCTCGTGGTAGAGCTAATTCGGTCAGTCCTGCATGTTTAAAGGGACAAGCTAAAATAACTTCTCTACAAGTTAAGTCAACCGACGAAAAGCAAGACCTGGCTCTGAATCAAAAAGTCTCAGAGTTTCTTAAAAGTGAGATGCCGCTCTTCGACTCCATCGTTGAACCTTCCAACGTAACTGAACATGTTATTACGATGAAGCACTCTCGACCACTTAAACAGCAATATTATCCGAGTAATCCGGCTGTGCAGAAAATAATCGATGATCAATTAGATGAGCTTCTTGCTGAGAAACGTATTGAACCATCAAAAAGCCCTTACAGCTCACCTATCGTTTTGGTACGCAAAAGAAATAACGAATGGAGAATGTGTGTTGACTTCAGACAAATAAATTAACATTCGATACGGGTTGCTTACCCGATTCCACAAATTAATTCGATACTGGAGAAACTCAAGGACAGCACCTTTTTCAGTACAATAGACCTACGACATGGATATTGGTAAATTCCTATGGCTCCGGAGAGCAAATTATATACCGCTTTTACTGTCCCGGGCCGAGGCCTGTTTCAATGGTGTGTTATGCCCTTCGGGCTACATTCGGCAGCGGCCACTTTCCAAAGAGCACTTGATACTGTTTTTGGCCCTGAACTGGATTCATTCGCATTTGCTTACTTAGGTGATATTGTAGTACTTGGAAAAGCATTAGAAGAACACCTTCAAAAATTAAAAATTGTTTTCGAACGTCTAAGAGCGGTCAATTTACGAATTAATAATGATAAATGCTCATATGCGAAGAGGCAGATAAAATATCTAGGACACGTTGTCAGCCAAAATGGTATATGTACTGACCCCGAAAAGGTGAGCGCGGTTGCAGCCCTTCCACCGCCACCAACTCCTAAAGAATTACGATCATTTCTGAACACAGCATCTTGGTATCAGCGTTTCATATCCGACTTTTCAACATTAACCAGTCCTTTGAATAATTTGTTAAGGAAAACCCAGATTTGGGAGTGGGGACTAGAACAAAAATCAGCTTTCGAACAAATTAAACAAAAATTAATCGAAGCTGCAGCATTAACATGTCCTGATTTTACGAAAACCTTTATATTACAGACTGATGCCAGTGATGTCGGTCTTGGGGTTGTGCTTACCCAAGAGTTCGAGGACGGAGAAAAGGTAATTGCCTATGCAAGTCGCACTCTATCGGCGCCAGTACGTAACTACACAGTCACAGAAAAGGAATGCCTTGCTATAATCTGGGGAATACGAAAAATTAGGCATTATTTAAAAGGCTATCACTTTATAATTGTGACTGACCATCAATCCCTAAAATGGTTAAATTCCATTCAGTCTCCGTCGGGTAGACTGGATCGATGGTCGTTAGAGATGATGCAATTTGACTATGAAATAAGATATCGAAAGGGTAAACTTAACGTGGTTGCGGATTCTCTGTCGCGAGCTCCTAGAACTGAAAGTCCAACAACAAGTCTTAAGAGATTGTCATACAGCAGGCCATTTAGGCATTAATAAAACGATCTCGAGAATAACGAAATTATATTACTGGCCTGGACTTTTCAAAGATATCACCAAATATGTAAGAAAATGTGAGGTGTGTCAGCGTTTTAAACCACTTTAGCAAGCGCCAGCTGGGAAAATGTGCACGTTAAAAGTTTTCTATCACTGGCATACGTTATGTTCGGATTTCGTAGGGCCCTTACCTCGTTAAATCCATGGCAATAATGCATTAATTGTTTTCCATGATAAGTTTAGTAAATGCCACCTCCAAGACGTTTATAAAGGCTTTTAGAGAAAGGATCACGTCTTCCTTATACGTTATTTTCCGAGAAAACACAGAATAAAGAAAATTATCCCAATTTTTGCCCTGTCGCGGTCGTTGAAGATAGACGTGTTTTCTAAACTCGGCATACGGTTTATTTTTTTGAGCAAATAAAGTATAAAAAAAGTAAATACAAGAAAAAGAAAAAAAAAAAATTACATGTATGTACATACATACATAAACACACATTTTTTCATTATCGGTATTGATAAACAATAACAAATAAGAAGAGCACAACTGTAAACAGTAAAAGAAAAAAAAAACTCTTATGAGTGCAAACAGTATAAATGCATATATCACAGTGAGTGTTAGCGAAAAAAATACAGAAATAAAAAAAAGAATCGATGATAGCAAATACCTAACGGCTAAACCTATTACTCGTACGCGATCCCTCTCGCCGTCTGTATTTAATAACACGGTTGATACAATAACAAATACAAAACCTGCTAGCGTTGCCTCAACAGCAAAAACAATTTTATTAAGTGATGTAAATATTAACCCCCAATCAGGCATAATAGAAAACTCAGTATCACCTTCGGTGTCTAATAATACGGTTGATATTAATACAATAAAAAATACAAAACCTGCAAGCGGTGCCTCAGCGGCAAAAACGATTTTAATAAGTGATGAAAATATTACCCTCAAATCAGGCATGATGGAAAACTCAGCTCCACAAGTAAAAAGTGGTCAAAAGCCTCAAGTACAAGTTGGTATGGACAGGTACATAACAGTGCTTAAACGGGGTCGCAGCCCTACCTCTGCAGCAGTTGCTTCGGCCTCAAAAGTACCATCTTTTGATAAAATAAATTCTCAAAATCGATTTGCAATTCTGGAGGATGAATCCTCTGAAGCACCAAACGTCATAAAATCGTCCAAGCCTCCCCCGATATATCTTAGGGAGCAAAACTCAAATGAGCTCATAAAGAGTTTGATATCGGTGATAGGTGAAAATTCGTTTTACGTAGCTGCTATCAAGCGTGGTAGTATAAACGAGACAAAAATACAAGTCAATAATGAGAATGATTTTCGCAAAATTATAAACAAATTTGAAGTACTTAAAAAAAACTTTTATACATACCAACTGAAAAGCAGTAAAGGTCTCCAGGTAGTGATTAAGGGAATTGACTCATGTGTGGACCCAGAAGAGGTAAAAACATTCCTCGAAGAAAAAGGCTTCAAAATAAAACATGTAGTAAATATAAAAAATAGAGAAAAAAACCCCCAACCACTTTTTCGAGTGGAGTTTGAACCCGGCGACGTAAAGCTTAAAAAAAATGAAACGCACCCTATTTACAATTTGAAATATATTCTCTATAGAAGAGTAACTATAGAAGAGCCACACAAAAGAAATGGTCCCGTTCAGTGTTTAAACTGTCAAGAATATGGTCATACTAAGGCATATTGCTATTTACCCCCTGTTTGCGTAGTATGTGGTGAATTACATGGTACAGATCTTTGCGATAAGTCTAAAACCGACCCCAACGTAAAAAAATGTAGCAACTGTGGCGGTAATCACACTGCCAATTATAGAGGATGCCCTGTATATAGCATCGTCAAGCAGTCAGTTGGACCGAAAACTAGTCCCCCTCAAATGCAGGTAACAAATCAAGTAAGCACTGGTGACATTCAGGCCCCGCAGCCTAGTAATAACAGAACCTCTTATGCTTACGTCGTAAAATCAAACCATGCGCCAACGCAAGGTGCTGCGCCAAGTAATGATGAAATTCCAGTTTCAAATTTAAGTCGTCTAGAAAAAACCATGGAAACATTAGTGCAAACAGTAACTAATTTTACGAACACAATGGGTAATATGATGCAGGAAATTCTTAGAATGCAATCGATGTTATTGCAATCTGTACTTAACAAGCCATGAACTGTTTAAAAATCTGTTTTTGGAACGCGAACGGCATCCGCCAACATAAAAATGAATTAGAATACTTTCTTAAAAATAAACCAATTGATGTCATGATGGTTTCTGAAACTCATTTGACCTCAAGAAATACGTTTAACATCAATGGTTATATACTATATGATACCAAGGACCCTCGAGATAGAGCTTGTGGTGGTTCTGCCATTTTGATAAAAAATCGAGTCAAACACTACCTAATGTGTGATCATCGTGAGGATTATCTCCAAGCAACGAACATTTGTGTTGAAGAGCTGAATCGTAGCATTGTAATCTCATCTTTATACTCTCCACCTAGATTTTCAATATCAGAAAGCCAATATTGTGAATATTATAAATCACTAGGACCCTGTTTCCTGGCCGCTGGCGATTATAACGCTAAACATACCTTCTGGGGGTCACGACTAATAACACCAAAGGGTCGTGTTTTGTTTAATACAATCTCTAAAATGAATTTAAATGTTGTCGCGAGCGGCCAACCAACATATTGGCCTGCTGACCCGCAAAAAATTCCAGATGTCATCGATTTTGGCGTGGTTAAAAACATCCCCACAGAAACGATTCACGTTGAAGCTTCCCTAGAATTATCTTCCGACCACACACCTACAATTGTTACTATAATGAACCCCAATAGAATTGTATCTCCGACTGGTTACCTAGCGACGTCAGCCACACAAATAAATTGGTTAAAATATAAAAAATATCTCAGTGCCCATTGCACAGAAAATATTCCGCTCAGTACACCGGAGTATGTAGATCGCTCTATTGATAATTTTGACAGTTTTCTGAAACTAGCTGTTCAACATTCCAATATTGCTCCCAAAAAAACAAAAACTATTAAAATATATTCCTCAGATGTCGAGCGTCTCTTGTCTGAAAAAAGGAGGGCACGAAGAGAGTGGCAATTGCACAGATCTCCTCAACTTAAGAACTTGCTAAAAGAGTGTACAAAAAGATTAAGAAAGTTATTGCAGACTCAGAAAACGGCTTCTCTGGAAAAATATCTTAAGGAACTTGATGCAACTCCACAATCGGACTACTCATTATGGCGTGCAGCTAGAAACCTCAAAAGGCCAGTTGTCTCTAAACCACCATTAAGAAACTTGAATGGAAGTTGGGCAAGAAATGATGTTGAAAAAAGAAATCTGTTTGTAAGTCACTTGAAAAACGTATTTACACCTAATATATCTCACAATATTGCGGTCGATTTACCACCTGTTGCTGCTAGAGCAGCTATTCCCCTAAGATTTGAGATGAGAGAAATCGAAAAGGTTATATGTGACTTAAACACTAAGAAGGCACCTGGCATTGATAAGATCAGCAATAAAATGCTATTAGAGCTACCTCGCGTAGCAAAGAAAATTATTCTTTTTATTTTTAATGCTATTTTACGCCTTGAATACTTTCCTCAAAAATGGAAGGTTTCCTTAGTTACCATGATACCAAAGCCAGGTAAAGATCATACAAAAGTTGAGTCTTATAGGCCTATTAGCTTATTATCAAATATGTCAAAGCTATTTGAGAAATTATTAGTTTCAAAATTAACACCGATTTTAAGTGAAAATAGATGTATTCCAAACCATCAATTCGGATTTAGAAGAAAACACAGCACAATTGAACAAACTCATCGAATAGTAAATGTCATAAGAAAAACATTTGAAGAAAAAAAATATTGCTCAGCACTCTTCATCGATGTTTCGCAAGCTTTTGACAAAGTCTGGCATGAAGGCTTATTACACAAATTGAAGCAAAATTTACCAGCAAACACACACAAACTGTTAGAAAGCTACTTAGTCGGTCGTCAATTTATTATTAAAGAAGGAAATTTCTTAAGTTCACCTCAGTCGATTGGCGCTGGAGTCCCACAGGGCAGCATCCTGGGCCCTCTATTATACTTAATTTATACTTCGGACATGCCAACAAACAACTACACCCAAACTTCAACATTTGCAGACGACACAGCTTTTCTAAGCGTCCACGAAAACCGTTATGAAGCATCTCGTTACCTACAGCATCATATATTTCAACTAGAAATATGGCTAAGACAATGGAGGATAATGGTCAATGAGCAAAAATGCGTACATATAACATTCACCCTGCGCCGGGAATCTTGCCCCCCTATTACAATCAATAATCAAATTATTCCTCAACATTCGCATGTAAAATATCTCGGTATACATCTGGATCGGCGATTAACGTGGAAATGCCATATAGAGGCAAAATTAACTCAAATGAAACTAAAAGCCATCCAAATTCATTGGCTTATTGGAAGAAATTCTGTTCTTAGACTCGATTGCAAGCTTCTACTTTACAACTCTATCTTAAAGCCTATCTGGTGCTACGGTATTCAACTATGGGGCACTGCCTCGGCCTCTAATATCGAAAAAATTCAAAGGCGCCAAAATAAACTTCTTCGTATAATCACAGCCGCCCCCTGGTATGTTAAAAACTCAAACATTCATAAGGATCTCAACGTGCCATTAGTAAAAACTATGATTACAAAATATGCAGTAAAATATTTAAAAAGACTTGAACAACACCCAAATCCTTTAGCTCGAAATATTTTAAATCATGGCGGCCACACTTGCTTAAGGAGAAGAGACACTGCAGCACTTACCCAACTAGATGAGAGATAAACACCTATATAAGTGAACAGAACCCGTGATGAAGAAAATTTTTGTCTGGCACTGGCAGGACATAAATAAAGTATTAGGTTAAGATTTGATAAATTATTGTTAGTTCATATTAAATATATGAAGATTCAATAAATAAATAACGAAAAAAAAAAAAAAAAAAAAAAAATTTTTGCCCTGATACGAAGGCCAAACATTTAGCAGCAAGCAACCAGGTGGTTCACTATAATTTAAGGCGACGTCAATGGACACCAAAAAGAGGAGACCAAGTGTTATTACGAACCCACGTTTTTTCAGGAGCGGTAAACCATTTCGCTTCAAAAGTGGCTCCGCGTTTCGAAGGCCCATACCTTGTAGCAGAATACACGTCACCGGTGATAGTTCGATTGATAGATACCCAAACTAAAAAGACAAAAGGGGCTGATCACTTAAAAGACTTGAAACCATACCAAATGTAAGTTTTTTAGCACCTTACTAAATTCTCAATTCTTTATTTGATAGGTAAAGAGGATGGCAGATCAAAAATTCAAACAAAGTTGTGAGAGATTTAAAAGGGCAATGGAACGGGAAACGCAAGCGCATAATTCATATCGAGCCGCCTTCTTCCGCTAAAGTACAAATAACGTCCATAGAAGTAAATTTACATAGGTTGAATATTCAAGATCTGAAAAAACTCCAAACTCCAAAGTCCGACGTAATTCACAAACTGGTTAGAGAGCTAGGCATTGATAAAGAAGAGAAAGTATATATACCCACCACGTCCTCGCATGATGACATTACGCCACAGGAACCAAGATTCGAATACAAAATATATAGTCCACATTGCGAGACGTTGGCTACGATTTTAACTTCAATTCAACCTATAGAACCTGGGAGGAAAACTCGTCAGAACATCAAACGGTACCGCAGTAGTATATATAAGTCGCTCTCTGGATGTGTGGATATTATGCAGTAGGCAGAAATTTATCTTTCCAAAGCCAAGAAATGATATAGAAGTCCAATCATCAGTTCCAAAACAAAACTAAACAAGGAGGGAGATGTAACGAAGTAATGCATTAAATAATGTTTCTTTAATTTCTTTATATTGCATTTATATTTTGAACTATATTTTTTTTATTATTATTGAATTACATACATGTGTATATTATAAATTTAAATTTCCTTAGTAACTTAAGTTTTGTTAGTATAAAAGGAAAGAATTTATTTAGATGCAGTTAGTATAAGAGAAAATAATATAAGAGAACCAACCAGGGAACGGACAATACATTCGCTAAGTTGAAGATATTTGCGAGAGAGTACTTTCCCACTATTATCTCTGTTAAAGTATTCGTGAGATTTACTTTGTTCTCTCACTATTACACGTTACATTAGCCTGATGCACTGGCTTCTAAGTCTTTCTACTCTCAACTACTACTTTAGTTAAGCTCGATCTGTCGAGGTATTTGGACAGTTGGCGCAAGTATTAAAACAGCTTAGCCAGCAGCCAAATATACAGAACAAAGCTTTATTCAATGTAGTAGTACACAGGGCTTCTACTGGTTGTAATCTCCATGGATCCCAGGTACATAGGTTTCGTTAACACTCACTGTTATAAGTATATGAGTTTATTTCATTCTGTTTAATTGTTATTGCATTACGTGCACTTAAAGAGTTTTGTTTTTAATTTACTGTTTACAGTTGTGCTCTTCTTATTATTAATTGTTTATCAACACCGAGAATAAAAAATATTTTTGCTGAAAATGTGTATGTTTATGTATGTATGTATGTACAGACATATATTCTTTTTTTCTCTTTGTGATATTTTATTTATTCACGTTTATCTAAATTAGTTAAATTAAAAATTATTCAATTATTGCCTCCATTCGCTTTTTTTTTTTTTTTTTTTTTTTTTTTTTTTTTGGATTACAATAAGTAACTTATTATAAAAAACACGTATGCCGAGCTAAGAGAACACGTCTATCTGCAAAGAGCGTGACCGTTCGAGTGCTTAGACGATTTGATAACATTTTGTGCTTCAGAGTATTCCTCATTCAGAATTGCAAGCGATTTTGGGAAGAGGTTGGGCTGCGACCCCGTTTAAGCACTGTTATGTACCTATCAAAACGAGCTTGTACTTGAGGCTTTTGACCACTTTTTACTTGTGATACAGGGTTTTCCATTATGCCTGATTTGGGGTTAATCTCTTCCACACTTTTTAAAATTGGTTTTCGGCTAAGGCAACACTTGCAGGTTTTATATTTGTTAGTGCTGGTGCACACTGTTCAAGTTTTAGCCGTCTTGAGCTGTTACGTGAGAAGGAAAGAGAGAACGCCATTGAACAGTGTGAACCAGCACTTAGTGTATTGAAATCAACCGTATTAATAGACCCAGATAGTGAGGGGGAACGCGTACGAGTAATAAGGCCGCATTAGCCGACCGTTAATGTTATGAAATGCAATGACACGTACCGTAACGTTCGGCAAGCTTGTGTGTGCACTTATAGAACATGTAAAATCGTGTGCTCTGTTTTTCACTAACAATCAAAAAACATTAGTATACATAAAACAACACACACAGTGATAAGAATTTAAAATGTTCATCTGGTGACCGCAGTACATAAAAAGTACCAAGTGATTTAAATTGTATTAATACCGTATTTCGTGTATGTATAAATACATAAATAATTTTATATTTGACCTTTATATTATAGATATACAATAAGCAAATATGTATTTTAGCATATACCTACACTTGACAATATATTATTTTGCAAATATGCATACACAAAACAAGGTTTTAATACCTTAATATCTATGGCAATAAATAATAATGGCTTAAGTTGACCTAAGTGCTTTTTTATTTTATTACATATTCTTATTCTCTTCTTCAAGATCTATCACTCAGCTTAATTTAAAGTATTAAATGTCATTATTAATAAAACAATATGCATTTATATCTTAACTTACACAGCACAACACACAATTTATTTTAGACAAGCCCCTCAATATCACAAAGCGCGAAATTTCGACTTAAGCCATTGTTATTTATTGCCATTTATACATATATCTGATATCTGAGTTTTTATTGTAGTGTAAATGTATGCATTTGCTTATTTTAAATTCTATTACGGATTGTTTTATGTACGTTTTAGTGTTATTCATACTTGAATTTTAGAGTACGATTAGTACTTAAAGTATAAAAAACCTAGTTTATCCCGAGTTTTGTTTTTTGTGATCATAAATGATAGTTTCGTTGTGAGATAATGATACCCTACCAATAAATCACCTCAAAGAATAATTTGTGATACAATTTTCTGATATCTGTTTGAGCAATTTAATAGTAATTTTTATAATAATTTTTAAGTTTTTTCCGTCTTATTTTTCAATTATAAATTATAAAGTGTTTGATTATATTTTAAATCATTTTTTAATCGTCGTGTTTTTTATTTTCCGATAAAAGCAGCACCAATTTGGCTTTTAATCATTTGAACAAATTTTATTTTGAACCAAACAAAAGTTGTCGGTTTCACGCAAAGAAAAGAAGAAACCATTCGCTCTTTCATTTATTTTAATTAACTATCAATAATTTTTGGGCTTTTTTTTAGCCAATCTTTTTATTTGTTAGGCAATTATTCATATAAGAATTATTTTTCAATCGCTCAAGTAATAAATCAGTTTTTAATCATCAAAAGTGAGCTGAGAAGACTCATTTAGGTGATTTTTACAAAAAAGATCACTGTTTAATGATGACTCAGTTATAAAAATGCACCCTGTAATATACTAACGGTCCTCAAATTCGTATTTACTTATTACTTAGTATGTCATTACATTATTATTCTTGTACTAAATCTGCTTGGAAAATAATTTGTAAACGAACAATACTCACTCTAGTTTCCATCATCGGCGCGCACAAGTAAAACAAACAATAACAATAAAACTATTGTAAATAAAACAAAATTTAAAAAACCAAATTTTTGAAGTTAATAGAATAGACTTAAAACTTAAATAAAATAATTAAAAATTTTAAGTGTCTTAGTTTATTCTAAAAATAAAAGGAACTGCATTAAACTTGAGGTGGAAACCAACAAATCAGTCACTCAAATGATTGCTGAGAACAACTTTAAATAAAATGTATATATGTATGTACATTAGACCGACTCAAGTTGTATGGAGCCGAAAAAAGTGTTTTAGTTACCCCTCTGAAAATAAAGGCTGATATGTTTTATGATGATTCCCAAAATATTTTGGTTCTAGCGTTGACCATCCGTGAGCTGGACCATTTTTAAAAAAGGTTTTTTTCAGTTTTTCGAATTTGTTTGTACTTTGCTCCAAGACGACATAAATAAAATTTGTTATCATCGAAAAGGATTTTTGAAGCAGCATCCAATGGTATATAAAACTTTACCACTTGCGGCCTACTTATTGAGATATTTACCTAAATACATATTTTCGTTTCGGGTTTTTATACAAATTCTACGTATTTTTTATTAATTTTATATTTTTTTATTGTATTTTTTACATTTTGATAAATTGAAAAATGAAAAATTTTTATACCCATATTGCCTATATATGAAAAAAAGATAAAATATATCGCGATTTTCGCGTTTTATGTGAATAATTACAAAAAAAAAATAAATTAACATTATTTAAAAACAGATTCAATTTGAAAAGCAGAACATTACTTCAACGTAGAATTTGTATGAAAACCCGAAACGAAAATATGTATTAAGTTAAATATCTCAATTAGTATAACATCACTAGAATGTATGTACATACAAAATTGGTTTTTCTTTTTCCTATATTTTCTTTTTTAATAATTGTATTATTCACGTTTATGTTAATTAAAAAACACGTACATATATCTTCAACGATCACGACCCATCAGTGTTGCAAATTGATCCTTGAAGTCTTAATGGATCGACGTTGCTGCGAAAATAGCTCTTTAAAAAGGTATAGGAGGGGGTGCTTTTTACGCCCTTAATGTTAAAATTTAACCCTTAGTTCCTTTAAAACTATCATCGGATAATTCATTAAGCAGACGTGGGTAGGGAGAGCTATTACCTGTTTTGCCCTATTTTACACGCGAAATGTTGGAATTTCCAAAAATGTATATCTCTAAGTTCGTTTCAGATGTTACAGAGCCTGCATGTCAAATTTTTAGAAATCCGGTTGATTAGTTAAAAAGATAAAGGGAGAGGGAGCTTTTACCTCTTTCGCCATTTTTACGCCTTCTAGCGATATTAAATATACCTTACGATCTATTTTCACTCCTAACAAATACACATACGTACATCGTACAAATCTGTCAAGTCGTTTCGGCGGAGTTCAATTACAAACACCGTGACACGAGAATTTTATTTATATAGATAAATCATTAGACCCTGTTTCCTTGCCGCTGGCGATTATAACGATTTCTGGGGGGTAACGACTTATAACACCAAATGGTCCTGTTTTGTTTAACACATTCTCTAAAATGAACTTAAACGTTGACGCGAGCTATCAACCAAAATATTGTCCTACTGATGAGCAAAAATTCTAGATGTTATCGGTTTTGGGTAAAACATCCCTACAGAAACGATTCATGTTGAAGCTTCCTTAGAATTATTTTCCGATCACACACCTACAATTGTTACTATAATGGACCCAAGTAGAATTGTATCTCCGTCTGGTTACCTAGCGGCGTCAGCCACACAAGTAAATTGATTAAAATATAAAAAAATATCTCCGTACCCATTGTACAGAAAATATTCCGCTTAGTACACTGGAGAATGTCGATCTCTCTATTCTTAATTTTGACAGTTATCTTAGGCCTACAGTACACAGAATGTGAAAAAGCCACATGTACATTTGGATCTTATGTAATTTTGAGGTCATCACGAAACCACAATGGCTCCATGCCGTGTACTTCCACTTTTTGGTTCACTCACATATAGCACAAATTTGCATGTGAATCCTATGTAGCTTTCAAAGCAAAAGCACACATGTCACATTTTTACATGCCGTGTACTACCCTGTTATATATATATTCGGACACATTTAACATTTCTACATGCACATGAAGCCGTCACAAAGTATGAAAAATAAAAAATTTTTGGGCATGGCATTTGCAGTCTGCATGTACATATATTAGAGTTGTCAGTTGTTTCGCATTTTTTATTATTAAAAAGAAAAAAAATGTCATTGTAACTATACACTTTTTTGTGTATTTCTTTTTGTCTTATTTGTCCAGCGATTTTTTATATGCTGCCATTTGTACCGATTTTTAAAGAAAACTGGCAGCTCTAACGTTTCTTTTCTAAAAAGTGTTGATCAAGTCCAATATGTAGAAATAAAATATTTTATTAAAATAAATTAACTGCCTGTTTTTGTAATAAAAATTAGAATTTTCGTTAGGGAATTTGTTTAGTGGTCGAAATTCGACCATAATTATTTATGGAAATATGAAGGAAACATACGTATAAGTATATGAATTCACATGTCTTGAGCATCGGTTTTTTTCGTCTCATATATTACACATTTAGATTCTTTAACACTCAGAACCATGCGTGATTAATAATTTTTTAGGTCCAATATTAACGAAATTCAAAAATTTCCAGTTGAAGAAGAAAATGCCAAAAATTTCTCTATTATAGATTTTCATCCACTCAGGACATTGCATGTTTAATTTTATGTTTCCAGGTCCAATATCGCCATGAGTGTATTAAAAATCGTAGTGGGAGCCCATAATTTACGACGTATGTATATGTCAATAAATACGGGCAAATGTTTTGTAAAAAGTGCTAAAAATTGTGTTTTAAGATAAGTTACGAATTTGGTATAATCTTTATTTCTATGTTTGTTGGCTTAAAGGATATATGGGGTAACAAAGACGTTCAAAAATATAGGTTATAACCACTTACTCCCCAAAAGGGCCGAATTTAAAAAAGTACCAGACCAGACAGGATTTACCCGTATTAACCCTTTTTACCCGCTTAGATATTAATAAAATGTTGTGAAAATAGTATATTTTTTTGTTCAAATCGGTTGACAAATATATGGGGAAAGTGTTATTCACTGTTTTGCCTTTGCCGATTTATATATAGAAGATAGCAAATACAAATTAAATTTGTTTAACATGCAATTTCCCAAGCTTTAAGCACAGGCAGTAAAATACACTTAAAAAATGATTTAGTGAAAACTAGTTTTTTAAAGTTGTATTATATTGTACAATTGAACAAGTTGCAATGCAAAGAATTGTTAAAAAGCGCTAAAACATTGCTCAAAGAATCAAATTGACAACGCTGTCAATAATAGTACTGGTAACATGCCGTGTACTAGAAACTCCATACAAATGTAATATGCGTACATTTGATCCATGCCATGTACTAGTAACATTCATATAGCCATATGTACGAGTATATGTATACACATGTATCATGTGCTATCTTTGCAAATGTGTCAGCTTCGGCCACATGCGGCACATTTTAATTTTGGGACAAAATTACATTTCTTGTACTATCAAAATTTCGTTGCATGTTATCACTGCGTATCATTCAAAAACTGTAACCGAAGTGCTTAAGGCTAGTTTACACTATCACACATTTCTTACGTATTCCATAATACTTTGTGAGATGGAAATCTAATGAGTTTTGTTGTGACTGTCAAAAAATCTAATGTAACATTAAGGTTTGTAGTCACACTATCACACATGAACATGCTTTTGTTAAAATGCAACCCTGATGCAATGAAAAGTATTAGCGTTATAAATTTTTCAAAAAACGATTAAGTCGTATGGGATGTCAAACTTTTTTCGTAATACTTGTGACACATTGCATTCACACTATCACACTTTGTCATATTACTTGAGTTTTTGACATGTATTAATACAAAGTATAATAGTGTAATCTAGCCTTTAGCATTATCGTGACGTCAGAGTCGCATGCACATGTGGCTCTTTACATGCCGTGTACTATAGGCTTTAAACTAGCTGTTCAACATTCCAGCAAAACCCAAAAAAAAAAAAAAAAATTATTGTACATACATATCGATGCCTTACTTTCTCAACCTCGTATCTTAAAAAAATACGGTTTTTACTTTTTCATATAAAACGATTGTTTTTTTGTGTTCTATTACTGCAAAAACTTATTATTTCAATAATTTATTAATATTTACAGAATTAAGACAAAGTATTGAAATAATAAGTTGTTGCAGTAATATTTTTTTTTTTATTTATTTAATAGATTCATTTACTAGTATAATAACAAAATTTGTTTAAATTTAAATAATGATCTATAACTGGCATAACATATAGTTGTGAGCCAGATTGGCAAAATTAAAGCTGTTAAAAATAAAAATTCAAAAAGATAAATTTGTAAACATATTAACAGCATAAAATTGTTTAACAAAAAAAAAAAAAAAACTAAATACAAATATTTATTTAAATTTTAAAAATATGAAATGTAAAAAAGGAACTAAGCAAATTCATTTAATATCAATTTTCTGTATTTGAGGCAAGATTCCAGGTAATTGACAAGGGAACCAAAATTAAAGGCATCCCCATTCAGAATATTTAGAACGTCGAGTAGGTTTAGTTGATGTTTGTTGAAAAATGTACTTCTAAATCCACTATAAATGGGGCATGTACCAATAAAGTGTAGAGTATTTTCCGTTGCGTCTAGATTACAGAGAGTGCAGATTCCGTCTGATGTACTTCTAAAAGATCTAGCATTTATATCCAAAAGTCCTCCTCTTGCTCTTATCAATAGACTTATCGCACGAGACGAAAGTTCCGTAGTAGTGATTTGTAGTAAAGAGTAATTTAATTGTGAGTATAAGTCATGAAACTGAGAGTTTCTAGCTTCGGCAATAAAGGTTTGATTTTCATAAATTTTAACAAGTGGTAAAATTGATTTGCAATGTTTGCTTAGTGGTACAGAATTATTATCTGGTACAAAATTAATTTTAGCACACAAGTTCGTCCAATCCTCAGCCCAAAAAGTTTGTTTAGCGATTATAATTTCTGCAAGCTGTCGAGGTAATCTGTTGCAAGGCATGTTAAGAACTTTGTTGATGTAATCAAAATGCAATTTTAACGTATCTAGGTATAAAGAGTTTAAACCCGTTTCTAAAAAGAGCATATAGTTTGGAGTGTTGCTAGGTAAAAGTAACATCTTTTTAATAAAGAATCTAAATAGTTTTTCAACTATTTCGTATTTCATGTATCCCCAAATTTGGGCTCCGTAAAACATGATTGACCGAGATACATCACTGAAGATTTTAAGTTTTTTTTATTAGATATTTTGGGATGGTTTATATATTTTGACCAAGATGAAGATATTGCCATTTTTGATGTAGTTAGTTTATTTTCCAAATGTTTTCTAAAGGATAAATTGTAACACAAGTCCATACCAAGATATTTATATGAATTTACGATTTCAATTTCATTTTCTCCAAATGTCCACTTTAAGTTGTTTGATATTCTAGTGCCACTACGAAAAACTAATAGCCTATTTCTAAGGTGCAAAAGAATTCTTTCGTTCGAATAACTACATTGAAAACAAAAACAAATTCTATAATACTATAATACTTTCGATTTAGCAAGGTTGACTTTTAAATGCCATAAGTTACTATACAAATGAAGGGAATCAATCATCGTTTGGAGACCACTGGGTGAATCAGATAGTATGACAATGTCGTGTGCGTAAAGAAGAACTTTTACTGTGATGTTGTCAACAATTATCCCGCCAGTAAGAAAGTCGGCTAAGTCGTTCAAGTATAATGCAAACAGAATTGGGCTTAATATGCAACCCTGTTTGACACCAAAATTCACATTAAAAGAATTGGAGAGTGAGTTTCCGAACAATATTTGACTGGAGGTGTTATCATACGATTGTTGCAGTATTCGTATTATTTTTGATGACAATCCCATATTTGCAAGCTTATAAAACAATGAATTCCTGGGAATCGAATCAAATGCACAAGTAAAATCAACAAAAAAGGCATACGTGTTTTTACTATTGAGTTTATTTAAATGAACAATATTTGTTAGATTGAAGACATTATCCACGATTGAATATTGTTTTCTAAACCCAGCTTGGTATTCATTTAAAATATTATGTTCGACAATCCAGTACGATATACGATTCATTATAATGCTATTAAAAATTTTGCATAGAGTATCTATTAGAGACAATCCGCGATAATTAGAAGGAATGTTTGGATCACCTTTTTTCAGTAGTGGAATAAGAATTGCAGTTTTAAAACTAGCTGGTATATTTTCTTTAAGAAATATAACATTTAAAACATAAAGTACCTCAATAATAAAGTTTACTGGCGCATATTTGAAAAATTCGTAGCTGATGCCATACTGTCCAGGTGATTTATTGTCCTTTAAATTTTTTAGAACAGAGATAAGTTCACATAATTCAAACGGAGAATCAAGAAATGCATCAATGTTGTAAGGCATGCACCAATGAAATGTAGTTGTTGGATTTGAATTTTGTAAAATACTGCTAAAGTGTTGAAGAAAATCATCAGCACTTAACTCACCACGTATGGAATATGGACGAGACTTCAAATCATTAGACAATTTCCACCATTCTTTGCTGCAACGTATATTATTCAATTTATTAAGGTTAGAATTGTAGTGTTGCAGTTTACTTTTTTGGCACACATTCAAGTATTTGCTTTTTGATGACATATATTTTAGTTTATTTGCAGATGAATGTTGTTTTCTGTACTTTTTAAGATTTTTAAGCATTTTTCTACGAGAACGGGCACAGTTCCAATTGAACCATTTTTGCTTGGGTTCGAAGCTAAAATTTGATTTTGTTTTTACGGTAGCATCAAGAATTTTGTTCTTAATTGAGAGAACCAGGTTATCAACTGAATTATTTTGATCGAAATATGGAGTACATGCTAGCTGACTAAGTTTTTCAATATATCTTTCAGCATTATTTTTATTCCAATGTATTTTATGTGGACGTAAATCACTTCTCAGTGTATAATTGTTGATATTAGGAAAGTTAAGCTTAAAGTCTATAGGCATATGGTCTGAATAGGGCTTACAATCAATTTTAAAATTCTCAAAAAACAACAAAAAGCTATCGGAGCAAATACAGTAGTCAATTAACGAATTACCTCTACCTCCATAAAAGCTTAAATCACCTTCAACATCACCATTCATTCTGCCATTCACGACAATACCACCTATGCTTTCTATTAAATCCATTAATCTTCTTCCTTGACTATTTGTTACTTTATCCTTAGAACATCTGATTTTGTTAACGTGTGGTAGATTAGTTAATAGATTAGTATCCAATATATATTGTCCTTCTCCGATGCGAGCATTTAAGTCACCAACAATGCAAAAATTTGTAGGGCAAAGAACATTTAAGAAATTTTCAAACGACTCAAAATCAACATTCCAGTTTGTGCAGTTAAGATATCGTGGGATAAAGTAAAAAAGATCATTATTTAGTCTAGCAGTTAATACGACATTACCATTAGAAAGATTCAAGAATTTTAGATTAAATAATTTTCTTAATTCTTTTTTGTACCCATACAAACACCCACCACTAGGACGACCAGCATTGTGAATTTTCTTGGCTTCGATCCAGTGCAAATTATAATTTTGTAAATAATTAGAGAACCACATTTGTTTATCTGGCAAAACATGAGTTTCGAATAGAAAAAATATATCAAATTTATTAATATAGGTTATAAAATTTCCAAAATTAACACTTTTAGCAAGATTAGCGACATTATAAGACAGGACACGACATAAATTGTATTGCTATTGTTCATTTGCATATACATTGTTATTCGCATTTGAAATTGCAGCTATATTGACTTTCACAATGACATCCATGGAGTAATTAGCTTGAACCAGCAGGTTTTTTAAATAATCGGCATCCTCATTAGAGTAGGCGACAAATTTTCCCGGCATCCAAGAGTATTTTTTGTTGTTGATAAAAGTACAAAATTCACCAAGTCTCACCTTTATGTTTAAATTAAGATTTGAAATTTTTTTGTTTAGTTGTCTTAAATTATAACGAGTATTTTGTTCTTCCTTTGTATAATCCTTTTGTATATAGATCGTACCTCCCTTTAATTTGTCTTTGGCAGCTAGAATATTATTGGCTTGCAGTAATATAACATGTAATGATGTAATAATTTTTCTAATTGGGGGAAAAACAAAATTTTTTAATTTTTTCCAAAACCCTTTGCTTCGCGATGGACATTGGCACGCTAGTATATACGGCTGTAGCTCGCCGGGAATGGGGGGTTCGTGTCCATCTAGGTTCATACAATCATTACTCTATTTCGTGCCGAGATAAAAAAAAATGAAGCAATAAAAACGAGCAACGTCATACTAGATACCTAACAATAAAAAGGTAAATACCTAAAACGAACGGACTGACATTTCGATGACTGAAACTTTCACACTTCAAACGTTTGGCCGGACTCGAATCCTCGGGACAAGATGTTACGGTCCCGGTCAGGCTGCCCACCCCATATGACAGGTTAATGTCAACCGTGACATTATTGTACTTTTTTGCCTGAAAAGAAATTTTAAGTAGTGTCCCTATTCGTACTTACCACTCTTTCAGTTCACTTTACCTACTTTTCAACCATTAAATTAAATGCAGTACATATTTTCAAATTTAAATCAAGGTATGTATATAAAAATGTTTATTCAAAAGTTTGGTATACAATGTTAAGACTACTCTAAGTCATTTTCTTTATCTTGAATTAATTTACAACTCTTACTAATTCATTTGGGTACAGTTTTTTTTTTTTTGTTTTTTTTTTTCTTTTCTTTTTTTTTTACTTTAGTATAAAGCTAACTCTATAAAAAAAAAGGAAAGTGAAAGCTTAAGTCCAATTTTTTTTTTTTTTTTTTTTTCATTATTTATTTATTGAATCTTCATATATTAAATATGAACTAACAATAATTAATCAAATCTTATACTAATACTTTATTTTTGTCCTGCCAATGCTAGACGAAAATTTTTCTCTTCACGGTTTCTGTTCACATATGTAGATGTTTAGCGCTCTTCTTGTCTAATGAGTCCTGCTGTATCTCTTCTCCTTAATCTAGAGTGGCCGCTGTAATTTAAAATATTTCGAGCTAGTGGATTTGGGTGCGACTCAAGTCTTTTTAAATATTTTACTGCATAGTTCGTAATAATAGTTTTTACTAACGGCACATTGAGATCCTTGTGAATATTTGAGTTTTTAACATACCAAGGAGCGGCTGTGATTATTCGAAGAAGTTTATTTTGTCGCCTTTGAATTTTTTCGATATTAGAAGCCGAGGCAGTGCCCCATAACTGAATACCGTAGCACCAAATTAGTTTTAAGATAGAGGTGTAAAGTAGAAGTTTACAATCGAGACTAAGAACAGAGTTTCTTCCAATAAGCCAATTAAGTTGAATTGCTTTTAGTTTCATTTGTGTTAGTTTTGCTTCTATATGGCATTTCCATGTTAAACGCCGATCTAGATGAATTCCGAGAAATTTTACATGCGATTGTTGGGGCACTAATTGATTATTGATTTTAATAGGGGAACATGACTCCCGACGCAAGGTGAATGTTATATGTACGCATTTTTGCTCATTAACCTTTATCCTCCATTGTTTTAACCAATTTTCCAGTTCAAATATATGATCCTGCAAGTAGCGAGAAGCTTCATGACAGTTTTCGTGCACGCTTAAAAAAGCTGTATCATCAGCAAATGTTGAAGTTAGGGTGTGGTTGTTTGTTGGCATGTCTGAGGTATATATTAGGTATAACAGTGGGCCCATGATGCTTCCCTGAGGGACTCCAGCGTCAATTGGCTGAGGAGAACTTATAAAAGCACCTTCTTTAATAATAAACTTTCGACCGACTAAGTAGCTTTCTAACAGCTTGTGTGTGTTTACTGGTAAATTTAGCTTCAATTTATGTAATAAGCCTTCATGCCAGACTTTATCAAAAGCTTGAGAAACATCGATGAAGAGGGCGGAACAATATTTTTTTTCTTCAAAGGTTTTTCTTATGGCGTTTACTATACGATGGGTTTGTTCAATTGTGCTATGTTCTCTTCTAAAGCCGAATTGATGGTTTGGAATACATCTATTTACATTTAAAATTGGGGTTAATTTTGACACTAACAGCTTCTCAAACAGCTTTGATATATTAGACAATAAGCTTAATATAATATAATAAGCAATAAGCTTAAGTCCAATGACGTGAAATGTACACCAGATAGATATTTTAATACATATACAAAATACGTTCTCGACAATTTGCCAGTTAAAAAAAAATGGGTAATTTCTGCAAGAGGTATTTTGTTTTTTAAAAAGTTATAAAAGAAATATATATATCTTAGATTGGGAAAAACATAATGTTTCTTTATGTCTTATTCCTAGCATAAGTGAAACGATAATTTCGAGGTACTTCTACTTTACTAACGTATTTTTAAAGATACGAAGACACGGGTAAGTATTTCCTTTTTTTTTCTTTTAACTTTATATATATAAATTATTATTTTTTTGCTTACAAATAGAAAAATAACAAAAAAAAAGAAACGTCTGTGTCTTTGCACCTTACTTATTTCAAATGCGTTTTATTTTACAGCTCTGGTTTAGTGGCAATAATGTTTCTTTTGGTTTACAAC
Organism: Pollenia amentaria; assembly: GCA_943735925.1. Lineage (NCBI taxonomy): Eukaryota > Metazoa > Arthropoda > Insecta > Diptera > Polleniidae > Pollenia > Pollenia amentaria. The sequence continues at coordinate 65,559,095 of OX031009.1, forward strand.
TTCGAACTGTTCGAATTTAAAATTTCCTACTAAGAAAATATTATGTGCACTATTACTTGTTCTTTTGTTTTTTTTTTCTTCTTTTTTTTCTTTATTTATTTATTTTCTTTTTTTTTACCATGACAATCATTGGATTCAAACATTACTTTCTTAGCCCTTGTAGGACCTTGTATTCAATTAGATTAAAAAGGAAATAGTAAAAAAAAAAACGAGGAGTGACATTTTGCTTAAAAATAGATAACATTTCCTTTTTTTTTTGTTATATTTACTTTAGCCAGATTTCTTATACTTTACTTGTTTGTTTTCTTTTTTTTTTTTTTATTTATCCATTTTTTTTCAGTTTTCTAAAAAAAAAACAATTCATTTATTTTATTATTCTCTCATTTTTTCTACTCCCTAGTTCACCTAGTGGTCCTCTTCCTCAATGTTCATATTTTAGTCTTATTTCCGGTTATTTAGTAAAGCGTCTTGTCCAGTTGTAACCTCCTTGTAATATTCTTTATTTAGTCATAATTTTAAGGTAGTTGTTAATTATCTCTGAATTTATTCATTAAGCTCTAATTTTAGGTAGTTAATTATTTATAAAATTATTTACTTAGTTATAAGTTTAGGTAAATCATTTATTTCTAAAATTATTTATTTAGTTATAAGTTTAGGTAAATCATTTATTTCTAAAATTATTTATTTAGTTATAGGCTTAGATAATTATTTATTTCTAAAATTATTTATTTAGTTATGTGTTTAGATAATTATTTATTTCTAAAATTATTTATTTAGTTATAGGTTTAGATAATTATTTATTACTAAAATTATTTATTTAGCATTTTATTTATGTATTTGTATGTTCAATTACTTACTACGCCGACCTTATAAGGATTTATTTATTTATAATGTTATTTGTTTTTCTTTTTATTAAATTAGGGATTACGTTAGGGTTCGAAGTATTCAGTTACTTGGGATATTATTGATTGAATTGGTAACCTAAATAGTTGTTTATATATTGGATTAGGGATGGAACTAATATTCCAAATCGCTCTCAAAAAAACAATGACTTAATTGAAGTAAACAATCGTAAAAAGAATTGAAGTTAATATGTATTTATTACAGTTCCTCACTCCATTAATACATTATCTTACTTCGCTGGATTTTCTATGGTTGTGTGTCAATTAAGGTGCGTCAAAGGCAGTTAATTATTTTTTTTTTTTCTTAAATTTAAACTTTAAACTAAGTTAACAAAAAAAAAATCATTTTGCCTTCGCCTTTAAATGTTTTTTCTTCTTACATCGATTGAAAATCTTGTTTTTTTTTTTAATTTGTTTTCTTGTACCGGTTGTTTTTTTTTTTTTTTTGTTATTTTATTTTTTTTGCTTATTTAAACAATTGAAATATGCGAATAATCCTGAGCTATTTAAAAAAAATTTCACATAAATCTAAAGGTAGGTTTAAAGATTATTTAAATTACTTGTATTACTAAGAAAATTTTTACTTCGTCAGGAAGTAAAGTTAGCCTATAGAATAATCCTAGATTAATGGGTTATTATCATAAGTTTTAAGTTTCATAGGTATGAAGCTCAAATCAGAGGTTACCTAATCATAATCATACAAAACAGCTGTTTGAACCAACCTCATGGGTCATTTTAGGTAACTTAACATACCGACAAAACCATAACCATAAAAATTAATTTATTTTCAATTTCCATGATCCTTGTTAGGGTCGTAGAATTATGTTCAAGTCACCTCCAATTGGACCTTAGAGTTTTATGTACGGACGTAAGAATATTACAATGTTTTGTATAGATAGATATGAAACTAATGATAAGAATTCTAGGGTTATTTAGGTATAATAGTAATCATAGGTTTTAGGTATGGTTATAAAAGTTCTTATAGATTAAATAGGTATATTTGTAAGAGTTAGGAAGATTAACCGTTCTCATAGATAGTGTATGCGATAAGTCTGATTATTATTATTAGTTTACATTGATAACTAGTTTAAGTACTTATAAAAGCAATAAATTTAAGTTATGATAAACAGTCTAATAACTGTCTACTAGCTGCTAATAATAATATTCCAGAACTAAGTACTTTAGTTTCGGGGAAGGTTTTGGTCATATCTGTGGTTGTAAATGTAATTTCTTCTGGACCGCAAAAAAAAATATATGGGGTTTTGATTGGTGTGTTTCTAAGTATTACCTGTGGCTGGTGGATGTTGATTATATTGCCGGAGCTGGTGACAAATCCCGAGGGTTAAAAAAGTTAGGCGGTGGTTACTGGTGGTTGTTAGCTGTTACTTAATCAAACTTTGGGGTTCCTCATTGTGAAAATCTTCATTTAACGTTTTTGTTTCCCAACTAAATTGTTGATGTGGTGGTGAAAGTTGCCAGAAAAACCATTTTTTAAACCTGGCTTGTCTCTTTGACGTTTCTCGTTGTTGCTGTTTGTTTTATTCGCCTACCGACACAAATAATGATGTTGTACACCTTTACACACATGCACGTGTCTTGTGGAATGGCGCCGTGTATGCCACACTTTTCCTTTCCAGACTATTTTTTTTCTACCGTGTTGGTGAAGACTTTTTCCTTTATATTTCCCCCTTTTTTTTGTTTTTTTTTAAGAGATTTTACACCCGGATTGCTTTATGTTTGTTTGACATTAGTTCAAGTATTAATCTTTTTATAATTTGTGTTCCAGGTTTCTTTACACAGGCAGGGAGGTTTTTTTCACATTCTCTCGACTGTTAGCCATTTTTGTAGGGTAGAGTTTTTTTGTTTTTCGGCAACTTTTAGTTTGTAATTACAGCAAAAAAATTTATTATTTAGAGGAGAGACTTTTCCTTGTGGGTTTTTTCTTTTTTTGTGTCTTAAATCAGATAGCACGTCAATTTTTAAGTTCTTTTCTTTTAATACGCGGCGATTTTACTCCTCAACCGGTTTTTTCTTAAGCTACTGCTTAATTACCTTTTTTATTTTTCCTGAATAAATTAAAACTACGGACCAATATCTACCCGATTAATTAAATCTTGTAGTGGAATTTTCCATTACCGATGTATATGTTCATTTTCAATCTAACACGTGTCACCCGCGATGTTACCGAACCCACCGAACTTCTTCGTAAGAAAAGACTTGTTAAAAATTCTCTACACCCACGCTAAGTCTAACAAAAAAAAACTCATGTGGCAGAGTGGTAATCTTTTGGTACGTAATAGGGTTGTATTTTTTTTCATTCAAATTAGTACAAAAACGCTTAATTCGCAAATCAACCACAGTGGTTGTCACAACGCCAGCTGTTTTCGCGTAGCCTGTGGAGTGAAAAGAGTTGGGAAAGGGAAATTTTCCGCGCTGGCAACTCCCGCACCGCTTCTCCTCGTCTATCGAACCATCCTACATCCGTAGCCTTACATCTACTACTGCTTCAAATGTTGAGCGTGTATCACCCCAAAACTGTCCTCTAAGGTTCTCTATCTCATATTGGCTGTTACCTACTGCTCTTCTGATCTTGCACCTGAGCCAAGGTCTGCAAAGTTTCGCGTTTATTCCCTTCGAAAATTTGCTTTGTATGAAGTTTTTTCTGTAGACCTCTTGTCCGGGCGTATACTTTATTATTCTGCTTTTGAGGTTGTAGGATCTAACATTTCTCAGATAGGCGTCATGTAGCCTATTGTTAACTTTTTGGTGGATCAGCTGCATTTGCGATGACTTCGGCAATATTAACAATTCTCCCTCTTCAGCGGAGTTAAGTTTTCTCAAAATTTCATACGCATCCGCATGAGTGACCATATTATACCCCGTTAAGAAAAGTAGGGTGTTACGCCTGTGGAAGAATGAACCGTAGACCGTAGCGAGCATTCTATTTTGGACAAGTTTTCGTCCCATTTCGTTTGGTCTTGGTCCAGGAAACTTCGTATGGAACTGAGTATGGTTTGGTTAACCCTTTCGCTCGCATTTGATTGCGGTGAATATATAGGGGTTCGAATATGTCTAACGCCAAATAGTTGTAAGAACTCTTTAAAAGCTTCGGATGTAAATTGTGTGCCGTTGTCCGAGTGTAGCATCTCCGGTACTCCGAATTTATAAAACACCTCGTCCCGCAAAAATTTAATCACCGCTTTGGTGGTAGCTTTGGACAACGCTTTCAATAAAACAAATTTCGTTCTGTGGTCTAATACGATAAAAATAAAAGTGTTGCCGGATTTTGTTCTTGTATATGGTCCCAAAAAGTCGATATAGATTTTTTGAAAAGGCCTTTGAGTTATTACCTCTTTTCCCATCGCTGGACGCAATATTGTTCTGGGGTGTTTTATTTCCTTACATGTTTCGCATTGTGTGATCTGTTTCACCATGGACGGCCAGTAAAAGTACTCTCTTATGTTATACAGTGTTTTTGCTATTCCCCATGTAATGTATTATCAACATGCGATTTCTTTATTATGCTATCGGTCAGACGTGACGGTACCCATATTCGCCAACAATAATCTTCACTCTCTATGTCATTCCGGTTAAATTTTACCCTTTTGTACAGTATACCCTCTTCCACTTTCATATCCGGAAGTCGACTAGCATTTTGTTCGACGGTGTCTATTAGTGTCAGATATTCCTTACTCTTAAATTCTTCGGAATTAAAATCTATTACCATAGTGGGGTTGGCTACTACCTCTTCCATATCCTGACGCGATAGCATATCTGGGACTACGTTCTTACTACCCTTCCGGTGCTAAATATTAAATTTGAAACCTTGGAGCTTTAAGCTCCATCGAGCAAGTCTTCCATTTAGATCATTCTGCCGCATTAACCACTTTAAACTGGAATGGTCCGTTATAACCGTGAAGTCCATCAGTTATATGTATTGTCGAAACCTTTCTATCGCAAGTACCACCGCGAGACACTTTTTCTCTGTCGTTGAATAGTTTCTCTGGGCGCTGTTTAGTTTCCGGGAGAAATACTCAATTGGGTGTTCTCCACCCTCGTCATCCTTTTGAAACAAGACCGCGCCTAAACCAACGTTGGAGGCGTCACACTGGACAAAGACAGGCTTTTCAAAATCTGGACTTGACAATACCGGACTGGTTACTAAACGATGTTTCAATTCCTCGAACGATTTCATGGCTTCGGCAGTGAAAATAAACTTAGGGGCTTTCTTCAGGGTATCCGTCAGAGGTGCGGTGAGCGTTGAAAAGTCGTGGATAAACCGGCAATACCACCCTACGGTGCCTAGGAATCTCCTAACGTCCTTTTGATTTTTCGGCGGTTTGATTTCCAAAATTGCCTTCACCTTTTCCTCGTCAGGCTTAAGTTTACCCCCTCCTACAACTTAACCTAAATACTTCAATTCCCTATAACAGAATTTGGATTTGGACATATTGATCGTCAGACCTGCTGCTGTCAACTTCTGACCCACGATTCGGAGCATTTCCATGTGTTCATCAAAATTCGGAGAAACTACCAACAGGTCGTCGAATTACACGAAAACCCTATCTTTCAGCTCAGACGGTACCACTTTATCCATCAATCGGCATAATCTCTGCGCAGCATTACACAGTCCGAAAGGCATAACCTTAAATTGGTATTGAGGCCTACCTGGGACTGTGAATGCTGTTTTCGGCCTACTCGCTTCATCCAGCGGGATTTGCCAGAACGCATCCTTTAAGTCGATTGCGGAAATAAAATGTGTATCGCCTAGCCTAGCTAGTAAGCCATCGATGTTAGGGAGAGGATAAGCGTCCTTTTTGGTGACCTTATTCAATTCCCTCGCATCGAGACATAGCCTGTTTTTACCGGGTTTCATTACTAGTGTTGTCCTGTTATTCCATTCGGCTCCTGTGGTAACTTCAATAACATCCAAATCCAACATTCGGTCCAATTCTGCAAATATCAACTTCTGAACGGCCGGACTAACAGGGAAGTATCTTAATTTTTTAGCAGGCGCATCTCCAGTGTCAATTTTGTGTGTTTCCAAATCAGTTTTACCTAGACCATATTGAGTGTGATATTTAAATGAAAGTTTAGCGTTTTCGAGCATCCTTCGCTGATGACTACTCAACTCATGAACTTTGGTGTTTTCTGAACCTTCCTCTGTAATGGCGTGTATTGTTTTGCTATCGAAACTTATATTCAATCCGATTTGCCGCCAAAATTCATATCCGAGGATTAATTCTTGACTCAAGTTAGGTACTAAATATAAAACTGATTCGACTGACTGGTTTACAGATTTTATTATCGCTCGTATTTTCCCTACTATCATGTGTTGTTTACCGTCTGCCGTTCTCACCGAAGATTTGTAATCAATTATTTTTGCATCCATCTTCCTAACGCTTTCCAAACAATTTTTGCCGAGACAACTTACTGAGGTGCCACTGTCAAGGAGTCCCTGATAATTAAAACCATTTATATTTACCGACATATAAGGTCTTATGTCGTCTTTACTGCATATTATTGTTGACAGGATTTTTTTTCTTTCGGCTTTTCTCGCAGCATATCTTTTTCTGGTGTTAATTATCCTTTGGCTTACCTTTTGTTCGTATAATTCTAGGCGTTTGTCGTAAGGAAGATGAGAATTGATAGTGGCTGGCAAGTTTGTTTTCTGGTGTTCGTCGGGACTGTGATTTTCTTTGGGGGTTTTCTTTTCACTCATTTGGCTTCTATCTGATTTAGTTGCATCCGCGGTTTGGTCAAGAATTTGGGTTTCGGTTGGTATTTCGCTAGCTAGCATATAATTCAAAAAATTGTCATTTACTGGGTTGAGTTTTGGTGTGAACACGCCGGCCCAGTCCTCTGCGTGTTCAGCTTGAGGTTTCCCACACATTTAGGGCAAGTAGGGGTAGTGACATCCTCGAACCCACATTTATAACAAAATACCCTCCTTTGGGTTACAGGACATTCAAAAAAAAAGTGGCCGGGAGTTTTACAATTCCAGCAAATAAGCTGTTTTGCCGTGAGTTTTTCCTTTTGTAATTCCTCCACTAGCCGCGCTTGATCGTCGGTTCCCTCGCTGTCAAAAACGTCAACTTCGTATACCCTACGCGTGATTCCTCCAGGCATACGTTGAGAATACCTTTTGGCGATGTTTCTTTCGGCCCTTTTGCATTCCTCGAGAAGTTGGTCTAAATTATCAATTTTATTGGGAAAAACAAGCTGTGCCAACCCGTCCTTTAAATTATCTTTCACCATTTTTACTAATTCGCTTTCTAATACGTGGATTCTCATTTGATTTTTGAGCTTAATTATTTCCGTTATGAAAGCATCAGCCGATTCATTCGGAGCCTGGTACGTTCCATTATTTTGCGCTGTATTTTAAAATCGCTTTCAAAGTTGCGGAATTTTGTAATCAGGTGGTGTTTAAATGTATTCCAGTCACATACTGGATGCTTCATACGAAAAGCCCAAAACCAAGTACTAGCAGCTCCAGTAACCAAATGGTGAAAACCCTTCATAACGATGTCCCATGAGCAATTATAATCATGCCTCAAAATTTCTACACGGAAAACGAAATCTTCTACGGTTAATGTTTTGTTGGTACCATCGTACTTTACTCCCCACTTCTCTAACTGGTTAGGACTGATGGTGTTATAACCCTGATTATACGGTGAGTTTTCAAAGCTAGGAGGTTCAAAATAATTTAGTGGACTATTTCTGAATAATTGTTGTGGTACACGTGACTGAGGTTATCGCTGTTCGAAAGGCATTTGGGGATTATTTGGTGGACGAAATTGTGGTTGGCGTCTATCTGGATGGTTAAATGTTGTACGAAAATCGTGATTTGGATTCGCCTGTCCAGTATTGTGCTGATTCGCCTGGTCTAGAGACTGGCTACGCTCAGAACGCAAGGATTCCGTAATTAGCTGCGGTAACATCAACTGCATATTATGCACCTCCCTCATTATTGAAACTTGTGCAGCCTCAACCGATGCAGCGACGTAATCCCTAATCGTCACTCCTTCCTCGTTAACGGCTAAGCCTGGGTTGGCTTCTTCTCTTATTGGTGGTAGCTCTCGATCCGGTCGATCCATGAGGTCTAAATTACGTCTCGTTGTTCCGCTTGCTTGTCCACTTATTTCCCGTGCCGTTATGCTACTATAAGTTGGAGTACGAATAGTGATTTCACTCTCCGGCGACGAATGTGTTTGTGGTCCAAATCCCGGTGGAAATCTGATGGACATTAATGGCGTAACGGCGTTTGTCGAAATAACCGGGGCAATGTTCGATGGTAACGGCGTTTCGACTAGCTGACCTAAGATTCCTAGTACACCATAAACTGCCTACCAAAACAGATAAACTCCCTCAACCTACTCAACAGACAACCTAAAAAAAATTCCTCAATTCAATCCGATCGACTAGCCTCCAATAATAGGATACGCACAATAAATAATTAGGGTCAATACTAAACGTAAAAAAAACACAATCGTCTAGGACAGCTCCCGTTCAAGCCACAAAAAAAACTATCAGCACAAATCCCTTTTACAAAACCACCAGTACCAATACCGACAGTAGAATTAACAGTGGTATGGATGGAATTTTAAAAAAAATTACTCAAAAAATTTCTGAAATCGTCGATAAATAGGTATACCTGAACCGTAGGCAAAAGACGCAATATATATATATAAATTCAATAAAAAAATGTAAAAAAAAGAAATCAATTTTATTTAAGATTATCTTTATTTCTTTGTGTAATAGTTTTAGTATTTAGTAATTCTACTATTTAATACTACAAGGTTAAATTCTACAAAAGTTTAATACTACAAAAGTTGAATACTATCAATAATTTATAGTGTTAAAATACTGAAGATTAAAAAAAAATATAATTAGTATATACGTTTTGTTACACTACAAATGCTTAAATAATGTATTTAGTAGCCAAGTTTACGAATCTGCAACTAAATTTTATTTATTTACTTTTGTTACTTGCTATATAATATAATTAATAGATACGTTTTGTTAAACTGCCAAAAGATTAACTAATGTATTAAGTAGTTAAGTCTTCGCCAATATTTTATCAAATTTATATTTTTGTTATTTAATGTAATTATTATCTTGAGGTTGAAATGTGTAGCATAAAAGAAAAACTAAATTGTTCGAGTCCGCGATTCATCAATCTTCCAATCAGAAGATTGAGTAAGTTATTCGTGATTTAGAACAAAATTGTTTTTATGCATTGTTTCCAATACAAAAAAAACACGAATAAATCTAAATCTTGCCAAACGAAAAAAAAATTTTTTTTTTTCAAATTGTGTGAAACTTTGGAATTACTTAGTTTGCGGTCATCGAAATAAAAAAAAAAAAACAAAAAGAACATCTAATCAAATTGGAGTCGCCAAATCCTTTTCTCCTCTTCTCAAATACCTGAATCTAATGAACGCTTAGCTATGTAGCAACCGGATCATGCTCACGGTTATTTTTAAAAGATTCGATTAAGATCCCTTGACTCCCCCAGTACTAAGTTCCCCTGTCCAATGCTGACGCAACTCAGGTGTGGCACTATTCACGTACCTTCCAGGACATACAATACCGAAAAAAGTTCCTAATACCGAGATCCCTATACCGAGTTTCCCTATACGATGCAGACGCACTGCAGGCATGGCGTTTACTTAACACCTTCCGCGACATTAGTCATTATATAAAAAAACAAGTACGAGATAAAAAAAAATTTAAATTGAAATGTTCGAAAGTGCGGAAGCCAGCAAAGATGATTTAAAACACCTTCAGGCTAAATAAATTTGACCCCACGTTGGGTGCCATTTTGTGTAATGATGTAATAATTTTTCTAATTGGGGAAAAAACAAAATTTTAAAATTTTTTTCCAAAACCCTTTGCTTCGCGATGGACATTGGCACGCTGGTATATACGGCTATAGCTCGCCGGGAATGGGGGGTTCGTGTCCATCTAGGTTCATACAATCATTACTCTATTTCGTGCCGAGATAAAAAAAAAATGAAAAAAATGAAGCAATAAAAACGAGCAACGTCATACTAGATACCTAACAATAAAAAGGTAAATACCTAAAACGAACGGACTGACAATTCGATGACTGAAACTTTCACACTTCAAACGTTTGGCCGGACTCGAATCCTCGGGACAAGATGTTACGGTCCCGGTCAGGCTGCCCACCCCATATGACAGGTTAATGTCAACCGTGACATTACTTTTTTGCCTGAAAAGAAATTTTAAGTAGTGTCCCTATTCGTACTTACCACTCTTTCAGTTCACTTTAGCTACTTTTCAACCATTAAATTAAATGCAGTACATATTTTCAAATTTAAATCAAGGTATATAAAAATGTTTATTCAAAAGTTTGGTATACAATGTTAAGACTACTCTAAGTCATTTTCTTTATCTTAAATTAATTTACAACTCTTACTAATTCATTTGGGTACAGTTTTTTTTTTTGTTTTTTTTTTCTTTTCTTTTTTTTTTTACTTTAGTATAAAGCTAACTCTATAAAAAAAAAGGAAAGTGAAAGCTTAAGTCCAATGACGTGAAATGTACACCAGATAGGTATTTTAATACATGTACAAAATACGTTCTCGACAATTTGCCAGTTAAAAAAAATGGGTAATTTCTGCAAGAGGTATTTTGTTTTTTAAAAAGTTATAAAAGAAATATATATATCTTAGATTGGGAAAAACATAATGTTTCTTTATGTCTTATTCCTAGCATAAGTGAAACGATAATTTCGAGGTACTTCTACTTTACTAACGTATTTTTAAAGATACGAAGACACGGGTAAGTATTTCCTTTTTTTTTTTCTTTTAACTTTATATATATAAATTATTATTTTTTTTTTTTTTTAATTTTTTTTTTGTTTACAAATAGAAAAATAACAAAAAAAAAGAAACGTCTGTGTCTTTGCACCTTACTTATTTCAAATGCGTTTTATTTTACAGCTCTGGCTTAGTGGCAATAATGTTTCTTTTGGGTTACAACTTCGAACTGTTCGAATTTCAAATTTCCTACTAAGAAAATATTATGGGCACTATTACTTGTTCTTTTGTTTTTTTTTTCTTTATTTATTTATTTTCTTTTTTTTACCATCACAATCATTGGATTTAAACATTACTTTCTTAGCCCTTGTAGGACCTTGTATTCAATTAGATTAAAAGGGAAATAGTAAAAAAAAACGAGGAGTGACATTTTGCTTAAAAATAGATAACATTTCCTTTTTTTTTTGTTATATTTACTTTAGCAAGATTTCTTATACCTTACTTGTTTGTTTTCTTTTTTTTTTTTTTTTATTTATCTATTTTTTTTCAGTTTTCTAAAAAAAAAACAATTCATTTATTTTATTATTCTCTCATTTTTTCTACTCCCTAGTTCACCTAGTGGTCCTCTTCCTCAATGTTCATATTTTAGTCTTATTTCAGGTTATTTAGTAAAGCGTCTTGTCCAGTTGTAACCTCCTTGTAATATTCTTTATTTAGTCATAATTTTAAGGTAATTGTTAATTATCTCTGAATTTATTCATTAAGCTCTTATTTTAGGTAGTTAATTATTTATAAAATTATTTACTTAGTTATAAGTTTAGGTAAATCATTTATTTCTAAAATTATTTATTTAGTTATAAGTTTAGGTAAATCATTTATTTCTAAAATTATTTATTTAGTTATAGGTTTAGATAATTATTTATTTCTAAAATTATTTATTAAGTTATGTGTTTAGATAATTATTTATTTCTAAAATTATTTATTTAGTTATAGGTTTAGATAATTATTTATTACTAAAATTATTTATTTAGCATTTTATTTATGTATTTGTATGTTCAATTACTTACTACGCCGACCTTATAAGGATTTATTTATTTATAATGTTATTTGTTTTTCTTTTTATTAAATTAGGGATTACGTTAGGGTTCGAAGTATTCAGTTACTTGGGATATTATTGATAGAATTGGTAACCTAAATAGTTGTTTATATATTGGATTAGGGATGGAACTAATATTCCAAATCGCTCTCAAAAAAACAATGACTTAATTGAAGTAAACAATCGTAAAAAGAATTGAAGTTAATATGTATTTATTACAGTTCCTCACTCCATTAATACATTATCTTACTTCGCTGGATTTTCTATGGTTGTGTGTCAATTAAGGTGCGTCAAAGGCAGTTAATTATTTTTTTTTTTTTTCTTAAATTTAAACTTTAAGCTAAGTAAACAAAAAAAAATCCTTTTGCCTTCGCCTTTAAATTTTTTTTCTTCTTACATCGATTGAAAATCTTGTTTTTTTTTTTTTTTTTTAATTTGTTTTCTTGTACCGGTTGTTTTTTTTTTTTTTGTTATTTTATTTTTTTTGCTTATTTAAACAATTGAAATATGCGAATAATCCTGAGCTATTTAAAAAAAATTTCACATAAATCTAAAGGTAGGTTTAAAGATTATTTAAATTACTTGTATTACTAAGAAAATTTTTACTTCGTCAGGAAGTAAAGTTAGCATATAGAATAATCCTAGATTAATGGGTTATTATCATAAGTTTTAAGTTTCATAGGTATGAAGCTCAAATCAGAGGTGACCTAATCATAATCATACAAAACAGCTGTTTGAACCAACCTCATGGGTCATTTTAGGTAACTTAACATACCGACAAAACCATAACCATAAAAATTAATTGATTTTCAATTTCTATGATCCTTGTTAGGGTCGTAGAATTATGTTCAAGTCACCTCCAATTGGACCTTAGAGTTTTATGTACGGACGTAAGAATATTACAATGTTTTGTATAGATAGATATGAAACTAATGATAAGAATTCTAGGGTTATTTAGGTATAATAGTAATCATAGGTTTTAGGTATGGTTATAAAAGTTCTTATAGATTAAATAGGTATATTTGTAAGAGTTAGGAAGATTAACCGTTCTCATAGATAGTGCATGCGATAAGTCTGATTATTATTATTAGTTTACATTGATAACTAGTTTAAGTTCAGTACTTATAATAGCAATAAATTTTAGTTATGATAAACATTCTAATAACTGTCTACTAGCTGCTAATAATAATATTCCAGAACTAAGTACTTTAGTTTCGGGGAAGGTTTTGGTCATATCTGTGGTTGTAAATGTAATTTCTTCTGGGCCGCAAAAAAAAATAAATAGGGTTTTAATTGGTGTGTTTCTAAGTATTACCTGTGGCTGGTGGATGTTGATTATATTGCCAGAAAAACCATTTTTTAAACCTGGCTTGTCTCTTTGACGTTTCTCGTTGTTGCTGTTTGTTTTATTCGCCTACCGACACAAATAATGATGTTGTACACCTTTACACACATGCACGTGTCTTGTGGAATGGCGCCGTGTATGCCACACTTTTCCTTTCCAGACTATTTTTTTTCTACCGTGTTGGTGAAGACTTTTTCCTTTATATTTCCCCCTTTTTTTTGTTTTTTTTTTTAAGAGATTTTACACCCGGATTGCTTTATGTTTGTTTGACATTAGTTCAAGTATTAATCTTTTTATAATTTGTGTTCCAGGTTTCTTTACACAGGCAGGGAGGTATTTTCACATTCTCTCGACTGTTAGCCATTTTTGTAGGGTAGAGTTTTTTTTGGTTTTTCGGCAACTTTTAGTTTGTAATTACAGCAAAAAAATTTATTATTTAGAGGAGAGACTTTTCCTTGTGGGTTTTTTCTTTTTTTGTGTCTTAAATCAGATAGCACGTCAATTTTTAAGTTCTTTTCTTTTAATACGCGGCGAGTTTACTCCTCAACGGGTTTTTTCTTAAGCTACTGCTTAATTACTTTTTTTATTTTTCCTGAATAAATTAAAACTACGGACCAATATCTACCCGATTAATTAAATCTTGTAGTGGAATTTTCCATTACCGATGTATTTGTTCATTTTCAATCTAACACGTGTCACCCGCGATGTTACCCACTGAACTTCTTCGTAAGAAAAGACTTATTAAAAATTCTCTACACCCACGCTAAGTCTAACAAAAAAAAACTCATGTGGTAGAGTGGTAATCTTTTGGTACGTAATAGGGTTGTATTTTTTTTCATTCAAATTAGTACAAAAACGCTTAATTCGCAAATCAACCACAGTGGTTGTCACAACGCCAGCTGTTTTCGCCTGTGGAGTGAAAAGAGTTGGGAAAGGGAAATTTTCCGCGCTGGCAACTCCCGCACCGCTTCTCCTCGTCTATCGAACCATCCTACATCCGTAGCCTTACATCTACTACTGCTTCAAATGTTGAGCGCGTATCACCCCAAAACTGTCCTCTAAGGTTCTCTATCTCATATTGGCTGTTACCTACTGCTCTTCTGATCTTGCACCTGAGCCAAGGTCTGCAAAGTTTCGCGTTTATTCCCTTAGAAAATGTGCTTTGTATGAAGTTTTTTCTGTAGACCTCTTGTCCGGGCGTATACTTTATTATTCTGCTTTTGAGGTTGTAGGATCTAACATTTCTCAGATAGGCGTCATGTAGCCTATTGCTAACTTTTTTGTGGATCAGCTGCATTTGCGATGACTTCTTCAGCGGAGTTAAGTTTTCTCAAAATTTCATACGCATCCGCATGAGTGACCATATTATACCCCGTTAGAGAAAAGTAGGGTGTTACGCCTGTGGAAGAATGAACCGTAGACCGTAGCGAGCATTCTATTTTGGACAAGTTTTCGTCCCATTTCGTTTGGTCTTGGTCCAGGAAACTTCGTATGGAACTGAGTATGGTTTGGTTTACCCTTTCGCTCGCATTTGATTGCGGTGAATATATAGGGGTTCGAATATGTCTAAAGCCAAATAGTTGTAAGAACTCTTTAAAAGCTTCGGATGTAAATTGTGTGCCGTTGTCCGAGTGTAGCATCTCCGGTACTCCGAATTTATAAAACACCTCGTCCCGCAAAAATTTAATCACCGCTTTGGTGGTAGCTTTGGACAACGCTTTCAATAAAACAAATTTCGTTCTGTGGTCTAATACGATAAAAATAAAAGTGTTGCCGGATTTTGTTCTTGTATATGTTCCCAAAAAGTCGATATAGATTTTTTGAAAAGGCCTTTGAGTTATTACCTCTTTTCCCATCGGTGGACGCAATATTGTTCTGGGGTGTTTTATTTCCTTACATGTTTCGCATTGTGCAACAAAGTCTCTGATCTGTTTCACCATGGACGGCCAGTAAAAGTACTCTCTTATGTTATACAGTGTTTTTGCTATTCCCCATGTAATGTATTATCAACATGCGATTTCTTTATTATGCTATCGGTCAGACGTGACGGTACCCATATTCGGCAACAATCATCTTCACTCTCTATGTCATTCCGGTTAAATTTTACCCTTTTGTACAGTATACCCTCTTCCACTTTCATATCCGGAAGTCGACTAGCATTTTGTTCGACGGTGTCTATTAGTGTTAGATATTCCTTACTCTTAAATTCTTCGGAATTAAAATCTATTACCATAGTGGGGTTGGCTACTACCTCTTCCATATCCTGACGCGATAGCATATCTGGGACTACGTTCTTACTACCCTTCCGGTGCTCAATATTAAATTTGAAACCTTGGAGCTTTAAGCTCCATCGAGCAAGTCTTCCATTTAGATCATTCTGCCGCATTAACCACTTTAAACTGGAATGGTCCGTTATAACCGTGAAGTCCATCAGTTATATGTATTGTCGAAACCTTTCTATCGCAAGTACCACCGCGAGACACTTTTTCTCTGTCGTTGAATAGTTTCTCTGGGCGCTGTTTAGTTTCCGGGAAAAATACTCAATTGGGTGTGCTCCACCCTCGTCATCCTTTTGAAACAAGACCGCGCCTAAGCCAACGTTGGAGGCGTCACACTGGACAAAGACAGGCTTTTAAAAATCTGGACTTGACAATACCGGACTGGTTACTAAACGATGTTTCAATTCCTCGAACGATTTCATGGCTTCGGCAGTGAAAATAAACTTATGGGCTTTCTTCAGGGTATCCGTCAGAGGTGCGGTGAGCGTTGAAAAGTCGTGGATAAACCGGCGATACCACCCTACGGTGCCTAGGAATCTCCTAACGTCCTTTTGATTTTTCGGCGGTTTGATTTCCAAAATTGCCTTCACCTTTTCCTCGTCAGGCTTAAGTTTACCCCCACCTACAACGTAACCTAAATACTTCAATTCCCTATAACAGAATTTGGATTTGGACATATTGATCGTCAGACCTGCTGCTGTCAACTTCTGACCCACGATTCGGAGCATTTCCATGTGTTCATCAAAATTCGGAGAAACTACCAACAGGTCGTCGAATTACACGAAAACCCTATCTTTCAGCTCAGACGGTACCACTTTATCCATCAATCGGCATAATCTCTGCGCAGCATTACACAGTCCGAAAGGCATAACCTTAAATTGGTATTGAGGCCTACCTGGGACTGTGAATGCTGTTTTCGGCCTACTCGCTTCATCCAGCGGGATTTGCCAGAACGCATCCTTTAAGTCGATTGCGGAAATAAAATGTGTATCGCCTAGCCTAGCTAGTTAGCCATCGATGTTAGGGAGAGGTTAAGCGTCCTTTTTGGTGACCTTATTCAATTCCCTCGCATCGAGACATAGCCTGTTTTTACCGGGTTTCATTACTAATGTTGTCCTGTTATTCCATTCGGCTCCTGTGGTAACTTCAATAACATCCAAATCCAACATTCGGTCCAATTCTGCAAATATCAACTTCTGAACGGCCGGACTAACAGGGTAGTATCTTAATTTTTTAGCAGGCGCATCACCAGTGTCAATTTTGTGTGTTTCCAAATCAGTTTTACCTAGACCATATTGAGTATGATATTTAAATGAAAGTTTAGCGTTTTCGAGCATCCTTCGCTGATGACTACTCAATTCATGAACTTTGGTGTTTTCTGAACCTTCCTCTGTAATGGCGTGTATTGTTTTGCTATCGAAAATTATATTCAATCCGATTTGCCGCCAAAATTCATATCCGAGGATTAATTCTTGACTCAAGTTAGGTACTAAGTATAAAACTGATTCGACTGACTGGTTTCCAGATTTTATTATCGCCCGTATTTTCCCTACTATCATGTGTTGTTTACCGTCTGCCGTTCTCACCGAAGATTTGTAATCAATTATTTTTGCATCCATCTTCCTAACGCTTTCCAAACAATTTTTGCCGAGACAACTTACTGAGGCGCCACTGTCAAGGAGTCCCTGATAATTAAAACCATTTATATTTACCGACATATAAGGTCTTATGTCGTCTTTACTGCATATTATTGTTGACAGGATTTTTTTTCTTTCGGCTTTTCTCGCAGCATATCTTTTTCTGGTGTTAATTATCCTTTGGCTTACCTTTGGTTCGTAGTCAACAAAAATCTCTGCCCTTTTTTTCGTATAATTCTAGGCGTTTGTTGTAAGGAAGATGAGAATTGATAATATGTGGATTCTCATTTGATTTTTGAGCTTAATTATTTCCGTTATGAAAGCATCAGCCGATTCATTCGGAGCCTTTCTACGTTCCATTATTTTGCGCTGTATTTCAAAATCGCTTTCAAAGTTGCGGAATTTTGTAATCAGGTGGTGTTTAAATGTATTCCAGTCACATACTGGATGCTTCATACGAAAAGCCCAAAACCAAGTACTAGCAGCTCCAGTAACCAAATGGTGAAAACCCTTCATAACGATGTCCCATGAGCAATTATAATCATGCCTCAAAATTTCTACACGGAAAACGAAATCTTCTACGGTTAATGTTATGTTGGTACCATCGTACTTTACTCCCCACTTCTCTAACTGGTTAGGACTGATGGTGTTATAACCCTGATTATACGGTGAGTTTTCAAAGCTAGGAGGTTCAAAATAATTTAGTGGACTATTTCCGAATAATTGTTGTAGTACACGTGACTGAGGTAATCGCTGTTCGAAAGGCATTTGGGGATTGTTTGGTGGACGAAATTGTGGTTGGCGTCTATCTGGATGGTTAAATGTTGTACGAAAATCGTGATTTGGATTCGCCTGTCCAGTATTGTGCTGATTCGCCTGGTCTAGAGACTGGCTACGCTCAGAACGCAAGGATTCCCTAATTAGCTGCGGTAACATCAACTGCATATTCTGCACCTCCCTCATTATTGAAACTTGTGCAGCCTCAACCGATGCAGCGACGTAATCCCTAATCGTCACTCCTTCCTCGTTAACGGCTAAGCCAGGGTTGGCTTCTTCTCTTATTGGTGGTAGCTCTCGATCCCGTCGATCCATGAGGTCTAAATTACGTCTCGTTGTTCCGCTTGCTTGTCCACTTATTTCCCGTGCCGTTATGCTACTATAAGTTGGAGTACGAATAGTGATTTCACTCTCCGGCGACGAATGTGTTTGTGGTCCAAATCCCGGTGGAAATCTGATGGACATTAATGGCGTAACGGCGTTTGTCGAAATAACCGGGGCAATGTTCTGTGAGGTTGTGGTTGTTGCCGAATCCCGAGGCTGGTTATCGTCGATGGTAACGGCGTTTCGACTAGCTGACCTAAGATTCCTAGTACTCATCATAAACTGCCTACCAAAACAGACCAAACAGACCAAAACTCCCTCAACCTACTCAACAGACAACCTAAAAAAAAATCCTCAATTCAATCCGATCGACTAACCTCCAATAATAGGATACGCACAATAAATAATTAGGGTCAATACTAAACGTAAAAAAAACACAATCGTCTAGGACAGCTCCCGTTCAAGCCGCAAAAAAACTATCAGCACAAATCCCTTTTACAAAACCACCAGTACCAATACCGACAGTAGAATTAACAGTGGTATGGATGGAATTTTAAAAAAAATTACTCAAAAAATTTGTGAAATCGTCGATAAATAGGTATACCTGAACCGTAGGCAAAAGACGCAATATATATATATAAATTCAATAAAAAAATGTAAAAAATGTATGTAAAAAAAAGAAATCAATTTTATTTAAGATTATCTTTATTTCTTTGTGTAATAGTTTTAGTATTTAGTAATTCTACTATTTAATACTACAAGGTTAAATTCTACAAAAGTTTAATACTACAAAAGTTGAATACTATCAATAATTTATAGTGTTAAAATACTGAAGATTAAAAAAAAATATAATTAGTATATACGTTTTGTTACACTACAAATGCTTAAATAATGTATTTAGTAGCCAAGTTTACGAATCTGCAACTAAATTTTATTTATTTACTTTTGTTACTTGCTATATAATATAATTAATAGATACGTTTTGTTAAACTGCCAAAAGATTAACTAATGTATTAAGTAGTTAAGTCTTCGCCAATATTTTATCAAATTTATATTTTTGTTATTTAATGTAATTATTATCTTGAGGTTGAAATGTGTAGCATAAAGTGAAGTAAAGTATTCGTGGTTAAGAAAAACTAAATTGTTCGAGTCCGCGATTCATCAATCTTCCAATCAGAAGATTGAGTAAGTTATTCGTGATTTAGAACAAAATTGTTTTTATGCATTGTTTCCAATACAAAAAAAACACGAATAAATCTAAATCTTGCCAAACGAAAAAAAATTTTTTTTTTTCAAATTGTGTGAAACTGTGGAATTACTTAGTTTACGGTCATCGAAATAAAAAAAAAAACAAAAAGAACATCTAATCAAATTGGAGTCGCCAAATCCTTTTCTCCTCTTCTCAAATACCTGAATCTAATGAACGCTTAGCTATGTAGCAACCGGATCATGCTCACGGTTATTTTTAAAAGATTCGATTAAGATCCCTTGACTCCCCCAGTACTAAGTTCCCCTGTCCGATGCTGACGCAACTCAGGTGTGGCACTATTCACGTACCTTCCAGGACATACAATACCGAAAAAAGTTCCTAATACCGAGATCCCTATACCGAGTTTCCCTATACGATGCAGACGCACTGCAGGCATGGCGTTTACTTAACACCTTCCGCGACATTAGTCATTATATAAAAAAACAAGTACGAGATAAAAAAAATTTTAAATTGAAATGTTCGAAAGTGCGGAAGCCAGCAAAGATGATTTAAAACACCTTCAGGCTAAATAAATTTGACCCCACGTTGGGCGCCATTTTGTGTAATGATGTAATAATTTTTCTAATTGGGGAAAAAACAAAATTTTAAAATTTTTTCCAAAACCCTTTGCTTCGCGATGGACATTGGCACGCTGGTATATACGGCTATAGCTCGCCGGGAATGGGGGGTTCGTGTCCATCTAGGTTCATACAATCATTACTCTATTTCGTGCCGAGAAAAAAAATGAAGCAATAAAAACGAGCAACGTCATACTAGATACCTAACAATAAAAAGGTAAATACCTAAAACGAACGGACTGACATTTCGATGACTGAAACTTTCACACTTCAAACGTTTGGCCGGACTCGAATCCTCGGGACAAGATGTTACGGTCCCGGTCAGGCTGCCCACCCCATATGACAGGTTAATGTCAACCGTGACATTACTTTTTTGCCTGAAAAGAAATTTTAAGTATAGTCCCTATTCGTACTTACCACTCTTTCAGTTCACTTTAGCTACTTTTCAACCATTAAATTAAATGCAGTACATATTTTCAAATTTAAATCAAGGTATATAAAAATGTTTATTCAAACGTTTGGTATACAATGTTAAGACTACTCTAAGTCATTTTCTTTCTCTTAAATTAATTTACAACTCTTACTAATTCATTTGGGTACAGTTTTTTTTTTCTTTTCTTTTTTTTTTACTTTAGTATAAAGCTAACTCTATAAAAAAAAAGGAAGGTGAAAGCTTACTTAGCATTTACACATGCCACTGCCAGTTCGAAAAACTCAATACACTCACGATATTTTACTAATACACTCACATTTTTCGCAATGGCAGCTCCAGTGGCAGCAAAAATTGCATGCGAGTGGAAATTTGGCACTTGCATGCCACTAAATGTCAAAACGATTAGCAATGTTACCCTGTTCAATATTTAATGCAAATCGACTGGATTGTTGTCGAACTGTAATTAACGTTTTAACTGTTAAATGCATTTTTATGATTAAAATAAGTAAGTTTCCTAATTATAGAGCATTAATTTTGCTAAAATAATGCTAATATAAATAAATGTAAACTATTTCCCCAAAACTAAAACTATGTGATGAAGTCGGCAACTCTTTTTTGTTTTCTGGTACTTTTTTTTAATTTGAGATGTAAACAAATTATCTCAAGTTGACGCTTCGACGACATTTTGAAAATGAACTGGCAGTGGCATGTGTAAACAGAAACGCAAATGGCATGAGATTCGACTATTTCGAACACGTTTTCGTTTATAATATGTATAGAACAGTGGCATGCCACTACTTGCATGTGTAAAGGCAACGTTAAGTCCAATGACGTGAAATGTACACCAGATAGATATTTTAATACATATACAAAATACGTTCTCGACAATTTGCCAGTTAAAAAAAAATGGGTAATTTCTGCAAGAGGTATTTTGTTTTTTAAAAAGTTATAAAAGAAATATATACATCTTAGATTGGGAAAAACATTATGTTTCTTTATGTCTTATTCCTAGCATAAGTGAAACGATAATTTCGAGGTACTTCTACTTTACTAACGTATTTTTAAAGATACGAAGACACGGGTAAGTATTTCCTTTTTTTTTCTTTTAACTTTATATATATAAATTATTTTTTTTTTTTTTTTAATTTTTTTTTTTGTTTACAAATAGAAAAATAACAAAAAAAAAGAAACGTCTGTGTCTTTGCACCTTACTTATTTCAAATGCGTTTTATTTTACAGCTCTGGCTTAGTGGCAATAATGTTTCTTTTGGTTTACAACTTCGAACTGTTCGAATTTCAAATTTCCTACTAAGAAAATATTATGTGCACTATTACTTGTTCTTTTGTTTTTTTTTCTTCTTTTTTTTTCTTTATTTATTTATTTTCTTTTTTTTACCATGACAATCATTGGATTCAAACATTACTTTCTTAGCCCTTGTAGGACCTTGTATTCAATTAGATTAAAAAGGAAATAGTAAAAAAAACGAGGAGTGGCATTTTGCTTAAAAATAGATAATATTTCCTTTTTTTTTTTTGTTATATTTACTTTAGCAAGTTTTTTTATACCTTACTTGTTTGTTTTCTTTTTTTTTTTTTTTATTTATCTATTTTTTTTTCAGTTTTCTAAAAAAAAAACAATTCATTTATTTTATTATTCTCTCATTTTTACTACTCCCTAGTTCACCTAGTGGTCCTCTTCCTCAATGTTCATATTTTAGTCTTATTTCCGGTTATTTAGTAAAGCGTCTTGTCCAGTTGTAACCTCCTTGTAATATTCTTTATTTAGTCATAATTTTAAGGTAGTTTTAATTATCTCTGAATTTATTCATTAAGCTCTAATTTTAGGTAGTTAATTATTTATAAAATTATTTACTTAGTTATAAGTTTAGGTAAATCATTTATTTCTAAAATTATTTATTTAGTTATAAGTTTAGGTAAATCATTTATTTCTAAAATTATTTATTTAGTTATGTGTTTAGATAATTATTTATTTCTAAAATTATTTATTTAGTTATAGGTTTAGATAATTATTTATTACTAAAATTATTTATTTAGCATTTTATTTATGTATTTGTATGTTCAATTACTTACTACGCCGACCTTATAAGGATTTATTTATTTATAATTATTTGTTTTTCTTTTTATTAAATTAGGGATTACGTTAGGGTTCGAAGTATTCAGTTACTTGGGATATTATTGATTGAATTGGTAACCTAAATAGTTGTTTATATATTGGATTAGGGATGGAATTAATATTCCAAATCGCTCTCAAATAAACAATGACTTAATTGAAGTAAACAATCGTAAAAGGAATTGAAGTAAATATGTATTTATTACAGTTCCTCACTCCATTAATACATTATCTTACTTCGCTGGATTTTCTATGGTTGTGTGTCAATTAAGGTGCGTCAAAGGCAGTTAATTATTTTTTTTTCTTAAATTTAAACTTTAAACTAAGAAAAAATCCTTTTGCCTTTGCCTTTAAATTTTTTTTCTTTTTACATCGATTGAAAATCTTGTTTTTTTTTTTTTAATTTGTTTTCTTGTACCGGTTGTTTTTTTTTTTTTGTTATTTTATTTTTTTTTGCTTATTTAAACAATTGAAATATGCGAATAATCCTGAGCTATTAAAAAAAATTTCACATAAGTCTAAAGGTAGGTTTAAAGATTATTTAAATTACTTGTATTACTAAGAAAATTTTTACTTCGTCAGGAAGTAAAGTTAGCATATAGAATAATCCTAGATTAATGGGTTATTATCATAAGTTTTAAGTTTCATAGGTATAAAGCTCAAATCAGAGGTGACCTAATCATAATCATACAAAACAGCTGTTTGAACCAACCTCATGGGTCATTTTAGGTAACTTAACATACCGACAAAACCAAAACCATAAAAATTAATTGATTTTCAATTTCCATGATCCTTGTTAGGGTCGTAGAATTATGTTCAAGTCACCTCCAATTGGACCTTAGAGTTTTATGTACGGACGTAAGAATATTACAATGTTTTGTATAGATAGATATGGAACTAATGATAAGAATTCTAGGGTTATTTAGGTATAATAGTAATCATAGGTTTTAGGTATGGTTATAAAAGTTCTTATAGATTAAATAGGTATATTTGTAAGAGTTAGGAAGATTAACCGTTCTCATAGATAGTGTATGCGATAAGTCTGATTATTATTATTAGTTTACATTGATAACTAGTTTAAGTTCAGTACTTATAATAGCAATAAATTTTAGTTATGATAAACATTCTAATAACTGTCTACTAGCTGCTAATAATAATATTCCAGAACTAAGTACTTTAATTTCGGGGAAGGTTTTGGTCATATCTGTGGTTGTAAATGTAATTTCTTCTGGGCCGCAAAAAAAATATATAGGGTTTTGATTGGTGTGTTTCTAAGTTTTACCTGTGGCTGGTGGATGTTGATTATATTGCCGGAGCTGGTGACAAATCCCGAGGGTTAAAAAAGTTAGGCGGTGGTTACTGGTGGTTGTTGGCTGTTACTTAATCAAACTTTGGGGTTCCTCATTGTGAAAATCTTCATTTAACGTTTTTGTTTCCCAACTAAATTGTTGATGTGGTGCTGACAGTTGCCAGAAAAACCATTTTTTAATCCTGGCTTGTCTCTTTGACGTTTCTCGTTGTTGCTGTTTGTTTTATTCGCCTACCGACACAAATAATGATGTTGTACACCTTTACACACATGCACGTGTCTTGTGGAATGGCGCCGTGTATACCACACTTTTCCTTTCCAGACTATTTTTTTCTACCGTGTTGGTGAAGACTTTTTCCTTTATATTTCCCCCTTTTTTTTGTTTTTTTTTTTAAGAGATTTTACACCCGGATTGCTTTATGTTTGTTTGACATTAGTTCAAGTATTAATCTTTTTATAATTTGTGTTCCAGGTTTCTTTACACAGGCAGGGAGTTTTTTTTCACATTCTCTCGACTGTTAGCCATTTTTGTAGGGTAGAGTTTTTTTGTTTTTCGGCAACTTTTAGTTTGTAATTACAGCAAAAAAATTTATTATTTAGAGGAGAGACTTTTCCTTGTGGGTTTTTTCTTTTTTTGTGTCTTTAATCAGATAGCACGTCAATTTTTAAGTTCTTTTCTTTTTATACGCGGCGATTTTACTCCTCAACGGGTTTTTTCTTAAGCTACTGCTTAATTACTTTTTTTATTTTTCCTGAATAAATTAAAACTACGGACCAATATCTACCCGATTAATTAAATCTTGTAGTGGAATTTTCCATTACCGATGTATTTGTTAATTTTCAATCTAACACGTGTCACCCGCGATGTTACCCACCGAACTTCTTCGTAAGAAAAGACTTGTTAAAAATTCTCTACACCCACGCTAAGTCTAACAAAAAAAACTCATGTGGTAGAGTGGTAATCTTTTGGTACGTAATAGGGTTGTATTTTTTTTCATTCAAATTAGTACAAAAACGCTTAATTCGCAAATCAACCACAGTGGTTGTCACAAACACAAAGAAACCATCGTTTTATATAAAAAAGTAAAAACCGTATTTTTTTAAGATACGAGGTTGAGAAAGTAAGGCATCGATATATTGAGCTCTTGATTAAAAAAAGGGAAGTTCGAAGAGAGTGGCAATTGTACAGATACCCTGAACTCAGTAATGTTATAGACTTTTTTGAACATTGCCATCGCAGTCCGAAAAAATCCCTATTTTTCCATTTTCTGGGCATGAGGATACAATGTGATGTTCGATGGACAGAACATATATTTAAGTTGTCGAAAGAAGCATTCAGGCGTATCGGTTTTTTGAAACGGTGTAAGATATACTTTACTCCATCTGATCTCCTTACTATTTATACCACCCATATCCGACCGCGAATGGAATACAACTCTCATGTGTGGGCCGGTACTTCAAAGTCTATTTTGGAGCTTCTCGACCGCGTGCAGGAGAGGATGAAGGTTCTTATTGGTGACAATTCTCCAATTCTATTGACTCCCTTGAGCATATGTACTTTTTATCACATTTAGTTTATTGGTTAAAAAAGCGAAACAAAGAAAAATATGTATGTACTTTTGCATTTTCTTTGGATACTAGAAAAATTAATTGTTTGTCCGTATTTGTTTGACTTTTGATTTGATAACAATCGTACGGGTATAAGGATACCATTTATTTAAATGGTTTTCGGTGCACTGGAAAGCACATTCGTCTTAAAAAAAATAAGCGACAATGCAAATTGAAGATACAATTTTATGACTAAAGGTATGTTCAGACCAAACAAATATATGACGAAAAATACAAAAAAAAAAACACGTGACAGTAAATGTGTCAAATTTTGGCTTTATTTTTTGGCAAACTCTATGGATTAACTGAACTTTATTTGGAAGAAGATATTTGTATAATCTAATTTAGAAACTGTTAAATGTCAAACGTTGTGCAAAAGCAAATTTTTTTTTTAATAATGCTAGTGGTTACGTGTAGGACGTCAAATATTTCAAAGGTGTGTAAAGACCTCTCGCTATCTGTATTGTCATGTCGCAGTGATAAATCAAAGATTGCTTTTTTCTACTTTCGAATTGGAATTTTCTCTACGTATAACATCATTGTCTTAACTTGAGAATTTATTAAAAGAGTGCACAAAAAGGCTAAGAAAGTAACTGCAGTCTCAGAAAACGGCTCCAGGAAAAAGTTCTTAAGTAACTTGATGCAACTCTACGAAGTGACTACTCATTATGGCGCACCAGTTATCTCTAAGCCACCTAGAAGAAACTTGAATAGAAGTTGGGCAAGAAACGATATTGAAAAAAGGAAATCTGCTTGTTAATCAGATTTGAGATAAAATAAATAGAAAAGGCTATATGTGACTTAAACACTTAGAGGGCACCTGGTATTGGTAAGATTAGTAACAAAAAGCTTTTGGAGCTACCTCGCATAGCAAAGAAAATTATTCTTGCAGCACAATTAAGCAATCTCACACAGAAAAAAGTTTTTTATCAATTAAAAAATGATTTAAAAAGTATTTAAATTTAATTAATGTGATAATTGACTCAATTATCTTTTTTGTTGAAAGAAAATTAAAAATTTAATTTTGATTTAATTAACATTTTAGTTGTTTTGAAATAATTTTCAATTTAAATTTTAATTAAATAACAAAAATCTTAAATGACTTTTTTCGTTTACAATAAAATAATTCTAACATGTAAAATTGTTTTTGGGAATCGTCAATATTTATTTAAATAAATTAACACATTCTTTGAAATGGCAAAGTTTTTTGATGACTTTTTTAATTAAAATTAAAAATATTATTTATTGAAAATATTTTTTCAAAATTTTTTAATTATAAGTAAATATGAATTTTTAAGGTTGCTCTTCGGACTAAAGAATGCTCCAGCTAGCTAACAAAGGATTATAGACAATGTTCTAAAAGAATTTATTGGCAAGATTTGCTACGTCTTCATCGACGTTATCATTGTTATCGGTAAGACTGTTGAAGATCATCTCAATAACATTAGCATCACATTCGCAAGGCATTAAATAAGAATTACGCAGAAAATGGTGACGGGTGTAACTTCAAAGGAACGCCAATTCAAAATCATCGAGGACAAACATAAAAGAGCACACCAAAATTCTAGGGAAAATAAAAAACAAATCCTAGAACGATTCTACTTTCCCAATATGAATGCTAATATAAGGAAGTATGTGGCCGGTTGTGATGTCTGCAATCGCTGTAAATATGATAGGAAACCGTTAACATCACATCACCAAAAAACCCATAGGTATCCATGCGAAATCCTTCATGTGGATATTATGGAAATCCAGGGACAGAAGTTCATTACGTGTATAGATAAATTTACGAAATTTGCAAGGTTTTTCACTATTAAAGATATATCATTATTACAAGTCAGGAAGAAGGTAATTATGGCTTTGCATTTTTTACAGCACCGAAGATTCTTGTCACAGACAATGAAAGTAGTTTTATCAGTCCATTAATGGAGACTTTTATTAGATCTCAACTCTGCTGTTTAAGTGTCAAAACGTAAAATTTTATTTGCTAATCTTACAAAATTAATTATTTATTTGGAAAAATCGAAGTTTTTTCCGTTTTTGAAAAAATCCTTTTTTAAATTACTTTGTTGAAACTTTACTAGAGTTGTGTCGGTCATGAACCAACTCGTTCAATTGAACGGATCAGTCAGATGAACGCTGAACGGCCGTTCAGTTTCATCGTTCAATTTCGTTCACTTGGGTCTTTTTAATCAGTCGTTCACTTGCTTACCGGACAACTGGTTGAAAAGAAACAACAATCCCATTGTGTTGTATAAGTAATGCCAGTATAATATAAGTTAACACAGCTAACGATTCAGCAAGTTCCCACGAGAACACTTGCTAAGACGATCATAATTTCTTAAGAATTTATGTTTACCACATCATCACAGCCAACGAATTTTGCTCCCACGATAACACCTGTTGCATTTGCATTGGGATGGAAACAGCATTCTCAGAATTTACCTTTTTGCTTCCCATGACAATGTAACATGTGCAAAAAGTGTAATTAGAATTAAGAATAAGGTAGTCATAAGAAAACCAAAAAAATATTAGACTTAAGAAAATTGTTAAAATATTAAAATTAAGAAAAAGTAGCAAGTAAGTGAATGAAAATAAATAAAATTAGTTCGGTCGCAGACTCGACACAAAAATGTATTGTTTTATTCTGCGCGGATTCATAATTGGCGCCCAACATTAAAAATAAAAAATCCTTATAATAGGATCATAAAAAATCCTTATAATAGGATCATAAAAAATCCTTATAATAGGATCATAAAAAATCCTTATAATAGGATCATAAAAAAATCCTTATAATAGGATCATAAAAAATCCTTATAATAGGATCATAAAAAAATCCTTATAATAAGATTATAAAAAAATCCTTAAACCAGTGGCAGTTATAAAAAAATCTTTATAAAAGGATCAAAATAATAAAACTTATGAAAAAAAATCCTTTAAACAGTGACAATTATAAAAAATTCTTATAAACGATTAGTAATTAAAAATCCTTAAAACAGTGATAGTTATAAAAAAATCCTTATAAAAGGATCAAACTAAAACTTATGAAAAAATCCTTATAAAAACAGTGACAGTTGTAAAAAAAAAAATCAAAGAAAAAAACTAACAATAATACGAGTAAATAACAAAAGCGAAAAGAACTTTTCACTAAGATCTAATTCATCACAAAAATCGAATGCCAAAATTTATCTTTGTTAACTACCTAAAGGATTTGAAAGATCGGAGTAGCATCAACACCAAAAAACAAAAACAACAAATAACAACGGACATTCACAGCAACAAGAGGCAACAAATCAAAATGGAAATAAAATTATATTCTATGTAAGTTAGTTATAAAATTTAAATACTTAAATTTTATAGTGAGAATTTTGTAAAGTAGAGTTAAAATATATGAATAATAAAGTGTGTTTATTTACTTTCTGGACAAGTCTGGGTAAACGAAATTTTTTTTTACGCATTCGCTTTATGCTCTTTAATTTTGTCCAACGAAATTTTTTTTTTGTTATAAAGATAATTTGTTATCTAAACATACCTACTTGCAGCACAATTTCGAGTAGTTTCGGACTGCTTTGTGTTGTTTTCTTATCGTAAGGAAACACAACCATAGTTAATTCATGACTTCTGACAACGTAGGAAACAGTTTGCGTGAATTAGGGGACATTATCGATAATTTCGCCAATCTAAGAGTAAATACACCGAAAATGAACGCAGATGCTGTGCAAGCTTTACTGACAACAGCAATAGCCCAAGCGACAGAACAGACTCGGGTTAAATTTCAGTCAACAATAGATAACCTGACTCAAAGATTAAAACTATTAGAAGTTCCGACTGAAGTAGAGGAGTACAAAGAAGTGGAAATAAGAGATAACATTGTGTGTAACGAATCACTCGATGTTGTTAAATCGATCCCCGAATTTAATGGGGATACTTCGAAATACGTCTCATGGCGTCAATCCGCAGTTACTGCTCATAAACTATATGAAAAATATAAAGGCAGTTCTAAATATAACCAAGCAGTTGCGATTCTACGCAACAAAATTGTTGGCAGCGCCGACACCCTCCTTAGCTCCTATAACACAGTTCTGAATTTCCAGGCAATCATAGCCAGATTGGACTTTTCTTACGCTGATAAGCGATCTCTTTACAGTCTCGAACAGGAACTCTCAACCCTCAGGCAAGGCCAAAAAACGATCATAGAATTTTACGACGAGGTTGAGAGAAAATTAACACTCATAATTAATAAAGTAATCATGACAAACGAAGGAAACGATCAACTGATTGATTCCTTAAATACAGTGAACTCGCGAAAACGTGAACACTCGAAAGTGTGATCGTCTCAGAAACGAGAACAAATTTATTTTTACACAGACTATTCTAAAACGTGTACAAAATCTGGAAGCTCTAAAACGTGAACACATTTTTGTTTATTTTTGTTTGCTGTTTAAAATGTTTTTTTTTTTTAATTGGGAAATCCCCCAATTGAGTTCACTTATTGGTTTATGTTACATCGTTTGTTTTTCTTAATTTTATGTATACGCTGACCGGTTAGTTGTTTTTTGACATCGCTACGTAAAAATTAAAAGTTATTAAAAATTTTTATTCGTGAAAGTAAAAAATGTCATTAAAAAATCGAAAGTGTTATCTTTGAAAGATAAAGTAAATATTCTTGAACTATTTCAAAAAGGTTACATCAAGTCTACAACTGACATCAAATGCTTAACATTAACACTAATATGATGTTAGTGTTAAGTATAGACTCATCATGTTGTAGGTTTTCTCATGTTATAACACGGTTGTTAATGCAAATGTTTTAACAACGCTTTTATAACATCATGTTATAACAGCAAATCATGTCTGTTGTAGACGTGGAGTTATTGTGTCAGTGGCTTGGCAAGAAAATATGGTGTTGCTAACTCAACAGTTTGTTGCATTAAAAAGAAGAAATAGGAAATAACAAATCTTGTAAATAATACTCTTTATGGTACCGGAAAGCGTAAAACATTACGTTTTTCTGAGCTTCCGAAAATGGAAAAAATTTGTTAAAGATGGTCGAACAAATAACTTATCAAAAAAAAAAGATGACCGACTTTTTCCTATACAATTTTTTTCCTCATAAACATTCTTCAAACAAAAAAATGTCCCCATTAGTTTTTGTTAATTTTATGTGTATTTTTTGTGATATTCATAAGAAATTTATTTTTTGTTTATCATATGCAAAGTGAACTGAATTATTGCATATTTGTAAATATATTTTTTGTTATTAAAAATGAATAAAATATTTGTTTTAAAATACTTGTTTATCTATTTATTTTTGAATAGTTAGAGGTGTTATTTTTTTTAAATTTGGCGTTCGATAACGTGAACAAAATCGAAAACGTGAACCGCCTTGGTAAAAATTAGTTCACGTTATCGCGAGTTCACTGTACGAAATATAGGCATGATGCCCTAAGAGTTTTTATTTCTGGACTTAAACGTCCATTGTGCGACATTTTGTTTTCCTGTAAGCCCGCAGACCTGCCTTCGGCTCTTGCTTTGGCTCAGGAACTAGCGACAAATCAATTTCGTTATCATTTTGCTACCACTTATTGGAATAATTCGCACAGTAACCAAACATTCAAATCCCCACATTATCAAAAAGTAAGGCAGCAACATAACCAGCAAGAATTACCCCAATCTTCTCAATATAATGGACCACATACTAACAATGGTAGGAATACTAATACAAGGGAAAGGCAAAACAATTTACCAGAACCTATGGAAGTTGATAGGAGCTTCCGTAGTGCAATGCGAAGTGCCCAAAGGCACCAACCTCCTGAAGCCCTGAAGAGGCCACCAGAATCAACAAGACAGTTTTCCCCAAAGATTCAGAGAATCAATAACATCGAGGGAAACCAAGCAGAAGAATTTTCAAATTTTTTAGAATAAATTCGCTTCTGCCTTGTATTTCAAAAACTTTGAATAACATGCAGAGGCTTAATATTTTAATTGATACAGGGACATCATTAAATTTCATAAAAAAATTAAGTAGCTTAGAAAATATATCTAAAATTGATCAGCCACTTACAATTAGGACTGCAAATGGCGAAACACTCGTCACTGAAAAGTGCGAAATATCGTTGTTAGGAGAAAAGGACATTTTTTTTTGTATTACCAAGTTTGACGACATTTGACGCTATAATTGGTTATAATTTTTTGAAAAAGGTTGGAGCGGAGATTGACATAGGAAATGATATATTACGATTTAAAAGTAAGAAAGAGAGAAATAATGATTTATTACGAGAGGAAATAAATAACTTGGAAGTTGATTTCTCCACTGTTCCTGCCGACATTGAAAGTGAATTCTTAAATATAATAACAAAGAATCAATGCGCATTCGCAGAACCAAATAGAGTTCTCACCTATAATACAAACATAGTAGCTAGCATTAAAACAACTACTAATGAACCAATTTATTCAAAATCTTATCCGTATCCATTTTCTGCAACAGATTTTATAAATAAAGAAATACAATCTCTGTTATCAGATGGAATAATTAGAGCTTCATGTTCACCGTATAATTCGCCAATACACGTGGTGAATAAAAAAGGTTTGAATGAAAATGGCAAGCATAATCTTCGAATGGTAATAGACTTTAGAAAGCTAAATGATAAAACCGTTTCGGACAAATATCCAATACCAGAAACCTCGGTTATCCTGAGTAATCTGGGAAAATCCAAATATTTTTCGACACTCGATTTGAAATCAGGATTCCATCAAATCCTGCTAAATGAGAGTGATCGTCAAAAAACAGCTTTTAGTGTAAATAATGGGAAATATGAGTTCTGCCGTCTACCATTTGGCCTTAAAAATGCTCCCAGTATTTTTCAAAGGGCCATAGACGACATTCTAAGACCTTACATAGGCAAATTCTGCCATGTTTATATCGACGACATTATAATTTTTTCTCCCAACAAAAAAACTCACCTACTACACATAGACACAATCCTGGCTGACTTAGCTAAAGCACATATGAGAGTTTCAATCGAAAAATCTAAGTTTTTCAAATAGGAGGTCGAATTTTTAGGATTCGTAGTCTCTCAAAACGGAATAAAAACCTCACCTGAAAAAATTAAAGACATAATAAATTATAGAACTCCAACATCCCTTAGAGGTCTCAGGTCCTTTCTTGGTTTATCGGGTTACTACAGAAAATTTGTAAAAGATTATGCTGCAATAACAAAACCACTAACCAGGTACTTGCGTGGTGAAAACGGTCATATAGGCGCAAATAAATCAAGAAATGTAAAAATAAAACTAGACGATGAAGCAATAGAAGTTTTTGAAAAAATTAAACAAATCCTCGCGTTGGAAGATGTATTGCTATTATACCCGGACTTTGAAAAGCCATTTGAGGTAACGACAGACGCAGCAAATTATGCGTTAGGTGCCGTTTTGTCTCAGAATGGACGTCCAATAACCATGATATCAAGAACGTTAACCTCAGCAGAGGAAAACTATGCCACGAATGAGCGAGAGCTCTTGGCCATTGTTTGGGCACTGAAAACATTGAGAAACTACCTATATGGAGTGAAAAATATAAAAATTTTTACTGATCATCAGCCTTTAACGTGTTCCATTGCAGACAAAAGTACAAATTCAAAAATAAAGAGATGGAGAGCTTTTATAGAAGAGTTTTCTCCTACCTTTCATTATAAACCGGGAAAAGAGAATGTTGTAGCAGATGCATTATCGCGACAATTTCTGAATAATATATCAGAAACTGAGTCAATTCCGGACACCGCTCACAGCGAAATGTCATCATCGAATGTAATAAAATCTATAAAATTCCCTGTGAATCAATTTAGGAATCAAATTGTTATTACAAAAGGGAATACAAATTCAAAAAGGACGAAAATATTCTTTCAAAAATATATTCGGCACGTAATCGAATATAATGATATAGGGAAATTATATTCACTCATAGAAACAAGTATAAACTCCAAGGTGGTAAACGCTATCTGTTGTGATTTGACTACACTTGCTCAGATACAAAGCCACGTTTTGGAAACCTTTCCGTCAATAAAATTCGTCCACACCGAACGAATAGTAATAGATTTAACGAATAAAAATGATCAATTAGAAACAGCCCATTGTGAACATAATCGTGCTCACAGATCTGCAAATGAAAATTTTAAACAATTGCTAGAGGATTACTATTTCCCAGACATGAAAAAATTACTCAACACCATCAGTAGAAATTATAAAATTTGCTTGGAAAATAAATACAGTAGAAACCAACAAAAGCTATTATTGGGGATACCCCTATTCCCGAATACCCAGGACATATTTTACATATTGACATTTTTTCAACAAACAAAACACATTTCCTGACAGGTATTGACAAATTTTCTAAATTTGCTAGTGTCATTCCAATCGCGTCAAGAAATTTAATTGACATTAAAAATGCACTTTTTCAAATTTTAAGTAGGTTTAAAGGCACTAAGTTGGTCGTATCCGATAACGAAAAAGCCTTTCAGGCAAATTCCTTACGAGATTTAATTAAAAACCACTTTGATGCTGAACAATTTTTTATACCACCTCTTCATAGTAAAAGCAACGGTCAAGTGGAGAGATTCCATTCGACCTTAACAGAAATTGCACGCTGCGTCAGGGCTCAACAAGAGATCACGGACATGATTGATCTCATTCTTGTCGCAACACTTAAATATAATCAAACAGTTCACTCTGTAGTAGAAGCAAGACCCATAGATATAATAAACGATTTTTCGAAAGAAAATTTAAATAGTATTAAGTCAAGGCTCAAAGCAGCCCAAGAGAAATCAAAAAAACATTCCACTATCGACATCACAAATTATGAAGAAGGAGAAGTAGTTTTTGTTAGAAGAAACAAAAGATTAGGTAATAAGTTTGATAAGGTATTTGTAAGAAAGAGAGTGCAGAAGGACCTAGGTACAGCAGTTCTAGTAGACAACAGAAAAGTTCATAAGGACAATCTACGATAAAGACACATGTAAATTAAAACCATTTTTTATTGACCTCAGTTTTCTTTTTGATTTTCAGCATTATTTGCATATCACAAGCAGTTGGCGAACTTATCGACTACTCTGCATCGAAATATATCCCCATTATAGAAGGACAAGTAGCAATCTTTAAAGACTATGCTGCTTTTGCACATATGACGAATTTGTCAAATTACGAGGACCTCAGAAACGAAACAGTAAATTTCATGAAATATATCCCACAGTCTCATATGAAAAAGATCTTGGAATTGGACCTACAACAAGTAGATCAACTTTTGGACACAGTCAAAATTCATCACAGACAAGCACGCAGTCTTAATTTTTTAGGGACAGCTTTAAAAATTATAGCGGGAACTCCCGAATTTGATGACTTTAACGAACTCAAAATAAGCACGGAAATTTTGTTGCAAAACAATGACAAACAGATGGTAATAAATACTAAAATACAAAACCAAATAAACAAGCTTACCAACGCAATGGAAAAACTAATAAAACAGACCAAACCAGAAGAAATAAATACACTATATCTTTATGAGTTAGTAAGCTCTAGAACTAAGGCAATAATACAAGACCTAGAAAACTGTGCTCTATCACTAGCTTTAGCAAAAGCAAACATAATAAACCCTATTGTATTAAATAATGAAGAAATAAGATTTATTTTTAAGCTCGAAAATTTTGATATAAGCATAAATGATATATTAATAAATAGTAAATTTAAAATTATTCAAAATAACAATATCATTTTATTTTTTATTAAATTTCCTATTGTTACTGACCTATGTAATGCAACTTCTATTTATCCCGTTTCTCACTTCAATAAAATACTTAAATTTGAATCCAATATGGCAGCAAGGTGTCAAACCGGATATAAAATATTAAAAGACTGCAACAAAAGAGGTGTTACAATGTTCTGCACGGAACTCATTTCCGAAAACTCTTGTTTGAAAAATGTTCTTAATACGTATAAAGCAAATTGTTCTGAATTAACCGTTCACTTACCACCTATTTTAGAAATAAGTGACGGCATTGTAGTTATTAATGATGCAAAAGCCACGGTCAAACCGCTGGGAAAGAATTCAACTCAAATAGACGGTACTTACCTAGTAACATTCAAAGACAACATCTTTATTAATGAAACATCCTTTGTCAACAAAAAAGGTAGAATTTTTCAAAGTCCATAGCTTCCATTGGCTCACTCTATTAATATAACAGAACACATGGAGCAGCTATCGTTGCCCGTCCTTAATGAACTTCATTTAAGTAACCTATACCATATTAAAACTTTGGGGGAGAAGTTAACTACCCATATTACAGCTTATAACTTCATTTTCTTGTCATAACACTCTTGCTAATCGCTCTGTTATCATACATGGTGATAAAGCAAAAATTTAAGCCAAAAGTGAGTAACATTAACGACATTCTTAAAACTTTTCAAGATAAACTACGGAAAGCCGAGGACGACTTTCTTTCTAGAGGGGGAGTAGTTAACACAGCTAACGATTCAGCAAGTTCCCACGAGAACACTTGCTTAGACGATCATAATTTCTTAAGAATTTATGTTTACCACATCATCACAGCCAACGAATTTTGCTCCCACGATAACACCTGTTGCATTTGCATTGGGATTGAAACAGCATTCTCAGAATTTACCTTTTTGCTTCCCATGACAATGTAACATGTGCAAAAAGTGTAATAAGAATTAAGAATAAGGTAGTCATAAGAAAACCAAAAAAATATTAGACTTAAGAAAATTTTAAAAATATTAAAATTAAGCAAAGTAGCAAGTAAGTGAATGAAAATAAATAAAATTAGTTCGGTCGCAGACTCGACACAAAAATGTATTGTTTTATTCTGCGCGGATTCATAATTTATACTTATTTCTTTTACTCATTGCCACATTGCTTGACACATTTTCATAATACAATCAGGGTTGTCAGGTTTTTTCGGCGACCTAGTTTTCGATTTGGCGATATGGCGGCTTATATAATATATGACGATTTTGTTGGATATTTTATACGCTATGAATGTGTTTTGAGACTCTTAGACAAATTTACCGTTTCTTACTTGGATATTATTTAAATGATGGTATTCCATCTAATTTAAATCAGGTTATGCAAAAAGCTTGTAGCTATAAGGATACGTCCGGTACGTACCATTTTATTTTTATTTTTTTTTTTTATTTGTCTATGGAATTATAATCCTTACAGACTTCTTAATTAAATATAAATAAATTTTAAAAAGTAACAAAAATTATGGATTTAAATAGATTAATATACTAGTTTTAATATCAGTGGAGCTATAAGAATAGTCAATAAATTTATAAAACTTGTTGAACTCGTTACACATCCTTCTTAAGGGGTCACCATTAGCATAATTAGCTCTAAAAAATTTAATTGATAACGGAACCAAGTGACGTGATGGGCGTTGAGGAACATTAAATGTTATATTGTTGATTAAGTATCCAGAGCAAACGTCGCCAATAATTATGTTGAAAATAAACGAGATGTTAAGTACAGTTCTACGGCTCTTTAGAGTTGGCAGCTTGATGAGGGCTAGTCTAGCAGGATAAGGCGGCAGATTCCATTGGTTAAAGTTCAACCCACGTAGACAAAAAGTCAGAAACTGTTTTTGGACTGATTCAATTTGGTCGGAATGTTTTTTATAAATAGGGTCCCATATTACGGATCCATACTCCAATACAGGTCTTACCAGGGAAGTATACAGACTTTTCGTAACATATGGATCCTTGAACTCTTTAGCCCATCGTTTTACAAAACCGATCATACCTCTGCCTTTATTAGCTGTCATTGTTATATGTGCAATGAAATTTAGTTTCGAGTCAAGCAGAATTCCAAGATCTACGAAGCTATCCACCGACTCCAACTGATGACTTTCAAAAAAGTAGAATGCAGGTATTGGACTCTTTCTAACAAAACGCATGTATTTACATTTTTTTAGATTAAGTTGCATAAGATTTACATTGCACCACGTGTAAAAAGAATTTAAGTCGTTTTGAAGAAGTTGTTGCTCAGATATTTGACGATAGCTCAGAAAAACTTTGACGTCGTCCGCATACATCAGAATATTGGATGAATAAATCACCTCAGGTAGGTCATTAATAAATAATGTAAAAAGAAGTGGCCCAAGGTGGCTTCCCTGAGGCACACCAGACAGAACATCTATGCTTCTAGAAATCGCGTTATTAAAGTTAATGGATTGTGTTCTGTTGCTTAGGTATGAGTATATCCATTTTATACTAATATCAGTAAAACCCAGTAAATGAAGTTTAACCTTCAAAAGGCTATGGTTAAAAGCCTTGGTAAAATCAGTGTATATCACGCCAGTTTGTTGTTGTTGTATAAATCCTCGATGTATGGCAGTTGTAAGATGAAGGAGATTTGTTGTAGTAGAGCATCTTTTTTGAAACCCATGCTGGTAAGGTGTTATCAAATTTGATACTTGATAACAAAGGAATTCGGTAATAATTTTTTCGAATAGTTTAGGTATTATACTCAATTTTGCAATACCACGGTAGTTTTCAACATCCGATTTATTTCCCGATTTAAACAAAGGAATAATAAACGAGTTCTTCCATAGATACGGAAAGTGACCATGCTCGATTGATACATTAAATAAAATTTCTAGAGGGATAGCAATACTGTCAGCACAGTTAATTAAAATGTTACTTGGAATGCTATCAGGACCAGAATTGAATGAAAATTTTAGACTTTTTAATTCCTCAACGATTGTTGCGATGTCAATAAATGGAATGTGGGTTGTTTGGTTCGTATTTATCTTGAATGGATAATTAACTGATTCGTCATAAAAAGCATTCGAATAAGTTGTGGAGAAGAAATCGGCAAACCAATTACTTATTGTGTCATTATCGCTGGACTCCATATGTTGGAACTTCATGGATGAAGGGAAGCCAGTTGTTTTCTTCTTAGAGTTAACAAATTTAAAAAACGATTTCGGATTACGCTTGAAATTATATTTCATTGAATTTATTTTGACTGCCTTTATATGCTTGTAATTCCAACTGCTAATGTCTGTGTTGAAATAGTTCTTTTTCATAATACAACTCGCCTTCAAAATAGAGCGCAATGCGAAATTCTTGACACGTAGTTACGAGCTATAAATAATATGAATGTAAATAGCACTTTTGTACTTTAACACGATATTTTGAATAAATTGAATCGAATACATTGTTAAAAAAAAAACAGTAAGAATTGCCTTGCCGGTGAAGTGTATAGCGTTTTAGATATATATCCAATATTTGTTTAATACTAACCACAAAAAAAGTTTTGCTGCTTTAATTAGATTATTGTAAACTATTGTACTGTATTGTGTGTTCCCCAATGATTTTACTTTAATTTAAAAAATATATGTATGTCATGTCGACTTTTTCCCATTTTTGGAGAGTTTTAGCGATTCGGAAGAAATAAATATTTTAAAATATATTAAAAAACTCAATACTTTTTATTTTTTCGAATTTATTCTATGAGCTAAATTTCAGTTATGTATTTTTATAAAGCTTTTTGTAATAGTTATATTCCCCAAATTTTTAGGAATGACTTTATACACTACCAGACTATTATCTTGTATCTTCTTGTTACATTTTACATAAGTTATCCTTTGGATAGCAATGAAGTATATTGTATGTACAGAAAAATTTACAATTATTAGACACCAGCAGAATGTAATGCATTTTCTGGCCCGCTACGGCCTTCGTCCGCATTCTTCCTGTCACACTGGATAGTGATACTTTATAAATTGAAAGTAAACTTAACTATTTTAACAAATAGAATCTGGAAATTATTTCCTAAGTTACTCCATTATATTCAACATTAAGTTGTCAAAAACGCAAGAAAGGCTTTGGCGATTTTTGACATTGCATTTGGAAAAAACCTCCAAATAAATCGGACAACCCTGGTTCAAAATTTTTCTACAATTTACATGAGCGTTGCCAGTTGTTCTTACTACAAAACCCGCCAAATGCTAATTTTTTCATATGAGCAGAACTTTATACATATTTATTTCGTTTATTTTTTAAATAAGTCCTATAAATAAATAACGAAATTCGATATTCGACCGCTTTATTTATAAAAGCTTAGTCAAGTTTAAGAACACGAAATTAGTATGGAAACCCCACTTTTAATGTATACATTACATTCGTTTATGAATAAGACTCTTAAAATATAAAAAAAATTTAGTTTATTAGAAACTACTTATGTATTTTAAAATCTCTTTTTTAACTTGCGATGTATGTTTGTTCGGGTGAAATCTTGCAACTCAATTTGAAGCAGATACCTCGAACCGATTGAGCTGACATTTTTTAAACACGTTCAGTTTAGATGAAGATGCATGGTTAACTGTGTAACACAGGGTCTCCACCTGAGATATGATATAAGATTTTTATATCAGCAAACGTCAAATTCAATCGCAGAGAGTATTATCTTACGTGTGGACCCTCAAATAGTGTTAGTATTAATATTATAATAAATGTTATGAGACAGTTGTTATAAGAAATCTTATAAGATGAGCTGTCAAAAATACACATACATACACACATATAAAACAATAACACTATGGAACATTTTTGGGATTATTGTCTGGGGGGGTGAGAAATTCCAAGTCAGGGTGATGGTACAAGGTCAGTATAGTAAAACCCTCAAAGAGTTTGGCGTTCGTATGTGTCAGTTTTTTTTTTATGACATTTTAAATTTTTTCCTTATCTTGATGTTTTTTCGCTTAGTTGTAACATTTTGGCAAAAACGTAGTTTAACATAACTCGAGAACCACTTGTCCGATTTTGATGAAACAAATTTAGAAAAATTAAGAATTACAATTTCTCTAATCTGTTTCTTTACCGTTTTCCTATATGTGCAACACTTTCGAAGTTAAAAATGAATGTATGAAGGGAAAAAAGTATTTTTTGCCTAAAAATTTAAATATTTTTTTTTTAAAATTCATAAAAAATCCAAAATGGAAAAAAGTGCCAAAACTAATTACTTTCGCGTAAAGTCACATAACTCATGAGCAAAAAAAGGCATAGATCATGATAATCGATGCACGTGTTTCTCATTTATTCACAATTAGGTAAATGTATGAATTTAAAAAATTTTCTCCAGATATGCACAACATTATTTGGAGAAAACATTGACACATTGACATTGACACAAGCCGAACTCTCTCATATTTTTCTACTGTACTAAAAGAGAAATATTGATGTGGCAACACTGGTTCTGTAATGTTCACATAAAACATGCATTGTCATTATACTTCTTCTCTTTCTCACACTGGTTCTGTGATTTTTGTCATTCAACAAGTGCCGACGAACACGAACAGTAAAAGTGATTTTTCTCCAGTTTTTTAAAAGTGAACAAAAGAGAACAGAATATAGAACTGTGAAGGCCAGATATAAAAAGCTTTTGCTACTGCTGTGGTCAATATGTCTCAACACATAAAAAAAGGGGAAATTTCAGTACTGATTTTGTTCAAACATACGAGATGTACTTCAACCAAAATGTTATAGTGAACAAAATTGGGTACCAAATATAGTGTGTAAAAGCTGCTACAACCGTCTAATGGATTGGAAAAATAGAAGACGTGAAAGTATGCCATTCGGTATCCCAATGACTTGGACTAATCCTGGCGAAGGTCACAATCCATTGAATTGCTATGCATGTGCGAATAAAGGAGCCGCAAAAAGGATAAGAAAATCGTATAATTACGTTGGTGTTGCAAGTGCCGCAACACCATTGCCTCATTCGGACCACATTCCTGTGCCAAAAGCTTCTATCCCAGATATTTTCTCTTCTACGACTGCTCCGACATATCATGCACGTGATGATCCCCCATATGACCCATCAGTATCCAATGAGCCAATTTTAATAAATAAAAATAAGCTTGATTCAATTGCTGCCAAGTTGGAATTAACACAGCATAAATCGGAAGAGCTGGCTTCCATTTTGAAATCAAACTATTTGTTGGCACCCGGTGTGAAAGTCACAGCTTATCGAAGTCGTCAGGCAACACTCCAAAGTTTATTCCTTGTGAATGATGAAAAAACTTCTGCATATTGCCCGGATGTAGGAAAATTGATGGACGCAATGGAAATAAAATATGAAGCAGATGACTGGAGATTATTTATTGACAGTTCAAAACTCAGCTTGAAGGCGGTTTTACTGCATAAAACCAAAAAAAAACCGTCAGTTCCAATCGCCTATAGTACAGAAACGAAAGAAACATATGATGCACTGGAAAATATTTTAAAAATGGTTAACTACGCCAAACATATGTGGCGCATATGCTGCGATTTAAAAGTTGTAGCAATGCTTTGCGGTCTTCAAAGCGGCTATATAAAATATATGTGCTTTTTGTGC
Source organism: Pollenia amentaria (assembly GCA_943735925.1). Classification (NCBI taxonomy): domain Eukaryota; kingdom Metazoa; phylum Arthropoda; class Insecta; order Diptera; family Polleniidae; genus Pollenia; species Pollenia amentaria. The sequence goes on from OX031009.1 coordinate 65,600,953, forward strand.
GATTGGGACACACGATTTTCCGGTGACCCATATGCATGCCACGGATGGAAACTCAGAGAGCACAGCAGGTTACAAACGGCCAATATTATTCGTGAGCCTCTAGTGCCGAAGGAGAAGATATTGCTGACTCCACTACATATTAAACTTGGAATTGTTAAGAATTTTATTAAAACTGTCGCCAAAAGAGATGAAGGTTTCTTGTGTTTGAAACTAATTTACCCGAGACTCAGCGAAAGTAAAATTAAAGAAGGTAAGTTATAATATCACATTCATTTCCCATGATTTTCCATCTTAACAAATTAATTTTTTCCAATCAGGCGTACTAAATGGTCCAGATATACGAAAGCTGATTAACGCTGAATTGAATGCATGGCAGGCAATCAAAGAAGTAATAGAAGGCTTGTTGGGAAAGCATCGTTCTAACAACTACGATGTTTCTGTCGCAAGGATGTTAAGAGCATTCTCGGAAATTGGTGTCCACATGTCCTTGAAAATCCATTATTTACATCATCATCTGGACTACTTCAGCAAACAATTGGCTACCGAATCTGATGAACAAGGTGAACGCTATCATCAAGTTGCTATGCCATTTTAAATGAGGTAATACTGATTTTTTATTTTTTCAAACTCATTTTAATAACACAAAAACTTACAGATATAGAGGCAAAAAGTCGCCGAGTGCAATAATTGCGGAAATTTGCTGGTGGAGTAAGCTTGTGTGACAAGACAAGGATGATCTTGATGATAAAGAATTTTCAGGAGATGCAGAAGGGCCAACAGTGGAGTCACACATTGACATCATGTGTGGTTCAGAAACTGATAATAGCGATGAATGCGATGCCACTAGTCCCGAACAACCACCATCGAAAAAGTCTAGGCAATATTTATTAAAATAAATAAAAATAAATAAATAAAATAAAAATAAAAAATTATAAAAATGTTTACTTAATTTTTTTAGTAGTTTATGGCCAGAAGTCTGGAGTTATTGGGGAAAATTTATAAAAAAGGCGATAAATGACACTTTTTTGAATAAAAACAAATATCAATATTCTTGTCAAAATGGGATACCTTCACTTAATTGTAAATAAAAGCAGAACGCGTTAATCGATTTCTATGATCTATGTCGCATTTTGTTTATAGGTTATGTGACTTTACATGAAATTTATAACACTTGATCCTTTTTTCCGTTTTGGATTTTTTATGAATTTAAAAAAAAAAAATTTTAATTTTTAGGCAAAAAAATATTTTTTTTTCTCCACAAATTTATTTTTACCGGCAAAACTGTTGATTATAAAGAAAAACGTCATATGAACGGATTAAAGAAATTGTAATTCTAAATTTTTTTGAGTTTGTTTTAGCAAAATCGGACAAGTGGTTCTCGAGTTATGTTAAACTACGTTTTTGCCAAAATGTTACAACTAAGCGAAAAAACATCAAGATAAGGAACAAATTTAAAATGTCATAAAAAAAAACTGACACATACGAACGCCAAACCCTTTGAGGGTTTTACTATACTGACCTAGTACCATCACCCTGACTTGGAATTTCTCACCCCCCAGATTGGCTGTTGTACTGTGTAATAAGCCACCATTATTAAAATATGTAATTTATTAATGCAAATAGTGCCAATATTGTGAAAAGTGTTTAAAAAAACCATATTTTAAACTAAAAAAAAAGAATATAAACGATACAAGTTTACTGTACGAGAATCAGTCGATTATGAAATCTTATAAGATACGTGTTCCCCTTGTTTAATATTAAGATTAACATGAATAAATGTATTCTCTCATTCTGCCGACGTTCTCTCAGATATTATATCAGATATTATCTCAGGTGTAGACCCTGTGTAACGTTATTCTATATCTAACATGACAAAACACCCAAGATGGCAGACTTATTCTTTTTAATGCCTTCCTACAATATGAGTATCAAATGGGAGGGCTTGCTGAGAATAAGTCGAAAAATAAAGTGACGTAATTCTAAATCATATATGGTGGACTAAGTTTTTAATGCTTGTCTTCAATATGGGTATCAAATGAAAGAACTTACTGAGAATACGAATGCGATTTTTGAAATAATTTAAAAGTAAACAACCTTTTTAAAAAACAAGCTTTTATTTTAAATCGTTGAAAAGAAAAATTTAAATGAATAGTAAGAAACATTTTTAAAAAACACGCTTTTATTTTAATGATCTAACAAGAAAAAAAGAAAATTTTACTTTAACACTTTTACTATTAACTTATAACGGATAACACAATTTATATGATAGTTTTGCAGACAAACAAGTATATTGTTACGTTTTTACTTTATAAAACGCGTTAAGGTTATTTCCTTTGAGTTCTTTTAATTGCAAATAAAAATAAATACACACGCGAATTCAACTTAACAAACTTTATTGAAATTAATTATAATGTTCACAAATTTTAACCACTATTGTAAGTAACGATCTGAACCGTTTAATGTATCCAATCAAACTGAACTAAACTTTTATGAGTCAGCCGTATTTATAGTTCAAAACTATACCTAGTTGGTTCAAGAACCGTCTAGTAGTTTCTAGAAAATTATGTTCGAATTATTTTAAATCTAAAGTCTACAATTACAATTGCTAGAAAATTTAGTTACAGTGGCGTTCATAAAAATAGTAACTTATATGACATAAAACTATAATTAACAAGATAACTTATAACTAAAACCATAAATAATTCTTAGACAAATCTAATTTCGTAACACTGCCCTCCACTTAAGCCTGTTCGTCCCGAATTGGCTCAGATTCTCCGTTTCCATAATGGGCTAGTCGTTCTAAATGTACCACCTTCATTTTTGATCTTGGACTCTTATATTTCTGAATTCGATACACCACGTCATTAGTTTCTTTATCCGCTTATATGGTCCATCCCAATGAGTCTGCAGCTTGGGAGATAATCCTTTCTTGCGGTGTGGATTAAACAGTAAAACCAACTGGCCTTGTGTAAAGCCTTCCGAATTTGCCGCTAGATCGTATCTGGCTTTCATCTTGTCACTGGACAGCTTGATCCGGCTTCGTACGAACTCATGAAGCTCATTAAGGTTATCTTGTTCTTTTGAGTTAGAGCCTTCATTATTTGCATCTTTTAGTCCAGGCTTAACGCCAAATCTCCAGGTAGTCTGAGCTCTGTTCCAAAGACAATTTTGGCAGGTGTACGAGCGGTGGAATTGTGAACAGCTGATCTGTATGCCAACAGAAACTTTGGAATGTGTTCATCCCAGTCCTTCTGATGTGTGCTCACTACTTTACGTAAGTGTTCTTCTAATGTGCGGTTAAATCTTTCAACCATGCCATCGGATTGTGGATGCAAAGGAGTTGTTCTAGTTTTCCTTATACCGTACAATTCACACATTTCTTTGAACACAGCAGATTCAAAATTTCTGCCTTGGTCGGAGTGTAATTCTATTGGAACTCCGTAGCGGCACACCCAGTTATTCACAAATACGTCTACAACGGTTCTGGCTTCTTGATTTGGGATGGCATACACCTCTGGCCACTTAATAAAGTAGTCGATGACTACTAACACATAACGGTTACCGGAATCACTCACAGGAAAAGGTCCAGCTATATCCATTGCGATTCGCTCAAATATGGCACCTGAATTGTACTGCTGTAGCGGTCCCCGACTTCTCTTCGCTGGACCTTTTGCGGCAATGCATTGGGTGCAATTTGATATCTAATCAGCCACAGCTTGTTTGCACCCAACCCAGTAGAAACGTTGTTTTAATTTCTCTAGTGTTTTTGTTACGCCAAGATGGCCACCACTAAGACCGTTATGGTATTCATTTAAAACTTCATGTACTTTCGACGACGGCACTACAATAAGGTTCTGAACTGACTTTCCATCGGTACTTTCCCATGTATGGTAAAGGCAGCCGTTTATCAACTGGAGGCTGTTCCATAGGGCCTAATATGCTTTTGTTAGTGGACTTTCAGATGAAATTTCGTTTCGAGTCGGCCTTCTGCCTTCTTCCTTGGCCGTCATAATTTTTTTCAATATAGGGTCAGTTTTATGTGCCATTGTCCAGTCTTCGCTGGACTCTATCTGTAATAGGCGAACTTCACAGCTATATTCTTTACCTTCGGCTTTAACACAATGCTTGCATTCCAGTTTGCAGGGTCGCCTTGATAGGGCATCCGCATTTCCATTTTTGACGCCTTTTCTGTGCTGTATGCTAAAATCGTAACTCTGAAGGCGCTCAATCCATCTAGCTATCTGTCCTTCCGGATTCTTGAATTGAAGCAACCACCTGAGTTCAGAATGGTCTGTTCTTAACTCAAAATGTTGACCATACAAATACTTGTGAAAATGTTTTATGCACTCTAGTACTGCCAGGAGCTCTCTTCGTGTCACGCAGTAGTTCCTCTCGGGCTTTGAAAGTATTCGACTGTAATAGCCTACGACTCGCTCTATGCCATTGACCACTTGGGAAAGCACACCTCCAATTCCGTATCCACTCGCATCGGTATCTAACACAAATTTCTCTCCAGTAATAGGATAAGCCAAAATTGGTGCTGAGCACAATAATGCCTTTAGTCTCTGAAATGCTGCTTCCTGTGCTTCACCCCAGATGTATTTTTGCGCCTTTTTAGTCAACTCGTGTAAGTTTGCAGCAATATTTGCAAAGTTCGGTACGAAACGCCTGTAGTATGTACATAAGCCTAGAAAACTGCGTAATTCATGTAGATTTTTCGGACGAGGCCACTCCATTACAGCTTTTATTTTATCGTCATCCGTTGAAATGCCTTTAGAGGTTACTCGATGTCCCAAGTACTTTACTTCCTTCTGGAACAGCGAACATTTCTTAGTAGTTAGCTTAAGTCCTGCCATGGATACACGTTTCAACACTTCTTCCACGTTTTTCAGGTGTTCATCAAATGTTTCCCCATGACAATAATGTCGTCAAGGTACGCCAAACATGTCTTTTGGTGAAGACCTTTTAACACCTGCTCCATTAAACGCTCGAATGTAGCCGGAGCATTGCAGAGTCCAAATGGCATCACATTAAACTGCCATAAACCATCACTTGCGCTAAACGCAGTTTTCTCCTTATCATTTTCTGAAATTTCTACTTGCCAATAACCGCTCTGCAAATCTAATGTAGAAAACCATTCCGTTCCGGCTTACGTGTCCAAGGTATCATCAATTCTAGGCAATGGATAACTATCTTTTTTCGTGACGTCTACGCAGAATCTGGTACTTCCATCTTTCTTTTTCACTAACACCACTGGTGAGCTCCATGGGCTTGATGATGGTTTAATAACTCCGCTCTTTTCCATCTCGCTAACCAGCTCTCTTACTTCAGCTCGCTTTGCTAGAGAATGCTTCTAGGTGCCTGTTTTATTGGCTTAGCGCCGCCGGTGTTGATTTCGTGTTTTACGATTGAAGTTCTACCTTGTTTTTGACCTTTCAAAGCAAATACAGAGGCATATTTACGTAGTAGTTGTTTGGCCTTATTTTTACTAGGCGGCGTTAGTTTTTGGGTCCATTTTCGCACATGTTCCTCTAGTGATTCGTGGTCCTTAATTCTCTTCCTTGCTGCGCCTTGATGCTGCTCGCAATTAATTGTTGCCTCCGTTGAAGTACATTTTCCAATCTTGCAGTTCTGCGCAAGGACTTTTTCACTACTCGATAAATTTAATATTCTCACGGGAACCAAACTCTTGCTAGGTTTTACGACGGCATTTGCTGTTACGACATCGCCTTTAATTTCTGCTGGCTCCACCACCCACAAACTGTTGTCCTCACATTCTCCATCCATTCGCGCCCATACTAAAGTTTCTGATTTGGGTGGAAATTTTTCACATTCAAGGGCGATTAATTGTCTTACATGGGCCTTGATTTCGTATCCAACTTCAAGGGGTATTTCAACATCACGCCAATACATAATTTGCTGACCCATATCCAAACGAATACTCTGTCCAATCATAACATCTGCGCCAATGATTACCTCGTCTACAATATCAGCCACTATAAATATACGTGATGGACGATTGTATTAGCCATATTTAATTGCACTTTTACTTTTCCATAGACTGTGGCAGACTCTCCTGTAGCTGTTCGCAGTCTTAGCCCGCTCAGTGTTTCAATAGATTTTTGTATTAAATCGGGCCTTATAATAGAATGTGATGCCCCAGTGTCCACAGTAAAAATGTGTTTTCGTCCGTTAATATAACCGCAAGCAGTAAGATTACTGTTACTATGTTGCACAACTGATATAGAAATTGTGGGGCCATCAGATGTGGAAGCTAGCCCATGCCCCGCAGCACTAGCTCTTTCTAGTTTAAAAGTGACTCTTGTGATGAATGTCGATAAGCACTTTGGATCGGGATCGTTTTCTTGGTGACTTGCAGTTTTTTTGAAAATGACCAGTCTTACCACAGTTATAGCATTTTACTTTGCTTTTGGTTTTATTTTGTTTGTCGCCCAAAGCTTGCAAAACTGCCTACTTCATGCTTCTCATTTCCTTTAAAAGATCTCCTTCGTCCTCAGCAGAGAAATCAAGCCTTCGTACCTTATACGCTTGCGGCCTTGAAATTATCCTGGCGGTTTCTTGGGCTAGGGCAAATGATACCGTCTCTGCAAACGATGATTTCTGTGACGTACATACCGCGAGTTTTACATCAGAATCTCGTATACCATTTACTAATGCTTCAGTCTTAAAGTGATCTAACAATGGATGACTTTCACCTGGATAAGTAAGCTGCACCAAACGCTCGATCTCTAGTGCGAAATCCTGTAGCGTCTCGTTTGCCTTTTGTACTCTGCCCCGTAATTCCATTCTGAATATTTCTTTTCTGTGTTCACCACCATACTTGCGTTGCAGTGCTACCATAATGTCATCATAATTGTTTCTGCAACTTACTGGTACACTTTCTAGAATTTCAGCTGCAGTTCCTTTTAAAGCCAGAATCAACTCTATGGCTTTTTCTTCATTGTTCCATGCATTTTTGTTGGCAACTGTGTCAAACTGGAACTTGAACACATTCAATGGTGAGCTGCCATCAAAACTTGGAGCCCTTATTCTATTCGATACTTCTGGAAAAACTCTCACCGATCCCTCTTGATATTGAAGACTATTCACTTTTTCCTCCAGATGATGTAGTTTTCCATCAAAACCCGTGACTTGTTGTTTTACATCCGTGACTTCAGTTTTTACATCAGTGACTTGTGTTTTTACATCAGTGACTTGTGTTTTCACATCAAACATCTTCTGGTTAAATTCTATCTCCATATCGTCCACTCTTTCATTTATAGCAGTAGAAATTTCTTGATGCTTCTCAAGTTTTTCATTAGTGGCCTGGAGTTTCTCGTTCGTCACTCTCGAATTTTCTTGAATTTCGGCAAGAATGGTGCTTGAATTTTCTGCCGAGCTTTCTTTTACCATTCTCTCCATGTTTTCCTCCATTTTTCTAGAATTTTAAGCCGAATTTTCTTTTACCATTCTCTCCATGTTTTCCTCCATTTTTCTAGAATTTTCTTCCATTTTTTTAGAAGTTTCTGCAGACATTTTTTCCATCTTCTCCATCATAGCAGCAAACATTGTGCTAAGATCCATGTTGGTTGTTACTGCACGGGTAGCAACTTCTATTTCTTCTTTTTCGTCAAATTCATAAGCTGCGATGTCAATATTGCGTCGCTTAAACTCATCGATTAATCTTCTCTGCAGCTCAGCCTTATTTCCTGCAGTCGGCAGATCCAACTTGCCCAACTCCTTCTTAAGCTGCTCAACTTTAAGCTCATCGAATTTCATTGTTAATTAATTTATTTTTTTTTTTTTTTTTTTTTTTTTTTTATATTGCAATTTCACTTCTGACACCAATTGTTACGTTTTTACTTTATAAAACGCGTTAAGGTTTATTCCCTTTGCAAATTTTGCAAATAAAAATAAATACACACGCGAATTCAACTTAACAAACTTTATTGAAATTAATTATAATGTTCACAAATTTTAACCACTATTGTAAGTAACGATCTGAACCGTTTAATGTCTCCAATCAAACTGAACTAAACTTTTATGAGTCAGCCTGTATTTATAGTTCAAAACTATTCCTAGTTGGTTCAAGAACCGTCTAGTAGTTTCTAGAAAATTATGTTCGAATTATTTTAAATCTAAAGTCTACAATTACAATTGCTAGAAAATTTAGTTACAGTGGCGTTCATAAAAATAGTAACTTATATTACATAAAACTATAATTAACAAGATAACTTATAACTAAAACCATAAATAATTCTTAGACAAATCTAATTTCGTAACAATATTATATAATTTGCGGTGATTGATTTTAACTACTTAAATTTTCAAACGAAGTAAATACTAATAAATTGTGTAATGACAAGCTACAAGCTTTTATACCATATAAATTTATTAATGATGTTATAAGTTTATAGTTAAAGCTTATTTCTTTTTAGCGCATTTTAATAAAAGCGTGTTTTTTAAAAAGGTTAATTCTTATAAAATAAAAACAAAAAATAAAATTCATATTACACATGAATAATAATAATTACTATTGCTATTTGTTCATTGTTTTAATATTATTTTGATAGCTTAGAGGTTTTACAATCGCTATTATTTTAATTTTTTTTTTGTTTTTAAAAGTATTTTGTTCTTAAAATACCATATAAATTTAAAATTTTTTTTTTTTTCATTATTTTTGTTTAAATAAATTTTTGAAGAATTGCGCTCTTACTTTGAATAAGCCCTCGCAACAACCTTTTGTTCTTACTATTAAAATGAAGTTATCTAAGCATATATTTGACGCGACATGACGAAAGGGACCTTATCTTGCCAGGGGTCAAAATCGAGTTTTTGATAACAATGAATAAAGGACAAAATCATGCAAAAATCTCAAAAATTAACAAAGTTACAGCGAAGTTACGGCATTGAACAAAATTGAACGATGAAACTGAACGGCCGTTCATCGTTCATCTGACTGATCCGTTTAATTGAACGAGTTGGTTCATGACCGACACAACTCTAGTAAAGTTGCAACAAAGTAATTTAAAAAAGGATTTCTTCAAAAACGGAAAAAACTTCGCAAATAAATAATTAATTTTGTAAGAATAGCATACAAAATTTTACGTTTTGACACTTAAACAGCAGAGTTGAGATCTAATAAAAGTCTCCATTAATGGACTGATAAAACTACTTTCATTGTCTGTGACAAGAATCTTCGGTGCTGTAAAAAAATGCAAAGCCATAATTACCTTCTTCCTGACTTGTAATAATGATATATCTTTAATAGTGAAAAACCTTGCAAATTTCGTAAATTTATCTATACACGTAATGAACTTCTGTCCCTGGATTTCCATAATATCCACATGAAGGATTTCGCATGGATACCTATGGGTTTTTTGGTGATGTGATGTTAACGGTTTCCTATCATATTTACAGCGATTGCAGACATCACAACCGGCCACATACTTCCTTATATTAGCATTCATATTGGGAAAGTAGAATCGTTCTAGGATTTGTTTTTTATTTTCCCTAGAATTTTGGTGTGCTCTTATATGTTCGTCCTCGATGATTTTGAATTGGCGTACCTTTGAAGTTATACCCGTCACCAATTTCTGCGTAATTCTTATTTTATGCCTTGCGAATATGATGTTAATGTTATTGAGATGATCTTCAACAGTCTTACCGATAACAATGATAACGTCGATGAAGACGTAACAAATCTTGCCAATAAATTCTTTTAGAACATCGTCTATCATCCTTTGGAAGCTAGCTGGAGCATTCTTTAGTCCGAAGAGCAACCTTAAAAATTCAAATTTAGGCCCTAATCATGTACAACGCAGCGCAACGCCAAACAATAACATTGAAAGCACAAACAATGTCATATATATTTTGTAATTTTGTTGTTGCTTTCAACAGAAATTCATGTACCGTTTTAAAATTTTCAACGACACAAGCAATGGAGCGTTTGAAATATTAAAACGCAATGTGAATTTCTGTAGAAAGCAACAACAAAATTACAAAATATTTTTGACATTGTTTGTGCTTTCAATGTTATTCTTTGTCGTTGCGTTAGTTCTGTGGCGTTGCACTTCGTTGTACATGATTAGGGCCTTACTAAAAATTAAAAAATTTTGAAAAAATATTTTCAATAAATAATATTTTTAATTTTAATTAAAAAAGTGATCAAAAAACTTTGCCATTTCAAAGAATGTGTTAATTTATTTAAATAAATATTGACAATTCCCAATAACAATTCTACATGTTAAAATTATTTTATTGTAAACGAAAAAAGTCATTTAAGATTTTTGTTATTTAATTAAAATGTTAATTGAAAATTATTTCAAAACAACTAAAATGTTAATTTAATCAAAATTAAATTTTTAATTTTCTTTCAACAAAAAGATAATTGATTCAATTATCACATTAATTAAATTTAAATACTTTTTAAATCATTTTTTAATTGATAAAAAACTATTTTCTGTGTGAGTTTGCTTAATTGTGCTGTAAGAATAATTTTCTTTGCTATGCGAGGTAGCTCCAAAAGCTTTTTGTTACTAATCTTATCAATACCAGGTGCCCTCTAAGTGTTTAAGTCACATATAGCCTTTTCTATTTATTTTATCTCAAATCTGATTAACAAGCAGATTTCCTTTTTTCAATATCGTTTCTTGCCCAACTTCTATTCAAGTTTCTTCAGTGGTGCGCCATAATGAGTAGTCAGTTCGTAGAGTTGCATCAAGTTACTTAAGAACTTTTTTCCTGGAGCCGTTTTCTGAGACTGCAGTTACTTTCTTAGCCTTTTTGTGCACTCTTTTAATAAATTCTCAAGTTGAGGCAATGATCTTATACGTAGAGAAAATTTCAATTCGAAGGGATTTTCTTCTTAAATAAATGGCCTTAGGGAAAAGGACCGATATTTTGAAATCATTAAAATATAGGGACTTTTCAAGAAAGTGCAACATTATAAAGTTAATTTTCTTTGAGAGATCGATTGCCTCCATTTCAACGTTAATTTTAAGTTAAATTTGTGAAACATTTTTTTAACTACAATTACATTTTTCAGAGCAATAACTAGATAGCTTGCATCCAAAACTTTTGGAGTAAAGTGAAAAAACGAAAAATTTTAATGAAAATTTAATTTCCCCCCTTTAGTCGAAATAAGCCATCTTTGATTTATCACTGCGACATGACAATACAGATAGCGAGAGGTCTTTACACACCTTTTAAATAATTGACGTCCTACACGTAAGCACTAGCATTATTAAAAAAAATTTTGCTTTTGCATAACGTTTGGCTAAAGTAAACATCATTTAACAGTTTCTAAATTAGATTATACAAATATCTTCTTACAAATAAAGTTCAGTAAATCCATAGAATTTGCCAAAAAATAAAGCCAAAATTTGACACATTTACTGTCACGTTTTTTTTTTTGTATTTTTCGTCATATATTTGTTTGGTCTGAACCAGAGATCAGCAATGAATCGCTTTTTCGCTACTCATACTGACTCATGAAATTTTAAGTATAAGTGAGTAGAAATCATTTAAACTCAACTACTCTGATTCACTCACACTCACAAATATGAGTGTGACGTCGGCTCATACTCACACATTTAAAAATGACCTCAATTTGATTTGTAATTTCAGGAAAATACTTATAATACTCACATTGATTCAGCTCATTTAACTCATCCAAGTATATTTACAAGTTTAGTCATTTAACAGTTTCTAACTAGTATAAAATGTATAAAAATATAAAAAAGCATAAAATTGTAGGTTTATACAGAAACATTTTGGGGAAATTAAATTTTTTTTATTATTATTGATATTTATGAGCAGGTTGTAAAAAATGGATAGAAATAGTGAGATAAAGGAAAAAATAAATAGCTGAGTTTTCCAATTAGTGAAAAAACGTAAGGGTGAATCCACAATGGGCTTGTGGACTCACATTTTGCTTCGCTTATACACATTGAGTTCTGTTGAATCTAAATCAACCACTACATAAATGTTCTAAGTATGAGTACGATGAGTAAAATCAAACTTCTGAGTGAATATGAGTTTCGATCGAATTACAATAAGTATGAGTGCGTATAAGTACAAGAAATTATGAGTCATGATTCGGCTCTACTCACTTTTTCAATACTCATTGCTGATCTCTGGTCTGAACATACCTTTAGTCATAACATTGTATTTTCAATTTGCATTGTCCCTTATTTTTTATAAGACGAATGTGCTTTCCAGTGCACCGAAAACCATTTAATTAAATGGTATCCTTATACCCGTACGATTGTTATCAAATCAAAAGTCAAACCAATACGGAAAAACAATTAATTTTTCTAGTATCCAAAGAAAATGCAAAAGTACATACATATTTTTCTTTGTTTCGCTTTTTTAACCAATAAACTAAATGTGATAAAAAGTACATATGCTCAAGGGAGTCAATAGAATTGGATACCCTACTGTCACCAATAAGAACCTTCATCCTCTCCTCCGCGCGTTCGAGAAGCTCCAAAATAGACTTTGAAGTACCGGCCCACACATGAGAGTTGTATTCCATTCGCGGTCGGATATGGGTGGTATAAATAGTAAGGAGATCAGATGGAGTAAAGTATATCTTACACCGTTTCAAAAAACCGATACGCTTGAATGCTTCTTTCGACAACTTAAATATATGTTCTGTCCATCAAACATCACATTGTATCCTCATGCCCAGAAAATGGAAAAATAGGGATTTTTTCGGACTGCGATGGGAATGTTCAAAAAAGTCTATAACATTACTGAGTTCAGGGTATCTGTACAATTGCCACTCTCTTCGAACTTCCCTTTTTTTAATCAAGAGCTCAATATATCGATGCCTTACTTTCTACCTCGTATCTTAAAAAAATACGGTTTTTACTTTTTCATATAAAACGATGGTTTCTTTGTGTTTGTGACAACCACTGTGGTTGATTTGCGAATTAAGCGTTTTTGTACTAATTTGAATGAAAAAAAATACAACCCTATTACGTACCAAAAGATTACCACTCTACCACATGAGTTTTTTTTTGTTAGACTTAGCGTGGGTGTAGAGAATTTTTAACAAGTCTTTTCTTACGAAGAAGTTCGGTGGGTAACATCGCGGGTGACACGTGTTAGATTGAAAATGAACAAATACATCGGTAATGGAAAATTCCACTACAAGATTTAATTAATCGGGTAGATATTGGTCCGTAGTTTTAATTTATTCAGGAAAAATAAAAAAAGTAATTAAGCAGTAGCTTAAGAAAAAACCCGTTGAGGAGTAAAATCGCGGCGTATTAAAAGAAAAGAACTTAAAAATTGACGTGCTATCTGATTAAAGACACAAAAAAAGAAAAAACCCACAAGGAAAAGTCTCTCCTCTAAATAATAAATTTTTTTGCTGTAATTACAAACTAAAACTTGCCGAAAAACAAAAAAAACTCTACCCTACAAAAATGGCAAACAGTCGAGAGAATGTGAAAAAAAACTCCCTGCCTGTGTAAAGAAACCTGGAACACAAATTATAAAAAGATTAAAGCTCTAAACACATAGACGACAGCAGACAGCAAACACCAATATGTCAAAAATAAAATCCATGTGTTTAAATGAAAACTATTTTTTTTGACGACAGCTCAGCAGCACGACTGCACAACAGCATTTGCTGCTGCTGCCAACTTAGGCTAATTTCTATTTTGATAGGCAGCAACATACAGGTAAAGTATTGCCACTATGTATATAAATTAAAAACAATAAGAACAAAAACATTTTTTTAATATTTAGCATAAACGAACATTACAAAATAAATTTATTTGTCTTTTTTAGTTTTTCGTGATATTATTACGTTTTTGATCAATAACTTTAATTTGATTCATTATAAAATATATGTGTGGCATCTCTAAAATTTGTATTGCTTAAATACTCAGCTGTTCATTTTTAATTTCATATTCGTTTGTTTTTCGTTTGTGTTAATTTTTGTTATATTTTATTTAATTTTTAGTTTTAAGATGATGGTAAGTATTTGTTTGATTTTCTGTTGTTTTTTTAATACTTTTGTAAAATTTTGCAGAGGAATAGTATGGACGTAGATGAACAATTAATCGAAGAGGTGCGCAACCGCACAATTTTGTTTGGTTTGGGCCACACCAACTACAAAAATTTAAAGAAAAAAGAGCAGGAATGGAGGGAAGTTGCAGCTATTGTTAAATTAAATGGTAGGATAAATGAATTTGCATTAATGAATGTATGTACTTATTATTTCTTTTAATTGTGATTGTGCTGTTACAGAATTAGACTGTAAGAAAAGGTGGAAGGTGCTTCGAGACTCTTACAAGCGGTGTAAAAGAATGGAGCAAGTCGCTTCTGGCAGTGGTGCTAACATTCCTAAAAAGAAGTGGAAGTACTTTGATGCCATGTCATTTTTAGATCGTTTTACAAATTCTAGACCGTAAGTAATATTTGAATGTAATATTAAATTTCATATGCCGTAGTGGAACTTTATTTTCATCATGGCAAACGCTGTGGCAAATATATTAATGTTTATTTATTACACTTTTTAGCACTGTTGGAAATATATTCAATGATGAGCACATGTGCAGTGAGGAACTTATTGACATGGACTTAACCGAGTCCTCAAATTTTCCGAGTGAATGTGCTATTGAGAGTCCACGTGAAAAAAAGGTAAATTTTATTAAGTATCTTACTTATTTACTAAGTACCTACTTATATACATATCTTTCAGAAAAAGGACAGCGAAAAGTTTCAGGAGTTCCTTGATTTCGCCGCATCAAGCATTTCTGAGACCTGTGGGGCTTTTGCAGCAACGTCTAAGACCGAAGACTCCACTTCAGCACATTTTATAGCTTTAGCTGCAAAAATTAACGAAGCAAATATTCCCAAAAATATTGTTAACCAAATTGAAAGTAAGGTATCGAATTTAGTTTTCTCAGAAATTGAAAAATTTTATTCAAATAACTCTTAAATTAAGATTTCAGTTATTAATATGATCTATTTATTTGAGCTTAAAGGTCTTATATTATTTTGTTTTCAGTTTCTTCAATATTTTGCTTAACATATGTAAGCCTCGTCAGAAAAATTACTATATTGATAACAATTTTCTTGACGAGGCTTAGAAACGAACGAAATGTTGAAAAAATAAGAACAAAATAATATACATAAGACCTTTAAGCTCAAACAAATAGATCATATTATCAAAATGTAGTTAATAGGGTTTTAATTCTATTTAATGTTGATCTCACATGAAGTGCAAATTTATTTTTAAAAACATTCTTATTATACATATGTAGTTTGTAGATATGTACATATTATTTTAAAAAACATTGCTAATTGCATGTATGTATGTATGTTAGGGTGCACCTTATTTCTTGAACTTGCGAAATTGTACCGTAACTCCCCCTAGAAATGTTCTCCGTAACAAAAAAGTATGTTATATCAAATTTATATCAAATACATTTTCTCGAAATTTGCCGATTTCAAATCGCAGCTACGGCTAAACTATAAGAGATTTCGACCTATCTTCTTTTCGAGTTTTTTTCACAATTTGTTTGTAATGACACATATTAAAGGATTTCCAAACTTTTTGGGCGGATGCGGCACGCCTTCCCCTGATCTACCTAAAATTTGATAAACCATAACTTTTTGTTACGGATAACATTTCTAGGGGGAGTTACGGTACAATTTCGCAAGTTCAAGAAATAAGGTGCACCCTAATATACATATGAAGACCTTTTTTGTTAACAGTAAAACAATTTTTTAGTTTAAAAAACAAATGAAATAAACGTTTTATTTTTAAAATGAAAAAAAGTTAATGTGATTGTTTTATTTTAAAAACGATTTATTCAAGATTTTTTTTCTTGAAGGTGAATACATATGTATATAATATAAATGCACAGTAATACATATGAATATACCAATATTATACCGTATTATTTTGCAAAAAATCTTTTAACGTATTTCGGAGTTCAAATGCTGTTGTTGATGAGCGGTTCGATGATGTAAGTTGGTATGATGGCAAAGAATGTAGTTCATCCCTCCACTGACCCTGGATTTCTCTGTTGTCAATCGAGTGGTCAGCAAGCTCAATAGTGAAATAATTTCTGTCGTTTTGCAACATCAAAAAGTTATGAAGTACTGTGGTGGCCAGCACAATTTTATCTGCATTTTTTGGGCTCATATGTATTGTTGTGTGTAACACTCTCCACCTGTTGGCTAATATGCCAAAAGCATTTTCAATATGAACTCGAGCTTTACTTAATATTGTGTTGAACTTATCTTTATCTTGAGGCAAGTTATTTCCAGGAAATGGTCGCATTAAATTATGTTTTAATGGAAATGCGTTATCGCCAACAAAATAATACGGGAAATTTATTGAAGATCCTGGTAAATTTGAACTTTGAGGAATTTCTAAAGTGTTATTCAATAATTTTTTTCCAAAGAC
The DNA here is from genome assembly GCA_943735925.1 of Pollenia amentaria. Lineage (NCBI taxonomy): Eukaryota > Metazoa > Arthropoda > Insecta > Diptera > Polleniidae > Pollenia > Pollenia amentaria. The sequence goes on from OX031009.1 coordinate 65,617,388, forward strand.
ACTTCGAGCAAATACGCCACCATCACTTTGGCTACCTAGAGCACCCACATCTACGTATGTAAAAACGTAATTTGCATCACAAGCTGCCATTAACACTATACTAAAAGTTTTTTTGTAATTGTAATACAATGAACCGCTTTTGTTTGGACAAACTATGCGCACATGTTTTCCATCAATAGCTCCCAAGCAATTTGGCATTCCAGTTTTTACATAAAACTTGTCCGATATTGTTTTGAACTCATCAGCCGTTAGAGGCGACAAGTACACAGCATGTAGCTCATCCCAAATTGCACCACAGGTTTCATAAATGACTTTTCGAACAGTTGAAATCCCCATTTTATAAGCCCAGGCAAGAATTTGGATGCTACATCCCTGCGCCAAGTACCTATGCAGAACTGTTTTGAGTATTATATAAAAAAGAAAGAAAGTGATTATATTTACATAATTGTTACTGCCAAGCGTGTCTCGACATCAATGGCTTTTCTGTTAGAAAATCGCTCCAGTTTTTCCTTTAATAGTTCCAGTAGTAAATTGAAACCTACGTTCATCCTGGTTGCCTTAAAAAAGTGTTCTTCATCTTTTTCTTTTAGCTGTTGTACACATGTTTTGTAAAATCACTCTTCATCAAGGGTAATATTTACTGGGCGAACCCACCATCTTCGGTTTCTTGTACTATTCGACTTATGGGCTTTATATACTTTAGATGTAGTATGAGCTATTTTAACAATAGATGTAATTAAATTCAAAAATTTTTTTGTTCTCATTTTTTATATTTTTAAACTTTGAAGTAATTTTTAATATCTATCAAAAATTTTTTTACCAGCTGTTTATAATGTTGTTGCTGTCTTCAAAATATTTATGAAGCTGACTTCAGAACAGCATTTAAAGTTGACAGCATTTGAAGCCGTGAAGTTATGAAGTCTGCTGTCGTCTATGTGTTTAGAGCTTAATACTTGAACTAATGTCAAACAAACATAAAGCAATCCGGGTGTAAAATCTCTTAAAAAAAAAAACAAAAAAAAAGGGGGAAATATAAAGGAAAAAGTCTTCACCAACACGGTAGAAAAAAAATAGTCTGGAAAGGAAAAGTGTGGTATACACGGCGCCATTCCACAAGACACGTGCATGTGTGTAAAGGTGTACAACATCATTATTTGTGTCGGTAGGCGAATAAAACAAACAGCAACAACGAGAAACGTCAAAGAGACAAGCCAGGATTAAAAAATGGTTTTTCTGGCAACTGTCAGCACCACATCAACAATTTAGTTGGGAAACAAAAACGTTAAATGAAGATTTTCACAATGAGAAACCCCAAAGTTTGATTAAGTAACAGCCAACAACCACCAGTAACCACCGCCTAACTTTTTTAACCCTCGGGATTTGTCACCAGCTCCGGCAATATAATCAACATCCACCAGCCACAGGTAAAACTTAGAAACACACCAATCAAAACCCTATATATTTTTTTTTGCGACCCAGAAGAAATTACATTTACAACCACAGATATGACCAAAACCTTCCCCGAAACTAAAGTACTTAGTTCTGGAATATTATTATTAGCAGCTAGTAGACAGTTATTAGAATGTTTATCATAACTAAAATTTATTGCTATTATAAGTACTGAACTTAAACTAGTTATCAATGTAAACTAATAATAATAATCAGACTTATCGCATACACTATCTATGAGAACGGTTAATCTTCCTAACTCTTACAAATATACCTATTTAATCTATAAGAACTTTTATAACCATACCTAAAACCTATGATTACTATTATACCTAAATAACCCTAGAATTCTTATCATTAGTTCCATATCTATCTATACAAAACATTGTAATATTCTTACGTCCGTACATAAAACTCTAAGGTCCAATTAGAGGTGACTTGAACATAATTATACGACCCTAACAAGAATCATGGAAATTGAAAATCAATTAATTTTTATGGTTATGGTTTTGTCGGTATGTTAAGTGACCTAAAATGACCCATGAGGTTGGTTCAAGCAGCTGTTTTGTATGATTATGATTAGGACACCTCTGATTTGAGCTTCATACCTATGAAACTTAAAACTTATGATAATAACCCATTAATCTAGGATTGTTCTATAGGCTAACTTTACTTCCTGACGAAGTTAAAATTTTCTTAGTAATACAAGTAATTTAAATAATCTTTAAACCTACCTTTAGATTTATGTGAATTTTTTTTTAAATAGCTCAGGATTATTCGCATATTTCAATTGTTTGAAAAAGCAAAAAAAATAAAATAACAAAAAAAAAAAAAAACAACCGGTACAAGAAAACAAATTAAAAAAAAAAAAAAAGATTTTCAATCGATGTAAGAAGAAAAAAAATTTAAAGGCGATGGCAAAAGTATTTTTTTTTTTGTTAACTTAGTTTAAAGTTTAAATTTAAGAAAAAAAAAAATAATTAACTGCCTTTGACGCACCTTAATTGACACACAACCATAGAAAATCCAGCGAAGTAAGATAATGTGTTAATGGAGTGAGGAACTGTAATAAATACATATTTACTTCAATTCTTTTTACGATTGTTTACTTCAATTAAGTCATTGTTTTTTTGAGAGCGATTTGGAATATTAGTTCCATCCCTAATCCAATATATAAACAACTATTTAGGTTACCAATTCAATCAATAATATCCCAAGTAACTGAATACTTCGAACCCTAACGTAATCCCTAATTTAATAAAAAGAAAAACAAATAACATTATAAATAAATAAATCCTTATAAGGTCGGCGTAGTAATTAATTGAACATACAAATACATAAATAAAATGCTAAATAAATAATTTTAGTAATAAATAATTATCTAAACCTATAACTAAATAAATAATTTTAGAAATAAATGATTTACCTAAACTTATAACTAAATAAATAATTTTAGAAATAAATGATTTACCTAAACTTATAACTAAGTAAATAATTTTATAAATAATTAACTACCTAAAATAAGATCTTAATGAATAAATTCAGAGATAATTAACAACTACCTTAAAATTATGACTAAATAAAGAATATTACAAGGAGGTTACAACTGGACAAGACGCTTTACTAAATAACCGGAAATAAGACTAAAATATGAACATTGAGGAAGAGGACCACTAGGTGAACTAGGGAGTAGAAAAAATGAGAGAATATTAAAATAAATGAATTGTTTTTTTTTTTTAGAAAACTGAAAAAAAAAATAGATAAATAATAAAAAAAAAAGAAAACAAACAAGTAAAGTATAAGAAATCTTGCTAAAGTAAATATAACAAAAAAAAAAAGGAAATGTTATCTATTTTTAAGCAAAATGTCACTCCTCGTTTTTTTTTACTATTTCCTTTTTAATATAATTGAATACAAGGTCCTACAAGGGCTAAGAAAGTAATGTTTGAATCCAATGATTGTCATGGTAAAAAAAAGAAAATAAATAAATAAAGAAAAAAAAGAAGAAAAAAAAACAAAAGAACAAGTAATAGTGCACATAATATTTTCTTAGTAGGAAATTTGAAATTCGAACAGTTCGAAGTTGTAAACCAAAAGAAACATTATTGCCACTAAACCAGAGCTGTAAAATAAAACGCATTTGAAATAAGTAAGGTGCAAAGACACAGACGTTTCTTTTTTTTTTGTTATTTTTCTATTTGTAAGCAAAAAAAAATAATTTATATATGTATATAAAGTTAAAAGAAAAAAAATGGAAATACTTACCCGTGTCTTCGTATCTTTAAAAATACGTTAGTAAAGTAGAAGTACCTCGAAATTATAGTTTCACTTATGCTAGGAATAAGACATAAAGAAACATTATGTTTTTCCCAATCTAAGATATATATATTTCTTTTATAACTTTTTAAAAAACAAAATACCTCTTGCAGAAATTACCCATTTTTTTTTAACTGGCAAATTGTCGAGAACGTATTTTGTATATGTATTAAAATATCTATCTGGTGTACATTTCACGTCATTGGACTTAAGCTTTCACTTTCCTTTTTTTTATAGAGTTAGCTTTATACTAAAGTAAAAAAAAAAAAAAGAAAAGAAAAAAAAAAACAAAAAAAAAACTGTACCCAAATGAATTAGTAAGAGTTGTAAATTAATTCAAGATAAAGAAAATGACTTAGAGTAGTCTTAACATTGTATACCAAACTTTTGAATAAACATTTTTATATACCTTGATTTAAATTTGAAAATATGTACTGCATTTAATTTAATGGTTGAAAAGTAGCTAAAGTGAACTGAAAGAGTGGTAAGTACGAATAGGGACACTACTTAAAATTTCTTTTCAGGCAAAAAAGTAATGTCACGGTTGACATTAACCTGTCATATGGGGTGGGCATCCTGACCGGGACCGTAACATCTTGTCCCGAGGATTCGAGTCCGGCCAAACGTTTGAAGTGTGAAAGTTTCAGTCATCGAAATGTCAGTCCGTTCGTTTTAGGTATTTACTTTTTATTGTTAGGTATCTAGTATGACGTTGCTCGTTTTTATTGCTTCATTTTTTTTTATCTCGGCACGAAATAGAGTAATGATTGTATGAACCTAGATGGACACGAGCCCCCCATTCCCGGTGAGCTACAGCCGTATATACCAGCGTGCCAATGTCCATCGCGAAGCAAAGGGTTTTGGAAAAAATTTAAAAATTTGGTTTTTCCCCCAATTAGAAAAATTATTACATCATTACATGTTATATTACTGCAACAACTTATTATTTCAATACTTTGTCTTAATTCTGTAAATATTAATTAATTATTGAAATAATAAGTTTTTGCAGTAATAGAACACAAAAAAAAAAAAAACGTTTTATATGAAAAAGTAAAAACCGTATTTTTTAAGATACGAGGTTGAGAAAGTAAGGCATCGATATGTATGTACAATAATTTTTTTTTTTTTTTTGGGTTTTGCTGGAATGTTGAACAGCTAGTTTAAAGCCTATAGTACACGGCATGTAAAGAGCCACATGTGCATGCGACTCTGACGTCACGATAATGCTAAAGGCTAGATTACACTATTATACTTTGTATTAATACATGTCAAAAACTCAAGTAATATGACAAAGTGTGATAGTGTGAATGCAATGTGTCACAAGTATTACGAAAAAAGTTTGACATCCCATACGACTTAATCGTTTTTTGAAAAATTTCTAAACGCTAATATTTTTCATTGCATCAGGGTTGCGTTAGATTTTTAATGTTACATTAGATTTTTTGACAGTCACAACAAAACTCATTAGATTTCCATCTCACAAAGTATTATGGAATACGTAAGAAATGTGTGATAGTGTAAACTAGCCTTAAGCACTTCGGTTACAGTTTTTGAATGATACGCAGTGATAACATGCAACGAAATTTTGATAGTACAAGAAATGTAATTTTGTCCCAAAATTAAAATGTGCCGCATGTGGCCGAAGCTGACACATTTGCAAAGATAGCACATGATACATGTGTATACATATACAATACTCGTACATATAGCTATATGAATGTTACTAGTACATGGCATGGAGCAAATGTACGCATATTACATTTGTATGGAGTTTCTAGTACACGGCATGTTACCAGTACTATTATTGACAGCGTTGTCAGTTTGATTCTTTGAGCAATGTTTTAGCGCTTTTTAAGAATTCTTTGCATTGCAACTTGTTCAATTGTACAATATAATACAACTTTAAAAAACTAGTTTTCACTAAAACATTTTTTAAGTGTATTTTACTGCCTGTGCTTAAAGCTTGGGAAATTGCATGTAAAACAAATTTAATTTGTATTTGCTATCTTCTATATATAAATCGGCAAAGGCAAAACAGTTGTACGATAAGAAGGTTTTTCCTCACCGGTGGCTTTATAGAGCAATTCAGTTGTTTGGAATTGTTGTCTATAGGCCACTGAAATATGGGCAATTAATTAAAATGTTCTTTAGAAAACCTTGCGACCGTGAAACGCGACAAGAAGAACAACCAGTTTACTCGATTTCAACTTTAACAATATTTTCTTTATTTAAAAATATAAATCTTAAACCTAACATACCTAAATACATGTACATAAGGGCCACACTGTTGTTGTTGTGTTATTTGTCTCTTCTTTAGCAATGTACCAATTTTTCTTATTATTAATATGTATGCAGTTATTTGTACCAAAAACAAATTACATTAAGTCTGACTCAATGCAATTGTAATTTCTGTTAACAACAACAACATAGCATACTTGTTAATAAGCAAGAAACAAATATTCTGACCTAACTGTTAACTATCAAAATAAGTTACAGTGGGTTAGTATAAGCAAAATTTACAATAAAATACAGTGGTAACAGTGGGCCAAAAAGTGAACAAATTTTAAGTCGATTAATATGCAAGTAAAATGAACAAGTTATTTTAAAATAATAATTTAAAATAAATAATGAAATAGATAAGTGTTATACGTTGACCTAACATGCCGGCCCCATTGAAAGGTCACTTTCAAGATGATGGTAATAAAGCCAGTTTGTGGATAGGGCGACGTATTATTCCTTTTGTTGTTTTGATGTCGACAACTCTGACACGTTCGTCTCTTCCACGTATGATATTGACTATTTTTCCCATGAGCCATCTTTGCGGGGGTAGATTATCTTCGTGGACAATTACTAAAGAACCAGTTGTAACATTCGAGTTGGAGTCAGTCCATTTGTTGCGAGTCTGAAGCTCATTTATATAGTCATGAGACCACTTTTTCCAAAAATGTTGTTTGGTGGCAGTTATTCGGGCCCAATACTCAAGGTTATTTATTTGTTGTAACGGGACATCACGTTCTGGCAAACCACGTAGGGGAGCGCCAATCAGGAAATGACCTGGAGTAAGAGCTTCAAAGTCACTAGGATCTGAGGATAAGGGCGAAATTGGTCTTGAATTTAAAATGGCCTCTATTTCGACCATAGCCGTAGCAAGCTCTTCGTATGTGAGCCTAGTGTTGACCAGGGTCTTATTTAAATGACCTTTTGCTGATTTGACGGCCGCCTCCCACAATCCGCCAAAATGTGGTGCCCTAGGGGGAATAAAACGAAAATTAATAAATTGATTCGAGCAATAATTAATTATAATGTTTGAGTTTTGTGGATCAAAAAGGAACGACTTTAGTTAAGCCAATTTAGAATTGGCACCTACAAAATTGGTGGCATTGTCACAGAATATATCTGTGGGCAAACCTCGACGGCCAATCATCCTCTTAAGAGCAGCAATAAAGGCCTCGGTTGACAAGTCTGAAACGACTTCAATATGGACTGCTTTGGTCACCAAACAGACAAATACAGCAACATAGGTTTTATATGGAACTCTTCCTCTAATTCTTAAGTAGGTATTGACTGGACCACAAAAATCTACAGCACATCTAGCGAACGGCCTTGCAGGGTTAAGTCGCTCTACGGGCAAATTCCCCATCATTTGTTTCAGGAGCTTTGGGCGATAACGAATGCATTGTGGGCACGAACTGACAATGCGGCGACACAGATTTCTTGAGTTGATGATCCAAAATCTCTGGCGTATTAACGACATTAAAGCCTTGGGCCCAGCATGGTAGTTAGAGGTATGGAGATGACGTACATAGCATTTCACAAAGTGATTATTACTCGGCAAAATTATGGGATGCTTTTGACCTTCAGAAATCGCTGCATGTTCGAGTCGACCACCGACTTTCAGCAAGTTGATGCCATTTGATGCATCCAGAAAGGGATTTAGACATTTTAGGGCACCTTGGGGATCCTTTTTCTTTTGAGCTCGATTTATATCATCCTTATAATGTTCTCTCTGGATATTATAAACAATTCTTTTTAAAGCATTTTCTAGCTCTTGGGGCTGCAAGGAATCAGAATTAAACATATTAGTTTTTTGAGCAAAACGAAGCATCCAAGCGACAATGCGAATCATCTTTAAATAAGAGCTATACTTTTCAATTGAATGTAAAATGTAATTGGTTTGTGCGTTCAAACAAAGAGCCATTTTACGTTTTTCTTTCTCGACCTCTTCTTGATCTTCCTCGGAAATTGTATTCATTTTATTAGAGGGCCACTGACCAGTATCGAAAGCGAGAAATTCTGGTCCATTGAACCAAATAGATGAAGCAAGCTCTTGTATAGTTGCACCTCGAGAAACGATATCAGCAGGATTGAAATGCGTTGGGACATGCCGCCATACACAGCCATTAGTGAGATCCTGAATTTCTGATACTCTGTTGCCTACAAATACTGATAATGAAGATGAATGTTGTTTAAGCCAATGAAGAACTATTTGAGAATCTGTCCAGAGGGTTACTTCAAGATTTGGTATCGTTAAGACATTTCTGATTTTAGAGTACAATTTAGTAGCAGTTGTGCACCACATAATTCGAGTTTGGGCAATGACTTTCTTTTAGTAGGAGCAATTCTAGACTTAGCCGTAAAAAGCCGAACGGAAACTTTTCCTGACGAAGTTTTAACTCGAAAGTAGAGACAGCATCCATACGCTCGAATTGATGAGTCACAAAAGCCATGCAGTTGAATTGATTGAGATTCAGCAGCAAGACAAAAACGAGGAATTTGAAGCGAATTTAAGTTTTTTAGATCTGAAACAAAATTCTTCCAGGCTGTGTGCAGTTCTTGAGGTACAGACTCGTCCCAATCAACTTTGAGAATCCACAATTCTTGCATGATGATTTTAGCTTTGATAACAAGTGGAGCCAATAGCCCTAAAGGGTCAAAGAGTGATGATGAGAGCGATAAAATGGTTCGTTTGGTAATTCTTTCATCCAATTTAGTTTTAGGAGTAAACGAAAAAAGAAAAACATCTCTTTGTTGATCCCAAGTAATACCCAGAGCGTTAGCAACAACAGAATCATCAATATTTAAAGTTTTTATAGTTGTGTCATCTTGAAAAGCCCTATGATTTGAGTGCCATTTATCTAATTGGAAACAACCACGACTAAGAATTTCAGTTACTTCCTTTTTTATTTGGGCCAACTGCTCCAAAGTTTCTGCACCACCCAAGAAGTCATCAACGCAAAATGATGACTTTATAGTTTTTGCGCCAAGGTTAAACTTATCAATATATTGATCTGCGAGATAATGAAGACTTTTAATTGCGAGATACGGTGCCGCTGACATACCATAGGTGACAGTGTTTAGCTGATAGGTGCGAATCTCCTCTTCCTCCGAATTTCTCCACAAAATGTACTGATATTTTCGATCAGTTGAATCTATAAGGACTTGGCGATACATTTTTACGATATCAGCTGTAATAGCAAAACGATGAATGCGAAAGCGAAGTAAAATTTTAAACAGCTCATCTTGAATTGTTGGACCAACCATAAGAATATCATTGAGAGACTTTTGAGACGAGGAGGGACACGAGGCGTCAAATACAACTCTGAGCTTTGTTGAAGTACTATTTGGCTTAAATACACAATGGTGGGGAATGAAATAATGCGGTTCATCCAAACGAGGGTTTCGAACAATACTCATATGGCCACAATCTTCATACTCCTTCATAAAAGAAACATATTGCGATTTAAGGTTGCTGTCTCGACTTAGTCGTTTCTCTTGAGATGAAAACCTTTTAAGTGTTGAAAAACGTTTCACATGCAGATTGTTCTGGCGTTAAAACATTTGACTCGGGATTTATTTCTTCAATTTCCCATAAGCGTTGTAATTTTAAACCGACTTCTTCTTCAATCGACAGCATACACGAAGAACCAGGGGCATTAACATTATTTGAGGCATAACGACCTGCTACAATCCATCCGAAAAGTGTTTTATGTAATTTAGGTAAATTAGGACCAAGTTTAATTTGGCCTACCGATAAAGTATCAAAGAAAGTTTCAGTACCAATAAGTAAATCAATCCTTTTTGACTTGAAAAACTGTTCATCTGCAAGTTGTGTATTAGGTGGCAAGTTCCAAGATGAGACATATAATTCTGCATCAGGTTGGTAAAAAATATGAGGCGTAACACAAAACGAAAGCGGTACTTCGAAATTTGTAAATCTAGACTTAACATTTGTTACAGACCTATATTTACTTTTGCTATGAGTGTTTTCAATGCTAGTAACTTCAGTAGTTCGTTTTTTACGAGGCAGGTGTAGTTTTTGGGAAAATTCATCTGTTATGAAATTCAGTTGAGAGCAAGAATCTAGCAGCGCGTGTCCCAATTGATAGCAACCAGTAGCGTCACGTACAAGAACCATGGCAGTAGCTAGCAGCACCTGTTCCGGCGAAGATTTTTCCATATGGGTATGGACCGAGGCGGGAACTTCATTCAAGGTAGCACGAGAAGTAGATGGTTCAGCAGCTGGGGACGAGGGCCTTGAAGCCGACTGAGATCGATGAAGCAAACTATGATGCAAGCGAAAACAAAATTTGCACTTGAATGTAGAGGAACAGTTGTTTACTTGATGCCCCTTTGACAAGCAGTTGAGACAAAGCGCTAGACGTTAAACATTTTCAAAACGTTGAGCCACTTCCATTTCTTTAAAGCGAGGACACCGACTAATCGTGTGATCACCCTTCGAGCAAAGTGAGCAAACACGTTTTGAAACCGAAAAAGTATAACCAGGATTTGTAGGTTTATTTTTTGATTTATTTGATTGATGGTTTTCAGGCTTACGAGAAACCACGTGCGTATGGCTCGTGTCAACCGATTCCAAGAATTGGCAATGCCTTTCAAGAACCCTGGAGCAATCATCCCACGAGGGTAGTTTTGTGAAGTCCAAAGAGTCTTTCCATTTTCTTTTGGTGTTATCATCAACTTTTTCCATAACTATGTAAATTAGCATGGAATTAGCAATTTCACTAGGAGAGCCAAGAGACAATAACGAGCTATAAAGGGCAGAAACATTATCAACAAGACTACGTAGTTGTACACAATTGTGTTTAGACATGGTCGGGAGTTCAAAAAGAGTGGTAATATTTTCCATAAAAATAAGTGAGTTATTGTCGTAACGAGTTTTAAGCATTTCCAGAGCCTTCGGGTAATTTTCATTCGTTATCTGGAATGCCTTGACAGTTTCAAGTGCTTGGCCATGGAGACAATTCAGCAAATGGTTAAATTTTTCAATATTCGATAGGCCAAATTCTCGATCAATAACTTGATTGAATGATGTAATAAAATTTTTGTACTCACTGTATTTACCACCAAATGTGGGCAACTTAAGCTGGGGCAGTTTATGGTTGGCAACTGGGAAACAAATTGTGGAATCAGACATCGTAGTATTATGAACCTCCTCACCAAGCTGCAATTGTATGTTCAATTTAGCTGCGATGTACAAATCCTCTATTTCGGGCCTACCATTGTCATCAGGGTCATCTTTCTCAATTTGTGTTTGGTATGTTAAAATTTGCTTAAAATATGACTCTAAAATACCCAAGCGGCACTTTAATTCTGCAGCAGAAAGTGTCCTACCTTAACCTCTTCCATTCGCTTCAATTTGGTTTTTGATTCGCGAAATACTTTTCTTAGTATTAGCTCGCTGTTGCTTCACTTCCTCCAACGTCATCTCAAAATTTTATAAAAATTACCAAACACTATTGATTTAAGAAGCAATGAGCTACAAATATTTTTCTAAAACCGCAAACACAATTATGTCGAGCACTGTAACTGACGCCAAAAATTTCCGCTTAAATCTTTATGTATAATTTATATATTTACTTTATGTACTGGAATAGTGAGCGACAAAATATGATATTAAAAATTCCCACTATGTACTGGAACCAACCACGATTACTTATGTAATTTTTTATATGTATATAAAATTAGCGGTATAAATTTGAGCCACTATTGATTTTTGTTTTTTCCAATAAGAATCTTAATGAAGAGCTCACAAATGTATATAAGTACTTTATTTTTATTCTTTAAATTAATTTTTGTCACACGAATTTGTCTATAAATGTTTTGTAATCACCAAAAGTCTTGTTTTCTTTTATTTTATAAAGTTTTTTTCCATTAGATTCCACCGCCAAACGACCGTACACTTATGATTAGATGTACTTCAACGACTATGCATTTGAATTTTCCACGGACCGCACAACAAAAATAGAAACAACTTTTTTCTTTTAATTAAGAGCCCCACGTTGGGCGCCAAAATGTACGATAAGAAGGTTTTTCCTCACCGGTGGCTTTATAGAGCAATTCAGTTGTTTGGAATTGTTGTCTATAGGCCACTGAAATATGGGCAATTAATTAAAATGTTCTTTAGAAAACCTTGCGACCGTGAAACGCGACAAGAAGAACAACCAGTTTACTCGATTTCAACTTTAACAATATTTTCTTTATTTAAAAATATAAATCTTAAACCTAACATACCTAAATACATGTACATAAGGGCCACACTGTTGTTGTTGTGTTATTTGTCTCTTCTTTAGCAATGTACCAATTTTTCTTATTATTAATATGTATGCAGTTATTTGTACCAAAAACAAATTACATTAAGTCTGACTCAATGCAATTGTAATTTCTGTTAACAACAACAACATAGCATACTTGTTAATAAGCAAGAAACAAATATTCTGACCTAACTGTTAACTATCAAAATAAGTTACAGTGGGTTAGTATAAGCAAAATTTACAATAAAATACAGTGGTAACAGTGGGCCAAAAAGTGAACAAATTTTAAGTCGATTAATATGCAAGTAAAATGAACAAGTTATTTTAAAATAATAATTTAAAATAAATAATGAAATAGATAAGTGTTATACGTTGACCTAACAACAGTTAATAACACTTTCCCCATATATTTGTCAACCGATTTGAACAAAAAATATACTATTTTCACAACATTTTATTAATATCTAAGCGGGTAAAAAGGGTTAATACGGGTAAATCATGTCTGGTCTGGTACTTTTTCTGGTACTTTTTTAAATTCGGCCCTTTTGGGGAGTAAGTGGTTATAACCTATATTTTTGAACGTCTTTGTTACCCCATATATCCTTTAAGCCAACAAACATAGAAATAAAGATTATACCAAATTCGTAACTTATCTTAAAACACAATTTTAAGCACTTTTTACAAAACATTTGTCCGTATTGATTGACATATACATACGTGGTAAATTATGGGCTCCCACTACGATTTTTTATACACTCATGGGGATGTTGGACCTGGAATCATAAAATTAAACATGCAAATGAGTGGATGAAAATCTATAATAGAAAATTTTTTGGCATTTTCCTCTTCAACTGGAAATTTTTGAATTTCGTTAATATTGGACCTAAAAAATTAATCAAGCTTGGTTCTGAGTGTTAAAGAATCTGTATGGGGATTTTTTGGTACTTTTTCTTTCTTTAATCGGTACTTTTTGGATTTTTATAAACACTGAACTTTAAAACAAGTGTATAATTACTTCTTTTTAATAATAAAAAATGCGAAACAACTGACAACTCTAATATATGTACATGCAGACCGCAAATATCATGCCCAACATTTTTTTATTTTTCATACTTTGTGACGGCTTCATGTGCATGTAGAAATATTAAATGTGTCCGAATTTATATGTAACAGGGTAGTACACGGCATGTAAAAATGTGACATGTGTGCTTGTGCTTTGAAAGCTTCATAGGATTCACATGCAAATTGTTACGATTTTTGCTTGGAATTTAAATTTTATGTTTTATTTTAAGGGCATAATAAACCACACAAATAGCTTGGCAAACATGTCAAAATTTTACGTTTGTACAAATATTTTGTGTTGTTAATTAGGGTGTTTGCTGTTTGGACAAACATTTGAAGCAATGTTTGCAGAAATATTAAAAATTTTTAATATTTGCCAGACATGTTGGATATTTGTCAAACTTTTTGTGGTGTTTGGTGCTAAAAGTTATAATTTTAGCGAAAACTTTGCAGAGTAAAGACGTAGAAGAAGAAGAAAAAAAAAATCATTTTCAGCCGTAAATTACAATTTGTTTTAGCAGAATAATTTCCCTCAAAAAAGCTCGTTGTTTAGAGCACTCTTTGCTCTAAATCCTTTTCTATCTTTTATATGTTTTCTCCGTTTTAAACAAATAGCGAGCAAAATTGCCGCAGCACAATCGCCGTCTACATTCATTGAAAACAAAACAAAAATGAAAAATTAATGTTTGCACAAAATATGATTGTGTTGTCTATTGGAAAACAGAATCAAAATTAAACTGCATGTTTGCCAGCAATTTGTGTGGTTTATTATGCCCTTTAATAAAATAGGTATTTTTTTTATATTGCAAAACGAAAATACCCCTGTTGGGGGTCCTTCTCCTGTTTTTATTAAATTTCAAGATCAAGGTTGAACATCAGTTTGTGCTAATAACATGCATATAGAAACATTCATATGTATGTATATTAGAGCGACTCAAAAAAAAAGTGATTTTGTTACCCCTCTGAAAATAAAGGTTGATATGTTTTATGACGATTCCCAAATATTTTGGTTCTAACGTTGACCATCCGTGAGCTGGACCATTTTTAAAAAAGGTATTTTTTCAGTTTTTCGAATTTTTTTGTACTTTGCTCCAAGACGACATAAATAAAATTTGTTATCATCGAAAAGGGTTTTTGAAGCAGCATCCAATGGTATATACAACTTGACCGCTTGCGGCCTACTAATTGAGATATTAAGCTAAATACATATTTTCGTTTCGGGTTTTCATACAAATTCTACGTATGTGGAAGTAATGTTCTGCTTTTCAAATTGTATCTGTTTTAAAATAATGTTAACTTATGTTTTTTTTGTAGTTATTCACTTAAACCGCGAAAATCGCGATATATTTTATGTTTTTTTCATATATAGGCAATATGGGTATAAAATTTTTTCATATTTCAATTTATCAAAATGTGAAATATACAATAAAAAAATATAAAATTAATATAAAAAAATACGTAGAATTTGTATGAAAACCCGAAACCAAAATATGTATTTAGTTAAATATCTCAATAAGTAGTTCGCAAGTGATAAAGTATTATAAACCATGCATAAATAGTTTTTTCGATGACAACAAAACACATACAGAAAAACTGATGATAAGAATTGTATTTATTCATAAGTATTAGTTTTAAGTAATTTTAAGCATATATGAAGATGAAAAAATAAAATAACGGCAGTCTTTAATATACACTTGAACACGACATTAGTTTTAAATTAAACTGGCGCAGTCGGTAGGATTCAAAATAAAAAATTGTATTAAAATGATCCTACAAGAATAAAACATATAATTAAACAATAGTTTTAAAAAATTAAAGGAAATAGTTAAAATTAATATAAAAGTCAAACTTACTAAGTAAATTTTCATTTAAGAAATTAAAACTTGTAACAGTGCGTGTGTGTCTATTAAACAAGAAATTAAAATAAAGTTATTAATTTATTGATTAAAATTTCTTTTTGAAGAGAATAAACTAAAAAAGATACTACTAACCAACCTAAATTATTTCGTCTTAATAAAAAAAAAAAAAAAAAAAGAAAAAAAAAAAAAAAACACATTTTGAAAATTTAGAACTTTTATTAATACTAAATACATCAATAAATTTGGCTTGGAAAAGAAAATAGAAGAAAGAAGAAGCTGGTCGGCCAAAGACCACTCTGAAAGATCTACTATTAATAACTAGAGTTACTACAGATATCAGCCATTAATAGATTAAGAGGAAGCTGGTCGGCCAAGGACCACTCTGAAAGATCTACAATCAACAACTAGAGTAACGACAGATATCAGCCGTTAATAGATTGAGGTACCATGTAAATTTTCTTATTTTATATACACATGTATATTTATATTATCGAAAATTATTGTTAATCAATATTTACAACTAAAAATTGTGTTAAATCATATATTAACATAAGGTTTAAACCAAAACCGAAAAAAAATATATTGTGGAAAAAAAATAATAAATTAAGGAAATAGATAAAATACAAAATTTATAAAACATAAAGAAGTGTTGACAAACAATGGTGTTATCTTTAGCGGAGGGGTTGCGTGAAGCTCGGAATTTGCCTCCTTTTAATGGGTCGTCAGAGTACGCTCTGACAAACTACCTAAGAGACGTAAATATAGTGTTATTCTTAGTTTCAGATGAAAATAAGCCAGTTATAAAATCTATTTTAGCAAATCGTCTACAGGGACATGCGTTAAAAGCTATAGAATCCCTTGCCAGTCCTACCTGGGAACAGATTATAGTCAAACTAAGGAAAGAATTCGGTGTTAAGCAATCTTTCTTTAGTCTGAGAAATGACGCGATTAATATTAATGCTCTAACTATAGAGGAACTTTATCCTAAATCTCATGAACACCAAATATAGCCTTAACCCTGAGGAAAACTCAATGTTTCCTCCTGCTATAAATGAAAGAATTATATTTGATACATACTTAAACTTTCTATCACTTAATATCAAAACATTGTTAATTCAAAACCATATTAGAACCATTCATAGCGCTTACACGCAGAGAAAAAACATGATTAGTGCATGGTCACTACGACCATTTTTGCTCATTATTGCCTAATATGTTTACCCTCATGAATTAATTATAGTCTTAATTTAACTTACAAAATTGTTTTTTGTCCTTAACATTTTTAAATCCACTATAATAATATTATATGGTGGTTTACACCTAAAAAGTTACTCTGATCTAGCTAAACATATTAAATTATTTGATATGTTAGCTACTATAATATATATATTTTCAACTATACAACTAAAATCATAATATGAGTTGAACACAAAAGGTATGTTTAATACCATAATTTTTGTTTGCTTGAAAACACATTCTCTTAAGGAGCAAACATTTATTGTCAAAACAAACAGTGTGTGCTTATAAAAAAATGACATTTTCTCCGTCCGCAAGCGTCAGTTAATCGGGAAACATGAATGTTGACAGAATAATTAAAACATTTTTCGGGGAGAAAAATGCCATGCTGCCTTGCAAAACTAACGAAATTAATTATTATACGTTTATTGAAACAGGTAAGTTATTTTAATATAATTATAAAAACATATATAAATATGCAATTACTTTGTCTTTCTTGCAGCCAAAAAAAAACCTATAACATTGAAACCGGCATACATTTAAATTTTGACACATAATTTTGTCATTAGCCCCGAATTTTTTTCAAAAACTGTTCAACATTATATTTTTATATGTGTCGTAGATTTCATAAAAGAAATAAAAGGCAAGTTTGTGTTTGACTTTTTTAGAAGTCGTAAATGAACGGATAAAAATATTGAAAAGTGTTATTGCATGCTGAAGTAAAGCTACATAGAATTCTTATTTTTTTTGGATATATTTGTACCACACAACGTAATATAAAATTTATAAATTAAAACACACACACATGTATATATATATGTGTATTTAATTTTATTTTTGGTATGTGCTATATTTTATTTATTATATGTATTTGTAACAAAACATACATTTTTTAAAATTCAATTTTTATTTGTTTTTTTGTAAGAACTATATAAAATGTTGAAATAGACATTTTGCATGGTGTTGGGAAGTATAGAAAAATGGTTTGAAAAATCGTGCGCATTTTTCTTATGAACATAATATTCTGTTTGAGACAAAAATTATTTAAAAACATTATGACTGAACATATATTGTTGCTTAAGTCGTATTTGACACAATCATAACCACAAACATTAATGATAGTTTGCGATTGTGATTGTATCAACCATGTTTTTTCTTTGCGTGTATTCATACTATCTAGCAAATAACCTAATGAAAGATGTCTATATTCGAGGGAGTAAAAATAATTTAAAGAAACCTTCGAATTTTAACAGACAAAAAGATAACGGACATTTTCCGAGAAATAACTCAAACCCTTACCAAAATGGCAATAGTTTTCAACATAATAATTCAAACCCTCATAACAGACAAAAGGATAACGGACATTTTCCGAGAAATAATTCAAACCCTTACCAAAATGGTAATGTTGTTCAACCTAATAATTCAAACTCTCATCAAAATAGGAATAACTACCGACGGAACAATTTTAATCAGATTGGGAATAATAATTCATATCCTGAGCCCATTTAATAAGGACGCTCAAATGTGTGTTAACATTTTCGTACGCCGCCCCCGGGTCCCAGTTACCATTAGCAACACTTACCATAAACAATACTAAGGTTAAATGCCTAATAGATTGCGGCGCAGCTACTACTTTAGGCGATTATGGAGTATTCAGGGGGCTGTCGAAAAAGAGAAAATTACAGAATAAAATTCCGTTAACTACTTTAACGGGTAATAGGTAAGTTGAAGAGGAGGTTATAGTTAAGGTTCCGTTAGAATTCAATGCTGCAAATGAAACTATGTCTGTAAAATTAATTGATTTAAAAGATAAAGCTTTTAATTGCATAATTGGTAACAATGTTTTGATACCTATGGGTGTGGTAATTGATCTTGCAAATATGAAACTTCTAGTTAATAATGTCGAAGTGTTTTTCGTTGTCCACGTGCAGTGAAATCAGGACCTTGGAAGCGCAGAATATAGATTACTATAATATGAAACTACCAGATCATCTTAATAGGGAAATTCCTATGTAGAAATAGGGAGTCCTTTTATAAGGAGGGTCAAACATTGACTACTACTAATGCGGTAAAGCATAGTATTATTACGATATGGAATAAACCCGTATTTTCAAAAATTTATCGGTACTCAAAGATACATGAGAAAGAAATAGAAAAACAAATAAAAGAAATGCTAGCCCAGGGAATAATAAGACCAAGTAAATCCCCTTATAACTCTCCCTTATGGATAGTACCCAAAAAGGTTGATAATGAGGGAACACAAAAATGGCGTATTGTGATCGACTATAGGGCCCTCAATAACATAACTGTTGATGACAAATTTCCAATGCCTAATATCGACGCTCTGTTCGATAAGTTAGGTCGAGCACAATATATTTCGACAATTGATCTTGCGAAAGGGTTCTACCAGATAAGGATGGAAGACAGGGATGTCGAAAAGACAGCCTTTTCCACTCCGATGGGTCACTTTGAATATATCAGGATGCCATTCGGTTTGAAGAATGCACCTGATACCTTTCAACGCATGATGAATCATGTGTTGAGAGAATATATAAATCGAACCTGCGTCATCTATATGGACGACATCTTGGTTTTCTCAACTTCTTTAGAGGAACATTTGGATACGTTATCCAATATATATTTTATTCACTAAATAAATACAACTTAAAGGTGCAAATGAACAAGTGCAATTTCTTAGCCAAACAAACAAATTTCTTGGGTCATATTGTAACGTCAGATGGTTTGAAACCATGTCCATCCAAGATCGAATCAATAAATAAAATTAAGATCCCAGATTGTGTGAAGAAAATCAAATCTTCTAAGGCCTCACAGGTTATTACAGGAAGTTCATAAAGAACTATGCTTAAAAAGCAGGACCTTTAGTAAAATACCTCAAAAAGATGCCAAGATTAACATTAACGATTTTACATACTGCGAGGCCATCGGAAAATTAAAACGGATTATGACCAATCCACCAATTCTGTCTTATCCTGATTTTAACAAAAAAATTTATATTGACCACCGACGCACAGTGGCGCCATTTGAGTTTTTTCGTTGCAAAAATCATATCTTTTGAACCGAATAAGATAATTGAACAGTTTAAACAGCATATGATAGATAACTGTTCAGCCTATGAAATGAGCGTTTGGAAAGGGTGCTACGCTTTGTAGGGGCCTACTTATGGGTTATCAAAGTTAAAATTAGTAGAAAAATCAATTTTATGGTAACTAAAAAAAATTATTTTTACATTTTTAGATTGTTTTTATTTTTTTTCTTAAGGGTTTTATGTTTTAAATTATTACCCAACAAATTAAAAAAAAAATTATTTATTTTTTTAAATTTATTTTTTCAATTTTCTGTAAAATATTCATCACAATTCGTAAGAGAAGGTATATCTAAAAGACTAACAATTTCTAAACTATAATTATTTTGTAACTCTATTCGTGACTTCACATGCCGCAGGGAAGAAATAAGTGGATCGGAAGATGCTGCCAACATGTTGAAGAGGTCCTTATTTTGCCTTACCCTTGATGCTTTGAATGTGTTCTGCAATCTATATTTTTTATAAAATTTGTTAAGAGACTCCTGTGCTTCTTCAGAAAGCTCTCCAATTGGCAAAGACTGGTACTCAATTATATCTTTGCCATGCGCCAATATTTTATGGACGGTCGGGGTCAACTTCTTCTGTGGATACATTTCTGCTAAAAGAGATGCAGTTTTCGACGCATATTCTCCATATTTTGTAGAATTGACATTTTCTTTGCAGTTTAAAACATCCAAGATCGTTCCCAATCTTTTCACGATTTGATTGTCAATTCCAATGATTCTAGTTACTGCCTCATCATTTTCAAAAAATCTCCTAGAAGTGTTTCCATCGTTAGAGTTACCGTATCCGTGCTTGGGACAGTCTACTTTTAGTCCAACTTGTTTCAAAAAAACCATCCTGTATTTGCTTCTTTCTGATCTTTTCCTTATCCTTTATTGATGTATTTTCATCGAAGTTTTCCTCCTCTTGTGGTAGGGTATATGCCAGTTTTAGCAAGTATTCCATACACCTTATCCTTGCGTGCAATGGTGACATTCCATATTCGTAATTCTCCTCATTTGTAGAATCGTTTAAATTACCAAAGTTCTTCTGACAAATAATAATATAAAATCGATAAAAAAAAATATAAAAATAATACGAAAAAAGGGGTTTAGATAGGTTTTTGCTAAATTTTTACCTCCAATATAATTCTGTCTATGATAACTAATTGAAATATATTATAATTAAGCAGAAAAAGATACTAATCTTAAACTCTTTACAACTAATTATATAAAATTGAGATGTAACATATTATATATGAAATAAATTGAATTGAATTGAAAAAAGTTCTTCTGACTCTTTTTGCAAATCGGGCATGACATTGTTGAGGTTGTTCCTGTCAGTTCGTTTACGACTTTTCCGTCAACCATGGTCAGGTGGAACTCGTAATTGCATTCAATATATTTTCCTTCTCCAATTTGCAGCTTTGTAGGCTTAATCTTGCTTATTTGTTCTTCAATGTCCTTCACCGTAGTCCTTATGAGTTCTGCCGATTCCCTTGCAAACTGAAACATTATTGGTCGGCAATAATGCACTGATGACGGACGTGGATTTTTCCAGTGTAGGGAATCATCCGATTTTAGCCGCAAAGGAACAACAGATGCCATAAACATATTTCCGTCCGATATTGTAGCGTCATCGAAAGATATCCTTTGCTTATAAACGCTTTGTCCGGATGATCCATCGCAGCCCCATTTGCTGATCAATGTCAACTTCTCAGGAAGAATTTTCACTTCCGTGAAAAACTTTGGTGTGGTTGACTTTCTAAACAGTTCAAATAATTTTAAATTGTTCAACGCCATGTTTTCAGTACTTAAATTGTTTAATGGTTTCAGTAATTGTTGCGCCAACTTTCAGGCGTAGACTAATCCAGGCATTATGCTTATTTTGCAATATATAGGCTTATGCTACCATGCCTAAAAATTTACCTGTTCCCTGCATACATATGGATTTAGGCTAAATAATGCAATTTTGATATTATGCACGTGTCCAAATAAGATTTGTGCCTACCTGTAGGGACCATAAGTCATTATTGTTCCTGACCATTTGTACGCCAAAGTATTGTTTATGTGAGGTACGTACCTGCTAATTTCAATGAGTAGTTTTTTTCAAACTATTAGATCAAACTACTGTCAGTCAAAACATATGAGGGATGGACGCCATACAATTTCTGCAACCATGTCTTTTTGAACTTTTTTACCTCTAGAAGCCAAACGGGCACGTACGGGCAGATAAAACCTTTTGAATTATGTAAAGAAATAATCAAAGAACAGGTTTTGCACGTATGGCAAATATAGAAAAATATAGTTTTTTTTTATTTTCCGTCAAAGTTGAAAAATAGTGAAAAAACGGATAGTTTTTAAATAGTGATTTACCAGGAGAAACACAAAGCAAACAGTTAATTTTTTTTTATCATTATACATTTAATAAATACATCAATCAATACAAATAAAAAATAAGGCGATTCGTTACCTATTTTTCGTGATATTACACCTGAAATCGCAACAAATTGACTAAAAATTGTGTGTTTTTTTGAAAACCGAAAGTCGGTCAACTTTGAACGGTTATATCTTCTAAACTAAAAATGTGATATTATTAAGAGTGGCATATTTGAAATCGCTGAAAAGTTTCCTATAACATGGGTTTATTCAAAACTTCGTCGGCACTCATGAACATTTTGATTTTTGCAACCTCGCTTGCTCTACGGGCGCCACTGTGCGACGCTAGCAATATTGCATTGGGTGCTGTCTTAAGCCAAGATAATAAACCCATCTGTTATGTCAGTGGGACATTGAATGATCACGAGAAAAATTATAGTACTATCGAGAGAGAGAGCTCTTGGCTATTGTATGGTCTACAAAATATTTTCGAGATTGATTAGATGGAAAATCTTTCTCGGCGAATATGAGTTTGATATAGAATATGTCAAAGGAAAAGATAATAAAGTAGCGGATTTCTTAAGATGAATAGATCAAGTTGTTAATTCAGATGAACATCACGGTTTTCAAGTAGAGGAAGACGAAATGGAAACAGTACACAGTGGTGAAGAAGATTTAAATGACCATTTTAAGATCAGCGAAGGAATTATTAGTAAATATAGAACTCAGATACGAATTCTGAAGACAAAAAATAAGACTAAAGAAAAGATATTTGATAAATATTTAATTTTGTTTATAGAAGAGTCGGATTTATTATGCGAAAATTATCTGGAAAACCTTTTTAGGGAAAACATAAATAAGGGTACCGTTGGAATATATTGTGAATTGGACGACTCTAAATATAATATTATTCAACAGAAATTAATTCAGATTTTTAATAATGATAGGAAAGTAAAATTTACTAAATGTAGATTGTTAGCAGTAGACTTGGTTGAGGGAAGCCAACTTTATGATGCTATAAAGAAAACCCATGAAGAAACTAATCACTGGGGAATTGTAGAGAATTTTGAAGAATTAAAAGATATGTATTTCCGTCCTAATCTAGTAAAGCATATAAATAAATATGTAAATAATTGTAGGATTTGTATCGAAGCTAAATACGATCGCAATCCAATAAAAAAACATTTTCTCAACACGGAAACACCGTCAAAACCGAATCAAATAGTACATACGCATATCTTTCACGTAGAGAGACAATACTATTTAACAACAATAGATAGATTTACAAAATTGGGAAGCGCCCACAGGTTGTCTGATAAAAATATGACTACCATAAAGATAAAATTACAAGAAAGAATAGCGTTATTAGGCAAACCAGAACTTTTGGTTATGGATAACGAATTTGACAATCATTTAATAAAAATTTTCTGCAGAGAAAATAATATTAAAACTCATTTTACTACTCCATATTCTCGCACTTGGAATTCAGACATCGAAAGATTGCATTCGACAATGCTTGAACACATTAGAATAATAATAATTAGGGAAGGAAGGACTGATACAGAAGAACTCGTAATTAGAGCAATAGGCTACTACAACAATACAATTCATTCAACAACAAAGCAAAAGCCTATGGACTTTATAAATAGACTAAATTTAAACTTTAAAGTAGTTTCAGACAGAATGGATAAAAAGAAAAGACATTTGATAGGGAAAATAAACATTAACAGAAAACATATTCCTGCTGTGAATCCTGAGAATATGTTCATGAAAAATCCAAAAGCGGAAAGACAAAAAACTGCTAAAAGCTACACAAAACATAATCGCAATCACCCTAACAAAATAGATTTAGCAAATATTAAACGACCATTAAAAACTTTTACAGGTGATAATGCAATTAACCGACGTGCTTCTTCTAATATTCTGGTGGACATCGTGCACTAGCTCTGCGGTTGATATTAAAAGCATCGAAACACAGGCAGGCTACATCGTAATACAGAGTAAACCTGTTGATATCATTAGCGGATATTCAGAATTAATTCATGTTATAAATGTGCAAGATATTGAAAATACTATACAAAGATTGAAGACAGGTGTATCAGTTAATTTTAAGATAAACGATGGATGGATAATCTAGATAAAAAAATTAAAGAGTTGGAACATTCCCTACAAACGCTAGAGATGCATACAAAGGTTAGAATGAAAAGAGGATTAATTAGTGTTGGAGGTAGAACTATAAATTGGCTTTTTGGCAATATGGACGATGAAGACAGGTCAAGAATCGAAAAGCACATTAAGGTTATAGACTTCAATCAGAAAAACATAATTGAAATTATAAACAAACATGTAAAAGTTAATAATGAAATGCAAAATTATTTACAGAATATTCGGCTAGTGGTGGAACAGAATACACATTGGTTCAATAGAACTTATACGGGAGCTGTTGAAGAAAACTTCAGGACAACAAAATATAATCATTTCGTCCTCCTTATAAATGAGGTAAAAAACAAAATAGACCAGATTCAAGAAAATATAATTATGTCAAGATATGGGGTCGCTAGTAGATTTTTCTTAACGAATGATGAAATCGATCATTTTGATATTGATAGCCTAAAGCTTAAATATATGAAAGGTAGTATAGGAGCAATAGATAGTTACTTAATAATTTTTGTTATAATGATACCAAAATTTATTGATCGGCAATATAGATCGGAAATTGTTGTACCAATCAAGATTTTATGCAGTTGGAATTGCAATAACTAGAACTGTAACAATACAAAACAAAACATATTTGGTAGGGGAAGAAAATATCTTAAATAGGATGAAAACTGTGGACCATTGTTTGTCAAATATAAAAAGTATAATCGTTTGATACTAAATGTAATAAGATTAAAATGATAGAAAAATCTGTAAATGAAATCGAAGTTGGAAACTTAATACTGATTAATGTAAACACTACACTATTTGATTTTTCTACTAATTACTCCTATCCATTAAAAGGAAATTATATGGTTAACTAAAAAAATTGTGAAATAGACATAGGTGGATTTAAAATAAAAAGATTTGAAGGTAAATTAAATGTCATAATTCCGAATTTTAATGTTTTGCCCAGTAATTTAACCGAAAAATTGCCTGAAATTAATTTTACAAACATAAAAGAAATTACAGAAGTATTTGAGAAATACATAATAGCTATAATTTTTTTATTTTATACATATTGTTCTTTATATTCATTTTATATTATATGTGCTTTAAAAAATGTAATGTCATTCGAAGGGACTCGAATCCTAACGGGGCAGGAGTTATGTGTGTAACCCACACATCACATACAAACCCTCCAACAGACTCGCCTATGACAATATGCTCATAGGAATTTTGCTTGGTTCTTCTAATAAGACCACCCAAAATAGCATATCAAATTTAAATAAAACACTTTTGTTTATTAATTCAAAATACCCAAAGAAACTATTTATGCAAACCATGCATAAATAGTTAATTCGATGACAATAAAACACATACAGAAAAACTGATGATAAGAATTGTATTTATTCATAAGTATTAGTTTTAAGTAATTTTAAGCATATAAGTTTTGTTCTTTTTCTTTTATATTTGAATAAAAAACATTTATTTTATAAAAAAAAGGATTTTGATATTCTTTATTTATTTTTTCTTTAGTATTTTTATAAACCGTTTCGATTTGATGGTTTTCTAGAACTAAATTTTTATTCTGTTCTTTACATATTCTTAGCTTAAACTTATGAACTATTTCTGCATGATCAGCACAACGATCATGGATGATGAAATTCCATTGATCGTTGGACAATCAACAAATGTACAGAAAACGAAATCAATACTTCTGTAAACAATTTCATGAATCATTGTTTACAAAATCATTGGTTCTTCTTGTGCAATTGGTTCTTCTTAGGTGGCATATATAACTCGCCCTCCCTTAGAATTCGAGTCTCTTCGAATTAGTGTAAATAAGAAATCTTTCTTGTAAATCACAACCGTAATCGTAACCCATAAATTGCATAAAAGTTGTAATTTATGTTTTGTTTTAAATATACCTCATTACTGGTATCAAGATTAATCATTTGTGGTACATCTAATAGTTCGGTTTCGTTTTCTGGTATTACATTAAAGTTAGGGATTACAATATTCATTTTATGCCATGTTTCCACGACGACTTGAATCACTTGCTTCGCTCTCTGAATCATGCGAATGAATCATGGTGTTTACACCACTTGTCTACTTGCTTCGATTTGACAGTTGTCTTTAATAAAAAAATCAGCGTTGGTAACTGTGAATTTTTGAAACGCGCCAAAATGGAGAAAAAGCACTTGATTTAAAAAAGCAGCAAGTTTAGACTTTCTTTTTTTATTTTAAAAGCTTATTGAATTAATTTTGCATAATAGTTGAATATTAAAAATACAGTATAATCGCGAAAAAGTTAATCTCACCAAATTTTAGCGCCCCTGTGTCGCTCTAAAAAGACATAAATATAATGTGCTTAAGTTGGCTTAAGCAACTGTTCGAATACATGTATGTATATCATATGGGTAAAACCATATTGAACCATATTTTTGTTAAGTTTTTTGAAACTGACATTTGCTTAAGCAAAGTGCGAAATTGATCGCACATTCCGTAAGGAATCAAATGTTATTTTTTTTTGGTTTTTGTTTTTTTTTTAAATACATTTTAGAGACTTTTTGTTAATTTTTGACAGAAGGTTAAGCAAGATTATGTTTATTATGGTTGGCCCTAAACTGTAACTGCTTGATTTAGAACACGAGCTCACAACTCATTCGTTTGACTTACATTTAAAACAAAAAAAAAAAAAACAAAAATCTGAAATTTTGTTTTAGTTCCAGACACTTTTCTGAGCGCATTAATAAAAAATGTCAACAAATCAGGGCAAAACATCACAAATCAGATTAGATTTTAAGCAGAAAGTGGTACTTTTGAAGTAGCCATCTCAAAAATAAAAATGAAATGCCAAAAAATTCTCGACGCTATGGAAAACACATAGGAAAAAGCACACAGGAAAACATTACATGTACCGAAATTTTTTGATATTAAAGTAATTTAAATAAATTTTGTATGTTATTTTGGAAAAATCTTTATTTATTATTGCATTTTTTAGAATAAAATACCGCTTAGAAAAGTCAATAATTCGAAAAACTATACAACCCCTGAAACATTTCGCGATTCTACTGTATAAAAATAAAACAGCCTTTTGCAGTTCAGGTTTTTTTTAGAAAAAAGAAAAAAAAAACATAAACAAAATAAACAAATTTGCTTGTATTCATTTGTATTAAATAGCAAATTATTTTTAATTACATAAATTCTTTACAAAACTTTTTAAAAAGGGATCTACGATTAATAGTACGGATTCAAAATTAACAATAGTTATCTATTTATCCTTTTATTAAAATATTTAAAAAATAATGTTTGTTTTCAGAAGTTTAATACTTTCATATTAAAAATATAACAATAAAACAGCCTTTGATAATCAGAGGTGTTCTGGAAATCGAAACCGCAAAACGCATGAATTAAAAAGTCGTTTTTTTAAAAAGATTTTTGTAGTTGAAGAAATACCAATACAATACAATACAAATATTTCTCTATTAAACAGAATTCTATAAGAAAATTAAAAAAAATGGGATTAAGAGTGTATTAAAAAGAACTTCAAAATACTTGCGTTTTTCGATTTCCAGACCACCCCTGAATATATTTAGAAAAAAATACCAAAAAACTTAATAAAAAAGGTGATACATTTTCGTACATTCATTTAATAAATTCTGTTTAGATCTTTTTAAAAAGAGATCACAAATTTATAATAATCATTCCAAATTAATAAAGCTAATATTTTCATCATTATAAAAAATATAAAAAAGCACCAGAAATGGTATAAAACGCACCGAGTTGACAACGCTGACAAAAACGATTTATTCAGCTAGTTCAGATAAACTTGCGATAAATATTAGAGAAGAGAGGAATTTTTCCTGCTTCGCAAGTAGATTCAATATGAATCTACCTGATGAATAGAGAGCGAAGCACGTACCGTGGAAACATAGCATTAGTTTCATATCTTCTTATAAATAATCACCTATTTGAATTCCACATTTTTCAGTTCTTACAAAATAACTTCCATTTAAAAAATATGTGAAATTGTTACAAAAATTCGTTAAATTATGTTTAACATTAATTAATATTAAATTTCTTATATCTATCTCTTTCACAACGGTTCCAACAAATTTTCTTCTGGAACAGTTTCTATAATTATCTTTGATTAGGTTTACAATGCAATCATTTGGTTGTAATATTTTTGGTAAAAAATTTTCTTCATTTATAATAAAAGTTGTATTTTCTATTTTAACAATTCTTGTTTCATTAATGTCAATTTGCATGGCCCTTTTATTGGGAACAGGCATAATATAATTAGTTATATACATCTTGTTAAAGAATTCTGGAACCGAAATTACAAATATAATTACATCATTTGATAATGAGCCAATGTTAAATTTTAAGTGTCTTAATTTGGAACTATCAATATTATATAAATCAATTTCGTCATTAGTAAGAACAAATCTATTCATTACGTTATATCTTGCCATCAATATGTTTTCCTGTATTCTCTCAATCTTATCCCTGATTTGGTTAATTATCAGCCAATAACTATTATATTTTATGACTGGTATATTATCTATAATTTCTTTTGACATACTTGCGTTAAACAAGAGCCTATTTGATTCCAACAGCAAATGAACATTTTGCATAAATTTTTGTATGTCTGTATTGAGCTTTATTTGTTTGTTTAAGTTCCCTATTAACTGTTGCTGGTTCATGTCAATTTTTGCAAAGTGTGCATCAATCATTTCCTTGTCCTCATCGTCCATATTTCCGAATAACCATTTTATGGTTCTTCCCCCAAAATTCAGTAAACCTCTTTTGTTTCTAGTATGAATTGTTATTGTTGATAACAAATGTTCTAGCTCTTTTATTTTATCCTGCAGACCCACTAACATTTCACCTTGTTTTATTAAGATATTTTTTGAAACTTCTATTTTAACCTTTTGAATGGTCGCTCTAATATCTTCCAAATCAAAAACATGTATTATTTTATTATATCTACGAATCACGGAAATAGGTTCACTTTCTATCATCACATATCCTGCTTCCGATTCAATTTTTGTAATTTCCACCGTGCCCACTGCGATTGATAATATTAAAAGGAACAAAGCCCCGATCATCTAAAAAGAGGACATATACAAATATTACGTGAGAACAAACTTTTACGATTATCTGATTAGAATTTTTTTTTTTAATCTAATAACCTTTAAAGGTCGTTTTATCTGTGCAATATCGATGCGCTTCATTCTTATAGGATTATATTTATTATATCTTTTAGCAGTTTTATGTCTTTGGCCCTGTATGTTCTTTACATACATATTATTAGGGTTATAGTTCGGTACAGGTTCCCTCGTGAGATTAAGTCTTTGAATAACTTTTTGCTTTCTAGAGTTCATTTGTAAGGCAATCTTTGAAAAATCTAAATTCGAACGGTTAATAAAATCCATAGGCTTAATTCCTATGGTAGAATGGATGGAATTATTATATCCTATAGCTCTAATGACCAACTCCTCTATACTCATATTCTCGTTGCTTCTTCTGATTATTCTAATATGCTCTAAAAGCGTAGAGTGTAACCTCTCAACATCTGAATTTCCTGTGTGTGAATTTGGTGTGGTAAAGTGGGCATTAATGTTTCTCTCTGAACAAAATAATTTTATATATGTGTTATTAAATTCATTATCTAAAATCAGTGTTTCTGGCTTTCCCAAATAAGAAATTCTCTCATCCAACTTAGTTTTGATTGTGCACATATTTTTATCGCTGAGCCTATGAGCGGAACCCAATTTAGTAAATCTGTCAATGGTAGTCAAAAAATAATTTTTGTGAACATGAAATATGTATGTCGGCATGCACAATCTGGTTTGGTCTATTGGGTGTCTCAGTAAAATTGAAATATTTTCTGAAGGGTTTTCTATCGTACTTATTTTCAGCACACAACTGACAATTATTTATATATTTATTTATATATTTTACTAAATTCGGATAAAAATACTTAAACTTTAATTCTTCGAAATTTTCAACTACTCCTCTATGATTGGTCTCGATATGATTATTTTCAATCACTTGCAACAATCTTTCCACGTTTTCAACGTCTACTGCCAATTTCGTGCATTTTATAAATTTTAAATAACTATCATTCGAAAAAAGTTGGATTAATTTATTTTGGACAATATTATATTATTAGTCACCCAATTCAGAATAAATTCCCACTGTACCTTTGTTCAATTCTCTTCTAAAAATGTCATTTAAATAATGACCATTTGGCAAATCATTCCTCTCGATATTAATTATTTTATATTTATTGTACAATATTTCTGTTTCTTTCTATTTTTGATTTAAGATTCTTATTTGCTTTCCATATTTATTAACAACTGTCTCACTTATGAGAAAATGTTCATTCAAATCTTCATTGGCACTGTCTGTTAGCTCAAACAGCGATTTAATATCTAAATTTTCTTCATCTTCCACATTAGGTTTCGGAATTCTGCTTAAGAAGTCGGCAACCTTATTATCCTTACCCTTTAAATATTCTACCTCAAACTCAAATTCTCACAACATTATTTTCCAACGAATTATTCTGGAATTTGGCTCTTTCAAAGAATATAACCATTTCAATGGTTGATGGTCAGTTCTCACCAAAAATTTTCTCCCATACAAATATGGTCTAAAGTACTTTACGCTCCACACAATGGCCAGCAATTCGTTCTCCAAGGTGTGATAATTTCTTTCGGCACTTTTTAGAGTACGACTGGCATAAGAAATAGGTCTACCTTTCTGACTTAGGACAGCACCAATAGCTATATCGCTGGCATCAGTAGTCAGAACGAATTCTTTATTAAATTCTGGGTAGGCTAGAACAGGGTATGTTGTGAGCAGAGTTTTTTATTTATCAAAGGAATCTATGTATTACTGATCTCGCATATTTATATAAGTATTTTTCCTAAGATATTTTATCATTGGGTTGGCTATTGTTGAATAATTTTTTATAAATTTCCTGTAAAAGCCAGTTAGTCCCAAAAATTATTTTATCTGTTTGACACTTCCCGGTAATTTCAAATTTTTAATAGCTTTTATCTTTTCCGGGTTCGGAGTGATACCATCAGGAGTTATAATATGGCCAAGAAATTCAGTATATTTGGTAAAAAATTTACATTTGTCCAATTGGACTTTCAGCTTAAATTCGTTCAATCTTTTAAATATTTTATTTAGACTCTCAAAATGCTCTTTGATTGTCACGGAGAAAACCAAGATGTCATCCATGTAAATGACACATATCTTATTGATGTAATCACTTAGTACATGATTCATCATTCGCTGAAACGTAGCGGGCGCATTCTTTAAACCGAAGGGCATACGAATGTACTCGAAATGCCCCATTGGGGTAGAAAACGCAGTTTTCTCAATATCCCTTTCGTCCATCAATATCTGATAGAACCCTTTAGCTAAATCTAAGGTGGTATAATATTGCGAGTGACCTAATTTGTCGAACAGATATTCCATGTTTGGAATCGGAAATTTGTCTTGTATTGTCACTTCGTTTAACTTGCGGTAGTCTATGACGACTCTCCATTTCTTAATCCCAGTATCGCTCATTTTCTTCGGAACTATCCAAAGGGGCGAACTATATGGGGATTTACTAGGTCTTATTATACCTTGTTTTAACATTTCCCGGATTTGCCGTTCGATTTCTTTCTCGTGAATTTGGGGATATCGATATATTTTTGAATATATTGGTTGGTTTGATTTAGTTATGATTTTGTCCTTCAATATAAAATGTTCTCTTATTAACTTGTAAAAATTTAGACAGTTGTTCTCTTTCTTCTGAGCTCAGGTCGTCGTGCAAAAATTCATCCAGCTCCCTATCATGCCCCTCTAAACAAAAAATATCTCCATATTCAAAAGGTGGTTTATTTTCGCCAATTAATATGGTTGAGTCTCTAATTTTCAATTCGTTATGACGCAAGTCTATTTGCGCACCTAAAGGAGATAAAGTATTATTGCCTATTATGCACTCGAATGGTTTATTTTTAAGATCCACAAGCTTTAAAGACATCGTTTGGTCTGGGCTGTTGAATTCGTTTGGCAAATATACGATAACTTCGTCCTCTATGATAGAAGAGCCAATGAGTGTATTTAATTTGATAGGGTTTATTAATTTTCTACGGTTTGAAATCTTTCCAAAAAATATGGAATCACCCAAGCTGGTAGCTGCACCCGTGTCCACTATGCACCTTTTACGGAGGAACCCGAACGTAAGCGTTACTATTGGTAATGTACAGCCTGAGGCTGTTGAGGAAAATTTTCATATTGCGCATGGTCAATTTCCATGGGCATTGGTATTTGATGTTGCACACGCCTATTATCTACCGGATTCCGATAAAAATTTCCACTGTATCGATTAGCGTTTCTATTGAAATTTGAACGGGAATGATCTACGTTTTTTAAAAAATTTTGCTGATTCAATCTTGGATAAGACTGATTAAAATTTGTGTTGTAATTTCGATTTAAAAAATTTTGATTGTTTTGATTTGGGTTGATATTTCGATTTACAATTTCCCTTCTATAAATTTGTTGAACACTGTTATTTCTTTTATAGTGTTTTACCGATAAGATTGCCTCGCTCACCTCAGCAAATAGACTACGCCCTTACCGCGTTATTGGGGGCTATGACGCGGCGGACCTCCAGATCCCCTACACTCGTGGGACCAAACAGCAAAATGAACTCTCCTTTGAAAAACAACAAAAATCAAAAACGGAACAAACAACAAACTAACAATGGCACGGAACAAGACATGAAAAGGACAAATGATAAGGACAATAAGACGAAGACGATCCCGTCGGTGGCTGTATCAGCCTCGACACCTAACAGCGGCGATGTACCTCTGTCTTTCGCGCCAAGTACATCAAAAGCCGCATCAGCCCTTTCCGTCAGAGCGGATAAAGTCCATGCTTCGGGTACTGCAAAGTTGGAAATGACAAAGTCGTCCAACAAAGCAGCTTCCCATATGCCTATTGTGCAAAGAAGGACGGAGATGATTACATCCTGTCCCACTTCTGTACCTCCCCCCGCCAACTCCGGCGTCATTAAGAAGACACCTCGGCATAAAAATCCTTCAAAGAGGGCATCTAACTCAAGGCGTGCTGCCTTGCGTGTTATCGAGCTATTCGGCTCCAAAGATGCCAATGAGCTTTCTGCAGAACAGGAAGCTTCATTGGCATGGGCTAAGGCCCTTACTGCTGGGCTTCAAAGCGTTTCACCTCCTGCCCCTGCAAAGGCAATGCCTAAACGGCAACGTTCGGAGGAAGAAGCGACAGCCGTTAGACAGCAACCAGGGACAAAACGTCCCAAGTACGCACCAAAGTCGACTAATAGGTCCTACAGCGAGGCGGCGAAAGACCATCTTGTTAGGGCTATTATAGACAGAAGTGCTGCTGATGGATCCATCTCCCACTCTAGGTGGGACTTGGTGAAGCAGCAAATGATGGGTGTCTTTTGGAAGATCCTTAGTGAGAATCCAGGAGCACCCCCGCAATGCGACGATGCTGGCTGGTACCAGGGTCACGTTAAGCTGATGGCGTGTGTGGATGAGCGCTCTGCACTTCTGCTAAAGCTTGCCATTGGAGCGATTGGCGAAATATGGGAAGGTGCTAGGCTCGACGTGGTTTTGGTGAGTGAGATACCACGGAGACCTAGATCCATCGTCACCATCCCAGCGGAACCTTCTGCACCGGAGGAAATCTTGAAGATTATTCAGTGCTGCAACCCCCAACTTCCCACTCATAACTGGAAAGTTGTCAAGGTTTCAGCAGCTGAAGGATCCTCAAGAACGGCGATCGTTGTCCTGAATCAGGACTCCTTGAAGCCACTGAGGGAGAAACAGGGCAAGATTTACTACGGTTTTAGTACCATCTTGCTCCGTGTCTACCGAGGTGATGACAAGGGCGATCCCGCTCCGAAGGTTGTGGAGCCTACGCAGCCTGCGGACTGCACGAATGACGCTTCCGTTCATTCATGTGACAATGAAGACACCCCGTCCGTCTCTGACATGCTGGGTGACCTCTTTGAACGCATGGGTGAATTGGCTGATGAGGACGCCCTCCTGGAATCAGATCAGGAGGACGCCAATGTCACGGTCGTTAATACTGGACATGGTGAAGGTGACACAGATAAACCTTCACCACTCTAAGGCAGCATCCGCTGCACTGCTCCTCCGGGTGGTAGAGAGAGAGGAGGAGCTAATAATGATCCAAGAGCCATGGATCCACAAGGATCGGGTTTGCGGATTAAACCTCAAGGGCTATAAGCTCCTATATGCCAAAGCAACAGGTAAAATTAGATCTTGTATTTTGGCTAAAAACACGCTGGATATCTTCATTCTTTCTGATTTCAGTGATGGAGACACAACTTCAGCGGCCCTAGAGATGGGCGACATATCGACCTGGATCGTATCGGGCTATATGGCGCATGACCAGGACAATGAGCCACCTAATAGGCTTGTTCGTGGCTTGGTAGCCAAAGCCGGCTCCATGGGTACCCCGGTGGTTATCTATGCTGACGCTAATGCGCACCACATCACGTGGGGCAGCTCCAACACCAACACTAGAGGTGAGTCGCTATTTTCTTTTATCTGTAGCAGTAATCTAGAAATAGCAAACATACGTTCATTGTAGCTAATAGGCAGGAGGTTCTTGATGTGACATTGGTCAGCTCGGAACACTCCGACTTGATAAGTAACTGGGCGGTCTCAGATGACTGTTCTTTTTCGGACCACAGGTATGTTGAGTTTCAATTGGGTCCACCCCCCTTGGGGGTGTGTACTTTTGTGAATAGGAGGAGAACGAGGTGGGACTATCAGGCTAGTCTACTCGCTGATTCTCTGGGCTCAGTCCCTGTCATTAGTGGCGTTACGGAGACTGAAATGGCAGTGGAATTCCTATCGGGGGCACTGCGACAGGCAACGGCACTGGCCTGTAGGCCAGTGGTTAGGAAGAAGGGGGGCAAGCCACCATGGTGGAGCCCTGAGATTGCACAGTCTCGCAGAGACTGTCGTAGGTTATTCAATATGGCTAAACGTCTGGGAAACTGGGCGGATTATAAGTCGGCATTGAATAGGTTCAAGAATTTGGTTAGATCGGCGAAACGGAATGCCTGGAGGAACTTCTGCAGTGGCGTGGAAGGCTCCTCTGAGACAAACCGGTTGCGCAAAATAATGGCTTCTTGCCCGGCTGTCCCTAGCTACATTCAGAAAGCTGATGGTAGCTGGACTACGAATAGTCAGGAGACGCTGGAGGTGTTAATTGACACGCACTTTCCTGGCAATTCCCTTCCAACACCACGGAAGATCAACTGCTTATCAGAGCCTGGACCAGTGTCCATTTCTCTGTGCTATGATAGGCTCAATTGGGCGATAAGGAGCTTCGACTCCTTTAAGGCTCCTGGTCCGGACGGTATTATTCCGGCCGACCTTCAAAAGAACGCGGGGCTTCTGATTCCTTGGCTGTCCGCTATCTATACGGAATGTATTAGATTCTCGTACGTCCCCATCCGATGGACTAGATGTAGGGTTGTTTTCATTCCAAAGGGGGGTAAAACATCCCACACCGGACCTAAGGACTACAGGCCAATCAGCCTGTCGTCATTTCTTCTCAAGACCCTGGAAAGGGTCATTGATATTCATCTGAGGATGTCTATTCCTAGACATTTGCTCTCTTCATCGCAGCATGCCTACACCAAGGGCAAGTCTGTGGAGACGGCGCTCCACTCACTGGTCGGCTACATTGAGAAATCCCTTGAATTTCGGGAATACTCACTTGTGGCCTTTCTGGACATTGAGGGAGCTTTCAATAATGTCAAACCCAACTCCATCTTGGAGTCGATGAGAGAGGTTGGGGTTGACGATGCAATTTGTGGATTTATTGGTAATCTAGTCGATAATAGGATCATTGAATCCACGATGGGTGCTACCGATGTTTGCAGATTTGTGCACAGGGGCACCCCGCAAGGTGGGGTTCTGTCCCCTCTACTGTGGAACCTGACGGTGAACACTTTGCTGTGCCGGTTCGACAGATTGGGGATAAGAACCGTCGCGTATGCGGATGACGTGGCGGTGGCGGTCGCGGGTAAACACCTGGACACACTGTCCCATTGTATGGAATCTGCATTGCGGATTCTAAGCTCTTGGAGCATTTCCTGTGGACTTGGTGTCAATCCACAGAAAACTGAGTTGGTACTCTTTACCAGGAAGTACAAGGTTGGCAACTTTAGGCTTCCTAGGCTGAACGGCACGGAGCTGAGGCTCTCGAACAGTGCCAAATATTTGGGCGTAATTCTCGATAGCAAACTATCATGGGAACTCAACGTTCAGACGAGGGTTGATAGGGCTATTGTGGCCTTATACACCTGCAAGAGATCCTTGGGCAAGAGCTGGGGCCTGGGCCCCAAGGGTGTCGAATGGATCTTTGAAGCGGTGGTAAAACCGATTCTCTTCTATGGGGTCATAGTGTGGTGGCCTGCCATGGAAAGGGGACGGTACTGCAGGATGCTTGGGAAAGTATATAGGTTGGCTGCGCTGATGATCACGGGATCACTCCGCTCGACACCGACAAAGGCACTGTTTACTATGTTAGACTGGTTGCCGATTGATATCATGGCCGAACAACAGGCCTTGACTTCCGCTATGAGACTGGGGGCGGTGGGCCTATGGTCTTCGCGGAACTATGGTCATGCCAGGGTCACGTTTCGCGCGTCTCAGGACCTGGCGGGGCTGGACTATTGCACTCCGGAACCCTTTTTCGGTGCTTTGTTCACGGTTCATCATGGTAACTATGATGAGCTGCTCGATAACACGCGATCTTTGGAGCCGACCCTGCGGGTCTACACCGATGGTTCCAGGATGGGCGACAGAGTGGGTGGAGGTTTCTTCATCGAGGAATTGGACATCAGGGTCTCTTTTAGGCTGCCAGATGGCAGTAGTGTGCTGCAGGCGGAAATTTCTGCCATAAGGCGGGCGGCAAACTGGCTGAGGTACTATCGTATATCGAGGGATATATGTATATTTACGGACAGCAAGGCTGCCATTGCAGCTCTGGCTGGTGTCTTTACGACATCTATGTTAACAGTGGAATGCCGGATGTCTCTAAATGAGATCGCGAAACATTCCAGTGTAACGCTGGCATGGGTACCAGGACACAGTGGGCTCCTGGGCAACCATACTGCGGACAGTCTAGCCAAACAAGGCTGTCTCTTGGACGACATGTTCGTCGACGGCCTGATTGGCACTTCAATGGCCCGCTGCAGGACTCTCATCAGACGGGAATCGTACAGAAGGGCTCAGGAGAGATGGCAGGGCGAGCATACCTGTTTGATGGCCAGGACTCTATGGCCTGGCTATGACGCGGCGAGAACGCGCGTACTACTCGGTCTCGGCAGGGATCGGATAAGGACAGTGATGTCGGTCATCACGGGTCACTGGGTGATAGGGACTCATGCTAGGAGGATGGGTCTTGCGTACAATGACTACTGCAGGAGGAGACGGTGTTTCACTTCCTCTGCCAATGCCCCGGACTGGCGGGCGCTAGGTTGAGGCATTTTGGGAGACTGGAATTGCCATGTCTGGACGATTTGTCCAATGCGGGACTGAAATCGATCTACCTGTTCTGCAGGGAATCGGGGTGGTTCGAGACTGCGGTGACCTCTGGGGAATAGTCTGGTGGATACTGGCTGACCCTTGTCACTGGCTGGGGGTATCACAAAGGGACCGCTATAAGGACCCAAGTGAGTCGTCTTCGTGACGGCTACCCATTTAACCTAACCTAACCTAACCTTGCCTCGCTCATAAGGTTATTTTCTATTAAAAAGCTCCGAGAGCTGCTCACGCTAGAAATATTATTTCGAGGCAGCAATGCTTTTATATTCAAACTCAAGTAATTTATATAAATATCGAAAATTAATTTAACATTATTTGCAGGCGTAAAATTAACATCCTTCTCTATTTCTAAACTGTATTTTGTATTCATTTTATTCAAGCATTGGTCCAAATTTAAGTTCATGGCCTCTTCCCTAATAGAGAAATAAGATTCTTTAACCCAAAATTCCTGTCTTAATTTATTCAAAATATTTGTCCATGTGGGTTCTGTGAGTGTTTCTACGGCATTCAGAGCTCGACCCTGAATTTTATTAGCCAAAATAGTTTGCACGATTGCTTTATTGCTATCTTCAGTTAATGATAATACCGTTGTCACATCCCTAAAGTAATTTTGCAGAGAATATTTAAATTCTCCATCAAAAACAGGTAAGCTTCTTGCTTCTTTATTGAAGGAAACATTCGATGAGCGCATAATTTCGCGGAATGGACCTGTCAATTGGCCACCAAGATCGTGTGATTTGACACCATTGGATTATTTTCTTTGGGGATATGTGAAGTCGCTCGTCTACGCCAACAAACCAGAAACGTTAGGGGAATTGGAAGCCAACATTCGTGGCGTTATTGCCGACATACGGCCCCATATGCTCGAAAAAGTGGTTGAAAATTGGACCTGTAGAATTGGCTTTATTCGAGCCAGCCGCGGCGGCCACATGCCTGAAATCATATTTAAACATTAATGGCATAAAATTATCCTTCCAATAAAGCCAAATTGATGGTCATTAAAACGATTTTATTGTGTTTTATTTCAATTCGAAGTTCTATACCACTGAAAAAAACACCCGATAGAGAGAAAAAACTTTATTAATTTGAATTTCAACCACACAACAAAAAATTCCTTTTCTTTATTCTTTACAAATTCTTTTAAAAAAATTTCCTTTTTTTATTCTTTATTGAATATTTACGAAGATGTTCTAAATCTCAAAACAATGTTTACAGAACATATGCTTACTTTCCTTTATATTATCTGCTGACAACTCCACCTCCAAAATCTAAAACAGGATTTTTTTTCAGGTTGTTGTATTCTTCCTTCAGTTATTTAATATGTGTCTTTAGAGTTTTGTTCTTTTTCTTTTATATTTGAATAAAAAACATTTATTTTATAAAAAAAAAAGGATTTTGATATTCTTTATTTATTTTTTCTTTAGTATTTTCATAAACCGTTTCGATTTGATGGTTTTCTAGAACTAAATTTTTATTCTGTTCTTTACATATTCTTAGCATAAACTTATGAACTATTTCTGCATGATCAGCACAACGATCATGGATGATGAAATTCCATTGATCGTTGGACAATCAACAAATGTACAGAAAACGAAATCAATACTTCTGTAAACAATTTCATGAATCATTGTTTACAAAATCTTTGGTTCTTCTTGTGCAATTGGTTCTTCTTGGGTGGCATATATAACTTATATGAAGATGAAAAAATAAAATAACGGCAGTCTTTAATATACACTTGAACACGACATTAGTTTAAATTAAAACTTACGTATATTTAAGTGTTTCGTTATAAATAATTTCAAGTTCAAGACTAAACACTTGTGTTTTTTGCATTGCATGCATACGCACATAAATGGGAATAAAGATAACCTACGGACATACATATGTACTCGTATACACATGTACTCGTATTTGGATGATCATTACAAAGAGTGCTTCTTTGGTTGTACTATTTGATTTTTTCTTAATATTTTTTTTTGTCAGAGTGCATCTATTGTTCTCTTCTTTCTGTGCGAAGTAGTGTGGCAATAATTCATTCTCATCGTGATTTCTTAGCAAATTAGGCACTTGCCTAATTCAATCTCATCACTATAACGCAAAGGGAGAATTTGTTTTTTTAATTTTTACTGGAATTTTTTGGTAAAGACATTTTTTTCGAGAGTGTTGATTGTTGGAACAAGGGCTGCCGTTTTTGGTTATTTCTTACCAAAATTGGTTATTTTTTTTCTCAATGTGGAGATGTGAATATTTTTTTCATTTTGGTTCCTTTTTTCTAAAATATAAAATACGTATGGATGTGTTTATCTTGATACACTTGGATTTTTTCGCTTTCAAAACAGCTACCGGATACTTTTTAAGATTTTTATTAAGAAAAAATTGCCAGATGTGATTTTTATATAAGAAACGGCCATGTTCTGAAATTGAAATCAAATAAAGTTTTAATCGATGAAAACTCTCAATTAATTTTTTTTAAGCGAGCTATTTTCCTGATTTTAATAGTGGTCAAGATAAGTGGTACTTAAAGTAGAAATTCCATATCATGCGGAATCGATATCAGAACATGACTGAAAAAGTACACGAAAGTAGTTTTAGTATTTCTAAAAACTTGAATATAATTAAAATGTTCTAAATTTACATTATTTCTAGTAGTATATTTTAATATATTGAAATACACATAGAAATTTTAAAGATTTTTGAAAAATAAATTGATATATAATCTCTCAGCCATGTCGCAGAGTACAATTCCGTTCGGAAACGGAATACATTCCGTATTTTTGTGAAATGAATGAAACTATTTTTATTTTAATGAACGGAACACCCATTCCGTAACTTAAAGGCCAAAAAACGATCAAAATATATTTTCTATCAATAAACAAATATGTTTTCTTTGGTTCCGAAACGGAAATACTCTGTGACATGGCTGTATAATTTTAGAATTTATGAAATTTACTGTAAGAAAATTGCGTTAATTTAAGATAATGATTTGGTAATATTTTTATTTTATAAAAAAAACCTTTGACTTTCAGTCATATACTTCTTGTCCATTGAATGTACGGTCTGAAATACGAATTTGTTTATTGTCGACATAATATTAATTCGCCATAATATCATGAAATATTTCAAATAGAACAATATTGAAACAGTAATAATTATAAATAAAAAATACAATTTACAAACAAGAGGAACAAGTGACACCAATTTTTATAATATTTTAAAGATATGTAAATTAAAAAATATTTAAAAAAAATGCATTCCGCCTACCGCCAACAGTTTCCAATTTCGCTAAAACAATCGCCATATCGCCAAAAGAAAATTTTCATCGCCAAAAGCATAAAAAATTGCCACATTTTACAGCCCTACCACTGACAGTTAAAAAACGGAAAATTATTAAATTTTTCTTTTTTGTTATTAATAACTGTGAAGTACAAATTTCGCTTGTTGTAAAGAACATATTCAAAAAAATTCAATTTATAAACTTTCAATATACTGAATTTTGTATGGAAATTTGACGGGTAACTCTTATAAAATAAAAATATTTTTTATGAAAAAGGTCTCAAATAAATAAAACCTTTTAAATTATATTTCTCGTTATTTTTTCAATATTACCAAGAACTATAATTCTTGTTTTGTTTTCTTAATTTGTAATTAATTTTTTTCTATAAAGTGAAAATAACCTTTGTATTATATCGTAACTTAAAATAAATTTTAACGTTTTTCTCAATTAGAAAGAGGCATTTATAATTTGGTTATATTTTTCCACATTTGGTAACTTTTTGAAAAATTTTGGTTGTAAAAGTTCTATTAGTCGTGGCAGCACTAGTTGGAACATTACTTTTGACAACGAAATCAGTATTAAAGTTATTCTTGAAAGGTGCATACACAGACGGGTAGCAAAAAAAAGTAAAGTAATTTAAAA
Source organism: Pollenia amentaria (assembly GCA_943735925.1). Classification (NCBI taxonomy): domain Eukaryota; kingdom Metazoa; phylum Arthropoda; class Insecta; order Diptera; family Polleniidae; genus Pollenia; species Pollenia amentaria. The sequence goes on from OX031009.1 coordinate 65,659,020, forward strand.
CATTTAAAAGTTTGTTCTTTTTGTTAAAGAAAAAGCTTGAGAAGTGCTTTGGGAAAAAAACCAATGCCAAGAATTTCCTGTGTTTTTCTTGACCACATTGCGTTGCAGCAAATTAAATAGGAAAAATTTGTTTAAATTGGAAAACTGCACGTGGGAAGCTCAACACCACATTCAGGAGAAAATAAGCGTTTGAATTTACCTAGCGGTACCTGAACCGTTACCTTTACTAGATTCGTGAAGGTGACCCCAGTGAACAACTAAGGTCACACGTGGAAGTTTCCTTTTAAACGTACATAAGGCCTAGAATGAGGAAATGCCAAAATTATTAGGAAAATTTATAATTTTTTTATTTTGACCGAATTAATAAAATCACTTCAAGAGGTGTTCGAATCAACAATAAAAAAAAGGAAAAATATATTAAACTAAAAATCATATTAAACAAAAAACCATTTTATATTTTAATTGTTGAAAATTAATAATAAAAAAATAGTTTCACACAAAAATTTAAAAAAAAGAGAAGAAGAACAAAATTTGAGAATTTAGAAGAATTTTAAAACCTTTTAAATTTAGCTAATATTGAGTCTATGGAAAACACCCCAAAATTTGCTTACAACTTGCATAAACATAAAGAAAAGAAAGAAAGAATTAAACAAAGCCCTTATCAACTAACCTAAGATTTGTATATAATTTTCCCTCATTTAATATTTTATTTCTATTTATAAAAAAATGTAAATATTGGTATTTCAGTAATTTCATAACTCGGGCATTTTCCAATCGATTTGATAGATTTATACACCTACGTCTTTAGGAACCAAATCAACAGCTCATCGTCATGCAGTTTTTCTGGGCCCACCAAATCTCATCGAAGACGTGTAAAATTAGGTGAAAATATACATATACATACGTTGCAAGTACAACTTTCATGTGATTTTGTAAGTAAGTTTTTTTTATTTATTATATCTGAAGTATATTCAAAATTTTGTCCTCTTCTATTTCTCTACTGAGAATGTCTAATTTACTTATTTAAAAAAAAAAAAAAAAAATATTTTTTTTTGAAACTGTATTTTCAAATATATGTATATACCCAAAATTTATAATATTTCTTATATGAATTGCTTAAATATTGTGGTTTTTCTAATTTTTTTGCACACTACTGGTATTACGTTTGGCATGGATAGTGTGTTATGTGTTTGCGCGCAATAGAATTTATGGGATGAGAACCAAATACACCATTTCTATAGCTAGCTGGGAAATCTTCATCCATGCCCTCACTCAATAATTTTATTTTGGCTTAACAAATGGATATTTTTTTATTTCAATTTCTTTTATTCAATTTGTATCCGGCGTGTAACATATATGGCGCCCAACGTTAAGGCTGTTTATTACTGGACAACCTAGTGAAGACCTATTTAACATCTTTAGATAAAGAAATGTTATGAAACTGTTTCGACTTTTGAATACTAATAATTTAGTGCTAGTAATTTTTTTTATTTTTGAATTTCTATTTAAGTCCTTAGATATCTAACGAAGTACTGGATTTCAGATTCTAATAGTGATTTAGGAAACTTTGTAATCCTAATTTTTCTAAACTTTTATGTCTCTTTCTACAATAGTCCTATTACTGGAGTTTGTTTATCGGTTTTGGTGTCATTGAAGCGAGAGCGTTGTGGTTTGGAAACTAACATTCGAGGCCATACTAATCTTTTTTCGTATAGGGATTGGTTTATGTTGCAGGATGTTAACTTGACATAAGGCTAATTAGTGTTTGCACGAGTTGAAGGAACATTAGAGATGTGAATTATTTCAGATTGTTATTTACTACGGTTAGTTTTGTTATGGTTTATTATTCCCCTTTAATAGTATATATATTAGTACCTAAAAGTTTGATTTAATTGATTTTGAATACGTAAAAAAAAAAGAAAAAAATTTATATAATAAATAATAATAAGAGAAAAGTTACTTTTAAATTTTTCTCCCCTTTTTGGATATTTTATTTTAAAATTTTGATTTTTTTTTTTCTATTGGAATAGACATTTTCAAATAACTTTTAACTGACAATTACCTTTTAATTTTGTCATTACCCCTTTAATTTTAATATTTTCGGCATGCGCACTCGAAATTTGGCTAGGGGCTCTAAATATAATTCAATTAATAGAGGAAGCGGCTATTCAGCATCGCGTGATAATATCTCTATTGATCTTCAAAGTACTCCAAAATCTAAAGTTGTCCACTCACCTTCTAATAAAACAGCAATAGCTACACAGGTAGAAAGGGCCTAGAGCTCATCTAGCTTAGCTTCCACAGACTTTTTTCACGACACAGTTGCAATGGTTAACCAAAATTCAGCTTCACAACCTCAACTAGCAATGGTTTTTGCTATTTAATTCGGAACCTCGTGACGTAAATGATTTTCGAGACATTGCCCGGAGGGCAGAAAAGGTTCTACGGGACACGAAATTTCAGACACCTAATGTAGGGGCTCCCTTAAACCCCGGATTTGAGCTAAGTAATAATAACGACATTTTGTGCATTGAGAATGCAACGACAAAAAGATCTTGTAGAGAGATCTTTACACAAACCCCTGATGGGAAGCAATTAATTAGTAGTTTTGGTGAAAAAAATTTCACTGTAGACAAATCAAATCAAACAGATAGCTATTACCCTTTCGTTGATTTCGTGGATAACCCTGTAAGACCTGAACGGCAAATGAAAAGAAACCCTAACTTGGCGATAATGAAGTGTAGAATTCGTTTTAGGAAGCGCAAATATTATCGTAAGCTCTTAGAATCCACGATTTTAAACGGATCTGATGATAGGCCATTCGCTAAAGTAGGGGTATTTAATGACACTTTATTAGGACTGCTTGATTCAGGGGCAAATGTATCTGTACTGGGCAAAGGCTGCTTGGAATTTTTAGAGAAAAACAATCTTACTTACACCCCAATTACCTCGTCAGTTCGTACTGCAAATGGTACCAAACAAAACGTTATAGGGTTCTGTAATATCCCTATAGTTTTCAAGAGCGTGACAAAATACATTAAATTTTATTTAGTTCCGTCCCTATCTCAGTATGCATATTTTTGGCGTGATTTTGCACTGGCCCCGGATATAATTCCGTCTAGTATGATAAATGTATCAGAAATATTAAACGATTCAAGTTTTGGACTTATTTTGCAAAAAAAATTCCCCTCGTATGAGAAGCTAGGTCTGGGTAGTACGGATTTATTGCGGCACCACATTGATACGGCTGATGCAGTACCAATTAAATGCAAGCACTATCCTCTATCTCCACCTAGACAGGAGGAAGCCTATCAGGAAATCGATAGATTACTTAAATTAGGGGTTATTGAGGAACCAAATTCACCCTGGTGCTCTGCAGCCGTTTTAGTCAGGAAACCCGGAAAAGTGAGACTATGCATTGACTCAAGGAAACTCAATGAGGTAACTAAGAAAGATTCGTACCCATTGCCTCATATTAATGGTCTGCTTAGTAGGCTCAAGGACACATTTTACATCAGCGGAATTGACCTCAAAGATGCGTTTTTACAGATTAAATTGACAGATTCTTCTAAGGAAAAAACAGCCTTCGCTATACCCGGCAAACCGTTGTATCACTATAAATACATGCCTTTCGGATTATGTAACGGGCCTCAGACCATGAGCCGACTTATTGACAAAGTCATTCCTTCCCGGTTACGCGAAAATGTATTTGTATACCTAGACGACCTACTGGTTTGTAGTTCCGATTTTCAAACGCCTAAGATCTGCAAAATTAACTATTAATGTAAGTAATAGCAAGTTCTGTCAAAGAGAAATCCGATACTTAGGAATCATAGTAGGGAATGGATGTTTGAAAGTAGACCCTGTTAAAGTAGAATCAATTGAAAAATTCCCTTTGCCCAAGACTTTGAGGCAGGTACGCAGATTCATTGGTATGGCGAACTGGTACCGCTCCTTTATAAACAACTTTGCTGATCTTGCAGGACCTTTAACAGACTGTTTAAAAAAATCAAAAGGAAAGTTTTTACTGACAGATGAGGCAAAACTATCATTTGAAAAGTTAAAGGTCGCTCTCTCAACTGCACCAGTTTAAGCCCAACCTGATTTTGAGAGCGAATTTGTCATTCAATGCGACGCATCCAAAGTCGGTGTAGGTGGCGTATTTTTTCAATACGATGATAGGGGACACGAACATCCGATAGCTTATGTATCACAAAAGCTAAATAAATCTCAAAGGAATTACACAATAACTGAACCGGAATGTCTGGCGGTAGTTGTTAGTGTTAACAGATTTCGGCCGTATATAGAGGGATTACGTTTCCGTATTATTACAGACTGTGGGCTAGACTTTCTTCCTAGCCTGACAGATGAGGCAAAACTATCATTTGAAAAGTTAAAGGTCGCTCTCTCAACTGCACCAGTTTTAGCCCAACCTGATTTTGAGAGCGAATTTGTCATTCAATGCGACGCTGCCAAAGTCGGTGTAGGTGGCGTATTTTTTCAATACGATGATAGGGGCCACGAACATCCGATAGCTTATGTATCACAAAAGCTAAATAAATCTCAAAGGAATTACACAATAACTGAACCGGAATGTCTGGCGGTAGTTGTTAGTGTTAACAGATTTCGGCCGTATATCGAGGGATTACGATTCCGTATTATTACAGACTGTGGGCTAGACTTTCTTCCTAGCCTCTGAATATTGTGAAGTAATAAAAATCACGGTAGGTCTTTATTTTCAATTCTTACAAAAAAGGTTTTATTAAGCTTCTTGCTTCTTGTGTTGTGCGATTAAGACTAAAAAAACTTTAACAATTGTAGATTCGTAGTAACCAAAAAAGACTCAAATAAAAAACAATCTCAAGAGACAATTATAGCAAAAAAAAAAAGTAAAAGAAACCTTGAGAATTACTCTACACTTAGAGAAAAGGAAATACAAGTTCAAAAAACAAAATTCGAAATTAAAGAAAATTACAAAATTAAAGATTTAAGAAATAAAATAAGAAGAAAAAAAATAAATAAATAAAAATTAAAGCAGAATAAAGATAATTAGAAAAATAAAATAATATAAAGTCTGAAGTCTGAAGTCGCTTCAACATGCTTCCCCGACGCATGGCAAGAGCACCCCCTCCACACAACAGATATGATCCAGCCAAAACTGCCGAGGGGTCCTTGTGGTGAGGTTTAGCAAGAACATTCTTTCCCACTTCTGGGTGCAACAGAGTTTGGAGAAGGGCGTTGCAGGGTTGCCCGTTGACCGTCACTGAACATCGATTGGCCGAGGTACACTCGTCTCGGGCATGATCATAGGCGCTGCAATCTAGGCAGAAGCTTTTTCCGCTGGCCATCGTAGCTCAACACTGAGCTCTTTAAACCCCTTACAGTACCGCAGAGGGTGGTTGAAGTAGCAAATGTGGCAGCGTGGTCGCTTCTTCATCTGTATTAGTAGTAAAAGAAAAGAAAGAAGTATATACAGTGTTAAAAAAATACCTAATGCGACTGAGTTTTCTAATTTTCTATTTTTGTTAAGGAATTTGGTAGATGATTTGGTAGGTTGTGGTGGGAGTTTACTTTCAGTATTGTTTATCGGTAGCAAACATAGTGTTACAACTGGGCGTATAATTTTACCCTTCTTTGTGATTACTTCAGCAACTCGTACTTTGCTGTCTCGACCATAGATGACGCTGTTAACGCGACCCATGAGCCACTCGGTAGGTCTTCTTTGACTATAACAATAGCGTTTGGTTTTAAGTTGTCGCGTTCCTTTTGCCATTTAAAACGGCGTTGAAGCTCGGTTATATATTCAGACTTCCACCGTCGAGCAAAAATATGTTGTAGCGCTTTTAATCTTTCCCAGCGTTTTAGGAATGGCACGTCTTCGAGCGGTGGTTCTGCGGGTGCTTCTGGTAGTGCTGTAATTGGAGCTCCTCGAAGTAAATGTCCTGGGGTCAGTGGCAGTACCTCATTCGGATTATCAGTAAGAGGCGATAGAGGTCGCGAATTCAAAATGGCTTCGATACGAACTAAAAGCGTACTGAATTCTTCGAAGGTGAAGGATAGGTTGTTGGTAACTTTCTTCAGGTGAGACTTCATGCTCTTTACTGCGGCCTCCCAGATGCCACCCATATGAGGTGCATATGGCGGTATAAAAGACCAGGTAACGCCCAATGTCGAGTACTTTTCGATTACAGTTTTTTCAGTAGATTTTAAAAACTCGTAGTGGTTTTTTAGAAGAGCGTAGCTTGCACCGACGAAGTTTCGACCGTTGTCGGAGAACATGGTCTTAGGGAGCCCTCTCCGCCCGGTAAATCGGTGAAAGCAGGCTAAAAAGACATCGGTTGAGAGGTCTGAACAGACTTCTAAATGGACGGCTCGAGTAGAGATGCATACGAACACAGCAGCATAACTTTTGAGGACCTTGGCATTTCTCACCGTAGAGGATTTAATGCTAAATGGACCAGCGAAATCGAATCCGGTATATGTGAAGGGCAGGGAAAAGTTCACACGTTCTGGGGGGGAGTGCGGCCATGATCTGGCGCTGGACCTTATGCTTACAAGATTTTTTAATCTTGGGATGTAGAATCCCTGGCGATTCGCACGTAGCATTATATGGTGCTCAGAGTGAAGCAGAATGCGATGCGTGAAATTGACTAAAAGCCTTGCGAAGTGTGACCGTTCTGGCACAATAACGGGATGACGTTCCTCGCAACTTAAACCTGAGTTAATAAGTCTGCCGCCAACTCGTAAAAGGTCATCCTTATCAATAAACGGATTTAAGTTAAGCAATCTGCTTTTGCCGCTTAACGGTCTCTTTTCCCTGAGACAATCGTATTCACGGTAGAAGTACCTCTTTTGAGCGATTGAGATGAGTCGAGTCTTCATTGAACTAACTTCTTTAGCTGTAATAAAGTTTTCGGTTGAAAATGGTTTCATGAGAACTCGGTTGACAAATCTAAGTCGATAACAAAGAACTCGCAACGCCCTTGGGAAAGATAAAAATTCTTCTAGTACATCTGTGCAATTTACGTCAAGGTGAAAGTTGATAATATACCTTTTCGTCTCCAGATCGACTGGATCAAACGTCCGAGGAATTGGCCACAATGGTGTGGGAAAGTGTAGCCAGGTGGGCCCATGCCACCAGAGTTGATTGTCCGCAAGTTCCTGCGGAGAGCAGCCTCGCGTGCCCATATCTGCAGGATTTTCATCAGTTTTTACATGTTTCCAGTGTTGAGTGCTGGCGACGCTGATGATTTGAGTCACACGATTGGCGACAAACGTTTTTGACGTAGAAGGAGGTTTTTGCAACCAACCCAGTACTATGGACGAGTCTGTCCACAAAAATAATTCATAGGAAAACTGACAATTCGTGATTATACTACGGATGAGCTTAGTCAGCAATAAAGCTCCGCACAAATCGAGTTTCGGAACGGTAGTCCGCTTAATCGGGGCCACTTTCGTTTTTGCAATTAGCAAATGGCTACTTATTTGGCCTTCTAAATTTTCTGTTTGAATGTATACCGAACCACAATATGCCTTCTCTGAGGCGTCAAAGAAGCCATGTATCTGAATTTTGTATCCCGGAGAAAAATCTACCAATCTGGGTATTTTAATTGTCGAAAGAAATGGCAAGTTTTTCCAAAATAAATTCCATTTCACAAGTATGTGTGGAGGTACCCCTTCGTCCCAATCGGACTTTGCTTCGCATAATTCTTGCATCAAAGTTTTAGCAATAATGACGACTGGACCTAACCAATCTAGGGGGTCAAATAATCTCGCTATTACCGACAAGATTTTTCGTTTCGTAGCAGATGGGGTAATTTCAATTGGCTCGACAGCATAGTAAAATATATCCGCTAACGCATTCCAGCGAATTCCCAAAGTTTTTATTAGGCTGGAGTCAGCGAACTTCAAAAAATCTTCGTCTAGAAGATCCTCCCGGGGCAAACTTTCTAGTAGTAATTGGTCGTTTGCTGCCATCTTCTTAAGGGGAAAACCAGCAGATTTCAAAGCTTTAATAAGCTCCCCTTGCTTCAGCTTGGCTTCATCCAGTGTGTCCCCCGGATAGTATGTCATCAACGTAGACCTCGTTTTTCAAAATAATCGATGCTTTGGGGTACAAGTAACTGCAATCATGACCTAGCTCAAGTAGAGTCCTTATCGCCAAAAAGGGGGCGCAATTTACGCCGATCGTAACAGTTTTAAGCTAAAATGAATTCACATATCCCTCAGCTTGGTTACGGAATAAGATCTGTTGATATGGGCGATCTGCTTCATGCATCAAAATCTGCCTATACATCTTCTGTATGTCTCCAGTGAATACGTATTTGTAATTCCGCCATCGTAAAACGAGCTGCATTAGATCCGTTTGAAGAGTAGGACCCTGGTAGAGCACGTCGTTTAATAAAAATCTACTTCCTGTCTTCTTTGAGGCATTAAATACTACTCGAACTTTTGTTGTTTTGCTTCGGGCTTGATGACCGCGTGGTGGGGTAGATAGAACGACTCCAATTTTTCTGCTTTGGGTTCAAAATGTACAACGGGGTCCATGTGATCCAAGTCGAGGTATTCTTGAAGAACTTCAGTGTACTGCGCTTTCAAATCTGGGGTTTTATCGAGCATTTTCTCCGTTCTGTGGTACTGCGCAAGAGCCAGATTTCGGGAGGGGCCTAGAAAAATCTCTTTCGTAAATTGTTCCTTAAACGGTAGTCGCAGCACGTAACGTCCATCAGATTGTCGCGTTGTGGTACGTTTGAAATAGTTTTCGCAATAGATGTCGCTTTCAGACTGAAAATCTGGTTTTTCCGCCTCTTCTATCTCCCAAAACTTCTTAAGCTGTTCATGAAGGGCCAGATCGCTGCAAGGCGAAACAAAAGTATGAACCGATTGAACTTTAGTCTCTGGCTCAGGGCCTAGCAAATACCATCCGAAGTGGGACTCTCGAGCTTCAAGATTATTGCCAATATTCATTTTTACGCCGCTCAAATTTATAAAAGGCAAGTAATCACTACCAATAATCATTTCGATTGCCGCAGGTTTGTAGAAATAGGGATCTGCCCGCTTTAAACCTTTTATATCCTCTAAATTTTGGATTGGAATCGGCCGTGAATGCATAAAATGTGCCAACGTTGGTACCACGATCGCTCGAATTTTAATTTTAAAATCGGATATTCAAGATTTAACTGTGACATAGCACCTTCCTTTAGAACTTCCTACCACTGTTTCACCGAATCCTGATATTTCGCTATGATGGTGTTCTAGCGGTATGGCTAAATTCTGTTGAACACGGCTAAGGATAAAACTTCTATTCGACCATGTATCAATTAGTGCTCGGACAGTAAATTTTTTGCCCAAATGTTCTACCTGAAACAAAACTGACTCTTTCCCATTGATATCAGAAGTGGCAGGTCGTCCTCATTGAGAACTTGACGCTCTTGTGTTGTTAAGGGTGCCTGACCCAGATGGCCTTTCGTCGTCCTGAACCCCCTTCAAACGTTTGGATTTCGACCGCAGGTAACTTAAGCGACGACTGACGCACGGCTGGACCTTGCTGTTCTGGAGCCTTAGCTTTAAACATTTCCATTATTTTAGCCTTGATAATTTGGTACTGCTCACACGCATCTTCGTATTTCACAGTAATTTCATCTGTAAAATCTTCTTCTTCCTTCACTTTTTCATAGCCTGTGCTGAATTCTTCAAAATTTGCCACCATTTTCAGCCATCTTCTTTCCAATTCAGACTGCTTTACCTCTAAAAATGAAGTCGTCAATGCTTCTGGAGAGATCTTTTCAAAAGTAGAACAGAAAAACACCACTTGGCGAATGTCGTATTTACATGTTCTTTCAGAGACCATTTTTAAAATTTTAGATCAAAAGCCTTAAATATTTTTTACCTCACCGAATTTTCTCGAGCAGCAATTAGACTTTCAAGTCTAAATCGTGTAGATATTCAACCTCTTATTGTATGTTCTAATATTCGCGAAGAATGTGAGCGTGTCGAATGAAAAAAACCGCCTTAAAAGTTCGCCCAAATTTTCCAAATAAATAATCGTATAAAAACTACCAAAATTTTTCTTAGGTGATTAGGTGAAAATTTTTCTTATTTTAAAAAATTTATCCACAAAAACTTATTTTACTCAGACTTCGTAAAATGTATTAAAACCTCTACTCATAAAATTCCCAATATTATATTATTAAAATTGTGCTTTAAATTAAATTTTCCAAAAATTACACACTCTTTTCTTCAAACAATTTTTCCAAAGTAATTCGAACGCACTTCACGAAAACTTTCGAACAGGTATTTTATGAGCATTCAATTATTCCCCTTGGCAATGCATTAAATCGTGTACCACATGAGGGGCCACCGTGTAAATTTTTCTTAAAAAGTAACCTCTTTTCGGTTCACCCTTTTTCTTCCATTGATGTCATTGTGCATTCAATGGTAATGCTATTTTTAAAAATTTGTGCACCACTTGAAAGGTCACCGTGTAAAATATTTTTACTACAAAATTAATGTTTTATCATAATTTTTTTTATAAATATGAAATATGCAATTTTAACCGCTCATGCCAAATCACTGTGTTGTTTTTTTTTTAATTTAAATTTCCCGTACCAAATTCTTCACAAAAATATATAATTATTTGAATTCCACACACTCACCCTTATACAGCTTTTTATTTGCAATGTTGTTGTTCTTCTTCTTCTGTGTTTTTTTCTCCTATGCACTTTAAGTATTCTTGTAGAAATTCAAAGGTTGTTTTATTGTTTTTAAACACACTTTATATTTTAATATTTTTCCGTGTTTTTTTCCTTTTTGTTTGTTTTTAAACACACTGGCTCCTTTTTATTTTATCAATTTATTTTTCTTTCAATATTTTTCACACTATACTTTTTACTTTAACTTGCTCAGCGCGCCTTTAACTTGTGAAGTTGTTGGCAAAAAATCAATTGTACATAACAAAATTAGGGAAACTGGTGGAATTGAAACACTTGTTAATAGGTCTGTCTGGGTACTTTTCCAGTAGCAAATACTCAGTAAATTTTTTTTGGAGAGTAAGACAAATTTTACTCTTTCGGCTGAGAATATCTCAAAAAGTACGCAGACAGTATCCAGTGAAATCTTGCAAGAAAACAGCTGATCGGTGTGTAAACAATTGAAATAACAAACGTGAGCCAAGATAGCGTTGAAGAAATAGCGTCTAATTTGGGAATTTAAAAACCGGGAAACCAAAATACCCAAATAATGGGTATTTACAGTATAAGCAAAACGTTAGCGTCGAATTTAGGAATTTAAAATTGGGAAGTACAAATATAGGAACAAATCTAGTTTACCGACGCAGCTCCAAATAAAAAAAAAGTACCCAGGGTGATGGAAAATGGAAAAATAAGAAGAAAAAATTAAATAAAAAAGTTGGCGCAAACGCTTAGTTTTCGAGTTATGGACGTTTAAAGTTTTCATATAAATATGTGATTTTGCAGAACATTTCCAAATGTATATGGCTAATATTGGTATCATTGCAAAGCGTTTCACTAGATCTTTCTGGACATACAGAAGACATACAGTTGCAAAATCTTACCAGAGGAAATTTCTCCAGTAACATTTTGCAAGTTCTCTAACCTTCAACTGTCAAAAAATTCTCTTTTTGGCTCTCACGCTGTAAGAGATTTGGAGTACGCAGACAACATTTTGCAAGATTTTGCGACATTTTGTACAAAATTATGCAAAATATGTGTACGCAGACAGACCTAATGAGTGTGACGAGTATGGCAATTATATTTAACGGCAGTGCGCATGTCTTAAAAAAAACTCAGTTGTTTTTTCTTATTTACCAGTGTTGGTACTTTTTATCAGTGTTGACACGTTAGGGATTTTTTATATCAGTGATGGCTTTTTATTAAATTTGAAGGTTATGTTCGATACCTTGTTTGAATATGGTTATGCAGTAATTTTAATCAATTTTTTAAGCACTTTAATTAATTTAAAAACACAATCGCACTAGATATAATTCAAACACCGTACTTACGCAATCTATTCCTTTTGATGATAATTAATGATTACCTTGCTGATTTTTTCTCTTGAAAATCAATCGCCGGTAGACTTTTCTTCGCTCTTGGAATGCTTATAGAGATTGGGAGTTTTCTTCTTCGTCGGAACGGGATACACCAAAGATTTTTCTGCAAGCAGCCCTCTTGACTGTGGTTGATGTCGTCGTTGTTGCGGTAGAACAATTATTGACGACAGTTCAAATGTGCCTTAGTTATTACGACAGAACAACTGTTGAAGACACTTTGTGGACAGATTTTCTACTGGTTCATTCAATCCTAGCTCTTCTAGGATTTTTTCGAAGGACCAAAATGTGGGCTAGACTTTCTTCCTAACCTCTGAATATTGTGAAGTAATAAAAAACATGGTTGGTTTTTATTTTCAATTCTTTCAATAAAGGTTTTATTAAGCTTCTTGTGTTGTGCGATTAAGACTAAAAAAAACTTTAACAATTGAAGGTTCGTAGTAACCAAAAAAGACTCAAACAAAAAACAATCTCAAGAGGCAATTATAGCAAAAAAAAAAAAAAAATAAAAGAAACCTTGAGAATTACTCTTCACTTAGAGAAAAGGAAATACAAGTTCAAAAAACAAAATTCTAAATTAAAGAAAATTACAAAATTAAAGATTTAAGAAATAAAATAAGAAGAATTAGAAAAATAAAATAAAATAAAGTCTGAAGTCGCTTCAACACAGGCCATTCTTCTTTAAAGTGGCTCATGTCACAGAAGGATCTAAGCGGGCGTTTGGCACGATGGAGTCTCAAACTGCAGCGTTATACGTTTGGTATAGAGCTCAGAAAAGGATCGTTAAATGTCGTACCGGATTGTCTCTCAAGGATGGACGTTGATGACCTTGCTGTAAGCAACTTGCCCTTCGATATTGATCCCTTGTCGCCCGAATTTAATGGGGAAGAATATCAACAACTCAGACTAAGCGTGTTAAAAAACAAGGAGGTATTGTCAGATCTGTGTACTGTAATGTAACTGTAATGTAACATATGGATAAATAATCTAAGCTGGGTAATAATAAAACTATAAATATCCAAGCACAAAATTTAGATGGTAACTTGTATTATATTATTATAATTCATATAAACATTGTACTTTACAAATTAATAGTTGAAATCCCCTGTTTAATTTTATATATTTTTTTTATTTTTTTTTTTTTTTTACTAAAGGATGCAAAGCAAAAAAAAAAAACAAAAGATATTGAAAACCAGCAATAAAACATGTACTTATGTACGATGGTAAAACTGTAACTTAGGTTTCATCATCAGTTACCAAGAATCCAAGGAAAAATTTAATGGGAAAAAAAAATGTTAAATATTTTGTTTTTTTTCTTCAAAATTTTGTTTTTGGGTTTGTACATGTTTCGCCCATAGTGCGAAGTTAAAAAAATAGCAAAGAAAAGCAAAGGGAATAAAAGTAAGCAAAGTTCAATGAACTTTGTAGGATCAGCTGATCTTCGAATGTAAGTTTGTGTGATTATGATTAAAAGGTTGGACGCAAAAGTAGGTCACGACAGGTTGTAAACTAAATAAGTAGGTTACAACATGTCGTATCGAGTTTTTTTTCTCTTCTCCCGATTTTTTCATGTGCTTTGGTTTTTTCTTTTTTTGTTTTTTTTTTTTTGCTGTTTTAGTTATTTTATTTTTTTATGTTTAGGGTTTTTTTTTTTTTTTTTTTTTTTTTTTGTTAATGAGGTAAAATTAAGTATAGTTGAGGTTTTATTAATGCAAAAATAAATATATGTATATAAGTATATAAAATGTTGTTATATGTTCATTTTCTTCACTCACCAATCGACAATTCTGCAGAAGGCCTTCTCCGAACTCGATGTTTGCTATACAGTGGGTAAATGTTGACATGAGTCAGAATTATTTTTGCATAATTTTGGACTTAACGAGTTTCCAATAACTTTAGTATATTTGATTTTCTGTCTTTATAATTAAGATTCTAACTTATCGAATATTGATTTTAGGTATTGTGAAGGGATGTTGTTCCTTAGCATTTAAGAAACTTAATATCGTCAATTTATATTAGTATTAATTTACATTGGTTTTATCTTTTAAGAAAACATTTAAGCAAATAAGCTATAGTAACATTCCAAGCAAAATTTGCTTGTTTGATACATTGGCACTTGATGACAAAACTGAAATTTTGATAGTGAATGTAGTAGCCTATTATTTATTTTCCTTTTCCCTTTTTTTTTCCCCGCGGGTTTTCTGTAATTGGCAATAACTGCTACACTGATAACCGATGTGTTGAGGTTCAGAAATATAATCCTCTATATTAAGTAGATTCTAGTACACCCTCATTTACATTAGCTTGTTCTATTGTGTAGTTTATGATAGTAGTTGGGAACAGTTCTTGCCAGCAAGGTGCCGTTGGTGACGTTTAGGGTTGAAGGGAATGCCAGGGAATATTACCAGAGTAAACCGGGATGGAGTTGGTGACACAGAAATATGTTTCCGTTAAAATAATTTCTTCGTTTATGCTTCGTCGAATTTTCATGTGCTTTGGTTTTTTCTTTTTTTGTTTTTTTTTTTTTGCTGTTTTAGTTATTTTATTTTTTTATGTTTAGGGTTTTTTTTTTTTTTTTTTTTTTTTTTTGTTAATGAGGTAAAATTAAGTATAGTTGAGGTTTTATTAATGCAAAAATAAATATATGTATATAAGTATATAAAATGTTGTTATATGTTCATTTTCTTCACTCACCAATCGACAATTCTGCAGAAGGCCTTCTCCGAACTCGATGTTTGCTATACAGTGGGTAAATGTTGACATGAGTCAGAATTATTTTTGCATAATTTTGGACTTAACGAGTTTCCAATAACTTTAGTATATTTGATTTTCTGTCTTTATAATTAAGATTCTAACTTATCGAATATTGATTTTAGGTATTGTGAAGGGATGTTGTTCCTTAGCATTTAAGAAACTTAATATCGTCAATTTATATTAGTATTAATTTACATTGGTTTTATCTTTTAAGAAAACATTTAAGCAAATAAGCTATAGTAACATTCCAAGCAAAATTTGCTTGTTTGATACATTGGCACTTGATGACAAAACTGAAATTTTGATAGTGAATGTAGTAGCCTATTATTTATTTTCCTTTTCCCTTTTTTTTTCCCCGCGGGTTTTCTGTAATTGGCAATAACTGCTACACTGATAACCGATGTGTTGAGGTTCAGAAATATAATCCTCTATATTAAGTAGATTCTAGTACACCCTCATTTACATTAGCTTGTTCTATTGTGTAGTTTATGATAGTAGTTGGGAACAGTTCTTGCCAGCAAGGTGCCGTTGGTGACGTTTAGGGTTGAAGGGAATGCCAGGGAATATTACCAGAGTAAACCGGGATGGAGTTGGTGACACAGAAATATGTTTCCGTTAAAATAATTTCTTCGTTTATGCTTCGTCGAATTTTCCCGGAGTGCCAAGCACTGTACTCAATTTGGGGTCATCCCCAGAACCTGTCGCCTGTACAAAAATTTGTGTTATGGGTTAAACATCGGACCCACTTATCTGACGATAGAGTTTATGTGCCACCACTTCTTCCTGATTTCAAGTAAAATTTGTTGAAAATAAAAGTTTGAAATTCAGTAACTTAAAATTTACCTGGAGTTCAAACAATTTGGTAAGATGATGCACAAAATTTAACACAATCTTAAAATTAGAGTGACGATGCACAAACGATTTTCAGATTTCGTCTGATACTTCGCTTATTAAACTTGTTGATTCAGAGACTCACCGGAAAAAGGATATATGTACAATGTGCATGTCAAAAGAAACTTTTTCTCCGTACTCTTGTCAGAAAATGATATTTGAATTGTCATTAAAGTGACATATACTTTAAAGTTGCCATATTGTTGCAATAAGGCATCTCAATCCTCTTCGTACTTCGACTCTTCTCAGTCCTCAGACAGTTCATTACCTAACTAAATTGTCTCATTAATTAATATGTGGGCACTTAATTTTAAAGTCCACTGTCAAAAGTTTATTTAGTAACTCTTAGAAAATAGTGCACTTTATTAGAGAAAATAGTATATAGAAAATAAATTATCATTTTAACTCCGACTGCCTGAAACTATCACAAAACTCTTATACTCTGGTTTGTATGCCGGTTGATTATTATGTATGTACCTGTGTTGCGAACGAAGTAAAACAAAACATATGGTCATAAAGACCAAAATGTATATTTTAAAGAGGTTATGAGTTGTTATATTGTCGATAAAGTTTCATTTCTTTTTTTGTAGTAAATTTATTTAGACAAATTACATCTTTCAAATAGCTACCAAAACCTAAGGAAATTCGAATGAATAAGAATTCCATAGAGACAAAAATTCATATCGGGTAAAAATATAAAACGGACATACCAAACAAGCTGCCAGCCCTATAGCTCTATAGTACAAGTAAGTGGAAGGTCACAAGGCTCCCATTACAAAACTAGATATTTTTCTACATTTATGCTGAAAAATAGCTTGAGGAAGGGAGCTAAGGCCGAATGTCCTTACCGTGGTATGTACCCATAAGTTTCCCCTGAAGATCCTCTAATATATAATAATGATTTGCCAGCTTTTCACGAATTCTTGCCTTAACAAAAAGTGGTGAAAGCTTGGCGTTAAAATTCTTTTCATTACAGCTTTGCGCGAAATTACGTCGGAAAACCTCTTGGTTTATGTTAAAGGTTTGAGGTCGGGTTCTTAAGTTATAAGATTTGTAGTTTCTGTCATAAGCTTCTTTTATATGTTTCTTCAGATTGTTTCTAATAAGATGAAGGTGATCATCGCGAGATACTTTGGCAGAGGGTTCCTCTAACAGTGTAAGTTTCCGAAGCAGTTCATATGTCGAAGCATGTGTTATCATGTCGAAGCCAAAGACTGCACGATACGGGGAAATATTTATGGCCTGATGACAAGAGTTGCGGAGCGCACAGCTAATAGCACTAAGCTGTTCGTCCCACAGTCGATGGTCATTTTCCAGGTACGCTCGAATTCCAGCAATAAGTGATCGGTTTACTCTTTCGGACGCATTGGATTGGGGGGAGTAGTATGCAGTATATACATGCTTTATGCCATATTTCGTGAAAAATGCGTTGATATCATTGGCCTTAAACTGACTACCGTTATCACTGACTATGACCTCGGGAACACCATAAGTATGGAATATAGTTTGTTCCAAATACTGTTGAATATTAGCGGAGGTAAATTTTTTCAGAGGACATAGCCAGTGAAATTTTGTAAGGTGATCCAGCACAATCAACAGTCCAATATGACCGTTTTTACTTCTGGGGTACGGTCCCAATAAATCAATATACATTCTCTGGAATGGCCTATCGGAGGTTACTAGATTACCCATGGGTGGTTTCATTATAAAGTTAGGTGCCTTGGTAGATTTACATACATCGCAATTTCGAATATAATTTCGCACATCTCTGATCATACCTGGCCAATATAAGTTGCGTCTCAACAATTCCAAAGTTTTTATAATTCCTCCATGGGCAGCGGTTGGGGTGTTATGTACTCTACCTATTGCGTCGTTACGAAGTTCGTTAGGGACCCACAGCTTCCATGACGTATTTTCTTGTTCCTCCTGGCCGGTATAGTGTTCAGTGCGTATGTACACATACTTATCATCTACTTTTACGTCAGGATACTTAGACTGATTTTGAAATATCTTTTTTTTTAAATGCTTGTATTCTTCATCATCAAAGTAAGGGGAATTTAAGTCGATTTCGGGATCAAGAATTTCCAGCGAGTCCACTGTCTGTACTGGTATTCTGGATAAAGCGTCTGGTACTATGTTTTCTTTTCCCTTTCTATGACTGATTGTAAATTTATAAGATTGGAGCTTGAAGACCCAACGTGCTAGTCGTCCACTTAAATCAGGTTGCTTCATAAGCCAAAGTAAGCTGGAATGGTCTGTCACAACTTCAAACTCCTGCATTTCCAAATAACATCGGAACTTCTTGATGGCTTCTAATGCCGCCAGACATTCTCGCTCGGTGACGGAGTAATTACGCTGCGCTGCATTAAGCTTCTTACTCATGGATGCAATAGGTTTTTCTTCACCCTGATCATCCAATTGCACCAGAACTGCGCCTACGCCATAGTCACTTGCGTCACATTGCAGGAAAAACTTCTTCGAAAAGTTCGGATTGGATAATACAGGGGCCGATGTAAGCAGTGATTTTATTTTCTCAAAGGCCTTTTGAGCCTCAGGTGTCCAACAAAATTTTTTCTTTGTGGACAAAACATCCGTAATAGGGCACACTTCCGAAGAAAAATTTTCGATGAATCTGCGATACCATCCCGCCAATCCAAGAAATCCTCTCACTTGTTTTAAGTTTTTAGGAACTGGCCAATTGACAATCGCACTAATCTTTTCAGGATCGGTAGTGATACCCCCGTCTCCGATAACATAACCTAAATAGTTCACCTTGGTCACACAGAATTTGCTCTTATCCACATTCAACGTTAAGTTCGCCTTGCGAAACTCGGAAGCGATTCTCACTAAAACCTCCAAATGAGACTCAAAGTTCTCCGAAACGATTACAAGGTCATCAAGGTACCCAAAAACGCTATTTTTCAAATCCGTCGGAATAATCTCATCGATAAGCCTACACATTGTTTGTGGCGCATTACATAGCCCGAAGGGCATTACCACAAATTGGTATAAGGGTCTACCGGGAACAGTAAACGCCGTTAAGGGTTTAGAAGCTTCATCCAAACTTATTTGCCAATAGGCGTCTTTAAGGTCTAACTTAGAAATTAAATTTGCTCTTGGAAGTCTTGAAAAAATTCCACCTATATTAGGCAGCGGGTATGCATCCTTTTTAGTTACATGATTCAATTTCCGGGCATCAAGGCATAAACGCACTTTATTGGGTTTAACTACTAATCGCATAGGCGAGCTCCAGGGGGATGTAGATGATTCAATCACCCCAAGAGCTAGCATCCGGTATATTTCGCCAAACATCAGCTTCTCTACGGCGGGTGATACCGGGTAAAATCTTTGCTTGATAGGACACGCCTTACCCACATCTATCTTGTGTTCAATTAATTTCGTCCGCCCTAAACCGTGTTTGGAAAAATTGGGAAATAAACTTTTTATTGACTCTAACTGTTTTCGTTGTTCTGAACTCAAGGGATACAAATTTTCATCAGAGGGAATAGAATTTTGTGGAAAATCGTTTAAAACGTCCGATAGAGTGTTAAAATTTGATGGGACTTTACCAGAGCCATCTAAGGCCAGGACGTTTGTAGATTTGATGAATTCCGGGCATATGTCAAAAGATTTCCAAAAATCCAGTCCTAAAATAAGGCGCTGAGAAATGGATGGTATTATGAACAACTTTAAAGTTCTCGTGATATCTTTAAAAGAAATATCTACGTCTAGCCAACCTAGAACCATCTGTAATTTACCGTCCGCAGTCTTCACGCTTAATTTGCACTTGTGAAAGTTTGAGTATTTTGCAAAATCTTGTTGAGCCAGATCTGCTCCAATACAACTTATATTCGCCCCACTTTCCAGCAGTCCAAATTCCCTAATATTTAAAAAAGTAACTTGTGCATAATATCTCATATCGTCTGAATTAGAGATTATAGTGGATACCAAAAATTTTTTGCAAAGTTTTTTATTTCTGAAAAATCTCCTCAACCGTAAGGTCGCTCGTTTAGTAGTCTTTTCTACAGATATAGAAACAGAAGAAATGTTAAAGATTTGAGCTCGCCTTTCTTGATACAATTGCAATCGTTTGTGATATGGTAACCGCGGGTAAATAATTTTAGATATTTGCTGCGAAGAGTTGAAGTTTATTTCTTCAGTAGGGACAAAATTTTCATTATTTCCCATTTCACGTGTAAGTATTTTAATTTTTCCACAGTCAGGCTTATCGTTAAATCTGGTAAGTTTGCCAAGGTTATTATCTGGTATATAGATCCTAGGAGCAAGATTCGCATTTGAACCTACCTGGCCTCTTTCGGAAACGGAGGTTTCCAGTTTTTTGAATAAGAAGAGTTTTTTGCAGCGCACCTTGTACAATTAGGTTTATAAACCTGCTTGCCACCACAGCCGTAGCAAAAAATAGTACGATTTTCAAGGCAATCTTGCCAATGGTGACCAGTATTGTCACAGTTCCAGCACTTTCCAGTAAATTCTACATTCTGTAATGCATTGACTGACATTTCCTCAGAGCCCTGACCATCTTCGTTGATAAAATCGGACGATAGATCAGCTATACGTCTTGGGAAGTTGGGGTTGGGCAATCTACTGACAATATTTTTACGAACATGCTCCTCAGCTAGAAAATTTTCGCATCTGCACTAGCTTTCTTAAATGGGGTATAGAATGAATAGGAACATATAAAAGATCTTGCCGAACGTCTGGGCGGAGATTTCTGGCCAAAATTTCAATCAGCTCCAGTTCTGACATCGGGGTTGGAAGTTTATCCGTTATTACAGACACGGCTTCAAAGAAGGAATCAAAAGTCTCCCCCGTTCTCTGTTTTCTATTCCTTACCTCTTCCCTAATGTCAAATGAGGACTTAAACTCTCGATATTGACATCTAATTGCTTCGCAAAAATCGTTCCATTCAATACCAGTTACTCTTTTGTGGTAACGCCAAAACCATTCTCTAGCATTGCCCGTTAATAATATATGTAAATTACGACACACAATAGAAAAGTCGCCGTTAAAATAATCCCTGGTTAACGTTCGAATTCGATATAAGAACTCTTCGATGTTTAACCCATTAGATGTTCCGTCGAATTTAACATTCCAGTTCTGAATAATCAACGAAATTTTGTCAGCATTTAGCGTGCTATGAAAGGAATGTCCGGTGTTGGAACAATTGGGGGAATTCAAAAGGATTTCATTTGGTTGATCAAATATACTAGTCAAATTATTAATATTTGTAGGCCGAGATGTGGGTTGGGTAACCCCAGGGCTTGCATTGGGCATTAAATTAATATTCGCCAGGAGGCGGGCTAAATTTTGCTCAATCATACGATTGATTTCCTGGTAATCAACCCCAGTATTACCTAATTCTCTTAAATCGCCAGTATTATGTTGTTGGTTTATATCAGTGGTGGCCCTGTTGGGAACGTTACCCACAGAATCTAATAGGAGGTATTCACTCGGGTCAAAACTCAAGGTTGGCTCAGAAGAATCCTGGCCGACCGTTTTACTCATACTTCTTGTTTGGTAGCGCTTTGGCACTGCTCCCCGCGATTTGGAACATGTAGTTTTAGTCAGAGAACCTTTTGCCTGTACCAAAAGTTTTCTCAGTTCAGACAACTGACATTGGCGATTACAGATTGGACATTCCGAGGAGGAAGCTAAATACGTTTCGATACATAATCTATGAAAAGCGTGGTGACACTCATTAATGATCAAACAATCCTGACCCGCATTCATTGATTGTTTACAGCATTGGCAAACGGATGGTTCCACTAAAACAGGTGCCGAGGGCAAAGGGGGTGGTATTGCAGCGGGTGGAGTACTTGGATTGGTTGCCATAATAAGCCCAAGCAAAATCGCAAGCTACCGAAATTATTATATAGGAAAGTTTTCCCTAAGGGAAAAATATGCTTCAAAGTTAAACGAAAAGTTGTCACAGTTACTGACTAATAGGGTTGCACCAACACTGTGGTGAACATTTTATAAATTTCACTCGACTGTGCAATTTACATTATTTGTAAAGGGGGGAAAGAAAAAAGGAAAAAAAATTTGGGAATCTATACAGCAAATATTATTAAGAGAATAACAGAAGGTAAAAATTGTAATAACGAATAAACGTTAATATAATAAGCAACCTTTCAATTCATACAATTTCAGTTTCTATCTGCCAATATATATCCGGGAAAGAATAAGATAACGGAAATACTTCCCTAAAAACCGTGATTAAGCGTCGTTAATATAAATATATATAAAAGTATATAGGTATATACACAGAAAAAAATAAAAAAATTGATTTCAATAAAAAAAATTTGTGATATTAATAAAAAATTAATTAAATTTGCACCAAAAATCTAATTAATAGTATCAATTAAACCAGTTAATAGTATTAATTAAACGTTTAATTTACTTGATTAAGCGTTTAATTCACTTGATCAAAATTTTAATTAAAACTGATTTTATTTTGACTAATGCTTTAATTGGTGAAATTTTTTTCTCTGTAGATATGAACAGGTATATTTATACGTTAATATAAGCAACAAAGTGTGCCAAATTATAAACTAACAAAAATTTCTCAAACTTTTAATTATGCAATTAATGTCGGGTCTTCTTAAAGTTTTAATGTGAGAAAACTAGGTGGTAAATTTCCCCTAGGCGAAAAATAAAAATCCTCCAAAAAAATTACTAACAAAACTATGGAGTTCAATATAACGTCTTCACCACGCATACCATTGATCCCATTAACCCAAAATTGATTTCCTAAATAGGTCAAATATATACTCGGTCATAAGTTGCAGGTAGCGAATTTATGAAGTCCAGAGCATAAAATGGGTTAAAATTTGGTTGCAGCAGCATAGGTAGAAAAAATTTATACCGAACTGTACAAGACTAAAATTTTTCTATGACATTTAACGTGATAACAAAAAAAAACTATTGTAAGACTTAGCGGTTAGCCTGTTCGAACCAATTACCCTCAAACAACTAAATTTCCATGAAAAGAACAATAATTATTTGAACCACGTCAAATGTCGATAAAACTTTCAGAATTATGTATAACTGGAAATTTACATTGAACTTTATCAAAATTTTCGAGCCGGAAAGAACGAGCCATTCTTTCGGCCCCACGTTGGGCGCCATTTATGTAATGTAACAAAACTTCGATTGATTCTGAGAATATCCCCAAGAAACCAATCTTCATTAAAACCGCTTCAATCAAGTCAGTTTTGTTAAGATAACAGGTTTCGTTTTCGTAACAAAGCGTACCTAAAAATCATTATCCCATAGGCTGGTCTTTTCGACCTGATTCGCGGTTGGTAAAATACAGTAGTCGGACTAGGGAGCCATTGATACGCAAGCAAGCAGCCGGGCGGGGGGAGTTCGTGTCCGTTTACTTATTTCACCTGGTCGTTACACTGCTCTATTATAGACTCCCGATACTGAAAGTAAATATATTAGGTAGTGACATAGACTAGACCCAAAACAAAAGCCCCTTATCTAGCCATTGGAAAACAAAACAAAACTATTGCCAAGCAGTCGGATTGTTAAATTTCTGCCTAGGTGAATTGATCCTGATGTCGCGAATCAAATGCCTCAAAACCCTCACCGTCCTATGTTCTAGCGGCGTAATAAAGTATTCTAGAACCCCTAGTTCTCTTCTATTCCAAAAACTCACTAGTTTCTCACATCTTAAACAATCAGAAGACCAACATAATTTACTTAAGGACACATTCTAAAATTCTTTATTGTATTTAAAATTCACATGATTCATATGGATAAATAATCTAAGCTGGGTAATAATAAAACTATAAATATCCAAGCACAAAATTTAGATGGTAACTTGTATTATATTATTATAATTCATATAAACATTGTACTTTACAAATTAATAGTTGAAATCCCCTGTTTAATTTTATATATTTTTTTTTTTTTTACTAAAGGATGCAAAGCAAAAAAAAAAAAACAAAAGATATTGAAAACCAGCAATAAAACATGTACTTATGGACGATGGTAAAACTGTAACTTAGGTTTCATCATCAGTTACCAAGAATCCAAGGAAAAATGTAATGGGAAAAAAACATGTTAAATATTTTGTTTTTCTTTCTTCAAAATTTTGTTTTTGGGTTTGTACATGTTTCGCCCATAGTGCGAAGTTAAAAAAATAGCAAAGAAAAGCAAAGGGAATAAAAGTAAGCAAAGTTCAATGAACTTTGTAGGATCAGCTGATCTTCGAATGTAAGTTTGTGTGATTATGATTAAAAGGTTGGACGCAAAAGTAGGTCACGACAGGTTGTAAACTAAATAAGTAGGTTACAACATGTCGTATCGAGTTTTTTTTTCTCTTCTCCCGATTTTTTCATGTGCTTTGGTTTTTTCTTTTTTTGTTTTTTTGCTGTTTTAGTTATTTTATTTTTTTATGTTTAGGGTTTTTTTTTTTTTTTTTTTTTTTTTTTTTTTTTTGTTAATGAGGTAAATATACTTAGTTGAGGTTTTATTAATGCAAAAATAAATATATGTATATAAGTATATAAAATGTTGTTATATGTTCATTTTCTTCACTCACCAATCGACAATTCTGCAGAAGGCCTTCTCCGAACTCGATGTTTGCTATACAGTGGGTAAATGTTGACATGAGTCAGAATTATTTTTGCATAATTTTGGACTTAACGAGTTTCCAATAACTTTAGTATATTTGATTTTCTGTCTTTATAATTAAGATTCTAACTTATCGAATATTGATTTTAGGTATTGTGAAGGGATGTTGTTCCTTAGCATTTAAGAAACTTAATATCGTCAATTTATATTAGTATTAATTTACATTGGTTTTATCTTTTAAGAAAACATTTAAGCAAATAAGCTATAGTAACATTCCAAGCAAAATTTGCTTGTTTGATACATTGGCACTTGATGACAAAACTGAAATTTTGATAGTGAATTTAGTAGCCTATTATTTATTTTCCTTTTTCCCTTTTTTTTTCCCGCGGGTTTTCTGTAATTGGCAATAACTGCTCCACTGATAACCGATGTGTTGAGGTTCAGAATTATAATCCTCTATATTAAGTAGATTCTAGTACACCCTCATTTACATTAGCTTGTTCTATTGTGTAGTTTATGATAGTAGTTGGGAACAGTTCTTGCCAGCAAGGTGCCGTTGGTGACGTTTAGGGTTGAAGGGAATGCCAGGGAATATTACCAGAGTAAACCGGGATGGAGTTGGTGACACAGAAATATGTTTCCGTTAAAATAATTTCTTCGTTTATGCTTCGTCGAATTTTCCCGGAGTGCCAAGCACTGTACTCAATTTGGGGTCATCCCCAGAACCTGTCGCCTGTACAAAAATTTGTGTTATGGGTTAAACATCGGACCCACTAATCTGACGATAGAGTTTATGTGCCACCACTTCTTCCTGATTTCAAGTAAAATTTGTTGAAAATAAAAGTTTGAAATTCAGTAACTTAAAATTTACCTGGAGTTCAAACAATTTGGTAAGATGATGCACAAAATTTAACACAATTTTAAAATTAGAATGACGATGCACAAACGATTTTCAGATTTTGTCTGATACTTCGCTTATTAAACTTGTTGATTCAGAGACTCACCGGAAAAAGGATATATGTACAATGTGCATGTCAAAAGAAACTTTTTCTCCTTACTCTTGTCAGAAAATGATATTTGAATTGTCATTAAAGTGACATATACTTTAAAGTTGCCATATTGTTGCAATAAGGCATCTCAATCCTCTTCGTACTTCGACTCTTCTCAGTCCTCAGACAGTTCATTACCTAACTAAATTGTCTCATTAATTAATATGTGGGCACTTAATTTTAAAGTCCACTGTCAAAAGTTTATTTAGTAACTCTTAGAAAATAGTGCACTTTATTAGAGAAAATAGTATATAGAAAATAAATTATCATTTTAACTCCGACTGCCTGAAACTATCACAAAACTCTTATACTCTGGTTTGTATGCCGGTTGATTATTATGTATGTACCTGTGTTGCGAACGAAGTAAAACAAAACATATGGTCATAAAGACCAAAATGTATATTTTAAAGAGGTTATGAGTTGTTATATTGTCGATAAAGTTTCATTTCTTTTTTTGTAGTAAATTTATTTAGACAAAATACATCTTTAAAATAGCTACCAAAACCTAAGGAAATTCGAATGAATAAGAATTCCATAGAGACAAAAATTCATATCGGGTAAAAATATAAAACGGACATACCAAACAAGCTGCCAGCCCTATAGCTCTATAGTACAAGTAAGTGGAAGGTCACAAGGCTCCCATTACAGTACGTCAGGAAATCTGGTTCTTAAACGCGTACATTTTCGACTTGGATCAGAAGATGAAGAAGATAGTCTTTGGCGCATATGGATCCCAAAGCCCTTAGTACCTTTTGTCATCAAATCTGCCCACGATTCTAGTCTTTCATGTCATGGAGGTTTAATGAAAACATTATCAAGGATTCGTCAAAAATATTTTTGACCGACAATGGTTAACGACATAAAGACCTATATAGACAACTGCGAAATATGCAAAAGCGTCAAATCTTCAAATCAAATCTCAAGACCACGAATGGGAAGTCAAATTCTAACCAGTAGGCCAATTGAGAGGCTATATTGTGATTTCTTAGGTCCATACCCATTTACCAAGTCTAAGAATTCAGTAATATTCATTTGTTTAGATCACATGACAAAGTTTGTTTTTCTAAAACCTTTAGGGGCTGCGACTACATCGAAGGTAATTTTGTTTTTCGAGTCTGAACTGTTTCCAACTTTTGGAGTTCCTAGGTACATTCATAGCGACAACGGCAAGTAATTTCACTCCATGGAGATGAAAGTTTTCTATAATTTGTACGGTATATCCCACATTACGACTGGGTTTTATGCACCGCAGTAAAACGTATCAGAGCGTGCTAACCGCGAGATAATTACAAAAATTATATGCTTTTTACAGGGACATAAAGAACATAGAGATTGGGATAGATATATACCTCAAATTTTGTCCATACTAAGAAGCGACTACCACACCGCGATTAAATGCTCCCCTTATTATGCGATGTTCGGACAAAATATGGTGCAACACGGTTCAACTTACAAAATCCTAGATAAAATTGGTTGTATGGCTAGTGGAGATGTAAGTGTTTTGAATAACATAGACAAGTTGACAAAGGTAAGGGAATATATCAGGAAAAGCTTGACAATGGCACACAATAAGGCTACCAAATCGTATAACCTTCGAAGCAGACCAATTAACTTTAAAAGGGGTCAAATTGTATTTAGAAAAAACCATGTATTAAGCAATATGTCCAAATATATAAAGAGAAAATTTTTGTCTAAATATTTGAAATGTAGAATAAGAGATAAAGTTGGCAACAACTTATATGATCTTGAGGATGAAAGAGGGAAGTACATCGGTAAATACCATGCCACAGACCTTAAATCATAAATTATGCCCGGCTATCGTGGGTCGTGCCACACTTTGGGAAACTTAAAAATTATATTAGTTCTCTTTTGCAGCATACGGATAGATCCATTATTATTTGCACTTAAGGTTTAATAACAATTAAACCATTAAAACGGGAAGGGTTTTTTTCTGCTGTAGTGGAATGGGAAAAAGGGGGAGGCAACAATGGCACAATGTACAAAAACATAGAAAAAAACAAAAGGAAAAAAAAGAAACCTTAAAATCTTAGAATTTTTTTTTGTCAATAAATCATACCAAAAATCGGTTTCCTTTTTG
Source organism: Pollenia amentaria (assembly GCA_943735925.1). NCBI lineage: Eukaryota > Metazoa > Arthropoda > Insecta > Diptera > Polleniidae > Pollenia > Pollenia amentaria. The sequence goes on from OX031009.1 coordinate 65,686,480, forward strand.
AACTCTAATTGAAACAATTATCTGTTCAAAGCTGGATTGCTACGATTTTTGTTTGGAATTTAAATTTTATGTTTTTTTTTAATAAAATAGGTATTTTTTTATATTACAAAACGAAAATACCCCTGTTGGGGGTCCTTCTCCTGTTTTTATTAAATTTCTAGATCAAGGTTGAACATCAGTTTGTGCTAATCACATGCATATAGAAACATTCATATGTATGTATATACATATATGTAAATGTTTCATTCTAAAAAATTTCAAGTTCAAGGTTAAACATCAGTTCTTCTCGCAATGACACGCATATGGAAACATACATACCTATATACGAGTACGTATATTTAAGTGTTTCGTTATAAATAAAAAAAACACTTGTGTTTTTTGCATAACATGCATACGCACACAAATGGGAATAAAGATAACCTACGGACATACATATGTACATGTAGACATGTACTCGTATTTGGATGATCATTGCAAAGAGTGCTTCTTTGGTTGTACTATTTGATTTTTTCTTAATATTTTTTTTTGTCAGAGTGCATCTATTGTTCTCTTCTTTCTGTGCGAAGTAGTGTGGAAATAATTCATTCTCATCATGGTTTCTTAGCAAATTAGCACTTGCCTAATCCAATCTCATCCCTATAACGCAAAGGGAGAATTTGTTTTTTTAATTTTTACTGGAATTTTTTGGTAAAGACATTGTTTTTCGAGAGTGTTGATTGTTGGAACATTACTTTTGACAACGAAATCAGTCATATACTTCTTGTCCATTGAATGTACGGTCTGAAATACGAATTTGTTTATTGTCGACATAGTATTAATTCGCCATAATATCATGAAATATTTCAAATAGAACAATATTGAAACAGTAATAATTATAAATAAAAAATACAATTTACAAACAAGAGAAACAAGTAACACCAATTTTTATAATATTTTAAAGATATGTAAATTAAAAAATATTTAAAAAAAAACTGCATTCCGCCTACCGCCAACAGTTTCCAATTTCGCTAAAACAATCGCCATATCGCCAAAAGAAAATTCTCATCGCCAAAAGCATAAAAAATTGCCACATTTTACAGCCCTACCACTGACAGTTAAAAAACGGAAAATTATTAAATTTTTCTTTTTTGTTATTTATAACTGTGAAGTACAAATTTCGCTTGTTGTAAAGAACATATTCAAAAAAATTCAATTTATAAACTTTCAATATACTGAATTTTGTATGGAAATTTGACGGGTAACTCTTATAAAATAAAAATATTTTTTTATGAAAAAGGTCTCAAATAAATAAAACCTTTTAAATTATATTTCTCGTTATTTTTTCAATATTACCAAGAACTATAATTCTTGTTTTGTTTTCTTTATTTGTAATTAATTTTTTCCTATAAAGTGAAAATAACCTTTGTATTATATCGTAACTTAAAATAAATTTTAACGTTTTTCTCAATTAGAAAGAGGCATTTATAATTTGGTTATATTTTTCCACATTTGGTAACTTTTTGAAAAATTTTGGTTGTAAAAGTTCTATTAGTCGTGGCAGCACTAGTTGGAACATTACTTTTGACAACGAAATCAGTATTAAAGTTATTCTTGAAAGGTGCATACACAGACGGGTAGCAAAAAAAAGTAAAGTAATTTAAAACATTTAAAAGTTTGTTCTTTTTGTTAAAGAAAAAGCTTGAGAAGTGCTTTGGGAAAAAAACCAATGCCAAGAATTTCCTGTGTTTTTCTTGACCACATTGCGTTGCAGCAAATTAAATAGGAAAAATTTGTTTAAATTGGAAAACTGCACGTGGGAAGCTCAACACCACATTCAGGAGAAAATAAGCGTTTGAATTTACCTAGCGGTACCTGAACCGTTACCTTTACTAGATTCGTGAAGGTGACCCCAGTGAACAACTAAGGTCACACGTGGCCGTTTCCTTTTAAACGTGCATAAGGCCTAGAATAAGGAAAATTATTAGGAAAGTTTATAATTTTTTTATTTTGACCGAATTAATAAAATCACTTCAAGAGGTTTTCGAATCAACAATAAAAAAGAGGAAAAATATATTAAACTAAAAATCATATTAAACAAAAAACCATTTTATTTTTTGAGGTGAAAATATACATATACATACGTTGCAAGTACAACTTTCATGTGATTTTGTAAGTAAGTTTTTTTTTATTTATTATATCTGAAGTATATTCAAAAATTTGTCCTCTTCTATTTCGCTACTCAGAATGTCTAATTTACTTATTTAAAAAAAAAACAAATTATTTTTTTTTAAACTGTATTTTCAAATATACATATGTAATAAATTTATAATATTTCTTATATGAATTGCTTAAATATTGTCTATATATATATTTTCTATTTTTTAAATCCAGCAATAAATTGTAATATTTCTTTAGTTAAAAAACATGCAATTTTAAATTATTTTAAAAAGGGGAATAGTAACCATGAAGAACTAGGGAAAGGAGTTAGTAGTAATCTTGAAATATTGGGGACAGGTTCGAGAATCCGAGTATTATTCCAGTCAAGGCGTTTGACTCTTAGTCGAAGGGAGGGAGCCAATGTACTCTACATGGCACAACAACATGCCATGGTTTGTTTTGCGATTATCGATTCTAGGTTTTTCTAATATTTTTGCACACTACTGGTATTACGTTTGGCATGGATAGTGTGTTATGTGTTTGCGCGCAATAGAATTTATGGGATGAGAACCAAATACACCATTTCTATAGCAAGCTGGGAAATCTTCATCCATGCCCTCACTCAATAATTTTATTTTGGCTTAACAAATGGATATTTTTTTATTTCAATTTCTTTTATTCAATTTGTATCCGGCGTGTAACATATATGGCGCCCAACGTTAAGGCTGTTTATTACTGGACAACCTAGTGAAGACCTATTTAACATCTTTAGATAAAGAAATGTTATGAAACTGTTTCGACTTTTGAATACTAATAATTTAGTGCTAGTAATTTTTTTTATTTTTGAATTTCTATTTAAGTCCTTTGATATCTATTGAAGTACTGGATTTCAGATTCTAATAGCGATTTAGGAAACTTTGTAATCTTAATTTTTCTAAACTTTTAAGTCTCTTTCTACAATAGTCCTATTACTGGAGTTTGTTTATCGGTTTTGGTGTCATTGAAGCGAGAGCGTTGTGGTTTGGAAACTAACATTCGAGGCCATACTAATCTTTTTTCGTATAGGGATTGGTTTATGTTGCAGGAACATTAGAGATGTGAATTATTTCAGATTGTTATTTACTACGGTTAGTTTTGTTATGGTTTATTATTCCCCTGTAATAGTATATATATTAGTACCTGAAAGTTTGATTTAATTGATTTTGAATACGTAAAAAAATTTATATAATAATAATAAGAGAAAAGTTACTTTTAAATTTTTCTATCCTTTTTGGATATTTTATTTTAAAATTTTGATTTTTTTTTCTATTGGAATAGACATTTTCAAATAACTTTTAATTGACAATTACCTTTTATTTTGTCATTACCCCTTTAATTTTGATATTTTCGGTATGCACACTCGAAATTTGGCTAGGGCCTCTAAATATAATTCAATTAATAGAGGAAGCGGCTATTCAGCATCGCGTGATAATATCTCTAAAGTGATAATAATCTAAAGTTGTCCACTCACCTGCTAATAAAACAGCAATAGCTACACAGGTAGAAAGGGATAGAGCTCATCAAGCTTTGCTTCCACTGACCTTTTTCACGACATAGTTGCAATGGATAACCAAAATTCAGCTTCACAACCTCAACTAGCAATGGCTTCCGGGGACATTCCTCCAAGATCCTCTTTAAATCCAAACGTCGAACCATTTCTACAACCCTTTGGTTCATACAACAATGCACCATTGGTTGCAAATATGAATAATCCCAACTCTAACAATGCAAATGCATTTGATTCCTTAGTAGCCATGATGGAGATAACAATGCGAAACACACAAGAAGAATTTCGAAGGGAGTTGACTTCGATTAGGAAAAGTATATCGCAAATTGGCAGTGCTCCAGCCGTATCTGCAAATAGGCCACCTGAAAAGTTTCCCAATTTTCCAGCTTCAAATTCTAACAGATTGTCGGATCAAAGTGGATCATCTGAGACAAATGTTAAATTGGAAAGATGGAAAATATCGTACGATGGCTCGGGCTTAGTTTCCGATTTTCTTTTTAAAGTTGAGACCCTTAGTGCCCGTTATAGATGTTCTGATGGTCATTTAATGTCCAATTTTCATATTCTTTTGGAAGGTCGAGCTGAACCGTGGTATTGGTTGTATGCGAGACAGAATCGTAACATTACATACCCAGCCTTACGCCATGCTTTGATTAAAGAATTTGGAAGCCTAGAGTCCGACCACGAGGTTTTGTTAAGAATTTCGCTGCGAAGACAGCAATTTAAGGAAAGCTATGATGATTTCCATACCTCGATTGTAGCCATGAGTCTCAGGCTTCAGAATCCCTTACCAGATATAACACTTATAGACATAATGAAGCGGAATTTAAATCCGAACTTAAGGTTTTTGCTATTTAATTCGGAACCTCGTGACGTAAATGATTTTCGAGACATTGCCCGGAGGGCAGAAAAGGTTCTACGGGACACGAAAGTAGTAGGGAAATGGGGAGGCAGCAAAAATTCTGCCTCCCCATTCTATATTCCACAGAGGGAGCATTTTGCTTTTTATTTAAAGCAGCAAAATTCTGCCTCCCCATTCCATATACCACAGAGGGAGCATTTTGCTTTTTATTTAAAGCAGCAAAAATTCTGCCTACCCATTCCATATACCACAGAGGGAGCATTTTGCTTTTTATTTAAAGCAACAAAAATTCTGCCTACCCATTAGTTTTTTTCCCCAATGTATTTTTCCATAAGGAGGAGTTTTGAATATAAATAAAATAAAGAATTTTTTGAGTAGTTTTAAATATAAAAAGGAGTAATATTAAGTTGATCATATTTATATTTTCTTCAATGAAGAGAAATTTACAAAATTCTGTAATATGTTTTAATGTATTATTTGAGTATTTTAAAATAAGAGAGAGTAATATGTAATATAGTTTAAATATTCAACATATGTAAGTATATAAATAAACTCAATTTGTACTCTAACCTTAGCAAGTATGCCATTAATATAAAAAGGCTTTCGGGAGTATATTCCACATCATTATTCTAATTGTCACTTTAAAGGAAACTTAATAAAAATGGTAAGTATTTTCTTTATAATAAAGGTTTATTTAATTATTCATTATTATTATTTTTTTCTTGTTTGTTTTTAGATGTATAAAAAAATTGTAAATATTGCCCAAGGTATTAAGCCCGAGTATATTAGAATAGATGATATACCTGTAAACCAATCTTTGAAAATTGTGAATTTTGAATGGAAAGAAACACAATATGGTCTAAAAGTCATTGCCAATTTAGATGACAATAAATGGTTTTATCTCCCCAATAGAATGATGAAATTTTTAAACAAGGAGGATCCATACTTAACTCAAATGAATGATAAAGTTTGGACAATTATTTACAAGGGGCGTCAATTACCAAATGGACCTGCAATATTTGATTTAAATTATACCTAAACTCTGAAAAAACATTACAATAAATATAAATATAATAAAACAAAAACAAGATTTTTTTTTTTTTTTATATTCCTTTTTATTATATATATAATGAATTTGGTTTTTTTTATTCTTTACGGCCGGAATTTAACACCAATTAAATAAGCGAAATTGAGTTTCTCTGTAAACAAAGTTTGAAAGTTTATTTATTGTGTACATTATCTACATTTCTAGTATTATCTTAAATTACTATTTACCTGTAAACAAAGAAACAACATTTAAAGTTTATTCTTTCAATGTTAATTCCTTTTTTTACAATAATTTTTAATTAATTCGTTCTAACCAAATCTCTCACTTATTAATCAAACATGTGTTATTGCCTTTTCCTTAGTTCTTATACCGTGCATGTCAGAAGTTTAAATAAGGGAATTATTAACAAATATGTCAGAAGTTTAAATAAGGGAATTCAATTTCCTTACATCTCCCCCCTTCGACAAAAAAAACTTTTTTTTTTTTTTTTTTTTTTTTTTTTTTTTTTAAATTTTCTTCCAAGTAATTTATTCATCCTCTTCTTTAAATCCAAACGCAGGAGCTGGAACCAATTTCGTAATGTGAAAAAGATTAGACTCAGATTTTTTATGACCAGTGTTTATCTTGTAGATAGAATTTGACAATTTTTCTATTATACCATATGGTCCAATTCTTAATTCATCCATCTTTTTCCTGTTTAGTCTGTTACCATTTTCTACAAATACCAAATTTTTTCCTATTTTTATTAAACTTCTTTTTGTTATAGTTGTGTGATTTTATTGTGTTTTGAATGGCTTTTTCTCTGTTTTTAATCCAATTTTCATGTGAACTTTTTTGTTTCAATTCATCAGGCAACATTGTAATATCTGTGCCTTCCAATAAATATTTTGGAGCGTACCCTGTGATTGTGTGTTCAGTTTCATTGTATTTTTTTACACATTCCTGTGCTATTGTTGTCCAAGCTCTTTTTTTCCGTTTTCATTTATTTTGCATCTAATTTTATTTATAAGTGTCTGATTCAGTCTTTCATTTAGACCATTTGAAAATGGTGCATCTACTGCTGTAAAAATCATGGGTATTGATTTTTCTGTTAAAAAATTTTTGAATTCTTTTGAATTTATACCCGGATACTGATCGGATAAAACTTTACCGATTTCGTAACTATCTGTTACTTCCTTTACTAGTTTTATAAAATCATTCGCACTCTGTGTTCTTGATGTTAAAATAAATGCATATCTTGTAAAGTGGTCTACTAGCAGGTGTAGGTATTTTTTTGTGGACCTAGAACCTCCAAATCCTCCGATTGTATCAATTGAAATTATTTCAAAGGGTGTTTTAGCTGGACCTAAGTGTGACAGCATACCAATTTTATCTCCACCTCTAGACTTATTTTTAATACATATCTCACAGTTTCTGCAAATTTTTTTTATATTTTTCGTTAGATTTTCTGCTGTATAAAAAGGGCTTATTTTGTTTTGTATTTGTTTTATCCCTATATGACAGTAACTTTCATGGACTCTCTTAAGAAAATCTAAACTGAATTTTTTTGATAGAATGATCTTTTCTCTTTTCCTGACTTTTTTATAGTATACGTTTTGTTTTGATATTAGTTTTTTTTTGTTAGCTTGTAAATTTTCATTTTTTTCTTGATCTATTAATATTTCTTTCAATCCGATTAAATTTATTACTTTCAATTGTTCATCTTCATTTTCATGTGCTCCCAATACTGGATTTCTACTTAAGCAATCAGCTTCTAAGTTTTCTTTTCCTGGTGCATACTTAATGTTAAAATCATATTGAGACAAGTAATATGTTAGATCTCCTAATTCTTCATCTGTTCTAGCCTTTATATTCATGTTTTCTAGTGGTTTATGGTCACTGAAGACAGTAAATTTCTTCCCTATGAGTCTGTATTGCCAATATTTAATAGCCTCTTTTATTGCAAGGCATTCTAAATATATAGCTTTTTTCTTTTTTTGACTCTGATTTAATTTTTTGGAAAAATACGCTACTGGCTTTTCTTCGTTATTTTGTTGTGGTTGCTTCAAAATAGCACCAACACCCTCTATACTTGCATCTGTGTAAATATGTATTGGCAAATCCTTATCAAAAATTGCCAGAACAGGTTGTGAGCAGAGTAATTGTTTTACATATTCGAACGATTCATTGCACTCTTTTGACCAAGAAAATTTGTTACCTTTTCTCAATAAGTTATGCAGTGGATCTAATATAATTGAACTTTTTTCTATGTATTTATTATAGAAATTTATTTTCCCTAAGAATTGCCGAATATTTTTCAGATTCTTCGGAATAGGAAAATTTCTTATTGAGATTAGGTTATCTTTTAACGGGCTGATCGAGTTATTTCCAATTATGTGCCCCAAATATTTCACTGAGTCTGCCGCAAACTTACATTTTGATAGTTTTAGTCTGAAGCCTTCTTCCATTATTGCATTTAATAACTTTTCCAAGTGCGTAATATGTTCTTCAAAAGTTTTTGAAAAAATCAGAATATCATCTATGTAATTGACTGTAAAATCTGTGAGCTTATGTTTTCTTATTATATTACTCAATATTCTTTGAAAAATTGCTGGAGACGTTTTTAATCCAAATGGCACCATGTCCATTGGAAATGACCTTCTTGAGTAACAAATCCAGTTTTTTGTCGATCTTGGATTCGTAAAGGGATCGCCCAAAAAGCTGAGTTTATATCCAGAGTGGAAAAAAATTTACAATTTCTTGTTTTGTCCACCAGATCTTCAATTAATGGAAAAGGTTGTGATTGAGGAATTACAATTTTGTTTAATTCCCTGAAGTCTATACAAAGTCTTGATTTTTTATCTTCTTCTTTCTTGTAAGCTAATGTTACTGGAGCCCCAAATGGACTATATGACTCTTCAATTAGCTTCTCCTTAGGCAGTTTTGAGACTTGTTGCTCTATTTATTTTCTGTCTTCTATAGAACATCTATATGGGTATATCTTACTACAATATTTATCTATTTTTAGGTCAATACGTGCTTCATAATCTTTTACAGTGCCGGTATCGTACTTATCTTTAGCAAAGATTGATTTATAATTATCTATAAGTCGATTTATTTCTAATTGTTGTTGCATATTCAAGTGGTTTATCAAAATTTCAAAATTTCCCACTTCTATATGTTCATTAAAATTTATTTTATATTCTTCTGTTTTATTTCTTTTTTATTACAGTCGAAAAAATTTTGTTTTATTTGTAAATTCTCATCTTGATTTAATTTAAATTTTTTTATCATATTTAAACCAATCAAAATGTCATATTTAAAATTTTCTTCATCTATTACAAATAGATCTACCTCTTCCTCTATATCGAAAATTTTTATCTTAATTGTAATCATACCATTCGTTTTTTTCTCACCATTAATTGTCTGAAGATTTGTACTCTGTGCATTCAGTTTTTTATTTTTTACCTTTAGTAATTTTGAATTTATCAAAGAAACATTGGAGCCTGAATCATATATTCCAATCGCCTCCATTGAATTTTGCAACAGCAGTTTGACTTTTATTAATGGCGGGATTTCTAGTTTTTTGGATGAAGGTCTTTTAATTCAGCTTCTATCACAGAATTGTGAACATATTTTACTTCATTTCTCTTTTCTGTTTCACCTTTTTCATTAATTTTGAACCAGCATGATTGTTCAGAATGGTAACGATTTTTTTTCCCAAGTTTCTCACATATTTTGCACGGGATTTTCTCTTTGAAATTTACATTTATACTTTTCTTTTTTTCAAAAGTGTTTTTCTTTATTAGGTGCTCCAGACTTCTTAGTTCATTAAAGAGGTCTTTGGTTTGTTCTAAATCTCCTCTATTAATTCTGTCTGTTACAAAGTCTGGTAACCCTGTTGCAATTAAATCAATTAAAGTGCTTGTGTCTATTGATTTATTCATTTCCAATAAAATTCTTTCTTTCTTTAGAGCATAGTCTAATAGGGATCCATTTATGTATTTAAAAGATATTGCATATTTTACAGGAGTCCATCCTTTATCTGCATAAGTTTTACAAAAATTATCTTTCCAGTCTATCCACTCTGAATCTAATGTAAGCTTTATGAGCATTGAGCTATACCAGTCTAAGCAAGATCCTTCTAAAAATAGTCTCAGCACTTCTATCTTCTCTTCATCTTCTTTTACTTCCATACGATCACATTCACTTTCAAAAAGGCCTATCCATTGAATAACATTTGAACTTTTATTTGAAAATTTTTCTAAGACAAATTTGCCTGACAGTTTGTTTAGATTTTTCCCATTGGTATTCGGTATATCTTCTTTTTTTGTAGAGAATTTTTCTAATATATTTGTTAACATTTCCTCTGTAATACCACCTGTAGCACCAACTTTTCTTTCAGGTTTTGATTGTGTACTCTCTTCTAAAAAAAAATCTTTAAATTGTACATTATTTCCTTCATCTAAATAAGTTTTTGACAATTCCTCGTTTAGGTTTATCCAGACTCTTCTTGTCTGATGTCTCTGTTTCAAGGAATTCTTTATTTTTTTAAAGGCTGCTGTATTCATCAATTCTGTGTGCTGGGATATTTCTTGATATTCTTCTGGCATACAAAAAGTTTTTTCTTCAGTTGTAGTAATTGAGATTAGAGCCAGAGAATTCGATTTCCCATCGCCTGCAGATTTTAGCGTAAACTCAAATTTCAATCTATCCATCTTGATAATAAACCAAAAAAAATGTTGTTTTATAATGAATTTGGTTTTTTTTATTCTTTACGGCCGGAATTTAACACCAATTAAATAAGCGAAATTGAGTTTCTCTGTAAACAAAGTTTGAAAGTTTATTTATTGTGTACATTATCTACATTTCTAGTATTATCTTAAATTACTATTTACCTGTAAACAAAGAAACAACATTTAAAGTTTATTCTTTCAATGTTAATTCCTTTTTTTACAATAATTTTTAATTAATTCGTTCTAACCAAATCTCTCACTTATTAATCAAACATGTGTTATTGCCTTTTCCTTAGTTCTTATACCGTGCATGTCAGAAGTTTAAATAAGGGAATTATTAACAAATATGTCAGAAGTTTAAATAAGGGAATTCAATTTCCTTACATATATATTATATTATATTATTATATTTTTTATTAAAAAATAATTTTACATTAAAAAATTTCAAATTTTAAGTCCTCCTCCTTTATTTCTGATAAAAATAAGTCATCCTCCTCCATAAATTGTCTTATTAAATCGTCCTCCTCCTTTATTTCCGATAAAAATAAGTAATCCTCCCGCCTTTTTTCCTTGATAGCTGAAGCACTTTTATAAAATTTGGATTTCTTGGCACTGAAATTATGCAGGCGCATAAAGTGCCTTTTCTTATTAAATTTGTTTGCAAAAGTTATGTGCTCACAAAATTCACAAGTTAGTTTTACACTTTCCATTTTTAATTAAATAAAACAGTAAAAAAATCTTTTGAAAATACCTCGTAAAACATATATTTATGCACTTATGCACTTTTTTGTTTTTGTTTGGTACATATATTTAATGTTTATCAAAGCAAATTTTTAAAAACTGATCTATGATTATTGAACTTTTAAGAACATTCTCGTAAAAAGTAAATATACAATTGTTATTGTGGAAATTAAAAGTCAATAAACTTTTCGTTATGCTTAAAAGTGCAACCGTATGCATTTTTTTTTTTAAGTTAAAAAATTAACCTTGAATTTTTGTTTCGCATTAAATTATGAGTCAATAAACTTTTCATAAGTGAAAAATGGAATAGTGTGCATTTTTTTAAAGTTTAAAAATTAACCTTGAATGTTGGCTTCAAATTAAACTATGAATTAATGAACTTTTCGTTAGTGAATGCAATAGTGTACGTTTTTTTTTTAAGTTGAAAAATTAATCTAGAATATCTAAGTTTAAATTAAAAACTTATGATTAAAAAACAAATCTTTTATTTGGCAACTATCTATTAGCAAAGCCGCAATGGACAATCTACAAAATAACCAAAACAGAAGAGAAAGAGTTGATGTAACGGAAGTCCTTATATTACCGCCGATAGATTTGCCGATATTCCTGGCGATGTATGACGGGCAGGACGACGTTTTCAGATCTATACCACCGATATGGCTACTGCATGACGACATGGATAAAATCCTCTTGGATACGATAAGGAATTGGGAAGAAAAACAATAACTATATTTTCTAATTTTTTTTTTTTTTTTTTTTTTTTTTTAATTTATTCTTAAAAATTCTTAAAAATATATTTAAATAAACTTAAAACTAAAATATCATTGTAATATAAATTAAAATAATTAAATAATTTTAAAATTAGTTTGAAACTTATGTTTTTACATCTCAAGTAAATAAAAACACAACAATAAACACCACATAAAATTATTTAAAAATAATCTAAAGTATTTATTTGGATATTGACCAGCAGAACAAAAGTACTCAGCAGGTTTGTTTTTAGGAAAATAAAAAGCAACCCAATGCTCTCCAGGCTTATGTGATGGATCAGTGTTAGCAACGTAAAATGACGGTTTTAAAACTGGGTGTGTTGGTAATTTATTACATGCAAATACACCTTTAAATTTATATTTTGTTAAATTATTGGAGTTCAGAGTATCTTTAATATTAATTGAATTCATAGTGTTTGAATAATATTACGCGATCTATCAATTTCTATAACACTATCAAATTCACAGTATACTAAGCACGTTATTGCTTCAATAATTGGTTTTCCAAAACGCCCTTCAATACGAATAGTTCCCTGGTTGTAATAACTAAAGGCACACGCTACGTGTTTTTGAATATTACCATGCTCATCACTGCCATCAATTTTCTCCAAGTAAGCCTCAAAATCTGCATATATGACGAATGGTACATCTAATTGTTTATGGTAGTTTTTAAACTGTAACACACATTCGTCCGCCTTCGGCATTTTTCAGACAACTTTCTTACAACCTTCTTCATGATCTTTCATAATTTTCTCATTTGAAGAGTATTGAAGACATGCGTTGCAAAGATATATACGTCCCTTATGAGAAGTTAAGCTACTTCTTATTAGCCTAAAATATGTATACAATAAACAAAATTAATATTTTGAATTAAAATTTTGTAATTTATATTTTTTACCTTGAAATATCTGTTATTAATACATAATGGGACCATTCTTCATCCGTTAAAAGAAGTAGATTTATATGATGAGCTTTCATTTCACTGGTAAGGTAATATGGCCCCACAAATTTGACTTCCCTCACAACCAAATACATTAATACTTATATTTGAGTTCATTTGCTCAAATATCTTAATATCCTTCAATTTTAGAGGGAACTCCAATGTTTGAAAATTGATCAGACTATCTTTTATTTGTATCTTCTCCTCTAATATATTTACTTCTTTCAGTAAATCTGGATTATTGCCTAAAAATGAAGCAATAATACTCCATTTAAAGCAGTAGTCATCATCATTTTGAAAATTAAAAACTCCCTGTTTTTTTTTTATCCACTGTGGTGTTGGAATATATTTGGCACCTCTCATAAACGATGATTTATTTATATTAATTTCCAAAATTTTTATTTTTAATAGAGACCACCCGCTATCCCTCTCCTGAAATTCGGACATTTTTGTACATATATTCAAAAATTGATTTTTGAGGGAGAGGGATAGCGGGTGGTCTCCATTAAAAATAAAAATTTTGGAAATTAATATAAATAAATCATCGTTTATGAGAGGTGCCAAATATATTCCAACACCACAGTGGATAAAAAAAAAAACAGGGAGTTTTTAATTTTCAAAATGATGATGACTACTGCTTTAAATGGAGTATTATTGCTTCATTTTTAGGCAATAATCCAGATTTACTGAAAGAAGTAAATATATTAGAGGAGAAGATACAAATAAAAGATAGTCTGATCAATTTTCAAACATTGGAGTTCCCTCTAAAATTGAAGGATATTAAGATATTTGAGCAAATGAACTCAAATATAAGTATTAATGTATTTGGTTGTGAGGGAAGTCAAATTGTGGGGCCATATTACCTTACCAGTGAAATGAAAGCTCATCATATAAATCTACTTCTTTTAACGGATGAAGAATGGTCCCATTATGTATTAATAACAGATATTTCAAGGTAAAAAATATAAATTACAAAATTTTAATTCAAAATATTAATTTTGTTTATTGTATACACATTTTAGGCTAATAAGAGGTAGCTTAACTTCTCATAAGGGACGTATATATCTTTGCAACGCATGTCTTCAATACTCTTCAAATGAGAAAATTATGAAAGATCATGAAGAAGGTTGTAAGAAAGTTGTCTGAAAAATGCCGAAGGCGGACGAATGTGTGTTACAGTTTAAAAACTACCATAAACAATTAGATGTACCATTCGTCATATATGCAGATTTTGAGGCTTACTTGGAGAAAATTGATGGCAGTGATGAGCATGGTAATATTCAAAAACACGTAGCGTGTGCCTTTAGTTATTACAACCAGGGAACTATTCGTATTGAAGGGCGTTTTGGAAAACCAATTATTGAAGCAATAACGTGCTTAGTATACTGTGAATTTGATAGTGTTATAGAAATTGATAGATCGCGTAATATTATTCAAACACTATGAATTCAATTAATATTAAAGATACTCTGAACTCCAATAATTTAACAAAATATAAATTTAAAGGTGTATTTGCATGTAATAAATTACCAACACACCCAGTTTTAAAACCGTCATTTTACGTTGCTAACACTGATCCATCACATAAGCCTGGAGAGCATTGGGTTGCTTTTTATTTTCCTAAAAACAAACCTGCTGAGTACTTTTGTTCTGCTGGTCAATATCCAAATAAATACTTTAGATTATTTTTAAATAAAAATTGTAAAACTTTTACTTATAACAGTCTTCGAATTCAGAGTGAAACTTCAATTTTATGTGGTGTTTATTGTTGTGTTTTTATTTACTTGAGATGTAAAAACATAAGTTTCAAACTAATTTTAAAATTATTTAATTATTTTAATTTATATTACAATGATATTTTAGTTTTAAGTTTATTTAAATATATTTTTAAGAATTTTTAAGAATAAATTAAAAAAAAAAAAAAAAAAAAAAAAAATTAGAAAATATAGTTATTGTTTTTCTTCCCAATTCCTTATCGTATCCAAGAGGATTTTATCCATGTCGTCATGCAGTAGCCATATCGGTGGTATAGATCTGAAAACGTCGTCCTGCCCGTCATACATCGCCAGGAATATCGGCAAATCTATCGGCGGTAATATAAGGACTTCCGTTACATCAACTCTTTCTCTTCTGTTTTGGTTCTTTTGTAGATTGTCCATTGCGGCTTTGCTAATAGATAGTTGCCAAATAAAAGATTTGTTTTTTAATCATAAGTTTTTAATTTAAACTTAGATATTCTAGATTAATTTTTCAACTTAAAAAAAAAACGTACACTATTGCATTCACTAACGAAAAGTTTATTAATTCATAGTTTAATTTGAAGCCAACATTCAAGGTTAATTTTTAAACTTTAAAAAAATGCACACTATTCCATTTTTCACTTATGAAAAGTTTATTGACTCATAATTTAATGCGAAACAAAAATTCAAGGTTAATTTTTTAACTTAAAAAAAAAATGCATACGGTTGCACTTTTTAGCATAACGAAAAGTTATGCTTAACTTTTAATTTCCACAATAACAATTGTATATTTACTTTTTACGAGAATGTTCTTAAAAGTTCAATAATCATAGATCAGTTTTTAAAAATTTGCTTTGATAAACATTAAATATATGTACCAAACAAAAACAAAAAAGTGCATAAGTGCATAAATATATGTTTTACGAGGTATTTTCAAAAGATTTTTTTACTGTTTTATTTAATTAAAAATGGAAAGTGTAAAACTAACTTGTGAATTTTGTGAGCACATAACTTTTGCAAACAAATTTAATAAAAAAAGGCACTTTATGCGCCTGCATAATTTCAGTGCCAAGAAATCCAAATTTTATAAAAGTGCTTCAGCTATCAAGGAAAAAAGGCGGGAGGATGACTTATTTTTATCGGAAATAAAGGAGGAGGTCGATTTAATAAGACAATTTATGGAGGAGGATGACTTATTTGTATCAGAAATAAAGGAGGAGGACTTAAAATTTTAAATTTTTTAATGTAAAATTATTTTTTAATAAAAAATATAATAATATAATATAATATATATAATAAAAAGGAATATAAAAAAAAAAAAAAATCTTGTTTTTGTTTTATTATATTTATATTTATTGTAATGTTTTTTCAGAGTTTAGGTATAATTTAAATCAAATATTGCAGGTCCATTTGGTAATTGACGCCCCTTGTAAATAATTGTCCAAACTTTATCATTCATTTGAGTTAAGTATGGATCCTCCTTGTTTAAAAATTTCATCATTCTATTGGGGAGATAAAACCATTTATTGTCATCTAAATTGGCAATGACTTTTAGACCATATTGTGTTTCTTTCCATTCAAAATTCACAATTTTCAAAGATTGGTTTACAGGTATATCATCTATTCTAATATACTCGGGCTTAATACCTTGGGCAATATTTACAATTTTTTTTACATCTTAAAACAAACAAGAAAAAAATAATAATAATGAATAATTAAATAAACCTTTATTATAAAGAAAATACTTACCATTTTTATTAAGTTTCCTTTAAAGTGACAATTAGAATAATGATGTGGAATATACTCCCGAAAGCCTTTTTATATTAATGGCATACTTGCTAAGGTTAGAGTACAAATTGAGTTTATTTATATACTTACATATGTTGAATATTTAAACTATATTACATATTACTCTCTCTTATTTTAAAATACTCAAATAATACATTAAAACATATTACAGAATTTTGTAAATTTCTCTTCATTGAAGAAAATATAAATATGATCAACTTAATATTACTCCTTTTTATATTTAAAACTACTCAAAAAATTCTTTATTTTATTTATATTCAAAACTCCTCCTTATGGAAAAATACATTGGGGAAAAAAACTAATGGGTAGGCAGAATTTTTGCTGCTTTAAATAAAAAGCAAAAAAATGCTCCCTCTGTGGAATATGGAATGGGTAGGCAGAATTTTTGCTGCTTTAAATAAAAAGCAAAATGCTCCCTCTGTGGTATATGGAATGGGTAGGCAGAATTTTTGCTGCTTTAAATAAAAAGCAAAATGCTCCCTCTGTGGTATATGGAATGGGTAGGCAGAATTTTTGCTGCTTTAAATAAAAAGCAAAATGCTCCCTCTGTGGTATATGGAATGGGTAGGCAGAATTTTTGCTGCTTTAAATAAAAAGCAAAATGCTCCCTCTGTGGTATATGGAATGGGGAGGCAGAATTTTGCTGCTTTAAATAAAAAGCAAAATGCTCCCTCTGTGGAATATAGAATGGGAGGCAGAATTTTTGCTGCCTCCCCATTTCCCTACTACTCACGAAATTTCAGACACCTAATGTAGGGGCATCTCGAAACGTAAGCGAGATCGATACTTCGCTTCAAGAATCGGGTGATACTGAAGCTATCGATCCACAAGTTGAGGCAATGCAATTCCCTAATAGAAAGGCTAAATATGATTACTCTGGCATTGAATGCTGGAACTGTTCGGAATATGGTCATTCGTACATTTACTGTTCCAGGGAAATCGTAAAACCGTTTTGTTTTAAGTGTGGACAGAAGGGTACCTTGACCCCTAAATGCCCAAACAATCATAGTTTCCAGGGAAATCGTATAGTGGGCTATAAATACATGCCTTTCGGATTATGTAACGGTCATTTCTTCCCGGTTACGCGAAAATGTATTTGTATACCTAGACGACCTACTGGTTTGTAGTTCCGATTTTCAAACGCACATGGAAGTATTGTCCCAAGTGTCTGGGTGCCTAAGATCTGCAAAATTAACTATTAATGTAAGTAATAGCAAGTTCTGTCAAAGAGAAATCCGATACTTAGGAAACATAGTAGGGAATGGATGTTTGAAAGTAGACCCTGTTAAAGTAGAATCAATTGAAAAATTCCCTTTGCCCAAGACTTCTTGCTTCTTGTGTTCTGCGATTAAGACTAAAAAAACTTTAACAATTGTAGGTTCGTAGTAACCAAAAAAGACTCAAATAAAAAACAATATCAAGAGACAATTATAGCAAAAAAAAAGGAAAAGAAACCTTGAGAATTACTCTACACTTAGAGAAAAGGAAATACAAGTTCAAAAAACAAAATTCGAAAATAAAGAAAATTACAAAATTAAAGATTTAAGAAATAAAATAAGAAGAAAAAAAATAAATAAATAAAAATTAAAGCAGAATAAAGATTATTAGAAAAATAAAATAAAATAAAGTCTGAAGTCGCTTCAACATGCTCCCCCCGACGCATGGCAAGAGAACCCCTTCCATACAACAGATATGATCCAGCCAAAACTGCCGAGGGGTCCTTGTGGTGAGGTTTAGTGAGAACATTCTTTCCCACTTCTGGGTGCAACAGTGTGGAGATGGGCGTTGCAGGGTTGCCCGTTGACCGTCACTGAACATCGATTGGCCGAGGTACACTCGTCTCGGGAATGGTCATAGGCGCTGCAATCTAGGCAGAAGCCTTTTCCGCTGGCCATCGTAGCTCAACACTGAGCTCTTTAAACCCCTTACAGTACCGCAGAGGGTGGTTGAAGTAGCAAATGTGGCAGCGTGGTCGCTTCTTCATCTGTATTAGTAGTAAAAGAAAAGAAAGAAGTATATACAGTGCTAAAAAAATACCTAATGCGACTGAGTTTTCTAATTTTCTATTTTTGTTAAGGAATTTGGTAGATTATTTGGTAGGTTGTGGTGGGAGTTTACTTTCAGTATTGTTTATCGGTAGCAAATATAGTTTTACAACTGGGCGTAAAATTTTACCTTTCTTTGTGATTACTTCAGCAACTCGTACTTTGCTGTCTCGACCATAGATGACGCTGTTAACGCGACCCAGGAGCCACTCGGTAGGTCTTCTTTGACTATAACAATATCGTTTGGTTTAAAGTTGTCGCGTTCCTTTTGCCATTTAAAACGGCGTTGAAGCTCGGTTATATATTCAGACTTCCACCGTCGAGCAAAAATATGTTGTAGCGCTTTTAATCTTTCCCAGCGTTTTAGGAATGGCACGTCTTCGAGCGGTGGTTCTGCGGGTGCTTCTGGTAGTGCTGTAATTGGAGCTCCTCGAAGTAAATGTCCTGGGGTCAGTGGCAGTACCTCATTCGGATTATCAGTAAGAGGCGATAGAGGTCGCGAATTCAAAATGGCTTCGATACGAACTAAAAGCGTACTGAATTCTTCGAAGGTGAAGGATAGGTTGTTGGTAACTTTCTTCAGGTGAGACTTCATGCTCTTTACTGCGGCCTCCCAGATGCCACCCATATGAGGTGCATATGGCGGTATAAAAGACCAGGTAACGCCCAATGTCGAGTACTTTTCGATTACAGTTTTTTCAGTAGATTTTAAAAACTCGTAGTGGTTTTTTAGAAGATCGTAGCTTGCACCGACGAAGTTTCGACCGTTGTCGGAGAACATGGTCTTAGGGAGCCCTCTCCGCCCGGTAAATCGGTGAAAGCAGGCTAAAAAGGCATCGGTTGAGAGGTCTGAACAGACTTCTAAATGGACGGCTCGAGTAGAGATGCATACGAACATAGCAACATAACTTTTGAGGACCTTGGCATTTCTCACCGTAGAGGATTTAATGCTAAATGGACCAGCGAAATCGAATCCGGTATATGTGAAGGGCAGGGAAAAGTTCACACGTTCTGGGGGGGAGTGCGGCCATGATCTGGCGCTGGACCTTATGCTTACAAGATTTTTTAATCTTGGGATGTAGAATCCCTGGCGATTCGCACGTAGCATTATATGGTGCTCAGAGTGAAGCAGAATGCGATGCGTGAAATTGACTAAAAGCCTTGCGAAGTGTGACCGTTCTGGCACAATAACGGGATGACGTTCCTCGCAACTTAAACCTGAGTTAATAAGTCTGCCGCCAACTCGTAAAAGGTCATCCTTATCAATAAACGGATTTAAGTTAAGCAATCTGCTTTTGCCGCTTAACGGTCTCTTTTCCCTGAGACAATCGTATTCACGGTAGAAGTACCTCTTTTGAGCGATTGAGATGAGTCGAGTCTTCATTGAACTAACTTCTTTAGCTGTAATAAAGTTTTCGGTTGAAAATGGTTTCATGAGAACTCGGTTGACAAATCTAAGTCGATAACAAAGAACTCGCAACGCCCTTGGGAAAGATGAAAATTCTTCTAGTATATCTGTGCAATTTACGTCAAGGTGAAAGTTGATAATATACCTTTTCGTCTCCAGATCGACTGGATCAAACGTCCGAGGAATTGGCCACAATGGTGTGGGAAAGTGTAGCCAGGTGGGCCCATGCCACCAGAGTTGATTGTCCGCAAGTTCCTGCGGGGAGCAGCCTAGTGTGCCCAAAGTTTTTATTGTGCTGGAGTCAGCGAACTTCAAAAAATCTTCGTCTAGAAGATCCTCCCGGGGCAAACTTTCTAGTAGTAATTGGTCGTTTGCTGCCATCTTCTTAAGGGGAAAACCAGCAGATTTCAAAGCTTTAATAAGCTCCCCTTGCTTCAGCTTGGCTTCATCCAGTGTGTGTCCCCCGGATAGTATGTCATCAACGTAGACCTCGTTTTTCAAAATAATCGATGCTTTGGGGTACAAGTAACTGCAATCATGACCTAGCTCAAGTAGAGTCCTTATCGCCAAAAAGGGGGCGCAATTTACGCCGATCGTAACAGTTTTAAGCTAAAATGAATTCACATATCCCTCAGCTTGGTTACGGAATAAGATCTGTTGATAAGGGCGATCTGCTTCATGCATCAAAATCTGCCTATACATCTTCTGTATGTCTCCAGTGAATACGTATTTGTAATTCCGCCATCGTAAAACGAGCTGCATCAGATCCGTTTGAAGAGTAGGACCCTGGTAGAGCACGTCGTTTAATGAAAATCTACTTCCTGTCTTCTTTGAGGCATTAAATACTACTCGAACTTTTGTTGTTTTGCTTTCGGGCTTGATGACCGCGTGGTGGGGTAGATAGAACGACTCCAATTTTTCTGCTTTAAGTTCAAAATATACAACGGGGTCCATGTGATCCAAGTCGAGGTATTCTTGAAGAACTTCAGTGTACTGCGCTTTCAAATCTGGAGTTTTATCGAGCATTTTCTCCGGTCTGTGGTACTGCGCAAGAGCCAGATTTCGGGAGGGGCCTAGAAAAATCTCTTTCGTAAATTGTTCCTTAAACGGTAGTCGTAGCACGTAACGTCCATCAGATTGTCGCGTCTTTTATTTTATTTATTTCAACATTGTTAGCTTCCACTTTCACATAAATATCTCTTTCATTTAGCCCTACCGTTGTTTCACTGTTTTTACTTATACAATGTTATTTTTTTCACCGTTTGCTGTGCTATAAATATAATTTTTTCTTTTTCTTTTATTTCGCTTTCTTGATATTTGTTCACTTTGATGTTAAATTATTTAAATAAAAATTATATATTTATTGCGTTCATTCGCTTCTAACGGGAATTACATTTTATATTATATTTACATATATTGCAAAATCAAATTAAATAATTCAAGTCGTATGAAGAAAACACGTCTATTCACAACAAAGCAAACTTTGCAACTGAACCTGAAGATAATTTCATATTATTCATCAACGAACCAACAACACGGATAGAGTCCGATTGTAATGAACTTTTTAATGTAAATTTAACACAGCAATTTTATACTTTGAAAAATGCACAGTTACGATAAATAATTTGACATATGAGGACACCCCACAAATATATAACGAACATATTAACATATCGTTACCTGAGATTATAGAAGTTATTCTAACACAATTGTAGAAGAACTCAACTTGCAAAAACTGAAAGCATATCAATTCAGTGATCTTGATATGATGTCTTCTCTGAAAATTACTACAATTACCAATATATTACTTTTACATCAGTTATGATAATCACTATAGTAGTCATTATCACATCAATTTGGTTTACGAAGAGAATCAAAATCACCTACACCCCAAACATGTTTATGATGGAAAGTATCGTTTGGGCACCTACAGATTCTTTGTGTCCCTTATTATTATTAACCCTTATGTGACTGACAAGGTACCCGGGTACCTTTTGCGTTTTGAAATAAATTTTTTTCGTAGAAATTGGCAACCATAGTACTTGAGACTTCTTGAGAGCTCCTAACTTTCGATATTTTATTAATTTTCAGAGCTTTGAAAAAATTAATAAATTCATATAGGCGTAGCATGCCAACATTCTTCATACACCCTTAACTGTTCGACAAGGTACCCAGGTACCTTTTTGCGATTCTATGAAAAAATGCTCTGTAAATTTTTTTCTCTTTTTATTGTAAATTATATTGACATAAAGTAATTCAAATTCAGCTACATATTTACATTTTTACAAAAACAAAAAGAAAAAAATGTATATGTACATACATATGTTCATATTTATATTCATGTGAATATATGGATCATGTACACATTAATGTATGATTATTAATTTATTTCGGTTGGTCGTCCTGTAAACAGTTTGTGCATACTGAACGATTTACCGAATGCGAGTTGCAAATTGATATAGAGCAATTGCTTCAAGTTTTGCGTGTTTTCCTTTGCTTCAGACAAGGTTTCGAACAGATTTGAAAACTTCCTGCTACTGCGATACGGCCACTTTTATCTCTTTGCACATTTGAGGTAAATGGATGTTCAGAAGTATCAAAATCTTTTCCAAGTATAATATCTATTGATGTTCGTGTGTGTGCTTTTGCCATCACCTTAGGATTTTTAGCACGCCACTTTATGTTTTCAATAGACAATTGTACACTGATATCTTTTAAAAATTATCTACGGCGGTCAGTAGAAGTGAAGTGTGTATTGTGTAATATATGAAGCCAATGCTGCTACATCTATAGCATTAAAAAATAAGGATAGAGGCCACCGACTTGTTCTACTCGCCCAACAAGTTATCCATGTAATTGACACCCCCTATGGTTTTATTGTAATATTTTATAATTTCGGGCTTAGCAGTCAAAGTATGATTTTTTGGCACGTAAGAGCACAACGACGCCTCTTTGCGAGCTTAAGATTCTACGAACTGAATGCTTTTGTCAGGTCAAGAGATGTAAAAAATTATCGGTTGTGACATTCCTTCCTGAGTTCTTATATGGACTAACAAGATATAAGATAGTCCTCTATCTCACATTTGTCTGTCGCTCACTTTCTGTTGGTTTACCAGTACAATTGGCCATGTACGGGGAAGGAGTTGGAAGCATCACAAGCCCAAAATATTTGTATCCCATACTTTTCAGGCTTTGCCAGCATATATTGTGTAAAACAAGTACGTCCACGATATCCGTATAACTGCTTATCTACAGTTATACACTAACCTTGTAACTTTGTCGTAAATTAGCATTAAGCATGATCCAAAATTGCAAAATGGTTTATATTTCATAATAATTGTATGAAGGTACCCGGGTACCTTGTCGTTCAAAACAAGTAGTTTTTTTGTCAATCACATAAGGGTTAAATTTAACGTTTTTATTAGTATATTTACAAAATGTCTTATTTCTGCTGTTCCGATATTATACGTTTCATAGCAAAACTGCAAACCTTGTGTTCTTCTTTTTCTTTCCATTAAGTTTTTTGTTGAAATACTTTTTTACGATTGATATGATACTGAATGCGGGAGAGTAATTGAAATGAAGAATAAGGCTGATTATAAGTATTGTTTAATTTGTCATTTTGTTTCATACTCTTGTGTATTATGTCAATCCAACCTAAGTTCTCTTTAGTTAAAAGATTTTTTTTGTTTGCAAATAATTTAATAGCCTTGACATTGAAATTTTGCTTCTATTTGCTAGTTAAAAACATATATTTTTATTTTTTCTCGTGATATCAAAATGTACTACGGAGCGTTTTGTCTTTTCAACCAATTTATGTAATTAAATTAACATTTGAATTATATGTTTACACAATTAGTGAAGATAGTCATATATGAAGTCGCTAAGACTGTGAACTGATATCATAATTTACTTAAAAAAAAATAATAAACTAAATACGATAGATTTGTAAATTAAATTTTGGTTGTTTTTCATAATGTTCTGGTGGTTTTCTTTAAGGCTCTGGATTCAAATTTAAACGTGTCGCTAGGGCAATGGTAGGAGATGGTTTAGAGACAGTAATCCCCTGTAACATCAGGGTGGCACACTAAGGCATAATAACAACTTATTCCTCTTCGTTAAATTTCAAACATTGACTGGATGTTAGGGGCTTTGATTGTTTTATTTTTTCCTAGTCATAATGCTTAATATTCCTTATTTACTTATTAAAAGATTTTGTTTGTTGTGCTTAATTCCCTTTTTAAATAATTGATAAAAAGTACTGAAATTTATTGTTGGAGGATAAGCTGTTCCTATGCGCATTTCACTGGTTGCTTAGGCCAGATCATCAGGAAACGTTCTCCTAAATAATTTTAGAAAAGCCAAAGCTATCAGCAAACAAAACTACAGAGGGAATGAGAATTACCTACAAACACTCAAAAAGTCTTGTTTGCAACGATATCAAAGCTTAAACAAAATACCAAACAATAAATCAGTGTTGAGTTTTTATCTTTTTTACATTTCCCGCTACAATTAGTTAGAATTCTCCCAACATTAATTGTAGTTGTAAATGGGTAAAGAAAAAACATATTAAAAACAAAAACAAAGTGCTTTTATTGTTTTCGCAAGAAATCAAAATAAAAACAATTTGCCAGTTCAGTTTTTTATGCACGTGCACTTGCTAAAATTTATTATCAAAGTTGTTTGTGGGAATACTATTATTTATTAAAAGATTTTGTTTGTTGTGCTTAATTCCCTTTTTAAATAATTGATAAAAAGTACTGAAATTTATTGTTTTGTTTAAGCTTTGATATCGTTGCAAACAAGACTTTTTGAGTGTTTGTAGGTAATTCTCATTCCCTCTGTAGTTTTGTTTGCTGATAGCTTTGGCTTTTCTAAAATTATTTAGGAGAACGTTTCCTGATGATCTGGCCTAAGCAACCAGTGAAATGCGCATAGGAACAGCTTATCCTCCAACAATAAATTTCAGTACTTTTTATCAATTATTTAAAAAGGGAATTAAGCACAACAAACAAAATCTTTTAATAAATAATAGTATTCCCACAAACAACTTTGATAATAAATTTTAGCAAGTGCACGTGCATAAAAAACTGAACTGGCAAATTGTTTTTATTTTGATTTCTTGCGAAAACAATAAAAGCACTTTGTTTTTGTTTTTAATATGTTTTTTCTTTACCCATTTACAACTACAATTAATGTTGGGAGAATTCTAACTAATTGTAGCGGGAAATGTAAAAAAGATAAAAACTCAACACTGATTTATTGTTTGGTATTTTGTTTAAGCTTTGATATCGTTGCAAACAAGACTTTTTGAGTGTTTGTAGGTAATTCTCATTCCCTCTGTAGTTTTGTTTGCTGATAGCTTTGGCTTTTCTAAAATTATTTAGGAGAACGTTTCCTGATGATCTGGCCTAAGCAACCAGTGAAATGCGCATAGGAACAGCTTATCCTCCAACAATAAATTTCAGTACTTTTTATCAATTATTTAAAAAGGGAATTAAGCACAACAAACAAAATCTTTTAATAAATAATAGTATTCCCACAAACAACTTTGATAATAAATTCCTTATTTACGTAATAAAAAAGGAGTCAATAATAATAAATATATTGTACTAAAATGGAGATTGTCAGAAAAGGACACGAACCCTGCTCCTGGCTGCATAGCTAGTACGATAATGGCTCCCGCAGTCCACTTAAAATCAATTCTTTTCAATGCATATCAAATCTAATATTCAAATTAGACAAACCTATTATCGGTAGACCCACTTTAGTGTCGTGTACATTACAATAAAGAATGACGCCCAACGTGAGGCACGAAGGAACTCTGTTCCGGAATGCTTTTTATTTTTTTTGTTTTTTGATTACTATATAGAGTTCACGTAGAAAATGAAACGTAAGCCATTTTGATTTAATGAAGGCACTCTGTTCCGGAATGCTTTTTATTTTTTTTGTTTTTTGATTACTATATAGAGTTCACGTAGAAAATGAAACGTAAGCCATTTTGATTTAATGAAACTTCGCTTAGAATAACATTCATAAGCTTACTGGATTATTTTAGCTATTTGAAGATTAAGCAATCGAATAGTCTAACCGTTTGGGAGGATTGGTTGTTCTTTATAGGGTTTGTGGGTTTTGATCCGTTGTAGTTTTATACCAGTATGCATATATTTTTGTTTTATACGTATATTTATTTAGAAAACATTTTTATTACAAAGAAAGGTGTTGCCTCAGCGTCCATTGGACATTTTTGAGGCGAGTTGGCAAAAAGTTCTACATATACAAGTTTTATAAAAGTTATATACAAAAAAGGAAAAAAAAAAAAAAAGTTAATAATAAAAGAGAAAAGAAAAATTTTTTGAGCTTTTAAATTCAATTCAATATTACAGAAGAAGCATTTCTAAATTTCCAAGTAAATATTCTAAGTTTTTTCTTAAAAAGTGATATTATTTCAATACTCTTTAAGTTATCAGGCAAATTATTGTATTCCAAACTACCCATGAGTTCCACACGTTGCTTCGTTGTCTCCAGCCTACATCTTGCTATCCAAAGATTAGTGTTGTTTCTTGTATTAAAAACTGATTGATTTTGAGAAAAACTTATAGTATGATAACCAATATTATGCAGAGATTTAAAAACATTCATCAGAAGTTGCATTTTATACAAGCCATGTACAGGCAACACAGTTTCAGCAATATTTTTATAAAGAGATTGTGTTGAATACATTCTCGGAAGATTAAAAACGGTTTTCAGTGCTTTGTTTTGAACTCTTTGTAACGACTTTAGCTCATTGCTTTTTTTGAAACCATATATTATGGGGAGGTAATTGAGATGACTATGTATCAATGCATTATACAAAAGTAACTTAGTTCTTGTGTTAAACTTATTCTTAAATTTATAAATTAAACCTATAGCTGATCCAATTTTTGCTTTGAGGCTCTGAATATGTGTGGCCCATGACAAATTACTTTGCAAATATACACCCAGGTATTTCGTTTGTAAGGTTTCAAAAACTTCTTTCCCATCTATAAAAATACTAAAGCTTAGGTTGTCAGAGTAAGGCTTAAATCTTATTAACTTCGTTTTTTCAGCATTTAACACCAATTTATTTAACCTTACAAACTCTGCTATTAAAGCTGAATCTCGTTCCATATGTACCTTCAACGCAACTTCATGTTTATATGGATAAAAAAGACATATATCATCAGCATATAAAACCAGGTTTCCAAATAATCCCAGGTTCATCAAGTCATTAATATAAATTGTAAAGAGTAACGGGCCCAATACACTGCCTTGTGGGACACCAATCTCAACAGCACCAATAAAGCTTTTGCAATTATTAATTTCCACATATTGTCTTCGAGAGGTTAAATAATTTTTTAACAACATCACCGCTCTCGTAGTTAATCCATAATAACGGAGTTTATCTATTAAAATCTTGTGATCTACTAGGTCAAAAGCCTTCGAAAAATCATAAAAAACACCAGCCACTGTTACGATTTTTGAATGGAATAAAGTTTGTAATTAAAAAGGGGAATTTGGTTGCAAAATTCCACATCTACCATCACTGATAGTACCAATGTAGTTACTTTTATCATTAATTTAGTATTTAATACCCGATTACTTTATTCTGAAGTATACCCATCTTTAAATAATGCTGCTTCACTCACTTCCTTTTTGACAAAAGGAGTTTTAAAGTGAAAAGTTGAAGTTAATACTATTAAGAAGAAAAGAAAGCTTAAAACGTAATTTATTTCATCTCAAATACTACATTTCTGTTGTTATCACAGAATAAATACTGCTAATCCTGCACTGGATAAATTCATATATTGGGAGAAAGTGGGTAAGTTGGGAACAGAAATAAGTTTGGAAGATTATCACCACATTCTGACAACTAATTTGTTATTTTAGACCACGAGGCATTTAAAATCTTAGCACCCGGACCAAAATATAATCCGAAATTATCAAGCCCCTTTTAGGGACAATATTTATAATTTGTTGAAGCTTAATATATATTATTTTAATATCATGTATTAAAATATATATTTTATCTCCGAAAGAAAATTTTGGGAATTTTTTTTTAAACTTGTTTTTCCCATACTTATACATAAAAAAAAAAACAAACAAAAATAAAAAAAAAAAAAAACCGAAAAGGGTTATATGCTGCACAAAAAACGTTTAAGTCATAAAATTATTTCATTTCACAATTTAAAATATTTTCATTAATTTGTATATCACGTTTATTATTCCTTTTAAAAATTACATTGTTTAACTTTTGTTTAAAGATACTTTTACTATGCAATATCTAATCGTAAACTATTAAAATTCATTCATAACTTCATTTCTTTTAATGACCTTCAAAACTTTAATTCTTATTTAATTTCATTCATAATTTTGCTTAATACATTTTTTCCATTTATTTTGTTCATTCTTTTACTTTTGATATTCTCTTTTTTTTATAAATATTTAGTAAATGTATATGTATCTCATTCTGGCGTATTAATTGCGTATTGCTGATAAAATTATTAGTTTTTATGACCTATAGCACTTCATTAAAGTTCTGTAATTTCTTTTATTAGTCTTTTGTCGATCTTATTATGCATTATTACTAGTAGGTCATCCTAAAACCATAAAAAAAAAGTAAAAACAATTGTAAGAAACAAAAATATATAAAATATTGATAAGTGCTAAGCATTTGTCTAACAAAAGTGATAAAATATAAAAGGAATGATAGGTATGAGAAAATTGTAAATTCTCTGCTTAAGTGTAAAACTAAATTTCCATCCAGCAACAATAATTTTACTTTAATTTTAATTTAAAATAAATACATGAAACCAGAACTACCTTGGCAGTCAAAACAAGGCCTTTTTACGACAGCATCACCGGATTAAATAATTCCCACATAAACTGTAAGTGTTTCATATAGATTAATTTATTTAATATTTTAGTATAGTGGTTGCAAAAACAAAGTACATACAAAATTAAAATTTGATCGCGGCGAATTCAGTACAAGAACCTTCTCATATTTTCTTTCGTTTTATTCTGTTTGTTCTAAAGAAACATTAGTTCAATGACTACCTAAAGTTTCTTCCTTTTTTTGTCATTTTTGTTATTTACTTAAAATAAATTGTAAATGCACACCTGACCCTAAGGTCACGAGTTTATATGTAAACATTTATTCGAACAAAAAAAAAATTATATTAATGTCGTTAACCAATTAATTAGTATGTATCATTTATTACATTATTACATTTTTTTATGAATTGTTACTACAATAATATGAATTTCTAAATAAAATAAAATTGAGGAATGTTAAATTTGATATCATGCAGTTAATTTAATTTAAAAGGTTTTATATAAAGGGGCCCCTTCCTCGGGTGCTGGCTTGACGGTGCAGACTCAGTCTACCGGAAATCCAGTTTCCCATGTGCCGAAACCTGTGCAAAGAGAGCATACGAAGAAAGATTCGATGCCCTCTGATGTACCTCCCCCAGCCTCTACGGCAATTATTAAAAAACCCCAAAGGCACATAAACCCATCCAAACGGGCCTTTATAACCAGGCGCTCCGCCTACAAAATCATCAGCCGACTTGGTGAAAAACCGGTTGGTGAGCTCACGGAGCTGGAGAAAACCTCTCTCCAGTGGGCAAAAACCCATATTGAGGGTTTAAAATGTGCACCTCCCTCTGCAGAGGAAGGCAATCCTGAACGGAAGCCAACCGAAGCAGCGCCTAAACGGCAGCGGTCTGGGGAGGACACGCTTCCTGGGACTAAAAGGTCCAAACACACGCCTCAACGGCCGCAAAACAGGTCGTACAAAGATGTGGCTAAAGACCACCTCATTTGGGCGATCATTGACCGCAACGCAAGTGACGGCACCATTTCGTCCAAAAACTGGAAGCTGGTTGTCGTCGCACTCAGTAGGGCGTTCCTGAGTGTTCTAAGGGGAAACCCTGGACCACCACCACAGTGCGAAGATGCCGGTTGGTATCAAGGGCACATTAAATTGATAGCGTGTGCAGATGAGCGTTCAGCGCTGCTGTACAAGGATGCCGTGGAGTCCCTGGGGGAAGTTTGGCAGGGCGCTAAGATTGAGGCAATACTTCTGGCCGATGTACCGCAAAGGCCCAGATCTATTGCCAAGATCCCCGCTGAGCCATCCGACCCCAAGGAGATCCTGGAAATAATTCAGCTAAGTAACCCCCAGCTACCCACACAGGACTGGAAAGTAGTGAGGGTTTCTGAATCTGTTGAAGAGTCCAGGAAGGCCACTGTTGTGATAAACAGTGACTCTCTGCCGTCACTTCGGAAGACACAAGGGAAGATTTTCTATGGATTTGGAACTATCTTCCTCCGAGTCTATAAAGGTGACGACAAAGGGAAGCCTCAAGCTCCGGCGACTACCACCACCACAACAACAGCATCAACGGAGCGTATGGAAGACGATTCTGCTACGTCGTCGGCCAATGAAGACACCCAATCGGTCAGTGGACTTGTGGGTGACTTCTTTGGTAAGATGGGAGTGGCGGATGATGAGGACATCCTTCTGGAATCGGACGACGATCCAGAGGATGCCAACGTCACAGTCGTCCATAGTGATGAGCTATGATGAAGGTGACACAAATCAACCTTCATCATTCTAAAGCGGCGTCAGCTGCCCTTCTCCTCCGATTAGCTTCAGGCACGGAGGAGCTTATATGCATCCAAGAACCATTGTTGTATAGAGACAGGGTTTGCGGACTCAGTTTAGACGGTTACAGTACTCTGTACGCAGCCGATCAAGGTAAGACCAGAGCTTGTGTTATGGTCAAAAACATCCTTAAAGCTTTCATTCTTTCTGATTTTAGCGATAAGGACACATGCACTGTCGCAGTAGAGTGCAAAACCAGTACAGTCTGGTTTATGAGCTGCTACATGGCACACGACCAGGGTGCTAACCCTCCAAACTCAACAACCAGGAAGGCGATGTCGCACGCTAAAAGGCACAACATCCCCCTAGTAATATGTGCAGATGCGAATGCACACCATACCGTCTGGGGCAGCTCGGATGTCAATCCACGAGGTGAGTCGCTTTTGGACTTCATAGTAGAAAATGAACTAACAGTAGTTAATAGGGGTAGTGAGCCCACCTTTATAGTGACTAACAGAAGGGAGGTTCTTGATATTACGCTTATTAGTGATAAGTTCGCGGATATGATTAGCGATTGGAACGTGTCTAAGGACTGTTCCTTCTCTGACCACATGTATGTTGATTTAAATTTTTCCTTTAGAGTTGATTCAGTTAAACCCTACACGAACAGAAGAAGGACTAACTGGTCTATCTATGCGAGTGTACTCGGCGACAAGCTGCCTATGTGCCCAGTTCTCATAGACAGTGTGTCCATGCTCGACTCCGCAGTGGAGTCATTGACCGGTGCCTTAATGGAGGCAACAAACGAAGCCTGTAAAATAATGGACAGGAGGGGCAAAGCTAAGCCCATATGGTGGAATGCGGAAATTGCTGAAAAACGCAAGGAAAGCAGGAAGCTCTTCAATGAGGCAAAACGTAATGGTGTTTGGAACAATTACAAGTCCTCAGTTAATGAATTCAAGAATCTTATAAGGAAGGCCAAGAGACAGTCATGGAGGAAATGGAGACAAGTCGGCTTCGTAAGATTTTATCCTATAATCCAGCTATTCCATCATTTATACGGAAGATGGATGGATCCTGGACCACAAACAGTCGGGACACCCTTGAGGTCCTGATGAATACACACTTCCCTGGTTGCACTGATGATGTGCCTAGGGAGGAAACTTTTAGTGGCGCTCGGGATATCTCTAACATTCCGATAACTCGCCATCGTGTGGAATGGGCGGTCAAAAGCTTCCATCCCTTTAAATCTCCAGGCCCGGATGGCATTATCCCAGCGGACCTACAAAATAACCTGGGAATATTGATGCCATGGCTCTTGGCAATATTTAGAGCCTGCCTGAGTCTCTCACATGTCCCAGCAACGTGGACATCATATAAGATCGTCTTCATCCCCAAGAGTGGGAAGACATCTCACACTATGGCTAAAGACTTTAGACCAATTAGTCTATCCTCCTTTCTACTGAAAACACTGGAGAGGATTTTGGATATTCACATTAGATCATCATTAGGACCCAATTCCCTGTCACCGGCTCAGCACGCCTACACGAAGGGAAGGTCCACTGAAACTGCGCTTCACTCATTGGTGGGCCACATAGAGAGATCCCTGCATTACAAGGAATTTGCTTTAGTGGCATTCCTGGATATTGAGGGCGCTTTCAACAATGTTAAACCTGAATCGGTTATTAACGCTATGAGACATTTGGAGATCGACCCAGCGATCATTCAATTTGTCGGCAGTATCTTGCACTTCAGGCGTATCGAATCCAACTTGGGCGCCTCGAACATTTCAAAGGTTGCGACTAGGGGCACCCCGCAAGGTGGTGTACTGTCACCTTTACTTTGGAATCTGAATATAAATACCCTACTCAGAGCCATGGAAAGGACGTGCTGCAGAACGGTCGCATATGCGGATGACGTTGCAGTTGTGGCTATGGGTAAAGATCCCAGACTTTTGTCTGAACTAATGGAGTCCGCACTGGACGTCCTAACAAAATGGTGCCAGGGATGTGGACTGGATGTAAATCCCTCCAAAACAGAACTGGTACTTTTCACAAGGAGATACAAAATTCCCAAATTTAATACCCCGAGGATAAAAGGGGTGTCACTGGAACTGTCTGACAGCGCCAAGTATCTTGGGCTAATATTGGACAGTAAACTGAACTGGAGGATGAACACCAGCTCCAGGACTAATAAAGCGGCTACTGCATTATATTGCTGCAAAAGGGCCATTGGCCTAAACTGGGGAATTAACCCGAGGAATGTATACTGGCTATACGAATGTGTCATTAAACCCATTCTCTTCTACGGGGCAGCTGTTTGGTGGCCGGCGCTCAAGGCGAAGAGTCATCAATCCAGGTTTGAACGTACAATGAGAATGGTGGCGATAGCTGTAACAGGTGCCATTAGAACAACCCCCTCTAAGGCATTATTTACGATTCTAAACTGGTTACCACCAGACATTTTGGCGAAAAGGTTAGCTGCGAACGCGGCGGTAAGACTAAGGGCCACCGGAGCATGGAGAGATTATAATATCGGACATGCTTACATTCTGAATGATATTAATTGGCACATGGATGTTGATTATGTCACACCCGAGCCAATCTTTGATCCTGGCTTCACGGTAAGCATTGTGGATAACGTGGTCCACTATGATGACCTGCAAATCCCCGCGAATACGATTCGAATCTTCACGGACGGGTCTAAAACACTGTATGGTGTCGGTTCTGGCATATACTCCGAGCAGCTAAACTGGTCCTATAAGGCTGCCGGACCACTGCAGTGTAATCCAGGCCGAGATAATGGCCATTCACACAGCCGCGAAACGCATCCGGTACGGTGAAATATCTGGAAGGGATATTCACATTATTACCGATAGCAAGGCGGCCATAAGATCCCTGGAGAATGTGTTCATCACATCGAGAATTGTCCGAGAATGCCGGATGTCTCTGGAGGAGATAGCGAGACATTCACTGGTCACCCTTAATTGGGTCCCCGGACACGGGGACATACATGGGAACTGCATGGCGGATTCGTTGGCGCATGCAGGTACCACCTTGAATCGGGACGGTTCCACATATGTAGGTGCTTCACTCCCAAGGTGTAAGCAACTTATAGCGCATAAGTTTCATCTTATCGCCAGTCAGAGGTGGCACGATGAAACCACCTGTGGGGAAACCAGGAAAATCTGGCCCATCATAGATGAAAAAAGGACACGGCGGGCATTACAGCTGTCCAGGCATCATCTAAGAAACCTAACTGCGGTTATAACTGGCCACTGGCCAATTGGGAGGCACGCCCAGAGGCTGGGGCTCCCTTATAACGACTTGTGCAGAAGTTGCGGCGATGAGGAGGAGGAAGAGTCAACGGAACATCTTCTCTGTAACTGCCCGGCTTTCGGAGACTTAAGACTCAAAATGTTTGGTCGAAGAACCCTTGGGGACAAAACTTGTCTCTCTGATGTTGACGTAAATAGGATCCACTCCTTTATTGAATCGACCGGTTGGCTGCATGGGAATACTAGCAGCCAGATTTCATAGGACCCATGGGAGACGGCGTGATATGGTAACACAACGGGAACTAAGCAATGGACCCACGTGAGCTGTGCTTGATCACGGCTGCCAATGGAACCTAACCTAACCTATATAAAGGGGCAGTTCATTTTAAACTGTGAGCACTAGAATTGCCATAGGTGTTAGAATATGGGTGGGAAAAGGTGTGCTCCAAGGGTCAAAGTCATCTTCTGGACCCTTATACAATTAGCGCTCATTTGTACACAATAATGTGTAATAAAATTTACTGGCATAGAAGGAAATACAGAGGCATGAAATTATTTTTTTTTCTTATGTTGCGTATATAGGTGAACCCTGGATTGAAAGAACCCAGCCAGACTGATGATAGCCGGAAGACCTAACCATCATGCCTCCCCTATCCAGACCATTCACCAAATAGTGTTCGTAAATTTTCCTTTATTTCGCAACAAAGAATGGCGCCCAACGATATGGCCAAATTGGTCATTTGAACGCTAAGTTGTTTTATATTTTCTGTTTTGCATATTAGATCTGAAAAATTACGCTGATCTAAGCTGCTAAGAGCAAATATCGCAGTCTCAGTTTTGAAAGCAACAATTATTGCTTAGAACTGGAAGCGCAATATTTCCTTTACCTGTCTTTACTATGCAAGCCATCCAAATTGCGTATAACTAATATTGCGTGATGAATTCTAAGAATTTAAGACCATATTTAATAGGCAAAAGAAAAAATGTTAAATTCTGTAGCAAAATTCGAATATTCTATATCAAAAAAAAAAATGGAATAATTTTCTTTGTGAAAGGTCATAGATTCAAAAGTGATTAAGATTTATATGTATTTCATTCATTGAAAATTTTTAAGCGCATTATGTGAATGGCTCATGAAAACAGAAAAGTATTTTATAATTCATATTATAAATGGTTTTGTTGCTGTACTCGGTTGTCAGGATTTTGTTTATCGTATAATAAACTTCGCACGTGTTGCTACAATCCAAACCTTTG
The DNA here is from genome assembly GCA_943735925.1 of Pollenia amentaria. Taxonomy (NCBI): domain Eukaryota; kingdom Metazoa; phylum Arthropoda; class Insecta; order Diptera; family Polleniidae; genus Pollenia; species Pollenia amentaria. The sequence continues at coordinate 65,721,397 of OX031009.1, forward strand.
ACCATTTTCTGCACTAGATATTTCATTTTAACATTCCTCTGTTTTGACCTTTAAATACATATACAAAAAAATTATTTATTTACTAACTATTATTTAAATACAGGTATATGCCTACCTTATTTTTTTCATATTTGTTTAATGTTAAAAGTATGATAACTCGATTAACGAAACAAAATAATAAATCACCAAATAAAGCAAACTCTAGACCGTCATCTGTTCGAGGTCGCGGTAAAACTCCCATTAAGAATCCTTCTTGTGATTTAAGTAATACTCCTTTTAAACCAAGGACAAGTTTAGCCAGAACACCCCCGAAAGTTTCGAATTCAGGAGAAGAAGAACAGTTTAATATCATTGAGACTGCCTCTTCAAGTCAGTCACTATTAGATGCTTCTGATCGCAATCTTTTAGAACTTTCATATACTGATTTAAGATTTGAATCAGACTCCGCTCTTGATTCCCTTGATTGCAATTCTCGCGGCGAAATGAACGCCAAAGGGACTGAACAGCACCCGGATTCAGCTCCGGCCGGTGCTGCAAACTTTCCACACACAATACAACAAACTGTAGGCCCGGTCCCTCAACAACCACCAATTAACCCTCCACTACTTTCCACAAATATTACAAGCACACAATCAGATATCAGTCAAATTATAGATATGTTACAACGCACAATTATTCCAAGTCAGGATGAGTTTAGACGTGAAATAACTTCCATTAAGGGTACTATAGACACGATGTGCTTTAACTCAAACCGCCACATATGGAATTCTGAACTCAGAAATGTCCCATCTGATACACTTAACAATAACATGAATAATTCAAATAACTACATGGCTAATTTACCTGTTCATTTTAAGGAATGGAAGGTTATATTTGATGGTGTGGGAAGTGTTTCAGACTTTTTATTTAAACTTGACACACTTTGCATTCGTAACAAATGCTCCCATCAGCAATTAATGGACAATTTTCATATTTTTCTCACTGGCAGGGCTGAAACTTGGTACTGGTTTTTTATAAAACAAAACCCTTCTGCCAGTTATCCTTTTTTGAAATTTTCTATAACTAAAGAATTTGGTTCACTTGAGAAAGATCATGACATTGTCATAAAAATTTCATTAAAGAAACAAAATCCCAGGGAATCCTACGATGATTTTCATTCCTCAATTGTAGCGATGAATTCTCGATTGGGAAACCCCATGTCTGACACTCAATTGATTGATATCTTAAAGAAAAATCTTAATCCAGGTATGAGATATATCCTGTTCAACTCTAACCATACAAATTTAGAGGATTTCCGTGAAGCTGCTCGAAAAGCCGAAAAACTCTTATTTGAAAACAAACAGCAATTTCCCTTATTACCGTGTCAGCGGCACATAAACGAAATTGAAGCAGAAGGCAACACCAGAGAAATTGATAGTGACCCACAAATTGAGGCTTTGCAAATAAAACGTAGATCGGATTATTCTCGAATTCTGTGTTGGAATTGCTCATCTTATGGGCATTCCTATATATACTGCCCAGAAGAAACCCGGAATTTATTCTGCTTTAAATGCGGTCAAAGGGGTTTTACCACTCCAAAATGTCCAAACAGACATATGGAAAATGGCAAACCGAGCGAGCTTACGAACGGGGAGTCTCGTTCGGTGAAATAAATCCCGAAACTAATTCCACAGTGGCTAAAAGTGATCAAATTAAATTAGTATCTAAGCGAATTTTAAAATGTAGACAACGTTTTAAAATTAGAAAACATTTCCGTTATAACGACTTGTGCAGAAGTTGCGGCGATGAGGAGGAGGAAGAGTCAACGGAACATCTTCTCTGTAACTGCCCGGCTTTCGGAGACTTAAGACTCAAAATGTTTGGTCGAAGAACCCTTGGGGACAAAACTTGTCTCTCTGATGTTGACGTAAATAGGATCCACTCCTTTATTGAATCGACCGGTTGGCTGCATGGGAATACTAGCAGCCAGATTTCATAGGACCCATGGGAGACGGCGTGATATGGTAACACAACGGGAACTAAGCAATGGACCCACGTGAGCTGTGCTTGATCACGGCTGCCAATGGAACCTAACCTAACCTATATAAAGGGGCAGTTCATTTTAAACTGTGAGCACTAGAATTGCCATAGGTGTTAGAATATGGGTGGGAAAAGGTGTGCTCCAAGGGTCAAAGTCATCTTCTGGACCCTTATACAATTAGCGCTCATTTGTACACAATAATGTGTAATAAAATTTACTGGCATAGAAGGAAATACAGAGGCATGAAATTATTTTTTTTTCTTATGTTGCGTATATAGGTGAACCCTGGATTGAAAGAACCCAGCCAGACTGATGATAGCCGGAAGACCTAACCATCATGCCTCCCCTATCCAGACCATTCACCAAATAGTGTTCGTAAATTTTCCTTTATTTCGCAACAAAGAATGGCGCCCAACGATATGGCCAAATTGGTCATTTGAACGCTAAGTTGTTTTATATTTTCTGTTTTGCATATTAGATCTGAAAAATTACGCTGATCTAAGCTGCTAAGAGCAAATATCGCAGTCTCAGTTTTGAAAGCAACAATTATTGCTTAGAACTGGAAGCGCAATATTTCCTTTACCTGTCTTTACTATGCAAGCCATCCAAATTGCGTATAACTAATATTGCGTGATGAATTCTAAGAATTTAAGACCATATTTAATAGGCAAAAGAAAAAATGTTAAATTCTGTAGCAAAATTCGAATATTCTATATCAAAAAAAAAATGGAATAATTTTCTTTGTGAAAAGTCATAGATTCAAAAGTGATTAAGATTTATATGTATTTCATTCATTGAAAATTTTTAAGCGCATTATGTGAATGGCTCATGAAAACAGAAAAGTATTTTATAATTCATATTATAAATGGTTTTGTTGCTGTACTCGGTTGTCAGGATTTTGTTTATCGTATAATAAACTTCGCACGTGTTGCTACAATCCAAACCTTTGACCATTTTCTGCACTAGATATTTCATTTTAACATTCCTCTGTTTTGACCTTTAAATCCATATACAAAAAAATTATTTATTTACTAACTATTATTTAAATACAGGTATATGCCTACCTTATTTTTTTCATATTTGTTTAATGTTAAAAGTATGATAACTCGATTAACGAAACAAAATAATAAATCACCAAATAAAGCAAACTCTAGACCGTCATCTGTTCGAGGTCGCGGTAAAACTCCCATTAAGAATCCTTCTTGTGATTTAAGTAATACTCCTTTTAAACCAAGGACAAGTTTAGCCAGAACACCCCCGAAAGTTTCGAATTCAGGAGAAGAAGAACAGTTTAATATCATTGAGACTGCCTCTTCAAGTCAGTCACTATTAGATGCTTCTGATCGCAATCTTTTAGAACTTTCATATACTGATTTAAGATTTGAATCAGACTCCGCTCTTGATTCCCTTGATTGCAATTCTCGCGGCGAAATGAACGCCAAAGGGACTGAACAGCACCCGGATTCAGCTCCGGCCGGTGCTGCAAACTTTCCACACACAATACAACAAACTGTAGGCCCGGTCCCTCAACAACCACCAATTAACCCTCCACTACTTTCCACAAATATTACAAGCACACAATCAGATATCAGTCAAATTATAGATATGTTACAACGCACAATTATTCCAAGTCAGGATGAGTTTAGACGTGAAATAACTTCCATTAAGGGTACTATAGACACGATGTGCTTTAACTCAAACCGCCACATATGGAATTCTGAACTCAGAAATGTCCCATCTGATACACTTAACAATAACATGAATAATTCAAATAACTACATGGCTAATTTACCTGTTCATTTTAAGGAATGGAAGGTTATATTTGATGGTGTGGGAAGTGTTTCAGACTTTTTATTTAAACTTTGCATTCGTAACAAATGCTCCCATCAGCAATTAATGGACAATTTTCATATTTTTCTCACTGGCAGGGCTGAAACTTGGTACTGGTTTTTTATAAAACAAAACCCTTCTGCCAGTTATCCTTTTTTGAAATTTTCTATAACTAAAGAATTTGGTTCACTTGAGAAAGATCATGACATTGTCATAAAAATTTCATTAAAGAAACAAAATCCCAGGGAATCCTACGATGATTTTCATTCCTCAATTGTAGCGATGAATTCTCGATTGGGAAACCCCATGTCTGACACTCAATTGATTGATATCTTAAAGAAAAATCTTAATCCAGGTATGAGATATATCCTGTTCAACTCTAACCATACAAATTTAGAGGATTTCCGTGAAGCTGCTCGAAAAGCCGAAAAACTCTTATTTGAAAACAAACAGCAATTTCCCTTATTACCGTGTCAGCGGCACATAAACGAAATTGAAGCAGAAGGCAACACCAGAGAAATTGATAGTGACCCACAAATTGAGGCTTTGCAAATAAAACGTAGATCGGATTATTCTCGAATTCTGTGTTGGAATTGCTCATCTTATGGGCATTCCTATATATACTGCCCAGAAGAAACCCGGAATTTATTCTGCTTTAAATGCGGTCAAAGGGGTTTTACCACTCCAAAATTTCCAAACAGACATATGGAAAATGGCAAACCGAGCGAGCTTACGAACGGGGAGTCTCGTTCGGTGAAATAAATCCCGAAACTAATTCCACAGTGGCTAAAAGTGATCAAATTAAATTAGTATCTAAGCGAATTTTAAAATGTAGACAACGTTTTAAAATTAGAAAACATTTCCGAAAAATTATTGAATCCGTATGTTTGTGCACTAATAATGATGATAGGCCTTATGCTAAAATTAAAATATTTAATGAAACTGTCCACGGTTTACTAGACTCCGGCGCTAGTGTGTCCGTCTTGGGCAATAATAGTTTAGAATTTCTTAACCGAAACTCAGTCCGGCTGAAACCATTTCGTTATACGATATTAACAGCCGATGGTTCACGTCAAGCTATTGTAGGTTATTGTACTCTACCTGTTACGTATAAAGACGTATGCAGAGATGTTGATTTTTACATAGTGCCTTCCCTTAAGCAGTCCGCTTACCTCGGTATAAACTTCTGGAAAACATTAGCTTTGGCTCCTCATATTATACCTTGCGTTAGTGAAATAATAGCTGCAGATGATAATAATTTTCACATATTAACACCCGATCAACAATTGGAACTTAATAAAGTCGTTCTAAAGTTTCCATCTTTCTCTAAATTAGGTCTCGGATGTACTCCATTATTAGAGTATCATATAGACACGGGAAATTCCACACCTATTAAGTCAAAACACTTTCCACTATCACCTCCGCGTCAGGCAGAAGCATACGCCGAATTAGATAGACTTTTAAGTTTAAATGTAATAGAAGAATCAAATTCTCCATGGTGTAGTCCAGTAGTATTGGTGCGCAAGCCTGGTAATAAAGTACGCCTTTGCTTAGATTCTCGTAAGGTGAATGCCGTAACCAAAAAAGACTCTTACCCATTACCCCATATAAGCGGTCTGTTATCTCGTTTAAAGGACACTCACTTTATAAGTGGTATAGACTTGAAAGACGCATTCTTTCAAATAAAGCTCTCAGCGGATTCAAAGGAGAAAACAGCATTCGCAGTCCCGGGAAAACCCCTTTTCCAATACCGAGTAATGCCCTTCGGCCTCTGCAATGGACCGCAAACGATGAGTCGACTTATGGATAAAGTCATACCATCCAGGTTGAGGGAAAACGTTTTTATATACCTGGATGACCTATTGGTGTGTAGTAATGATTTTGAAACTCATCTAAATATGTTAAACGAAGTTGCATTATGTATTCAAAAAGCCAACCTCACTATAAATGTCGAAAAAAGTAAATTCTGCCAAAAGGAAATAAAATACCTGGGCTATATAATCGGCCAGGGCTGCCTTAAGGTAAATGAAGAAAAAGTAAGCGCAATAAGGGATTTTCCAATTCCTAAAACACCCAGGCAAATTCGACGCTTTATAGGAATGTGCAATTGGTACAGATGTTTCATCAAAAACTTTGCTGAGTTATCTGGTCCGCTAACAGACTGCTTGAAAAAGTGTGTTAGGCCATTTAAATTATCTACAGAATAACTCGCTTCATTTGAGAAGTTAAAGCAAGCTCTCTCAACTGCACCGGTTCTTGCACAGCCAGATTTTTCACGCGAATTCGTTATTCAGTGTGATGCTTCTAAAATTGGAATAGGTGGTGTTCTGTACCAAAAAGATGACAATGGGCGTGAACACCCTATCGCTTTTGTGTCACAAAAATTAAATAAATGTCAGAAAAACTACACAGTGACCGAATTAGAGTGTATGGCAGCAGTTGTTTGCATTAAGAAATTTAGACCCTATATTGAAGGCCTTCCCTTTACGGTTATAACAGACCATTCAAGTCTCCGTTGGCTTATGAACCAGAAGGACCTTAATGGCAGATTAGCTAGATGGAGCCTGAAACTACAGGGATTTGATTTCAAAATAGAGCATCGCAAAGGGTCTTTAAATGTGGTGCCTGATACACTATCGCGGTTCGATGTTGATTCTTTGGATATGCCCCAAAATTTATTTGACATAGATCTGAAAAGTCCTGAGTTTCACTCTGAGGAATATAAGTGGAAACAATTTCTACAAATAGTCGTTCTTTTCCGGACATCGTTGTTAAGGATAAATTGATATATAGGCGCGTTAAATTTAGAGAAGGTGTAGATAGCGAGGAAGATTCTCTTTGGAGGCTTTGGTTACCCAAACGATTACAAACATATGTGATTGAAAAATATCATAAGATAGACTCTTGCCATGGCGGTCTCGCAAAAACACTTTGGCGTGTACGTCAAAAATTCTATTGGCCATCAATGGCAAAGGATATTAAATTTTTTGTGGACAATTGCGACGAGTGTAAAACCATCAAGCCGCCAAACATTACGTTAAGACCATTGATGGGTAATGCTTTTATCACTTCTAGGCCAATTCAAAGAATTTTTTGCGATTTTATCGGTCCGTATCCGCGGTCTAAAAACCAAAATACTTTTCTTTTCATAGTCCTGGATCACTTGACAAAGTTTTTATTTTTAAAACCAATGCGGGCGGCTACTTCAGTAAATATAATTAATTATTTCCAAAATGATTTCTTTCCTACTTTTGGTGTCCCTCAGTTTATCCATAGCGATAATGGAAAGCAGTTTGTGTCAAAGGACTTTCATGACTTTTTGTTAAAACACGGTGTTTGCCATATAAAAACTGGCCTATATTCCCCTCAGGCAAATGCCTCTGAGCGTTGTAATAGAGAAATTGTGACTAAAATACGTCATTTTTTAAAAAATGATGTTAATCACAGACAATGGGATCGTGAAATACCGACAATTTTATCCGTTATTCGAAGCGATTACCACACATCAATAGGCTGTTCACCGTCTTATGCTTTGTTTGGCCAAAACATGATACAGCACGCATCCACCTATAACATATTACAAAAATTAGGATGTCTACGCGATGACAATATAGATTTTCAGGAAAATTCAGATAAACTGAATAGAATACGGAAGAAAATTTTACAGCAAATCGAAATGAACCACCAAAAATCATCAAAAAATTACAACTTACGTGCCAGAAATATCAACCTTGAACCGGGACAGGTCGTATTTAGAAGAAACTTCGCAAAAAGCGATGCCTTAAAGGCAATAAATTCTAAATTCTTGCCAAAATTTATAAAATGCAAAGTCAGGAGAAAACTAGGGAGTTCTCTTTATGAGCTAGAAGATATGACAGGTAAGGTGATCGGAAAATATCACTGCTCAGACCTTCGCTTTTAATTGCCCGGCTTCGTAGGTCGTGCCACACCCTTGAACGCTAAGTCATAGCGCACCTCAAATCTTCCTGTTCACTTATTAAGATCCCTTAAAAGCGAAGCAGGTTTGTTACGATTTTCGAATGGAATAAAGTTTGTAATTAAAAAGGGGAATTTGGTTGCAAAATTCCACATCTACCATCACTGATAGTACCAATGTAGTTACTTTTATCATTAATTTAGTATTTAATACCCGATTACTTTATTCTGAAGTATACCCATCTTTAAATAATGCTGCTTCACTCACTTCCTTTTTGACAAAAGGAGTTTTAAAGTGAAAAGTTGAAGTTAATACTATTAAGAAGAAAAGAAAGCTTAAAACGTAATTTATTTCATCTCAAATACTACATTTCTGTTGTTATCACAGAATAAATACTGCTAATCCTGCACTGGATAAATTCATATATTGGGAGAAAGTGGGTAAGTTGGGAACAGAAATAAGTTTGGAAGATTATCACCACATTCTGACAACTAATTTGTTATTTTAGACCACGAGGCATTTAAAATCTTAGCACCCGGACCAAAATATAATCCGAAATTATCAAGCCCCTTTTAGGGACAATATTTATAATTTGTTGAAGCTTAATATATATTATTTTAATATCATGTATTAAAATATATATTTTATCTCCGAAAGAAAATTTTGGGAATTTTTTTTTAAACTTGTTTTTCCCATACTTATACATAAAAAAAAAAACAAACAAAAATAAAAAAAAAAAAAACCGAAAAGGGTTATATGCTGCACAAAAAACGTTAAAGTCATAAAATTATTTCATTTCACAATTTAAAATATTTTCATTAATTTGTATATCACGTTTATTATTCCTTTTAAAAATTACATTGTTTAACTTTTGTTTAAAGATACTTTTACTATGCAATATCTAATCGTAAACTATTAAAATTCATTCATAACTTCATTTCTTTTAATGACCTTCAAAACTTTAATTCTTATTTAATTTCATTCATAATTTTGCTTAATACATTTTTTCCATTTATTTTGTTCATTCTTTTACTTTTGATATTCTCTTTTTTTTATAAATATTTAGTAAATGTATATGTATCTCATTCTGGCGTATTAATTGCGTATTGCTGATAAAATTATTAGTTTTTATGACCTATAGCACTTCATTAAAGTTCTGTAATTTCTTTTATTAGTCTTTTGTCGATCTTATTGTGCATTATTACTAGTAGGTCATCCTAAAACCATAAAAAAAAAGTAAAAACAATTGTAAGAAACAAAAATATATAAAATATTGATAAGTGCTAAGCATTTGTCTAACAAAAGTGATAAAATATAAAAGGAATGATAGGTATGAGAAAATTGTAAATTCTCTGCTTAAGTGTAAAACTAAATTTCCATCCAGCAACAATAATTTTACTTTAATTTTAATTTAAAATAAATACATGAAACCAGAACTACCTTGGCAGTCAAAACAAGGCCTTTTTACGACAGCATCACCGGATTAAATAATTCCCACATAAACTGTAAGTGTTTCATATAGATTAATTTATTTAATATTTTAGTATAGTGGTTGCAAAAACAAAGTACATACAAAATTAAAATTTGATCGCGGCGAATTCAGTACAAGAACCTTCTCATATTTTCTTTCGTTTTATTCTGTTTGTTCTAAAGAAACATTAGTTCAATGACTACCTAAAGTTTCTTCCTTTTTTTGTCATTTTTCTTATTTACTTAAAATAAATTGTAAATGCACACCTGACCCTAAGGTCACGAGTTTATATGTAAACATTTATTCGAACAAAAAAAAAATTATATTAATGTCGTTAACCAATTAATTAGTATGTATCATTTATTACATTATTACATTTTTTATGAATTGTTACTACAATAATATGAATTTCTAAATAAAATAAAATTGAGGAATGTTAAATTTGATATCATGCAGTTAATTTAATTTAAAAGGTTTTATATAAAGGGGCAGTTCATTTTAAACTGTGAGCAAAGGTGGGAAAAGGTGTGCTCCAAGGGTCAAAGTCATCTTCTGGACCCTTATACAATTAGCGCTCATTTGTACACAATAATGTGTAATAAAATTTACTGGCATAGAAGGAAATACAGAGGCATGAAATTATTTTTTTTTCTTATGTTGCGTATATAGGTGAACCCTGGATTGAAAGAACCCAGCCAGACTGATGATAGCCGGAAGACCTAACCATAATGCCTCCCCTATCCAGACCATTCACCAAATAGTGTTCGTAAATTTTCCTTTATTTCGCAACACCACACCTCTAAAACCGTTGTCTAATCCTTGACAAATATTATTTACAACGTTTACTACTGCTTCCTCCGTACCACATCCCTTTCTAAAACCAAATTGACATATATATAACAAATTATGTTCGTCTAAATACGTCGTCAGCTGTTTGTACAATATTTTTTTAAAAATTTTGTCAATCAAAGGAAGTAACGCAATCGGTCGAAATTTATCAACTTCAGTGGCATGTCTTTGCTTTGGTATTGGTATAACTCATCTGGATACACCGAAGAATCAATCATATTGTTAAAAATTTTAGACAAATAAGGGGAAATGTAATTTTTACATTCAAAAACCATAACCACAACTTTTCGTTAAATATAGTTTTGAAATGACCTGAGAAACTTCCAACTCGGTTGTATAAGCGAACTGAAATGATTTCTGGCTTATACTCAATGTTCTCAGCCCATTATAAGTATCACCTGGTAATTGCTCCATTTGTTGCTTAAGTGTCATTGGAATTTCCAGAAAATATTTATTAAAAATATCACATTTAACTTTATTGTCTGTTATTAAATCTCAATTTAAGCTTTTAATATTTACTTCGCTTTTTAGCTTTCTACCTAGCTTTTCATTTAGAAATTTCCAGCATTTTTTTGGCTCTTGCTGAATATTATTTAAGTTGTTATAATAGTAATTATTCATAGATTCCTTGCAAGCTTTACGAATTAAATTACTTATTCTTTTAAGCCTAACTTCTACATCTTTAGAGTTCTGTTTTTTCATTTGTTTTATCAGATTTTTTTTAAATAAAATCAAATAATGTAGAATTTTACTTACCCAGGGTGTTATTTAATTTCTAATAAGTCTTTTTTCACATTTTTCCACAGTAGAACTGTTAACTGCATTTGAAATATAGCTCAATATTTCAGAAGTATCTATAGAATGATTACCAGCTATTTCATAATTGACTAAAGAATTATGAAGTCTTTCTGTAGCAAGTGCATAATTACAAACTTTTTTAACATTTTCATTAAATTCATAACTAAAACCTTTGGCTTCAAGCTTGCATGATATCAAATTATGGTCTGTCAAGCCGCAAGAAATGGTATCAATAAAAAATTTTTCCATAGTGTTACTATACACGTTATCAATGGATGTGCCAGATTCTGGTCGTGTTATTAAAGTATGACAATTTTAAAAGTTAAAGCTGGACAACACTTCTGTAAGATTTTCAGACGATGTTTCTTGTAAAACATCGACGTTTTAATCACCGACAACAATATTAGGGAATCGACCAAAAGTGCTACACAAACTTTCAACAAAATTTAAAAATTTAACAATATTACACTTTTGTGGTCTGTAAAACGATGAAAATTTTAACGGCTTTCCATTAATCTTATAATTTTCTAACGATATTGTTATCGATTCAAGATTATCATTACTTTGACACTTTTCAACCTTGTATTGTAAGTTGTTTCGGATATATGTATATTGAAGTTCCTCCATAATTATCCCTTCTACAGCAATGTACCACATTATACCCAGGGACGTTATAAATTTGAACAAGGTCAGCACAAAACCAAGTTTCCTGAACAGCAATAATGTTGGTGTATGGGTACACGGGGGTAAAAAATGGCTGTAGATAGAATACTGGATGGTACTTACTGTGGGGGCTGGTATCTAGTTGAGTGTAATTCCACGGCTGAGATATAAGCTGCTCGCTTTCACTATTTGGCGTATATTTTCTTGGAAGATTATTTTTCCGCTCGACCAATTAAGTATTTTGGCTGCTGCCTTTTTCCTTTGTAAACTCCTTACGTTTGAAAATCAAATTCAGTTTTATATTATTTGATTCAGTTAATGGGTTTTATTTTATGACAATAAATAAATTCATTTTGTAATTTTTATTGATAAGAACCAAACTCCTTGCAAAAACACCTAAGAATAACACCATCAATTCAATTCACGTTGAAAGAACTCCACTGACCGTTTAAAATAAAAAGAAGTATTCAACTGCCTGCTGATGTTAAAAGGAAAAAACGACGAGTAAATATACTCGCTATTGCGACCCATGTAGGGTTTTCATGCCCTGCAAAATATGTAGGGTTCTCATGCCAAAACATCCCGCCCCCCTTGTTATATCCTAAGATAACAAAGAGGGTAGGTTTTACAGGCTTAAAATTTTAACAACCGACAAGCAGTTGGATTCTTAAAAAATATACAATAAGTCATGTAGATAATTCAATAATAATAATAATAGAATAGTAATGAGGTAAATATAAAATAAAGATTATCATATAATTCAGGATTAATACAAATATAATTTCATTCAGGAGGATGCGTAAAATGGTATAAATGGTGGTTGATGTTAAAATGGATGCCCTTTAAACTCCGAATTTTCCGATTATGACCCAACCGAGGACAGTATATTGGGCGATTGGAGAGCCAATTGATGCCAGTTGTATTCCGCTGCGTATGATTCGTGGGTAGATATCTGCTCCCAGGACAAAGTTGATGGAAATTATTTCCCTGGCCGACAGCTCTTGTCGACTTATCTATTCCGCTGTCAATTTAGCTCTCCTGCGGTGGTAAAAACGGAAAATATAACCTATAACTCTTAGCGCTCGAGGTAGGTCTGAAAAGTTATTAAGAATATCGTCGTCTTTCCATATTTGCTGCATGATCATTTTTGCCATTATAATTTTGGGCGATAGCCATCCAGCTGGGTCGAATAACTTGGCAATTTCAGAAAGCACACATCTTTTTGTGGTTAGCTCACGGTTTGGTTTAGCTTTGAGTTTAAAAAAAATTGGTCGTTACCAGCATTCCACCTGAGCCCTAAAGTTTTCGTAATGCTGGACTCAGACAGTTGAATGAATTCTTCACCTAGCAAGTGTGTCGAAGGCCGACCTTGCAGCAACATTTCGTGATTAGACGTCAATTTTCGTAGCGCAAAACCTACTGTTTTGAGAACTGCCATAAGCTCATCGCGAAATTTCACTGCCGACGATATGGTATGGGCACCCGAAAGGACATCATCAACTTACATATGGTTTCGCAAGATTTCTGAAGCTTTAGGGGAAGTGGACTAACTTTCTTTTGCCAGCTCTAGCAATGTTCTGATTGCCAGATAGGGCGCACAGTTTACACCAAAGGTGACTGTGTTCAACTCAAAGTCTTGGGTTATCTCATTTGGGGAGTACCGTCACCCTTGGGGCTTGACGGTACAGTTTTTCAATGTCCGCGTTAAACACGTAGCGGAAGAATCTCCATCTCAAAAGTAAAATCATTAAATCTGATTGCAGAACTGGGCCAGGATGAAGCAAATCATTATCGCTTATGCCATTGGATGAGGGCTGGAGGCATTAAATACCACGCGCAATTTTGTTGTGGTGCTGTCGGGTTTGAAAACAGCATGATGGGGCAAATAGTAAGTGCCGCTGTCACCATTTATGGGGGTTACTTTGGTCATTTGACCTAGAGTAGAGTACTCTGTGATTACCTGATCGTATTCAGTTTTAAGTTGGGGGTTTTTGATTAATCTCGCCTCGTTTCGTAGAAACTGGGAGAAAGCGATTTTTCGAGAGGGGCCAATGTTTAATTTTTCGGGGTAATCTTTCTTAAAGGGGAGTGAAACGACGTATCGACCTTCTTTATTTCGGAACGTAGTGGATGTGCACAAATTTTCGCAGTAGGTGTCCTCCGGGGTGGACGTTTTCCTCTTCGGGATATCCTCAAGCTCCCAAAAACGCTGAAGTCGATTGTTCAATTCTATGGCGCTAAAAAAAGATAATACTGCCTTCCCGCACGGGTGTGCGGGTACCTTTCCCGTAATAATCCACCCGAAAACTGTGTTTTGGGCTAGCAAAGATCTCTGTGTGTCTCGTTTTAGACCGTCCAATATAATTTTTGGGTAAACATCTGCACCAAGAAGTAAGTCTATCTCACGACAGCTGTGGCGATAAGTATCGGCCAGTCGTAAATTGGAGATATCACTATCTTTTAATGTCGATGAGGGGTAGTAGGGAAGGTGACCTCTAAGTCGATTTATGATTAAGGCATTCGAAAAGACTTCAAACGATTTGTCAACCGGTGAGCCAATTTTGCCGTGACAGCTTTGGGTTGTAGTTGCAGTCACGGAGTCGCTTAGCCCGTGGACTTGGGCTGCTGATGGCCGAGTATAAAGACCAAGTTGCCTCTGTAGTTCCTTCGAAATGAATGTCGCGAACCGTACACTTGAGGTCGTTATTGTAGACGTCGACTAACGCTGTACCGAGTACTTCAGATTGTGTGGTGGGTTCCAGGTGAGTTGAAAACGATTGCAGCGTTCTATTTGCTGCTTGGGACGAAGTAGAAGGGGTCACATCTTAAGCGGGAAGGGGGTTGTTATTGTGATGGACTTGGGTATTTTTTACGGTATTGTTATTGACTGGGGTTTTCTTCCCGTCTACGCGATGAAGCAGCGAATGATGTTTTCCTTTACATACCTTGCAGGTGAATTGGCAATTCTTAGCTCCGTGAGATGTCCCCAGGCAGTTAGTGCATTTATTTTGTTTTTTCACCGTGGCGTATCTGTCTTCAATAGACATGGCCAGAAAAACGGCACAACATCGGAGGGGGTGAAACTCAGAGCGCATTTACCCTTATGGTCAGGGGCAATATTGGTCTGGTAGCTTTTCACCTTGGGCCCTTGGGATGAAGGTTTTGACGTTTTGGGGGATGCGAGTTTAAAATGGTGGATCGAATATCCGCGACCGACTCTAAGGTTTGAAACCTCGATGATAGGAAGTCATCCAAAGCTTTCCAGGTTGGCAAATCAGTGGTACGTGGCAAAGATTGTTCCCACAAGCTCAGTGTGGTCTCAGGTAAACACGTTGAGCAAATATATACAAAAATGACATCCCAATTGTCGACTTCAATATTTAACAGACGAAGATTGGTGATACAGTCATTAATCGTGCGTTGTAAACGTCTAAGATCGGAACCAGTTTCCTTTGATATGGGTTTTTGGTTGAAAAGCGACTTGAGTTGGGCGTTCACTAATATTCGCTTATTTTCATAGCGATGAACTAATTTCTGCCAAGCCATGTTAAAACCATCGTTGGTCATGGGGCAGGTCCTCAAGAGGTCTCGCGCTTCATCCTGAGTTTTCCTGACCAGATGGCACATTTTTTCTACTGGGGACAGAAGCTTATTGTTATATAGGGCTGTGAACATAACACGGAAAGTTGGCCACGACTTGTAGTCACCATGAAAGACTTCGGTATCGCATGGGGGTAAATAAATGTGTGAGGTCATATCGCGGTTGCTATCGTTCGAGGGGGAGGCTGTTTGGGCATTGGCTTGTAGAGCCTCTCGGAGTTCGTGGATCTTTGCAACCACAGCTGTGTGGCTGCCAAAGGTAGAGCAGAAACGCCTTTTTAAAGCTTCCAGATCGATCTCTTCTTTGATGGTTTCATAATCATCCATCGCAGATTCATAACATGACTCGAAACTTGACCAGAGACGATCGATTTGCTTTTCGTGAGCCTCAAGGGTGTGTCGCGTGTGCGACTCTACCTTTACACCGTCAAAGTAGGTTTTAAATTCGACCACACGGTCAAAATACCGTATGCCATTTTTTACCGGTGCCATTTTTTTCTTCTCAGGTGAATGGGGCTTTTACAATTAAAAAATTTTAAATAATTTGATTTAAGAAAATTTAGGTAAATTTTCGGTGGTGCTTCGTAGAAGCGACCAGTAAATTTATTGGAGAAAATTTAAAGAAATTTTCATAGGTGCTTCCTAAAAGCAACCGAAGAAAATGATTGGGAAAAAATTTAAAGAAATTCTCAAAGGTGCTTCGTAAAAGCAACCGAAGAAAATTATTGGGAAAAAATGAGAAATTATGGGCAAACAATTTTAAGAAATTTTTAAGGTTTAATTTATCGTTAAAAAGTTTAAAGAAATTTTCAAAGGTGCTTCGTAAAAGCGACCGAAGAAAATTATTGGAGAAAATTTAAAGAAATTTTCAGAGGTGCTTCGTAAAAGCGACCGATGAAAATAGTTGGTAAAAATTTAAAGAAATTTTCAAAGGTGCTTCGTAAAAGCGACCGATGAAAATAGTTGGTAAACATTTAAAGAAATTTTCAAAGGTGCTTCGTAAAAGCGACCGATGAAAATAGTTGGTAAAAATTTAAAGAAATTTTCAAAGGTGCTTCGTAAAAGCGACCGATGAAAATAGTTGAGGGGATTTAAAGAAATTTTCAAAGGTGCTTCGTAAAAGCGACCGATGAAAATAGGTGGTAAAAATTTGAAGAAATTTTTAAAGGTGCTTCGTAAAAGCGACCGAAGAAAATTATTGGGAAAAAATTTTAAAGAAATTTTCAAAGGTGCTTCGTAAAAGCGACCGATGAAAATAGTTGCAAAAAATTTAGAGAGTTTAAAAATGGTTAGTTTATAATATGGGTATATAGGGGTTATAATAATTCGCAACAAATGGGTTATCATGTGTCATGGGATTTATGGTAATTTATTTATATTCACTTGATTTTATAATGTAGGTATTTATTTTAATAGTAAATATTCATAAATAATATAATAACAATCGTATTAAAAAACTCCAATGATTTTTCGAGCTGCCCTCGTATCCAGCTGTTAGTATATAAGTAGTTATGTACAATTCAGTTTGTCCCAGTGACCTAGTTATTTTCACACACCGTACATACATACTGTTACGTTACTGCCTTTTCAATAACGTTTTTGGTTTATTTCCTTTATAATAAACCTCTTGAGTTCTTTTATTGCAACCATGGTGAAATTACTACAAGGTGGCAGCACTAGGATTTGTTGTACAACAATACAACAAAAACAGGCAAATTTGTTTGTATAAAAAAGTTAAGTGTGTCAAAAATATGAATTTTCACCACACCAAAATATTATTCTTATTGAAACGTCAATTCCTCACAAAATAAAAGCCATATAAACACATACTTAGTAAAACAAATTTATACAAAGTAAAAAAACATAATTATTATGTTTTATATTAGAAATAGCAAGTTAAATTACTTACATACATAAATGCAGCAGTACAAGTCAACTTGCTGCAAAGTGTAAAGTGCAATCAAAGTGCATATCAATATCAGCCAGTCAATTTTAGATGTCAGTGAATACATATCGGATAAAAACAAGAATAGACAAGTTTTAGTTGCCAGCATTAATCATGGAAGTAAGTTACGAGGCTAGCAAATTGTCACCTATAATAATATAGTTTTAAACTTTTTTAGGTAATATTGTAGATGATCTGACCCTGGTTTTGACGCTTGTACACATTAAAATTCAAACAGAAGTCGATAAAAAACTGGTGGAATTGGATGGTTTTGGCATTTTATTCTTTATTTTTTAATTCTTTAATGTATGTATATACTATATACTTATTTGTTTAAGAATTTTAATCAAAATACAAGTAAAACCTTCTTTATGTTTATGTTATACTAATGAGGAGAGAATCCTTGCCCATGGGCAAAGGCCGTCTATGCAGAGCATCTTTAGTTAGCGAAACCGGTATTAGTTATCCCATAGGGGAGAAAATCCTTGCGCCCGGCCGATGGCCGGCTATACAGGAAATCTTGAGTACAGGAAATCTTGAGTCTTTGAAAAGCACGCACAAAGGCTTCACAATTAAAAAAGGTTTGATTTTTAATTAGTATTGTGGTTATTTTGTTGAACTATTCATGGTTTTTAATCCAAATTTTTACTATTTAATTAGGCTTAAGTTCATTAAATTTAATTTTCATTAAATTATTTTTATGAAGAAAGGAATTTTTACAACATGGAAGATTAATTAAAATTGTTATTGATAATTTTCATTCTTGACTGACCTGGGATTCGAAGCCAGGCTGGCTGGCGTGTGATTCGAACCCAGGCGGCTGGTTACCCTGACATGTTTCGACCTCAACCACTAGGTCTTCTCAAAGGGATTTGCCGTCTTACACTCGCAGCCATCGATGACTGCTGACGTCAGTAGTCAAACATCAATCCTTAAACCAAATTGTATTTTAACCTTTGGTAGATCGAAATTTGCTTATTGAATGATTATCCATTTTTAATTGATCTCACATGTTTTTCCTTTACTTCTGTTTTTTCCGTACTTTTGTCAAGAATTCTTCTTGAAGTCCAAAGTACATTTTTTGTTTATCATGTTTTTTTGTCTTTCTTTTTTCTTGTTGACATTTTTCAGCACAACTTGAAGGACAAATGAACACATAGAGCTTGTGCCTTAGCTTTAACAATAATTAGTATTGTGGTTATTTTGTTGAACTATTCATGGTTTTTAATCCAAATTTTTACTATTTAATTAGGCTTAAGTTCATTAAATTTAATTTTCATTAAATTATTTTTATGAAGAAAGGAATTTTTACAACATGGAAGATTAATTAAAATTGTTATTGATAATTTTCATTCTTGACTGACCTGGGATTCGAAGCCAGGCTGGCTGGCGTGTGATTCGAACCCAGGCGGCTGGTTACCCTGACATGTTTCGACCTCAACCACTAGGTCTTCTCAAAGGGATTTGCCGTCTTACACTCGCAGCCATCGATGACTGCTGACGTCAGTAGTCAAACATCAATCCTTAAACCAAATTGTATTTTAACCTTTGGTAGATCGAAATTTGCTTATTGAATGATTATCCATTTTTAATTGATCTCACATGTTTTTCCTTTACTTCTGTTTTTTCCGTACTTTTGTCAAGAATTCTTCTTGAAGTCCAAAGTACATTTTTTGTTTATCATGTTTTTTTGTCTTTATTATTAATTTAATGAAAATTAAATTTAATGAACTTAAGCCTAATTAAATAGTAAAAATTTGGATTAAAAACCATGAATAGTTCAACAAAATAACCACAATACTAATTATTGTTAAAGCTAAGGCACAAGCTCTATGTGTTCATTTGTCCTTCAAGTTGTGCTGAAAAATGTCAACAAGAAAAAAGAAAGACAAAAAAACATGATAAACAAAAAATGTACTTTGGACTTCAAGAAGAATTCTTGACAAAAGTACGGAAAAAACAGAAGTAAAGGAAAAACATGTGAGATCAATTAAAAATGGATAATCATTCAATAAGCAAATTTCGATCTACCAAAGGTTAAAATACAATTTGGTTTAAGGATTGATGTTTGACTACTGACGTCAGCAGTCATCGATGGCTGCGAGTGTAAGACGGCAAATCCCTTTGAGAAGACCTAGTGGTTGAGGTCGAAACATGTCAGGGTAACCAGCCGCCTGGGTTCGAATCACACGCCAGCCAGCCTGGCTTCGAATCCCAGGTCAGTCAAGAATGAAAATTATCAATAACAATTTTAATTAATCTTCCATGTTGTAAAAATTCCTTTCTTCATAAAAATAATTTAATGAAAATTAAATTTAATGAACTTAAGCCTAATTAAATAGTAAAAATTTGGATTAAAAAGTTTGATTTTTTATTTAAATAAAAGTTTTCTTTTGCAAATGAGTTTTTTTGTTGGTCCTCCACCACGATGCAAAAAGCTACGTTATAAACGATTGGCTGTAAATTGTAATTTAAAACACTAGTTGCTTTTCGCAACAAATAAAACCACTTTTATAATACAATACGTATTTAATTTAAGTTATATTTCAAACTATTTGCAAAACTTTCACAACAGAATGTATCTTTTACGAACGATTAGTTTTAACACAACTCACAAGTTTTTTTATTATAACTACAATACATCTTTTTATATGTTTTATTTCAATTGTTTTAACTATTTATTTTAAACACAATAGTACCGAACAAATTGTTTTTTTATCTCGCAAATTATTTTTTGAAATAAATTAACGTTATCAATCAATATTTTGACACTTGCTATGAATAAACAAATAATTTTGACACAATAACTCTTTCACCATGGATAAGCAAAAAATATTAGATTCCGTAGTGCTGTCACCTTCTAGTAATTTCACCATGATTGCAACTTTAATAAAATAAATAAAACACTTTAAACACTTTACTTTATAGCTGTACTATAAACTGTTCACGCCACCTTATTTAGAACTTAGTCAATTATACCACTAATAATTGCGATGTACACACTTAAATAATCGTACTAATACTGATTATCGATGCCAACCTTCGCGAGTATTTATACTCTGTTCGCTGACATCTAGATGTCTCTAGATCATTCTACTCGGCGAAATGTCTGTAACATTTTCGACATTTCTGGGCGAATCGAGATTTTATTTTCTTACAGCGAATATCATTATGCATTAACACTGTGGCTGAATTTAAATTGATTTATACATCAATAAACTAAAGCATACTTTATGGGTTAAAGATAATCTCAACACTATTATGTTATACATTAATCTATAACAATCATAACATTACATTTGTACTAGAAAATTCTGTACAGTGGGTTTACATTAAAAAATATGCGACACTTATACAATAACATTTAAAACTAATAAAATTACTAATAAACTAAACTTATTCTTAACTACAGTTACTTTCGTAACACTGCCCCCCACTTAAGCCTGTTCGTCCCGAATAGGCTCAGAATCACCTCTTCCATAAGGGGCTAATCGTTCCAAATGAACAACTTTCATTTTTGCCCTTGGACTTTTGTGTTTCTGTATTCGATATACAACGTCATTTAATTTCTTTATCACTTTGTATGGCCCATCCCAATGTGTCTGTAGTTTGGGAGATAATCCTTTCTTTCGTTGGGGATTAAAAAGCAAAACCAACTGGCCCTCCTTAAATCCTTCCGAATTTGCCGCTCGATCGTATCTGGCCTTCATCTTGTCACTGGACAGCTTAATACGGTTTCGTACAAATTCATGAAGCTCATTAAGAGTTTCTTGTTCTTGTGAGGTGAAGCCTTCATTGTTTTCACCCGTTGGTATAGGCTTAACGCCAAACTCTAGATCTCCTGGTAGTCTGAGCTCTGTTCCAAATACAATTTTGGCGGGTGTACGAGAGGTGGAGTCGTGAACCGCTGATCTATACGCCAACAGGAATTTTGAAATGTGCTCATCCCAGTCTTTTTGTTGTGTGCTAACTACTTTTCGCAAATGTTCCTCTAATGTACGGTTAAATCTTTCAACCATGCCGTCAGATTGCGGATGCAATGGTGTTGTCATTGTTTTCTTTATTCCGTACAATTCACACATTTCTTTAAATATAGCAGATTCAAAATTTCTGCCCTGGTCAGAATGCAATTCCAATGGAACGCCATAGCGGCACACCCAATTGTTCACAAAGACGTCCACAACCGTCCTCGCTTCTTGGTTTGGGATGGCATATACCTCCGGCCATTTACTAAGGTAATCAATGACTACTAGCACATATTTGTTGCCGGCATTACTAACAGGGAAAGGCCCAGCTATATCCATTGCAATTCTTTCAAACGGGGCACCAGAATGGTACTGTTGTAGCGGCCCACGACTTCTCCTTACTGGACCTTTGGCGGCCATGCATTGTGCGCAATTGGTTATCCATTCAGTTACGGCTTGTTGACAGCCAACCCAATAGAACCGTTGTTTTAATTTTTCTAAGGTCTTTGTCACACCAAGATGACCACCACTTTGACCGTTATGAAATTCCCTAAGAACTTCTTTTACTTTCACTGACGGCACTACTATAAGGTTTTTAACTGATTTTCCATCAGTGCTTTCCCACGTACGGTATAAGCAGCCATTTACTACTTGAAGGCTGTTCCACAGAGCCCAGTATGCTTTCATTAATGGACTTTCTGGCGTAATTTCGTTTCGAGTGGGTCTTCTGCCCTCTTCCTTGGCTTTCAGAATTTTTGCTAAAATTGGGTAATTTTTCTGCGCCATTGACCAGTCTTCTTTGGACTCTATCTGCAATAGACGAACATCACAGAAGTTTTCTTTTCCTTCAGCCCTTACACAATGTTTGCATTCCAGCTTACAGGGTCGCCTAGACAGAGCATCCGCATTGCCATGTTTTCCACCTTTTCTATGTTCAATGCTAAAATCGTAGCTCTGAAGGCGCTCAATCCAACGCGCTATCTGGCCCTCCGGATTTTTGAATTGTAGCAACCACCTGAGTGCAGAATGGTCTGTTCTTAAATCAAAATGTTGACCATACAAGTATTTGTGGAAATGCTTTATGCACTCTAGTACTGCCAGAAGCTCTCGCCGAGTTACGCAGTAATTTCTCTCAGGCTTCGAAAGTATTCGGCTGTAATAGCCTACAACTTTCTCTACACCATTGACCACTTGGGACAGCACACCTCCGATTCCAAATCCGCTTGCATCGGTATCCAGTACAAATTTCTTTCCCGCGATTGGATAAGCCAAAATTGGTGCTGTGCACAATAATTCTTTAAGCTTCTGAAATGCTTGTTCCTGTGCCTCACCCCAGTTATATACCTGTGCCTTTTTGGTAAATTCATGCAAACTGGCAGCAATATTGGCAAAATTCGGTACAAAACGCCTGTAGTATGTACATAAGCCGAGAAAGCTGCGTAACTCATGTAGATTTTGAGGGCGAGGCCACTCCATGACTGCTCGTATTTTCTCTTCGTCTGTTGAAATGCAATCAGATGTTACACGATGCCCTAGGTATTTTACTTCCTTCTGGAACAGTGAACATTTCTTAACACTTAACTTGAGTCCGGCTGTGGATATACGTTTTAACACCTCTTCGAGGTTTTTCAGGTGCTCATCAAATGTTATTCCCATGACAATTATGTCATCAAGGTACACCAAACATGTCTTTCGGTGGAGACCTTTCAACACCTGTTCCATCAAACGCTCGAATGTAGCTGGAGCATTACAGAGCCCAAATGGCATTACATTAAATTGCCATAAGCCATCACTTGCACTAAAAGCAGTTTTCTCTTTATCCTTGTCTGCGATTTCTACTTGCCAATAACCGCTCTGCAAGTCCAATGTGGAGAACCATTCTGTTCCAGCTAACGTGTCCAAGGTGTCATCAATCCTAAGCAATGGATAACTGTCCTTCTTGGTGACGTCATTAAGTTTCCTGTAGTCTACGCAAAATCTAGTACTTCCATCTTTCTTTTTTACCAAAACCACCGGTGAACTCCAGGGACTTGATGATGGTTTTATTATGCCATCCTGTTCCATTTCATTTACCAGGTCTCTAACTTCATTTCGTTTTGCTAGAGGAATGCTTCTTGGGGCCTGTTTAATTGGCTTAGCGTCGCCGGTGCTAATTTCGAATTTCACGATTGACGTTCTGCCCTGGGTTTTACCTTTTGACGCAAATATAAAGGCATATTTCTTTAGCAACTGTCTCGCCTTATTGCTCTCGGGCGGCCTTAGATATCCCGTCCATTTCCGCACATGTTGCTCTTGTAGTTCCTGGTCCTTGGTACTCTTTTTAGCTGCGTCTGGATGGTTCTCGCAACTTATTATTGCCTTCGTTGAAGCACATTGTCCAATATTAAAATTCTGCGTAAGGACCTTTTCGCTGTTGGACAAATTTAAAACTCTTACAGGAACTAAGCAGTTGCTGGTTTTAACGAGGGCATTCGCTGTTACTATATCACCTGTAACTGCTGTTGGCTCTACCGCCCATAATCTGTTGTTGTGCTCACAATCTCCCTCCATTCTCGCCCATACAATGGTTTCTGACTTAGGTGGCAATTTTTCACGTTCAAGGGCGAGTAACTGTCTTACATGTGCCTTAATATCGTATCCAACATCAAGGGGAATTTCAACATTACGCCAAGTCATAATTTGTTGACCCATATCCAGTTGAATACCTTGTCCAATCATAAAATCTGAGCCAAGGATTACTTCATCTACAATATCAGCCACAATGAACAAATGGTGGGCGCTTGTGTTGGCCATACATAATTTAGCTTTTACTTTCCCATAGACAGTGGCAGGCTCCCCCGTAGCTGTTCGCAGACTTACACCACATAGTGGTTCGATGGACTGTTGTATTAAATCAGGCCTAATTATTGAATGAGATGCCCCAGTGTCCACAGTCAGAATCCGTTTTTGACCGTTTATATAGCCACAAGCAGTAAGATTTCTGTTATTCTGTTGCATTACTGAGATGGAGATTGTGGGGCCCTTAGATGTGGGAGCTAGCTCATGCCCCGCAGTGCTTGCTCTTTTTAGTTTAACGGTGACTCCTGCGATGAGTGGTGATTAGCCCGCTGGTGGTTTCTGGGCGGTGAAGCAGATCTTGATCGTTTCTTTTGTGCTCTACAGTTTCTCTACATGTGACCAATCTTTCCGCAGTTATAGCATTTTAGTTAAGTTTTAGTTTGCTTCCCGCTTAAAGCTTCCATAACTGCCTCTTTTATATCCTGTACAATATCCCTTTCACCTTTGGTGGTCACATCGAGCCTTCGCACCTTGCGGTTTCCTGGGCTAGGGCAAATGAAACAGTCTCTGCAAAGGTAGACTTTTGTGACGTACATACCGCAATTTTTATATCTGCATCCCGAATACCGTTTACAAATGCCTCAGTTTTGAAGTGATCCAAGAATGAATGACTCTCACCAGAATAAGTAAGCTGCACCAACCGCTCAATCTCCAGTGCGAAGTCCTGTAATGTCTCATTAGCCTTTTGCATTCTACCACGTAATTCCATTTTGTAGATTTCCTTTTTGTGGTCGCCACCATATTTACGCTGCAGTGCCATCATCACGTCATCATAATTGTTTTTACAGCTACTTGGAACACTTTGTAGTACTTCCGCTGCCGTTCCTTTTAAGGCTAAAATTAATTCAATTGCCTTCATCTTGTCACTGGACAGCTTAATACGGTTTCGTACAAATTCATGAAGCTCATTAAGAGTTTCTTGTTCTTGTGAGGTGAAGCCTTCATTGTTTTCACCCGTTGGTATAGGCTTAAAGCCAAACTCTAGATCTCCTGGTAGTCTGAGCTCTGTTCCAAATACAATTTTGGCGGGTGTACGAGAGGTGGAGTCGTGAACCGCTGATCTATACGCCAACAGGAATTTTGAAATGTGCTCATCCCAGTCTTTTTGTTGTGTGCTAACTACTTTTCGCAAATGTTCCTCTAATGTACGGTTAAATCTTTCAACCATGCCGTCAGATTGCGGATGCAATGGTGTTGTCATTGTTTTCTTTATTCCGTACAATTCACACATTTCTTTAAATATAGCAGATTCAAAATTTCTGCCCTGGTCCGAATGCAATTCCAATGGAACGCCATAGCGGCACACCCAATTGTTCACAAAGACGTCCACAACCGTCCTCGCTTCTTGGTTTGGGATGGCATATACCTCCGGCCATTTACTAAGGTAATCAATGACTACTAGCACATATTTGTTGCCGGCATTACTAACAGGGAAAGGCCCAGCTATATCCATTGCAATTCTTTCAAACGGGGCACCAGAATGGTACTGTTGTAGCGGCCCACGACTTCTCCTTACTGGACCTTTGGCGGCCATGCATTGTGCGCAATTGGTTATCCATTCAGTTACGGCTTGTTGACAGCCAACCCAATAGAACCGTTGTTTTAATTTTTCTAAGGTCTTTGTCACACCAAGATGACCACCACTTTGACCGTTATGAAATTCCCTCAGAACTTCTTTTACTTTCACTGACGGCACTACTATAAGGTTTTTAACTGATTTTCCATCAGTGCTTTCCCACGTATGGTATAAGCAGCCATTTACTACTTGAAGGCTGTTCCACAGAGCCCAGTATGCTTTCATTAATGGACTTTCTGGCGTAATTTCGTTTCGAGTGGGTCTTCTGCCCTCTTCCTTGGCTTTCAGAATTTTTGCTAAAATTGGGTAATTTTTCTGCGCCATTGACCAGTCTTCTTTGGACTCTATCTGCAATAGACGAACATCACAGAAGTTTTCTTTTCCTTCAGCCCTTACACAATGCTTGCATTCCAGCTTACAGGGTCGCCTAGACAGAGCATCCGCATTGCCATGTTTTCCACCTTTTCTATGTTCAATGCTAAAATCGTAGCTCTGAAGGCGCTCAATCCAACGCGCTATCTGGCCCTCCGGATTTTTGAATTGTAGCAACCACCTGAGTGCAGAATGGTCTGTTCTTAAATCAAAATGTTGACCATACAAGTATTTGTGGAAATGCTTTATGCACTCTAGTACTGCCAGAAGCTCTCGCCGAGTTACGCAGTAATTTCTCTCAGGCTTCGAAAGTATTCGGCTGTAATAGCCTACAACTTTCTCTACACCATTGACCACTTGGGACAGCACACCTCCGATTCCAAATCCGCTTGCATCGGTATCCAGTACAAATTTCTTTCCCGCGATTGGATAAGCCAAAATTGGTGCTGTGCACAATAATTCTTTAAGCTTCTGAAATGCTTGTTCCTGTGCCTCACCCCAGTTATATACCTGTGCCTTTTTGGTAAATTCATGCAAACTGGCAGCAATATTGGCAAAATTCGGTACAAAACGCCTGTAGTATGTACATAAGCCGAGAAAGCTGCGTAACTCATGTAGATTTTGAGGGCGAGGCCACTCCATGACTGCTCGTATTTTCTCTTCGTCTGTTGAAATGCAATCAGATGTTACACGATGCCCTAGGTATTTTACTTCCTTCTGGAACAGTGAACATTTCTTAACACTTAACTTGAGTCCGGCTGTGGATATACGTTTTAACACCTCTTCGAGGGTTTTCAGGTGCTCATCAAATATTATTCCCATGACAATTATGTCATCAAGGTACACCAAACATGTCTTTCCGTGGAGACCTTTCAACACCTGTTCCATCAAAAGCTCGAATGTAGCTGGAGCATTACAGAGCCCAAATGGCATTACATTAAATTGCCATAAGCCATCACTTGCACTAAAAGCAGTTTTCTCTTTATCCTTGTCTGCGATTTCTACTTGCCAATAACCGCTCTGCAAGTCCAATGTGGAGAACCATTCTGTTCCAGCTAACGTGTCCAAGGTGTCATCAATCCTAAGCAATGGATAACTGTCCTTCTTGGTGACGTCATTAAGTTTCCTGTAGTCTACGCAAAATCTAGTACTTCCATCCTTCTTTTTTACCAAAACCACCGGTGAACTCCAGGGACTTGATGATGGTTTTATTATGCCATCCTGTTCCATTTCATTTACCAGGTCTCTAACTTCATTTCGTTTTGCTAGAGGAATGCTTCTTGGGGCCTGTTTAATTGGCTTAGCGTCGCCGGTGTTAATTTCGAGTTTCACGATTGACGTTCTGCCCTGGGTTTTACCTTTTGACGCAAATATAAAGGCATATTTCTTTAGCAACTGTCTCGCCTTATTGCTCTCGGGCGGCCTTAGATATCCCGTCCATTTCCGCACATGTTGCTCTTGTAGTTCCTGGTCCTTGGTACTCTTTTTAGCTGCGTCTGGATGGTTCTCGCAACTTATTATTGCCTTCGTTGAAGCACATTGTCCAATATTAAAATTCTGCGTAAGGACCTTTTCGCTGTTGGACAAATTTAAAACTCTTACAGGAACTAAGCAGTTGCTGGTTTTAACGAGGGCATTCGCTGTTACTATATCACCTGTAACTGCTGTTGGCTCTACCGCCCATAATCTGTTGTTGTGCTCACAATCTCCCTCCATTCTCGCCCATACAATGGTTTCTGACTTAGGTGGCAATTTTTCACGTTCAAGGGCGAGTAACTGTCTTACATGTGCCTTAATATCGTATCCAACATCAAGGGGAATTTCAACATTACGCCAAGTCATAATTTGTTGACCCATATCCAGTTGAATACCTTGTCCAATCATAAAATCTGAGCCAAGGATTACTTCATCTACAATATCAGCCACAATGAACAAATGGTGGGCGCTTGTGTTGGCCATACATAATTTAGCTTTTACTTTCCCATAGACAGTGGCAGGCTCCCCCGTAGCTGTTCGCAGACTTACACCACATAGTGGTTCGATGGACTGTTGTATTAAATCAGGCCTAATTATTGAATGAGATGCCCCAGTGTCCACAGTCAGAATCCGTTTTTGACCGTTTATATAGCCACAAGCAGTAAGATTTCTGTTATTCTGTTGCATTACTGAGATGGAGATTGTGGGGCCCTTAGATGTGGGAGCTAGCTCATGCCCCGCAGTGCTTGCTCTTTTTAGTTTAACGGTGACTCCTGCGATGAGTGGTGATTAGCCCGCTGGTGGTTTCTGGGCGGTGAAGCAGATCTTGATCGTTTCTTTTGTGCTCTACAGTTTCTCTACATGTGACCAATCTTTCCGCAGTTATAGCATTTTAGTTAAGTTTTAGTTTGCTTCCCGCTTAAAGCTTCCATAACTGCCTCTTTTATATCCTGTACAATATCCCTTTCACCTTTGGTGGTCACATCGAGCCTTCGCACCTTGCGGTTTCCTGGGCTAGGGCAAATGAAACAGTCTCTGCAAAGGTAGACTTTTGTGACGTACATACCGCAATTTTTATATCTGCATCCCGAATACCGTTTACAAATGCCTCAGTTTTGAAGTGATCCAAGAATGAATGACTCTCACCAGAATAAGTAAGCTGCACCAACCGCTCAATCTCCAGTGCGAAGTCCTGTAATGTCTCATTAGCCTTTTGCATTCTACCACGTAATTCCATTTTGTAGATTTCCTTTTTGTGGTCGCCACCATTTTTACGCTGCAGTGCCATCATCACGTCATCATAATTGTTTTTACAGCTACTTGGAACACTTTGTAGTACTTCCGCTGCCGTTCCTTTTAAGGCTAAAATTAATTCAATTGCCTTTTCTTCATTGTTGAATGCGTTTTTGTTGGCTACTGTTTCAAACTGGAACTTAAATACATCAAATGGAACACTGCCATCATATCTTGGGGCTTTTATTCTACTAGAGACTTCTGAATTAACCCGCTCTGGTCAATCTTGACATTGAAGACTATTTACTTTTGCTTCAAGATGGTGTAGTTTTTCATCAACTTCTATTTTTACATCAGACAACTTTTTGTTGAATTCCATTTCCAGATCGTCAACTCTTTCCTTTATAATAGTTGAAATCTCTTGCAGCTTCTCAAGTTTTTCATTAGTAGCCTGAAGCTTATCATTGGTAATTCTAGAATTCTCTTGTATTTCAGCCAGGATGGTGCTCGATTTCTCTTCCATTTTTCTAGAAGTTTCATCAATTTTTCTTGATGTTTCAGCCAGAATATCGCTCGAATTTTCTTTTATTATCATTACCATGCTTCTGGAATTATCGTCCATTTTTCTAGAAGTTTCATCAAGAATAGCTCTATAGTTTTCATCCATTTATCTAGAATTTTCCTCCGACATTTTTTCCATTTTTGCCATCATAGCAGCAAACATTGTGTTTAAATCCATACTGCTAGCAACTGCACGTGTACATACCTCTATTTCTTCTTTATCATCGAATTCGTGGCTACCAATGTCAATATTGCGTCGTTCGAATTCATCTATTAACCTCTTCTGCAGCTCTGCTTTATTTCCTGCAGTTGGTAGATCTAACTTGCTCAACTCTTTCTTGAGCTGATCCACTTTAAGTTCTTCAAATTTCATTGCTGTCAATTTTTTTTTTTTTTTTTTATTTTTATTTTTTTTTTTTTGGAAATTTATTTCATTTTTGCAATTTCACTTCTGACACCAATTGTTACGTTACTGCCTTTTCAATAACGTTTTTGGTTTATTTCCTTTATAATAAACCTCTTGAGTTCTTTTATTGCAACTTTAATAAAATAAATTAAACACTTTAAACACTACTTTATAGCTGTACTATAAACTGTTCACGCCACTTTATTTAGAACTTAGTCAATTATACCACTAATAATTGCGATGTACACACTTAAATAATCGTACTAATACTGATTATCGATGCCAACCTTCGCGAGTATTTATACCCTGTTCGCTGACATCTAGATGTCTCTAGATCATTCTACTCGGCGAAATGTCTGTAACATTTTCGACATTTCTGGGCGAATCGAGATTTTATTATCTTACAGAGAATATCATTATGCATTAACACTGTGGCTGAATTTAAATTGATTTACACATCAATAAACTAAAGCATACTTTATGGGTTAAAGATAATCTCAACACTATTATGTTATACATTTATCTATAAC
The DNA here is from genome assembly GCA_943735925.1 of Pollenia amentaria. Taxonomy (NCBI): domain Eukaryota; kingdom Metazoa; phylum Arthropoda; class Insecta; order Diptera; family Polleniidae; genus Pollenia; species Pollenia amentaria. Next base: position 65,751,467 of record OX031009.1, read on the forward strand.
AATCATAACATTACATTTGTACTAAAAAATTCTGTACAGTGGGTTTACATTAAAAAATATGCGACAGTTATACAATAACATTTAAAACTAATAAAATTACTAATAAACTAAACTTATTCTTAACTAAAGTTACTTTCGTAACAATTCATTTACTCGTCTGGTTCTTTGTTTTTTGTTCTCTCATCAAATATAAACCAACGAGTTGATCGACTGCGTAAATTATGAGAAAGTAGACAAAATTAATAGCAACGAGGAAATCAAATGCAGTTGACGATTACAACAACACAAGAGATGCTTATTGATATTAACCTTGAATATCAAGCAGCAAGTGCAACTCAATTTTTTTTACTTATTTTCGGTCTTTTTCTTTTGTGTTTTGTTTGTTTGTCAACTCTATGTGTTGGTGCTTATGGAGTTGACAATGGTCAAAGCATTGCGGGGGGAAAAACGTATGATGCGATTGCCTGTAGATCTTGTTAGTTTATTTTTGCGGTACAAACTGGTTTTGTAATTTTTTTCTTTTTCAGTTAGACCGAATGTTGCTACTTCTGATGAGTAGGAATGGTTGTTTGTGTACTTTGATGTATGTGTGGATGGAATTTTTGGTGGTTGATTTTCTTTATTTATGCAATGCAAATTCGCGTCATGCGATTTTTTTACACTTTTGGTCGACCGTTAGGTTTTTTTTGTATGATGACTTGGAAAAAAGATGACACATGATAGGTAGTTGCGAGGGGGGAAAAATATTTAATTTTTTTGTTGGTTTATGGTTCTTATTTGAGACCGTTAAAGACACGATATGTACATATGTGCATGTACGAAGTTTCTTTTATGGAATGAAAAATTAGCACGTTATGCCGCGAGGGGGGTTAAATTGGATGGAGGGTTCCACGGGGTTATATGACACTATGAAAGTGTCAGAAGGGTTTTCCCGGGTTATGGATGACCCGGATCCGGCTCGAAGGACCAAAATGTATGGGTACACGGGGGTAAAAATAGATGTAGATAGAATACTGGATGGTACTTACTTTGGGGGCTGGTATCTAGTTGAGTGTAATTCCGCGGCTGAGATATAAGCTGCTCGCTTTCACTATTTGGCGTATATTTTCTTGGAAGATTATTTTTCCGCTCGACCAAATAAGTATTTTGGCTGCTGCCTTTTTCCTTTGTAAACTCCTTACATTTGAAAATCAAATTCAGTTTTATATTATTTGATTCAGTTAATGGGTTTTATTTTATAACAATAAATAAATTTTTATTGATAAGAACCAAACTCCTTGCAAAAACACCTAAGAATAACACCACCAATTTAATTCACGTTGAAAGAACTCCATTGACCGTTTTACAATAAAAAGAAGTATTTAACTGCCTGCTGATGTTAAAAGGAAAAAAACGACGAGTAAATATACTCGCTACTGCGACTCATGTAGAGTTTTCATGCCCTGCAAAATATGTAGGGTTCTCATGCCTAAACAGTTGGGTAGTTTTGGAAAATTAGATATTATCATTTTAAATTTATTAAATTTTTCAATTGCTGAAATGCTTCTCATGTTTACAGATATAATATTAAAAAATTGCAATTTTATTGTATTAAAATAATTATTAAATTCATGAAAATTTTCAAAATATTTATTATTTATCATAGAGAAAGTACATAAGTTAAAAAAAAAGAATATTTAAAAATTTTATGATTTGTACTTAAGTATATATAATTCTAAGCAGGTGACATAAAATTACGATTATCTTCATCATCAGAATTTTCCACTATACCTGCCGGTGGAAAGTTCGATCTTCGTCTTGACATTTTATTTGTTGCAGCATCCATTAGCATTTCATCTACTTCTTCTTCATTTCTTATTAGTTTTGGTCTAGAAATTGCACTTCTCTTTACGTAAACTCTACTATTGTATGTATATACCAACTCATAACCAACGGTTTTTAAAGTTTTGGCTAAGAACATCATTGATATAAACAGATTTTGTTTCCTGACTTTCCTTAAGCTTTGGCTTGGATAACATTAATTTATCTTTTGATTTTTTGGACTCAAATTTTACTACCATAGTACGTTTTTTAGCAGTAGTCGAAGAATTCTTAGTTGATTCATCTCTTTTCTTAATAAAATATGCAGCACCAATTTCACTCTCATTCAACTCAACACCGACTTTTTTAGAAATAGCCATAAGGGCATCAATTGCTGTTTCATCATCTTTCACAACGACCCCACTAATAAGGCAATCTTTTTTAACACGCTCATCATTAAAGTATTTTATAGAATCTTTCAGACTTTTAACTTCATTTTTTAGCAAACGATTCTCTTTTATCACAATTTCAATTCTCTTTTAATTTTCTGCCACCCCTCGTAGAATGTGATCATATTGTTTTGACATAAAGTTCATTGTCTCTTGTAGGTTCGACAGCTGATCAAGTTTGTTCAGTTGTTTGTTTTATGTCATTTAATTCATTTTTTATTGTTCCACTACTTTTATCACAGAGATTGCAGAAGAACTCCTCCCTCTCATTCGCCAATAAACTCTCATATTGACGTTTATTTAAGTTTGTACATAAGGCATGCAATGTTTTCGCGCACTTATCGCACTGTATATAATCGTCATCCTCTTTAACCTCCATTCTACATTGATCACACAAATTTTTTGTTTTATTATTGCTACGGCGGGTTTTATTCGGCATACTTGCAGTGATTTTTATTCTTTTCACTTTGTTAAAAAACAGATCAGAAAAGAAAACTATAATAACCAGTGTAACTATTTTTTAACTAAAGCATAGTACTATTTTCAACATTTCACGTGAAATGCTGTCAAAACTCATATGAAAAAAACTTGTGCGGAATTTCTATGAAAAAATGTTGATAGAGTTGTACTCTGTTTAATTTTTTTTTTTTTTTTTTGTTAGGACCAGCACTCAGGGGATGACCCCTACTAATGCAATGCATTGTGTTGGAACTAGGAAAATAGGTTATGGGAAGGAGGAAAGAGGGAGTAGTGCTTGTGAACATTCGACTTGAACTTATTCATGTTATAAGTGAGACGGAAGACTTCAGCAGGAAGGTTATTCCACATACGAACAGTCCGGCCGAAAAACGAATTTTCCTTGTAATTTGTGAAAAAGTTGCGAAATGTTTCTAGCAACATTTTTTTTACAACTGCGAAATAATATAAGCTGCACTTATTTCACGTGGAATTTTAAGCAAATGAAAAAAGTTTAAACTTAATATTAAAATGAGAACTGCAAAACATAAATAACACAACCGGTAACAGGTTTTCATAAATTTTTAATTTTATTTTTACTAATTTTTTTAATTTATTTAAAAAATACTTTTTAGTAAAATACATCTGGGTTTTGTTTACATATGCAAAACAATGTCGCATACTTTGAAAGATTAAAAACGTCAAATTGTGCAAACTCTCGAGATAGGTAACATTGATACATGTCAAATTTTTCGCATGAAATAATAGATGTTGCGGAACATTTTTCACAAATTGGAACTGAGTACTAGGCTTAAGCAAAAAAAAATTTAGTTGCGGAGAAAATTATTTGACGTTTACACGATAGAGTTGCCAACTCTTTTTTTTTTTTGATGAGAGTAATACTCAAATCAGGGCTATTTTTTTATCAAATGGAAATCATTATAGTGTGTTCGGCGCTTTAGTGTCCGTGATACTTACCGTAGCCTAATGTTTGTAATTCAGTGAATATGAGTTCAGGTATATACATAGCTCCATAGACTAGTTTTGAAATATCAGAATAAATTCTTTTTCCTTACTTTCTTTTATCCACTGCAATTTATCACTTCTAAGGAAACCATAATTTAGGAATAAAATTATATTAAGACACGTAATATAACGAAATTAATATAATTGAACGGGTCATCAATTTGGAATGTCGAAACCATTTTCGCAATGTAGGAAATCAAATTTTTTTTGTCTTGGTCGGAATTAAATAAACATTTTTCTTTAACTAGTTCTATTAATTTATTTTTTTACTGGCTAGAACGGGAGAAATTGTGTATTTTTTCTCGTTTGGAAATTGAATATATTTAAAATAGAGTTTTTTCGTTTTAAACATTGTGGTATTTTATTATCCTTTTAAATAAACTAGCTACAGCTGTAGAATATACCTATAGGGAACGGAGTAATTAAATCTTATGATTTTTGGTACCAAGAGGTTCTTAGATTTTTTTTTTTTGGAATTCTCATTATCATCGTTATTTTTCGGTTAATTCGGAAATTTTAGTATTTGAGTTTAAGAAAGGTTTCAACATATCTTAAGATCGAACTTCTCCACCAAACTTCCCCTGCGACTGCCGGGGGCGCCAACTTCAATTGAACAATCCGTATGTCGGGTTTGCAATATCACAATGAATGGAGGCAAGAGTGCTTAATTTTTTTTTTTTTTTTTATTATTCCTACACTAAATACCGCGAAGCTTTTTGCTTGCCTGCAGGATACCAGAGTCTCTAGCAGGAATCGAACCCGCAACCCCGGTACTGATAGACTAGCTCACTACCAGCTAGCCTACCGGGGCACCCAATTCTAAATGAATGTACACTCACAATATTCTATACGTAAGATTAACTGAAATTGTAATATAAAATAAATCGATATTCAGTTAAAAACCGGTCTAATTATTTTTCATTTATTTTTTACAAAAAGTTCATTTAAAGTTTACTGTCAAAAAAATCAACGGCGAATTCCGTAAAAACAAATGAATTTTCCGTTATTTTATAAAATGTAACTATCAAAAAAATAACCGACGAATTCATTAAAAACAAATGAATTTTAAGTTATTTTATATAAATTAACTATCAAAAAATAACTGACAAAGGGTGTGTGTGAAACGGTAGCAAAGTTTTATGGTGAAATAAAATTTGTCTGTGGTAGAAAAATTTCATGTTTGTGCTGTGTGAAATTATAACATATTTGACAACTTAAAATTTTGACATAAAGAAAAGAACAATTGCTTTCTGACATTTCTTAACAGGAGTCTAAGTCTGCAAATTTTTTGGCGGCGGCGGTTCTGCAAAAATTAGCCGGTAGTGTATCATCTGACATAAGAATTAGTTATTCAAAATGTTAAAATTATATATTAAAATTTGTTATTATTTTAAATATATGTATTTGTTATTAATATAAATATATTTTAACCCGACTTCAAAAAAGAAAGAGGGTTTAAATTCCATTGTATGTTGCTTTTTTAAATGTTTGTTACTGCATAACTCCGTCATTTGTGAACCGATTTTTTTTTTGCATTTTAATAGGGCGTGTAAACAGATTGTGCTTACAAAAAATTTGGGAAATCAGACAGACAATTGGTCTGTCCGGTAATTTTATTTTTGAGCTTCTCCATAATATATAAACCAATTTTCAGAATTCGCGCTTATTTTTAATATGATTTGCTAGCAGGTTACAACTCTGAACAAATTTTGAGGAATTTTTGGAGGTTGTACATTTCGCTTTTTCAAAATTTTTGATTTTTTGTTCTAATTTTTGAAGTATTTTTGCGATATTCTTATTCTCCACTGGTTGGAGCCCATAAACAGATATTTTATGCTTTCTTAACTTTTAGGAAATTTCTTACTATTATAATATTTTTTTAAACCTTCGCGAATTGCGCTTTTTAGGTAACCTAAATCCTAATAAGCTGATGATGGGATTAATGATCAAACGAACCTTATTTATCCTGTTTTTATTTACATTACCTCTCAATCGAATATATTTCCATGTTATTGTGCCTTGGCAATATAACAAAATGCTTGTATTGTAAATGTAATAAGCGTTCTGCAGTCTATTACTAAACTTAAAATTTATTTAAAAAAAGGTATCTTACTTATATAAGACACTGATTATAATAACATGCACAAATTATAATAACAAACACGTTATTAATAAAAAAAAAATTAAATATGTACATAACTATTTTTGATCTTATAAAAGCTTATAGAGCAATTCCATATGAAAGCGATCACCTTTTGGACGACCCCTCTCCGATTTTAAAATAAATAGTCTCAATCGATTGCCCGGCAAAAAATAATGTACCTACATATTTTTTTTTTTTTATAGTGACTGGTTTAGTGGTGGTGTACACCACTGTCATGTGAAAAATTGAAGAATTCTTCATAAGGGACCTCATTGAAAGTTGTTTAAAAAAAAAACTACTAAAGCGATCGCAACGAGTGATAGCTCGTTGGAAAGGTATTGAATCAGGCTTTAATTGAAAAATAAAATTTTCCTAATTTTTCTTAGAAATTTACCTCTAAATTTTCCCAAGAAAATTAAATTTTCCGATTTTCCACAGAAGCTCCTAAATTTTCCGGCTAATTTTTTTTTTTTTGGATTCCTCATAATTTTTGCTTTAAGAATCAGCAATAAAAAAATGGGCCCCGACTCCTTGTTTGGACAGGAGAAGAGCATTTAAGAGACCACCTTGTTAAAAATACATTTTAAAAATTATTTTACAGTTAAAAATACATTTATGAAGAAAAAATCAATTTTTTTTTTAAGAGCCCCAAGTTGAGTGTGTAGTGAATATGGTCTGCCTGCCTTCACAAGATCGGCCATAAATCCATGGATAATAGCAGCAGTGGCATGTAATGGCACACCAAACCCGACTGAGGCTACAGGTCATAAAATGTTTTGTAAATTTTTTAAATTACCAGGTAATAAATATTTCGCCTAAAATGACACGTGCAGAAACAAGTCATAAAACACGGATTTTCCATAAATATGGCGAAATATTTATTACCTGGTAATTTAAAAAATTTGCAAAACATTTTATGACCTGTGGTCGGCTTATTGGCAGTAACCAATTACGCCCCTTTTAAAAAACATTTTATGACCAGTAGTTCACGCAAATTTTCCTATTAAAGAAAAGCAAATATCGCTTATTTTTTTACCTATTTTTTACCAAAAAATAAATATAAATACTTCACACACTCTGAGTCAAATTTCAGTTGAATACTAAACGTGAAAGTGTTAAAGTGTTTTTTTTTTGTAAAGTAAAGAGTGAAGCTGTAAAGACAATTTAAAGTAAAATGAATAAATTTTGCTGCAATCCGTTTAACAAGAGTGGACATCGTTCGAAAAAGATAAAAGTATTAAAATTAACTGGTGTTTCGAAGCGATACATGAATGAATTAAATATACAATACGGTGAAGAAGCAGAATTAATTTGCCCCAAGTGTAAAATCGATTTGTCTCAACAAGCAAATGCATTGAAACAAATGCAGCCACAATCCGAGAGTGAAATGACAAGTGAACAAAATGTTTCATCTGATAGTGAGGCAGACATTCCGATGGTCAATATGTCTTTGAGTCCTTTGAATGAGGCTATTACCACTTTAGGTGAAACGCTTATTAGAAAAAGAAAGTTGCGAGTGAAACATACAGGAAAGTGAAAAAAGGCAAGGTTATGAGTGCAATCGCGACGAATGCAGTCAAGCAGATGACGTTGATGACGGCAAACAAATGATTGAGCAGTTGAAAAGAAAATTCAATTTAGCGACCACTTTTCCGGAGAAATATCTCATTTTATCTGTGCTGCCTCAATCATGGTCTATACGCAAGATTTCTGAACAGTTTCAAACATCTTTTTACATCGCGAGAAGAAGCAAAGAATTAGTTCGACAGAAGGGCATATTGGCGACTCCCACCAAGAAATTTGGCTCAAGGACCCTCAGCGAAGCAACGGTGAAATTGATTCAAGATTTTTACTGCAATGATGACAACAGCCGCGTCTGCCCAGGTACACGTGACTATGTTATCACACTTCAAGATGGAGAAAAAGTACACAAGCAGTGCAGATTATTATTATGTAATCTATCCGAAGCATACCATCAGTTCAATGAGAAATACCCAGCAGAAAAAGTGGGATTTTCTAAGTTTGCCATCCTACGACCAAAAGAATGCGTGCTGGCATTAGACAGGCACGGAACGCATTCAGTCTGCGTTTGCATGTTTCATCAAAACATCAAATTAATTTTCTTTCCATGCAAGAAATTGAAAGTATTTCACGGTGAAATTGAAACATATAGGGACCTCCTGTCGAAGTCGTTGTGCGCATACCCCACGGAAAATTGTCATCTGTCCAAATGCGACAATTGTCCGAAGATTGACGAGCAAGAGCAATATTTGGCGGAAAAGTTTGAACAGCTGTTAATTCAGGAGGTGCATTTCAAACAGTGGATAATTAGCAGCGGCAGATGTTCCCTTGAGACCGTGGTAAAGCAGATTCCGGAATTCATCGAGGAATTCGGATTCAAGTTGAATGAACTGAAGGCGTACCATTTCATATCCGAGATGCAATCGAAATTTCTAAAGGAAAGTAAGGAGAAATTAGCCCAAAATGAATTCATTGTGATAAGCGACTTTGCCGAGAATTGCACTTTTCTCGTTCAGGATGAAATTCAGGCTTATCACTGGGCAAACGACCAGTGCACGGTGCATCCTTTTTGCATTTATTTCAAAAACGAAGATAACGAACTACAGACCGTAAGCCTTGTTGTTGTCGCGGAGAGTTTAGCTCATAATTATGTGTCCGTTTATTTATTTCAAATGAAACTGTTTGAATTCTTAAGATCAAAATTCGATGCAATCGACAAAGTAACGTTTTTCTCAGACGGCGCGGCTTCTCAGTACAAGAATAAAAAAAATTCTTACAATCTTTGCATAATTGAAGAAGAACAAAACTGCAAGGTCGAGTGGCACTTTTTCGCGACGTCCCACGGTAAGGGCCCATGCGATGCGTTAGGGGGAACCCTAAAACGCATGGCGACTAAGGCAAGTTTGCAAAGGCCATATACTGACCAGTTCAAAACAGATATAATAATGTCAAAACTATAACTGGAACGCAAAAGTTTCATTGCTTCATACCAAATATTTCTGATATGTCAATTAATGTAAAGCGGTACTCTTCGTCTGCCGACGTGCTAAATTAAAAGTTACTTTAATTTTATAATGATGCCAAGACAATTGAAATTTTTAATAAATATTGTAATTAAGTATAAGCAGCAAAATAAGAAAGATTTTTTCTTCATAAATGTCTTTTAACTGTAAAATAATTTTTAAAATGTATTTTTAACAAGGTGGTCTCTTAAATGCTCTTCTCCTGTCCAAACAAGGAGTCGGGGCCCATTTTTTTATTGCTGATTCTTAAAGCCAAAATTATGAGGAATTCAAAAAAAAAAAAAATTAGCCGGAAAATTTAGGAGCTTCTGTGGAAAATCGGAAAATTTAATTTTCTTGGGAAAATTTAAAGGTAAATTTCTAAGAAAAATTAGGAAAGTTTTATTTTTCAATTAAAGCCTGATTAGTAGTTTTTTTTTAAAACAACTTTCAATGAGGTCCCTTATGAAGAATTCTTCAATTTTTCACATGACAGTGGTGTACACCACCACTAAACCAGTCACTATAAAAAAAAAAAAAAAAATATGTAGGTACATTATTTTTTGCTGGGCAATCGATTGAGACTATTTATTTTAAAATCGGAGAGGGGTCGTCCAAAAATTTGCCAATTTTGATCGTTTTCATATGGAATTGCTCTATATAAATATGCAACACGGCTAAAAAGAAAAGTTTGACTAGAAAAATGAGTGTAAATATGCCTTTCGAGCCGGCGCACAGTGGCGCCCGTAGAGCAAGCGAGGTTGCAAAAATCAAAATTTTCATGAGTGCCGACGAAGTTTTGAATAAACCCATGTTATAGGAAACTTTTCAACGATTTCAAATATGCCACTCTTAATAATATCACATTTTTAGTTTAGAAGATATAACCGTTCAAAGTTGACCGACTTTCGGTTTTCAAAAAAACACACAATTTTTAGTCAATTTGTTGCGATTTCAGGTGTAATATCACGAAAAATAGGTAACGAATCGCCTTATTTTTTGTTTGTATTGATTGATGTATTTATTAAATGTATAATGATAAAAAAAAAATTAACTGTTTGCTCTGTGTTTCTCCTGGTAAATCACTATTTAAAAACTATCCGTTTTTTCACTATTTTTCAACTTTGACGGAAAATAAAAAAAAACTATATTTTTCTATATTTGCCATATTTGAAAAACCTGTTCTTTGATTAGTTCTTTACATAATTCAAAATTTTTATCTGCCCGTACGTGCCCGTTTGGCTTCTAGAGGTAAAAAAGTTTAAAAAGACATGGTTGCAGAAATTGTATGGCGTCCATCCCTTATATGTTTTGACTGACAGTAGTTTGATCTAATAGTTTGAAAAAAACTACTCATTGAAATTAGCAGGTATGTACCTCACATAAACAATACTTTGGCGTACAAATGGTCAGGAACAATATTGACTTATGGTCCCTACAGGTAGGCACAAATCTTATTCGGACACGTGCATAATATCAAAATTGCATTATTCAGCCTAAATCCATATGTATGCAGGGAACAGGTAAATTTTTAGGCATGGTAGCATAAGCCTATATATTGCAAAATAAGCATAATGCCTGGATTAGTCTACGCCTGAAAGTTGGCGCAACAATTACTGAAACCATTAAACAATTTAAGTACTGAAAACATGGAGTTGAACAATTTAAAATTATTTGAACTGTTTAGAAAGTCAACCACACCAAAGTTTTTCACGGAAGTGAAAATTCTTCCTGAGAAGTTGACATTGATCAGCAAATGGGGCTGCGATGGATCATCCGGACAAAGCGTTTATAAGCAAAGGATATCTTCCGATGACGCTACAATATCGGATGGAAATATGTTTATGGCATCTGTTGTTCCTTTCCGGCTAAAATCGGATGATTCCCTACACTGGAAAAATCCACGACCGTCATCAGTGCATTATTGCCGACCAATAATGTTTCAGTTTGCAAGGGAATCGACAGAACTCATAAGGACTACGGTGAAGGACATTGAAGAACAAATAAGCAAGATTAAGCCTACAAAGCTGCAAATTGGAGAAGGAAAATATATTGAATGCAATTACGAGTTCCACCTGACCATGGTTGACGAAAAAGTCGTAAACGAACTGACAGGAACAACCTCAACAATGTCATGCCCGATTTGCAAAAAGAGTCAGAAGAACTTTTTTCAATTCAATTCAATTTATTTCATATATAATATGTTACATCTCAATTTTATATAATTAGTTGTAAAGAATTTAAGATAAGTATCTTTTTCTGCTTAATTATAACATATTTCAATTAGTTATCATATACATATATATAGACAGAATTATTTTGGAGGTAAAAATTTAGCAAAAACCTATTTAAACCCCTTTTTTCGTTTTATTTTTATATTTTTTTTTATCGATTTTTTACTATTATTTGTCAGAAGAACTTTGGTAATTTAAACGATTCTACAAATGAGGAGAATTACGAATATGGAATGTCACCAATGCACGCAAGGATAAGGTGTATGGAATTCTTGCTAAAACTGGCATATACCCTACCACAAGAGGAGGAAAACTTCGATGAAAATACATCAATAAAGGATAAGGAAAATATCAGAAAGAAGCAAATACAGGAAGCTTTTTTTAAACAAGTTGGACTAAAAGTAGACTGTCCCACGCACGGATACGGTAACTCAAGCGATGGAAACACTTCTAGGAGATTTTTTGAAAATGATGAGGCAGTAACTAGAATCATTGGAATTGACAATCAAATCGTGAAAAGATTGGGAACGATCTTGGATGTTTTAAACTGCAAAGAAAATGTCAATTCTACAAAATATGGAGAATATGCGTCGAAAACTGCATCTCTTTTATTAGAAATGTATCCACAGAAGAAGTTGACCCCGACCGTCCATAAAATATTGGCGCATGGCAAAGATATAATTGAGTACCAGTCTTTGCCAATTGGAGAGCTTTCTGAAGAAGCACAGGAGTCTCTTAACAAATTTTATAAAATATATATATTGCACAACACATTCAAAGCATCAAGGGTAAGGCAAAATAAGGACCTCTTCAACATGTTGGCAGCATCTTCCGATCCACTTATTTCTTCCCTGCGGCATGTGAAGTCACAAATAGAGTTACAAAATAATTATAGTTTAGAAATGGTTAGTCTTTTAGATATACCTTCTCTTACGAATTGTGATGAATATTTTACAGAAAATTTAAAAAATAAATTTAAAAAAAAAATTATTTTTTTTTTTAATTTGTTGGGTAATAATTTAAAACATAAAACCCTTAAGAAAAAAAATAAAAACAATCTAAAAATGTAAAAATAATTTTTTTTTGTTACCATAAAATTGATTTTTCTACTAATTTTAACTTTGATAACCCATAAGTAGACCCCTACAAAGCGTAGCACCCTTTCCAAACGCTCATTTCATAGGCTGAACAGTTATCTATCATATGCTGTTTAAACTGTTCAATTATCTTATTCTGTTCAAAAGATATGATTTTTGCAACGAAAAAACTCAAATGGCGCCACTGTGCGGCGGCGACTTAAATTCAAAATTTAAATTCGGAGGCGGCTTAGAGGCAACTTTGAGCTGCATGACCTGGGAGTGTGTCTGATAATTGTGTGGTTGTCAAAAATTTCTACGCTAATGTCAAAATTTATACTAGCCCCCTGGGCTAGTGAAATTTTATTCACCTCAACAGTGTAAAAATTTTACTTTTATGAGTACCTTGCTACCGTTTCACACACACCCAAATTCCGTAAAAACAAATGAATTTTCAGTTATTTTATATAATACAGGTTTTACTCAAATTTCTAAAAAAAATACCAGACACCTGTCCGCTTGTTTTTATAATGAGAGAGAGACACAATATTTATTTTTATTTACTTACCCCGTTATACATGTTTGTTTTACTTTTGTTGTACTGAACACTACTGAAGACTTTGCACAGAAGAACTTTCAATTATAAGCACCATATCGGTCATGCTGCTTCGCATTTATTTTACTTTAAAAATTTGATGTATTTAACTAAATAATTTTAACAAATAGAACATGGGAATTTTCTACACAAAACAAGCAAATCGATTTTACTTTTACTTTTTGCCACAGATCTATAAATAGATAACTAAAAATTTTTTTTGGTAGTAAAATTATATAAAATAACTGAAAATTCATTTATTTTTTTGATAGTTAAATTATTTAAAATAACTGAAAGTTCATTTGTTTTGTCGGAATTTGTGGTTAATTTTTTTCGGAATTCGCGGTTGAATTTTTGACAGTAAAAATTAAATGAATTTTTTGTTAAAATTAAATGTAAAATAAGTAGACCGGGTTTTAACTCAATATCGATTTTTTTTATTGTAATTTCAGTTACAGAATACTTTTACTTGATCAACAGACAATATAAAATGTAACTGAGAATCCGTATTAATGTGCACTCAGTTTTGTGAATAAATATCAGAATCAGTTAGAAATTAATTTGCTTGGAATTTGAAATGTTTATTTATTTAAAAATGACTGAACGGAATACCTATTGATTAACCTACAGTCCGTTACTGTAATAATATTGTGAGTGTAGTCATCCTTTTCATCGGTATTGTATTGAAAATCATTTGTCAACCACGGCGGAATGTCCAGTATGAAAAAAGCATGCCAGCCTAAATCCTAAACATACTAAGTAGAAACCTCAAGCGGCATTAGCAAAACAGTACTTTACTCGTAGTGCTAGCCGAAATTTATTTCAAGAATCTTCTAATTCGCAACCAAATACTCCGGAGGGAGCTCCCAACTCTAATGTTTCACAAGTTTTTCCAAATGGAAATGTTCAGACTCCGGATGGTGGTAAAATTTTGAGTTCGAAAGATTATCAGGAAATTAGTAAATGATTGAATCGAAACTTTTACAAAATCTAAATTTATTACCAACTCCGAATATTAACCGGAATTCCAATGATAATTTGCGGCAGCCAATTTCAGACCAGAATCTAAATTTGACTCCTAACTTGGAGGAAAATCACCGTAGATCTGGTCCTTCCTAACCTTTCGGTCAGAACTCAAATTCTTCATTTAATTCCCACAGCTTTTTACATTCCAATTTAAGTAACTTATATCCAGATAATGCCACTTCTTTTATACAAAACTGGAATCTGAAGTACGATGGTTCGTCCACATGACTCAACGTTGAAGAATTTCTGTACAGCTTTCGATCTTTAGTGCGGGATAGTTTCAACAGTGACTTTTCGATTAAACAGCTCCAAATTATTGGATGGATTTAATTTGGTGATGCCTTGTGGTCTCAATATCGCGAATTTAGGTCTTTCTTTGGCATAAGGGAAGAAAAAGAAATCGTAAGCAAAAGCCAGGAGAAAACTTTGATTTGTTCTTTGAATCCGTATCCTCTGTTACCTTCCCCAATGTCCGAAATCGAATTAATCGAAATTCTTGCTCGAAATCTACGTTTGGAGATAAGACAAGATTTGCGTTACATCCCGATACATTCCATTCCTCACTTGCGAAAGTACGTGCAAATGCGCGAACACTTTTCGAGTGAGGACATGTTACAAAGAAGAATTTTATGTTAAGTTATCAAAACCAATGTTTTCCTAAGCCAGACTATAAGCCATATTGCGGTAAATATAACCAATGTATATAATAGTTTGAACAATTATCCAGTTAAAAACTGTGACATAAAATTTTTCGGATATGAACACAACCCTGATTTTCATGATGCAAAACAATTGTATATACTTAAGCGTCAAAATTCATTAGCAAGGGAAAATAGAATTTCCCAGATAGCAATAAATCTATTTTATTTCCTAGATTACCCTATCATAAACGTATGGAAGCCTTCCGTAAAAATGGGTGTTGAAATAAAAACAAAAAGATCTACTCTTCGGTTAAAAAATTTTATAAAACAAAAAATTGTGTAAAAGATTTCTTGTTTCTACCATCATCTCCAGCCAGAAAGATATGCGGTACTACGCCAAAAGTGCCTTCCATGAGTTTGTTGAATGGCCTGTGTGGGCTAGACTTTCTTCCTAGCCACTGAGTATTGTTAAAAAATAAAAAACACGGTTGGTCTTTATTTTAAATTCTTTCAAAAAAGGTTTTTATTGAGCTTCTTGCTCCTTCTGTTGTGAGATTAATACTGATCCTAAAAACCTTTAACAATTGTAGGTTCGTAGTAACCAAATAAGACTCAAATAAAAAAAAATCTCAAGAGACAATTATAGCAAAAAAAAACAAAGTAAAAGAGTAAAAGAACCCTTGAGAATTACTCTACACTTAGAGAAAAGGAAATACAAATTCAAAAAACAAAATTCAAAATTAAAGAAAATTACAAAATTAAAGATATAAGATTTAAGAAATAAAATAAGAAGAAAAAAAAATAAATAACTAAAAATTAATGCAGAATAAAGAAAATTAGAAAAATAAAATAAAATAAAGTCTGAAGTCGCTTCAACATGCTCTCCCCGACGCATGGCAGGAGCACCCCCTCCGCACACCAGATATGATCCAGCCAATACTGCCGCGGGGTCCTCGTGGTGAGGTTTAGCGAGAACATTCTTTCCCACTTCTGGGTGCAACAGAGTGTTGAGGAGGGCGTTGCAGGGCTGCCCGTTGACCGTCACTGAACATCGATTGGCCGAGGTACACTCGTCTCGGGCATGGTCATAGGCGCTGCAATCTAGGCAGAAGACTTTTCCGCTGGCCAGCGTAGCTCAACCCTGAGCTCTTTAAACCCCTTACAGTACCGCAGAGGGTGGTTGAGGTAGCAAATGTGGCAGCGTGGTCGCTTCTTCATCTGTATTAGTAGTAAAAGAAAAGAAAGAAGTATATACAGTGTTAAAAAATACCTAATGCGACTGAGTTTTCTAATTTTCTATTTTTGTTTAGGAACTTGGTAGATTATTTGGTAGGTTGTGGTGGGAGTTTACTTTCAGTATTGTTTATCGGTAGCAAACATAGTTTTACAACTGGGCGTAAAATTTTACCCTTCTTTGTGATTACTTCAGCAACTCGTACTTTGCTGTCTCGAGCATAGATGACGCTGTTAACGCGACCCAGGAGCCACTCGGTAGGTCTTCTTTGACTATAACAATATCGTTTGGTTTAAAGTTGTCGCGTTCCTTTTGCCATTTAAAACGGCGTTGAAGCTTGGTTATATATTCAGACTTCCACCGTCGAGCAAAAATATGTTGTAGCGCTTTTAATCTTTCCCAGCGTTTTAGGAATGGCACGTCTTCGAGCGGTGGTTCTGCGGGTGCTTCTGGTAGTGCTGTTATTGGAGCTCCTCGAAGTAAATGTCCTGGGGTCAGTGGCAGAACTTCATTCGGATTATCAGTAAGAGGCGATAGAGGTCGCGAATTCAAAATGGCTTCGATACGAACTAAAAGCGTACTGTATTCTTCGAAGGTGAAGGATAGGTTATTGGTAACTTTCTTCAGGTGAGACTTCATGCTCTTTACTGCGGCCTCCCAGAGGCCACCCATATGAGGTGCATATGGCGGTATAAAAGACCAGGTAACGCCCTAGGTGGAGTACTTTTCGATTAAAGGCTTTTCAATAGATTTCAAGAACTCGTTGTGGCCTTTAAGAAGAGCATAGCTTGCGCCGACGAAATTTCGACCGTTGTCGGAAAACATGGTCTTGGGGAGTCCTCTACGCCCGGTAAAGCGGTGAAAGCAGGCTAGAAAGGCATCAGCTGAGATGTCTGTACAGACTTCTAAATGGACGGCTCGAGTAGAGAAGCATACGAACACAGCAACATAACTTTTAAGGACCTTGGCATTTCTCACCGTAGAGGATTTAATGCTAAATGGACCAGCGAAATCGACTCCGGTATATGTGAAAGGCAGGGAAAAGTTCACGCGTTCTGGGGGGGAGGGGGGTGCGGCCATGATTTGGTGCTGGACCTTATGCTTGTAAATCGTACAGGCCTTGCATTCTCTGATGCATTTTCGGACAAGATTCTTTAATCTGGGGATATAAAATCCCTGTCGAATCGCACGTAGCATTATATGGTGCTCAGAGTGGCGCATAATGCGATGGGTAAAATTAACTAGGAGCCTCGCAAATTGAGACCCTTCTGGCACAATAACTGGATGACGTTCCTCGTAACTTAAGCCTGCATTAATAAGCCTGCCGTCAACTCGTAAAGGGTCTTCCTTATCCATAAAAGGATTCAAGTTAAGCAATCTGCTTTTGCGGCTTAACGGTCTCTTTTCTTTCAGGCAATCATATTCACGGTAAATATACCTCTTTTGAGCGAGCGCGATGAGTCGAGTTTTCATTGAGCTAATTTCTTGAGCTGTAATAAACTTTTCGGTGGAAAATGGTTTCTTGAGAACTCGG
Source organism: Pollenia amentaria (assembly GCA_943735925.1). Lineage (NCBI taxonomy): Eukaryota > Metazoa > Arthropoda > Insecta > Diptera > Polleniidae > Pollenia > Pollenia amentaria. The sequence goes on from OX031009.1 coordinate 65,768,704, forward strand.
TTGACGAATCTAAGTCGATAACAAAGAATTCGCAACGCCCTTTCAAAGGATGAAAATTCTTCTAGGATATCTGTGCAGTTTATGTCAAGATGAAAGTTGATGATGGACTTTTTTGTCTCCAAGTCGACTGGGTCAAACGTACGAGGTATTGGCCACAATGGCGTGGGAAAGTGCAGCCAGGTGGGCCCATGCCACCAGAGTTGATTGTCTGCAAGTTCCTGCGGGGAGCAGCCTCGAGTGCCCATGTCTGCAGGATTTTCCTCAGTTTTGACATGTTTCCAGTGTTGCGCGCTGGCGATGCTGATGATCTGAGTCACACGATTTGCGACAAAAGTTTTTAACGTGTAGGGAGGTTTTTGCAACCACCCCAGGACTATGGACGTGTCTGTCCACAAGAATAGCTCATAGGTGAACTGACAATTCGTGACTACACTACGGACGAGCTTAGCCAACAATAAAGCTCCACACAATTCGAGTTTCGGAACAGTAGTCCGCTTGATCGGAGCAACTTTCGTTTTTGCTACCAGCAAATGACTATTTATATGGCCGTCTGCGTTTTCTGTTCGAATATACACTGAACCACAATATGCCTTCTCTGAGGCGTCACAGAAGCCATGTAGTTGGATTTTATATCCTGGGGAGAAATCTACCCATCTAGGTATCTTAATGGTTGAAATAAATGGCAAGTTCCTGCGGGGAGCAGCCTCGAGTGCCCATGTCTGCAGGATTTTCCTCAGTTTTGACATGTTTCCAGTGTTGCGCGCTGGCGATGCTGATGATCTGAGTCACACGATTTGCGACAAAAGTTTTTAACGTGTAGGGAGGTTTTTGCAACCACCCCAGGACTATGGACGAGTCTGTCCACAAGAATAGCTCATAGGTGAACTGACAATTCGTGACTACACTACGGACGAGCTTAGCCAACAATAAAGCTCCACACAATTCGAGTTTCGGAACAGTAGTCCGCTTGATCGGAGCAACTTTCGTTTTTGCTACCAGCAAATGACTATTTATATGGCCGTCTGCGTTTTCTGTTCGAATATACACTGAACCACAATATGCCTTCTCTGAGGCGTCACAGAAGCCATGTAGTTGGATTTTATATCCTGGGGAGAAATCTACCCATCTAGGTATCTTAATGGTTGAAATAAATGGCAAGTTTTTTAAGAATAAACTCCATTTTACTAGTATGTGTGGAGGTACCCCTTCGTCCCAATCAGACTTTGCTTCCCATAATTCTTGCATCAAAGTCTTAGCAACATTAACGACTGGGCCTAACCAATATAAAGATATAAGATTTAAGAAATAAAATAAGAAGAAAAAAAAATAAATAAATAAAAATTAATGCAGAATAAAGAAAATTAGAAAAATAAAATAAAATAAAGTCTGAAGTCGCTTCAACATGCTCCCCCCGACGCATGGCAGGAGCACCCCCTCCGCACACCAGATATGATCCAGCCAATACTGCCGCGGGGTCCTCGTGGTGAGGTTTAGCGAGAACATTCTTTCCCACTTCTGGGTGCAACAGAGTGTTGAGGAGGGCGTTGCAGGGCTGCCCGTTTTTTGATTACTTTACCCTTCTTTGTGATTACTTCAGCAACTCGTACTTTGCTGTCTCGAGCATAGATGACGCTGTTAACGCGACCCAGGAGCCACTCGGTAGGTCTTCTTTGACTATAACAATATCGTTTGGTTTAAAGTTGTCGCGTTAGTTATAGTAACAACTGCAAACACAACTGCAAACACAACAACAACAACAACAGATACACCAAAGAAACCACCTAGATTGAACAACTATATCAGCATATAAAACACAATAAAGAAGAAACCCAAAACTAAGCATAAAGACAACTGTAACCAAAACAACAACAACAACAGATGCACTAGATTAAGTAGCCACATAAATAAAATAGCCATATCGGCATATACATATTTGTCATTACAAATAAAATAACTTAAACCTTTTCTTTATAAACAAAATTGCGAAACCGTTTATTGAACTTTAATTTACGTAAACACTTTTGTATTTAGGTAATTGCAGAATCATTTAAAATAAAAGTTATTAAACTTTAATGTATGTAAACACTTTTGTATTTAGGTAATTGCAGAATCATTTAAATTAAAAATTATTAAACTTTAATGTAAGCACTTTTGTATTTAGGTAATAAGTTTCATTTTAAAAAAGAAAATCAATAATAAAACAGAAGTATTTTGATAACAGAAGTGACAAGTGTATTTATTTTTTGAAACGGAATATCTCATATAGTTAACTGGCGCAGTCGGGTAGTTCCTGTAGTTCCTGTATAAATTAAAAAGAATAAAGGCGACGGATTATTGCCATATATTCAAGTGACGGATTATCACTACACACATTGTACAAGGAACATCATTACGAAGGATCATCGTAGAAGATTGGAACAAGAACCACAAACAACAATGCAGGTTACGATTATTATTGTGTAAGTTGAATATTGAATAATAAATAAACTAAAAAGAATCAAAAAAAAAAAAAAAAAAAAAATATATATAAGTGAAAACCTAACTAAATTTGAAAACAAATATAAACAAAAAAAAAATAATAAATAAAAAGTAATCAATCAAAAATCGATAAAAACTAGTTTCAATAGTACATACACTTAGATGAATATAAAATAATTTACCTTTCCGAAGATTAATTATTTTATATACTAAATAAACAAATTCATATATTTTTAAAGACCAGCGATTCTCAAGGGACCCTCCTGTAAATCTCTTTAAATATATGTTTTGTTTAAACACAAGTAAAACACTATATGCCTAAATTTCGTCCCTACTTTATTCCAAAAAGAACACTTACTCCTATCCCAGAATCTGAAATTGAAATGAGTGTAAATCAAGATAACCAAAGTAACACTATGAATTCTACAAATAATTCACCTTCGACAGTAAGAAATATTGTGGAATCTTTAAGAATCCCTGATGCTGTCAAGGATCTTCCGAAATTCGACGGAAATGCTAGATTGTTATATGATTTTATTAACAATGTAGAGGAAATTCTTTCGATATTGTCACCCATCGATGGCACTCCGTTTGCCAAAATGATCTTAAGATCCATACGTAACAAAGTCGAAGGAGAGGCAAATGAAATATTGAACATGTACAGCACAGATTTGAGCTGGCAGAGCATTAAGAATAATCTTATATTACATTACTCTGATAAGAGGAATGAGACCTCATTAATTCGAGATTTACATCTCCTAAAACAGAATAATAAGACATTAGAAGAATTTTATAGCTCAGTGGTGGAAATTCAAGCCACAATAAATAATCATCTAATGATTCACGAAGTAGACCCCAATATTATCTCAGCTAAGAGGGAATTGTTTGCCAAAATGTGCCTCAACACATTTTTGTCCGGTCTTAAAGAACCACTTGGTTCCTCCATTAGGGCTATGAAACCAGAAACATTACCAACGGCTTTTTCATACTGTATTACTGAGCAAAACATGTTTTATATTCGACAAGAGAGTAGAAACCTAGTAAGAAGGCAGGAAACCCATAGAACTTATAATCCACAACAATCATATCCTCATTATCAAAGACCATTTACCCCAAGATTACAACCAATAAACAATTACAGACCACAACAAAACATGAATTATAGTCCTCCCATTTATCAAAACAGAACACAATTACCACCCAATCAGTCATTTGCTAGACCCCAATTAGCACACAATTTTAATTCACCAACACCTAGACAATCATACTATCACACAGCCACAAATAACCAAAACCAATTTAACAATTTCAAACAACCACAAATAAACACTAACACAAACTATCAGACACCGGAACCCATGGACACTAGCTCAGGTTACACTCACCTTAAGAACAATAGTGGACAAACACGAAGACTTCCAAGGGAAGTTCATCATTTTGACCACAATTTTGGAAATCCTTATGATACTGACCAGAACCCCGGGAATTTTCAGGATATTTATCATAACTTTGGAAATTTTGACAATTATTCTAACCCAGAGGACCATGATGTCCCAAACTATGTGCCTGATATGGACAATTACAACGAAATTGAGGACGTAGAAAATTTTCAATTAGATGCCTCCAAAACCCAACGGGATACTTAGATATCAACAAACATGGTACTAACCTCCCTTACATAAACATTTCATCCCCATTTGGACATCCACTCCGCTTTCTAATAGATACAGGTGCATCGGCATCTTTTATTAATCCAGAATACACCAAACAATTAGATATAATAGAATGTACACCGATAATAATAAATACCGTGTTAAACAAACACCGATTAAATACAAAAGTTAATATTCCAACGTTCATAGAATTTCAAGAAAACGGAAACATGGAATTTTATATTTTCAAATTCCACAACTATTTTGACGGTCTTATTGGATTCGATATACTTACCGAATTAAAGGCGAAAATAGACCTCGAAAAGAGGCAATTAATCACAGGTAAATCCTGTATCCCCTTGTCCTTTAAACCAAACTTAACTTCGGGTAAATTTCTAATAGCACCAAAAACGAAAGCTGTCATTAAAATCCCTGTGGATTTGGAAAATGGCGATTTCATAATCCCTACTATCACAATTAACCCCGAAGTAACTATTTCCCCTGGCATGTACAAGGCAAAGAACTGGTACAGCTTTGTGGAGGTGAATAATAAATCAGTTACGGATAAAATTATTATAATTGAAAGTCCAATTAAAGTAGATCCAATCACAGATTCATACTACAAGGAAATTAACAATATTAACCTCGAAAGTCCTCCTGAATACCAAAACCCTGGATTATTAGAAAATCTTAGAATTGACCACTTAAATTCAGAGGAACGGAAGGTTATCACAAAATTATGTAGAGAATTCGAGGATGTTTTCCTTCAAGAGAACCAATCTCTTACCTTCACTAATAAGATTAAACACGACATCATTACAAGGGATGACATTCCAATATATACGAAATCATATAGGTACCCTTATGTTCATAAGACGGAGGTACAGAGGCAAATTTCGGATATGCTAAGCCAGGGCATCATACGGGAAAGCTACTCACCCTGGAGTGCACCAGTATGGATAGTCCCGAAAAAGGCAGATGCTAGCGGGAAAAGAAAATGGCGTCTGGTTATCGATTATAGGAAACTAAACGAGAAAACAATCTCGGACAGGTACCCTATACCGAATATAAATGAAATACTAGACAAACTCGGTAAATGCATGTATTTCACCACACTGGACTTGGCCAGCGGATTCCATCAAATAGAGATGAATCCAAAGGACGTTTCTAAAACCGCATTCACAGTAGAGAATGGACACTACGAGTTTGTAAGAATGCCTTTCGGGCTTAAAAACGCCCCATCGACATTTCAGAGAGTAATGGATTGCGTCCTTAAGGATTTGATAGGAACTGTATGTTTAGTCTACTTGGATGACATTATTGTGTATTCCACCTCACTCCAAGAACATGCAGAAAATCTAGGGAAAGTCTTTGGAGCCCTTAGAGAGGCCAACTTCAAAATACAACTAGATAAATCGGAATTCTTGCACAAAGAGTGTGCATTTTTAGGTCATTTAGTGACAACTGAGGGTGTAAAACCAAACCCTGATAAAATATCGGCCATTCAAAACTTCCCAATTCCTACAAACCAGAAGGAAATAAAGTCATTTCTGGGCCTATTAGGCTATTACCGTAAATTTATAAAGGACTTTGCCAAGATAACGAAACCATTTACAACATGTCTGAAGAAGGATAAAACTGTTATAATAGACGACAAATACAGGAAAACTTTTGAAATTTGTAAAAGCCTCCTAACTAACGACCCAATCCTACAATACCCAGATTTCTCAAAGCCATTTAACCTTACGACAGACGAAAGTAATTTTGCGATAGGAGCCATCCTGTCACAGGGGCCCATAGGGAATGATAAACCGATTTGCTACGCAAGTCGAACACTCACGACATCAGAAATAAATTACTCCACAATAGAAAAAGAACTCTTAGCCATAGTTTGGGCTACCAAATACTTTCGGCCATACTTATTTGGGCACCGTTTCAGAATTATAACAGACCATAGACCCCTCACGTGGATTATGAGCCTTAAAGAGCCAAATTCAAAACTGATTAGATGGAGATTGAAATTAGAGGAGTATGACTACGAAATTATTTACAAAAAAGGGAAGCTAAATACAAACGCAGATGCCCTTAGTCGAATAAGAATTGACCCTCTGGAAACTCTGAATATGAATACATTTGACACACTTTCTGTCCAGGCCACTTCGGGTAGCACCATTCACTCTGCGGAAGAAAATTGCGATGATGGTATACCCATTTCGGAGAAACCAATAAACGACTTTAATTTGCAAACCTTATTTTTTAAAGGGAACTCTAGTCCTCGCATAAAATTCGAAGTAATTTTCAAGAACAAACACAGAAAAACATTTACATACCCCGATTATACAGAAGAAATTATAACGGACATTTTGAAAAAACATCTTGCCCCCAATAAGACCACAGCAATTTTCACAGATGACGAATCTTTTCGCGTAATTCAGAATGTGTACGCAAAACACTTCGCACAAAGCAAAATTTTTCGTTTAGTTAGATGTACTACAATGGTGGAAGACATAAAGGAAAACGATAGTCAAGATAAGATCATTCAAGATTATCACGAGAACAATAACCACAGAGGCATTCAGGAAACACATGACCACCTTAAACGCGAATACTACTTTCCGTATATGAAATCAAAGATAATTCAAACGATAAACAATTGTGATTCATGTCAAAGATTAAAATATGACAGACATCCTCCAAAAACTCAATTCGAGAAACCCCCAACACCTACTAAACCATTAGACATAGTACATATAGACATTTATACAATTAGCGGAAGAAATATTTTAACGATTATAGATAAATTTTCCAAATTTGCTGCCTCCTACACTTTAACAGCGAGAAACAGCCTTTGCGTAATTAAAGCCTTAAAACACTTTCTAAGCCTGCACGGCATCCCTAATGAAATCGTTTGTGACCAGGGTACAGAATTCAATTCAAACCTATTTAAGGCTTTTTGCAAACAATATCAAATTAACTTGCATTTTACGTCTTTCCAACAATCAAGCAGCAATGCACCTGTAGAGAGACTTCATTCAACGTTAACTGAAACATACAGATTAATAGTGGAAAAAGCTAAAGATAAAAAGTTAGAAATGGATCACGATGATATTTTAACAGAAACGATCATAACGTACAATAATGCAATACACTCTTCCACGAAATTAACACCTTTTGAGCTTTTCTACGGAAGAACCTACAAATTTGACCGACAGATTACATTCAACGATGAACACGAATACCTTTCCAAAATTAATCAATTTCAAACCCAACTTTACAAATCTATTAGGGATAAATTGGAGACCGACACGGATAAACGCATTGAGAAACTTAACACAGACAGACAGGAACCAATAAGTTACGAAGAGAACGACTATATTTACAGAAGAGAATGTAGAAGGAACAAACTTACACCAAGATTTTCTAAGCACAAAGTAAAACAGAACAACAGATCAACATTATTAACTACACAAAACAAAAAACTACACAAATCTAAAATAAGGAAAAAACGATATTGAATCCAAATTAATTATCCAATGTCCATTTCAGATTAATAACCACAATATATGCACAAACACTAAACATACAAAACTTAAGCGACACACAAGGGTTACTACAAATAAAATTAGGAACAGCCAAAACAATAACAGACTACACCAACCTTATACACATCATAAAACTTGATTCATATAGTAACAATGTTGTGAAACTCGAAGAATCGTTAAAACATTTCACACTTTCACACTATAACAAGGGTTCCCTCGAAGTGACAAAATATAAGCTGACAGATCTCAAGAATAAGTTGAATTCAATAATACCTAGATATCGAAACAAAAGAGGACTTTTTAATGGTATAGGTTCAGCAATAAAATTCATCACGGGAAATATGGACAGCAACGATGCTTCTCATATTAACGAAATAATATCCAACTTAACATCAAGTGTACAAACCGAAACGAATAGACAAAGTGTGCTCAACACTAAGATTATTGAAAGAATGGAGAACATTACAAATCATATAAATAGAGAACAAGATATTATAGTTCGGTCATTACAACACTCACAAAACAACATTATCTCTAATTCCAAACTTATCAACGACGTTCAGTACTTGGATCAGATCAATTATCATATCGATTTATTGTCAAATCATATTGCAAGTATTTCCGAAGCAATGATCTTATCTAGACTTAACATCATACCAAAAATGATTTTAAATATAGAAGAACTAAATGAAATCGAAAACAATTTGAAAAATCAATCTATTGAAATCGATACCATAGAACATTTGTACGAACTCCTAGAGTTACAAGCCTACTACAATAACACAAATATCATTTTCAATATTCTTATTCCTCATATCCCTCATGATCAATACATAATTTCTCACACAATCCCCATACCTATTAATAAAACAAAAGAAATAATAATAAAACCATATATAATCTATAACAATGAAAAAATTCAATATTTCGACAATTTATGCAAAAAAATCGAAAACCTGTATTACTGCAAAGAAAGTTCACAACAGGAAACAATAGAAAAATCCTCATGCTTTGGAAAAATCATAAATAATCAAGAAGCCAACTGTAACCTCAACGATGTCGGCCATTTAACGAAAGTCTCACAACCAGAACAAGGACTTGTGTTAATAAGAAATCTGCCACCAACAGAAATGAAGACATCATGCGAAGCGAAAACACACGTTATTAAGGGAAACTTATTAATACATTTTAAAACCTGTGATCTTATCATCAACGGAATTACCTACAAAGATAACCCAAACATATATTGGGACGAATTTATTCTAAACCCATCTACACAAATAAACATAAAACCTCTGTCCACAATAGAAAGCTTGAGTATACCCAAACTTAAAGAGTACCATTTAAAAAATAAACTGGCCATTGAAGTCTTATCGGATAATACAGAACTACACAGATACATAAACTACGGCTTCCTAGTTGCAGTAATTGGTACAATAATTATCATTGTCATAACCAAGCGGAAAACTAAAATTGCTGTAAACGAACTTCCCACCACTAATATAATCGCTCCTGACCATCAATACTTTTGGCCATCGCTCCATACTAAAGGGGGAGGAGTTATAGTAACAACTGCAAACACAACTGCAAACACAACAACAACAACAACAGATACACCAAAGAAACCACCTAGATTGAACAACTATATCAGCATATAAAACACAATAAAGAAGAAACCCAAAACTAAGCATAAAGACAACTGTAACCAAAACAACAACAACAACAGATGCACTAGATTAAGTAGCCACATAAATAAAATAGCCATATCGGCATATACATATTTGTCATTACAAATAAAATAACTTAAACCTTTTCTTTATAAACAAAATTGCGAAACCGTTTATTGAACTTTAATTTACGTAAACACTTTTGTATTTAGGTAATTGCAGAATCATTTAAAATAAAAGTTATTAAACTTTAATGTATGTAAACACTTTTGTATTTAGGTAATTGCAGAATCATTTAAATTAAAAATTATTAAACTTTAATGTAAGCACTTTTGTATTTAGGTAATAAGTTTCATTTTAAAAAAGAAAATCAATAATAAAACAGAAGTATTTTGATAACAGAAGTGACAAGTGTATTTATTTTTTGAAACGGAATAACTCATATAGTTAACTCGTTCCTTTTGCCATTTAAAACGGCGTTGAAGCTTGGTTATATATTCAGACTTCCACCGTCGAGCAAAAATATGTTGTAGCGCTTTTAATCTTTCCCAGCGTTTTAGGAATGGCACGTCTTCGAGCGGTGGTTCTGCGGGTGCTTCTGGTAGTGCTGTAATTGGAGCTCCTCGAAGTAAATGTCCTGGGGTCAGTGGCAGAACTTCATTCGGATTATCAGTAAGAGGCGATAGAGGTCGCGAATTCAAAATGGCTTCGATACGAACTAAAAGCGTACTGAATTCTTCGAAGGTGAAGGATAGGTTATTGGTAACTTTCTTCAGGTGAGACTTCATGCTCTTTACTGCGGCCTCCCAGAGGCCACCCATATGAGGTGCATATGGCGGTATAAAAGACCAGGTAACGCCCTAGGTGGAGTACTTTTCGATTAAAGTCTTTTCAATAGATTTCAAGAACTCGTTGTGGCCTTTAAGAAGAGCATAGCTTGCGCCGACGAAATTTCGACCGTTGTCGGAAAACATGGTCTTGGGGAGTCCTCTACGCCCGGTAAAGCGGTGAAAGCAGGCTAGAAAGGCATCAGCTGAGATGTCTGTACAGACTTCTAAATGGACGGCTCGAGTAGAGAAGCATACGAACACAGCAACATAACTTTTAAGGACCTTGGCATTTCTCACCGTAGAGGATTTAATGCTAAATGGACCAGCGAAATCGACTCCGGTATATGTGAAAGGCAGGGAAAAGTTCACGCGTTCTGGGGGGGAGGGGGGTGCGGCCATGATTTGGTGCTGGACCTTATGCTTGTAAATCGTACAGGCCTTGCATTCTCTGATGCATTTTCGGACAAGATTCTTTAATCTGGGGATATAAAATCCCTGTCGAATCGCACGTAGCATTATATGGTGCTCAGAGTGGCGCATAATGCGATGGGTAAAATTAACTAGGAGCCTCGCAAATTGAGACCCTTCTGGCACAATACCTGGATGACGTTCCTCGTAACTTAAGCCTGCATTAATAAGCCTGCCGTCAACTCGTAAAGGGTCGTCCTTATCCATAAAAGGATTCAAGTTAAGCAATCTGCTTTTGCGGCTTAACGGTCTCTTTTCTTTCAGGCAATCATATTCACGGTAAATATATCTCTTTTGAGCGAGCGCGATGAGTCGAGTTTTCATTGAGCTAATTTCTTGAGCTGTAATAAACTTTTCGGTGGAAAATGGTTTCTTGAGAACTCGGTTGACGAATCTAAGTCGATAACAAAGAATTCGCAACGCCCTTTCAAAGGATGAAAATTCTTCTAGGATATCTGTGCAGTTTATGTCAAGATGAAAGTTGATGATGGACTTTTTTGTCTCCAAGTCGACTGGGTCAAACGTACGAGGTATTGGCCACAATGGCGTGGGAAAGTGTAGCCAGGTGGGCCCATGCCACCAGAGTTGATTGTCTGCAAGTTCCTGCGGGGAGCAGCCTCGAGTGCCCATGTCTGCAGGATTTTCCTCAGTTTTGACATGTTTCCAGTGTTGCGCGCTGGCGATGCTGATGATCTGAGTCACACGATTTGCGACAAAAGTTTTTAACGTGTAGGGAGGTTTTTGCAACCACCCCAGGACTATGGACGAGTCTGCCCACAAGAATAGCTCATAGGTGAACTGACAATTCGTGACTACACTACGGACGAGCTTAGCCAACAATAAAGCTCCACACAATTCGAGTTTCGGAACAGTAGTCCGCTTGATCGGAGCAACTTTCGTTTTTGCTACCAGCAAATGACTATTTATATGGCCGTCTGCGTTTTCTGTTCGAATATACACTGAACCACAATATGCCTTCTCTGAGGCGTCACAGAAGCCATGTAGTTGGATTTTATATCCTGGGGAGAAATCTACCCATCTAGGTATCTTAATGGTTGAAATAAATGGCAAGTTTTTTAAGAATAAACTCCATTTTACTAGTATGTGTGGAGGTACCCCTTCGTCCCAATCAGACTTTGCTTCCCATAATTCTTGCATCAAAGTCTTAGCAACATTAACGACTGGGCCTAACCAACCTAGAGGGTCAAATAATCTTGCAATTACCGACATGATTTTACGTTTTGTAGCAGATGGGGTAATCTCAATTGGCTCTACAGCATAGTAGAATATATCCGCCAACGCATTCCAGCGAATTCCCAATGTTTTTAAAGAGCTGGAGTCATCAAACTTCAAGAAATCTTCGTCTAGAAGATACTCCCGGGGCAAACTTTCGAGTAAAAACGGATCATTTGCTGTCATCTTTTTAAGGGGGAAGCCACCTGATTTCAAAGCTGTGATAAGCTCCCCTTGCTTCTGCTTGGCCTCTTCAAGCGTGTGTCACCCGGACAATATGTCATCCACGTAGACCTCATTCTTCAGAATATTAGATGCTTTGGGATACAGGTGTCTGCAATCATGACCTAGCTCAAGTAGAGTCCTAATCGACAAAAAGGGGGCGCAGTTTACGCCGAACGTTACAGTTTTAAGCTGAAAGGAATTCACGCATCCCTCAGTGTTGTTGCGAAATAATATCTGTTGATAAGGGCGATCTGCTTCATGCATCAAAATCTGCCTATACATCTTCTGTATGTCTCCAGTGAATACGTATTTGTAATTCCGCCATCGTAAAACGAGCTGCATCAGATCCGTTTGAAGAGTAGGACCCTGGTAGAGCACGTCGTTAAATGAAAAACCACTTCCTGTCTTCTTCGAGGCATTAAACACAACTCGAACTTTTGTTGTTTTGCTTTCGGGCTTGATGACCGCGTGGTGGGGTAGATAGAACGACTCCACTTTTTCTGCTTTGGGTTCAAAATGTACAACTGGGTCCATGTGGTCCAAGTCTAAGTATTCTTGGAGAACTTCAGTGTACTGCGCTTTCAAATCTGGAGTTTTATCGAGCATTTTCTCCATTCTATGGTACTGCGCAAGAGCCATATTTCGGGAGGGACCTAAAAAAACCTCTTTCGGAAATTGTTTCTTGAACGGTAGTCGCACCACGTAACGTCCATCAGATTGTCGCGTTGTGGTACGTTTGAAATAGTTTTCGCAATAGATGTCGCTTTCAGACTGAAAATCTGGTTTTTCCGCCTCTTCTATCTCCCAAAACTTCTTAAGTTGTTCATGAAGGGCCAGATCGCTGCAAGGCGAAACAAAAGTATGGAAAGATTGAACTTTAGTCTCTGGCTCAGGGCCTAGCAAATACCATCCAAAGTGGGACTCTCGAGCTTTAAGATTATTGCCAATATTCATTTTTACGCCGCTCAAATTTATAAAAGGCAAGTAATCACTATCAATAATCATTTCAATTGCCGCAGGTTTGTAGAAATAGGGGTCTGCCATCTTTAAACCTATTATATCTTCTAAACTTTGGATTGGAATCGGCCGTGAAGGCATAAAATGTGCTAACGTTGGTACCACAATCGCTCGAATTTTAATTTTAAAATCGGATATTCGAGATTTAACTGTGACATAGCACCTTCCCTTCGAACTTCCTACCACTGTTTCACCGAATCCTGTTATTTCGCTATGATGGTGTTCTAGCGGTATGGCTAAATTCTGTTGAACACGCATAAGGATAAAACTTCTAGTCGACCCGGTATCAATTAATGCGCGAACAGTGAATTTTTCGCCTAAATGCTCGACATGAACCAAAGCGGTGGGTAAAATGGTAGTTCCGCTGTGTTGAGAAAAATTAACCTGAACCGACTCCCCATTTGCACCCGAAGTGGCAGATCGTCCCGATTGAGAATTGGATGGCCTCTTGTTACTCTGAGTACCCGACCCTGATGGCCTTTCGTTGTCTCGAGACTGCTGATGATTTGACGCCCTTTGAGTGGGAGCCTTTTTCACTTTATCTTCTTCAATATGCAACATGGTCTGATGCCTTTGATTGCATCTGTTGCAGCACAAAATTTGTTCGCATAAACATATTTAATTCTATCATGGACTGACAATCCCTTAAAATATTTGCAGAATCGTAATGGATGGTTCTGATGGCATTTCTTGCAGCTGAATTTACTCTTATCGGGTTCAGTATTAGAATAAAAAACTTGAGATTTGAAAGTATTGTTGTCTCTGCTGGACGGCTTCCTCAAATTTATGAAAGTTTCCAGAGTTTCAATTCGTTCAGACAGAAATCGATTAAGTTGCGGCCATGTAGGCAATTCTTTGTGGTTAATTAAGGAATCTTCCCACGCACGCGAAGTTTCTTCTGGGAGTTTTGAAGTGCAAATATGCATGAGAAAGGGGTCATTATCCGCTACCTCAACTTGAAACGAACTAATAATAGACAATCCATCGCTGACCGTATTTTGAAATTGCCTTAAAAATTTCAAAGTTTCATTCTGAGGGGCCTGGATGCCATAAATTTTCCTAATTTGATTGTTAATTAAAATTCGCTTATTTTCGTAGCGATTTTTCAAAGCCTGCCAAGCTAACTCAAAATTAGCATCTACCAAATCATAATCTTTTATGAGTTGGTAGGCCTCCCCCCTCGTCTTGCCAAGTAGATAATATAATTTGTGCGCTGGCGCCACCGAAGGTTCGTTGCCAACCACTGCCCTAAACATATCCCTAAATGCTGGCCATTTGTCGAAACCCCCTTCAAACGTTTGGATTTCGACCGCAGGTAACTTAAGCGACGACTGACGCACGGCTGGTCCTTGCTGTTCTGGAGCCTTAGCTTTTAGCATTTCCATTATTTTAGCCTTGATAATTTGGTACTGCTCACACGCATCTTCGTATTTCACAGTAATTTCATCGGTAAAATCTTCTTCTTCCTTTACTTTTTCATAGCCTGTGATGAATTCTTCAAAAGTTGCCAACATTTTCACCCATCTTCTCTCCAATTCAGACTGCTTTACCTCTAAAAGTGAAGTCGTCAATACCTCTGGAGAGATCTTCTCAAAAGTAGAACATAAAAGCACCACTTGGCGAATGTCGTATTTACATGTTCTTTCAGAGACCATTTTTAAAATTTTGTATCAAAAGCCTCAAATATTTTATACCTTAACGATTTCACCAGCCGAAATGAAAAATTTACAAAAAATAGCCGTGAAAAAATTCAACCTTATACAAAGGTATATTAAAATTATTCGCGACGAATGAAAGCGCTGCAGAATGTTTAAAACCCAGCTTTTAAATTTAACAAAAAAATATTTTAACGTAGTTTTATTTTCTCAAAACTTTTTATTTCTTTTTCTCTATCACCATAAAATTATTTTCAATATTTAGCCACAAATCAATTTTACTCAGATTCTGTAAAAAAAATTTTTTTAAAAAATCTACTCATCAAAATTCCAAATATAATTATTATAATTGTGCTTTACATTAAATCATTCAAAAATTACGCACTCTTTTCTCCAAACAATCTTTCAAAAATAATCGAAACACTTCCCAACAAATTTAGAACGGGTTGTTCATAAGCATTAAATTTTTGCATTAAATAATGCTTTAAATATGTACCACTTGTAGGGTAACCTTGTAAATTTTTTATTTAAATTTACCTCTTTTCGGTCCACCTTTTTATTCCAAAATTTAGTAAATATGATGTATTTTTGCATTTAACATTTATGCTATTGTTCAAAATATGCGCACCACTTGAAGGGAGACCCTTTAAATTTTCCTTAAAAAAAATTATCACTCTTCGAATCACCCTTTTATTTTCCAACTTCAACAGACTCGTTGTCACTGTGCATCCAAGTATATTGATGCTTACAAAAAATTTGTGTACCACTTGAAAGGTCACCGTGTAAAATATTTTTACTACAAAATTAATTCTTTATCATAATTTTTCTATAAATATGTAATATTAAATTTTAACCGCTTATGCCAAATCACTGTGTTGTTTTTTTTTTTTTAATTTAAATTTCCCGTACCAAATTCTTCACAAAAATATATAATTATTTGAATTCCACACACTCACCCTTATACAGCTTTTTATTTGCAATGTTGTTGTTGTTCTTCTTCTGTGGTTTTTTTTCTCCTATTCACTTCAATTATTCTTGTAGAAATTCAGTGGTTTTTTTTATTGTTTTTAAACACACTTTATATTTTAATATTTTTCCGTTTTTTCCTTTGTGTTTGTTTTTAAACACACAGGCTCCTTTTATTTTATCAATTTATTTTTCTTTCAATATTTTTCCCACTATACTTTTTAGTTTAACTTGCTCAGCGCGCGTTTAACTTGTGAAGTTGACGGCAAAAAATCAATTGTACATAACAAAGTTAGGGAAACTGGTGGAATTGAAACACTTGTTAATGAGTGTGACGAGTATTGCAATTATATTTAACGGCAGTGCGCATGTCTTAAATAAAAAACTCCGTTGTTTTTTCTTATTTACCAGTGTTGGTACTTTTTATCAGTGTTGGCACGTTAGGGATTTTTTATATCAGTGATGGAATCTTACCTTGTTTGAATATGATTATGCAGTAATTTTAATCAATTTTTTAAGCACTTTTCACGAAAATCATACAATCGCATTAAATATAATTAAAACACTGCACTTACCCAATCTAATCCTTTTGTTGATTCTTAGCGTTTACCTTTTTGATTTTTCCTCTCGAAAATCAATCGTCTTGTAGACCTTTCTTCCTTCTTGGAATATTTAGCGCAATTTTTTCCTTTTGTTGGAACGGGATACACCAAAGATTTTTCTGCACGCAGCCCTCTTGACTGTGGTTGATGTCGTCGTTGTTGCGGTAGAACAATTATTGACGACAGTTCAAATATGCCTTAGTTGTTACGATAGAACAACTGTTGAAGACACTTTGTGGACAGATTTTCCACTGGTTCATTCAATCCTAGCTCTTTTAGGATGTTTACGAAGGACCAAAATGTGGGCTAGACTTTCTTCCTAGCCGCTGAGTATTGTTAAAAAATAAAAAACACGGTTGGTCTTTATTTTAAATTCTTTCAAAAAAGGTTTTTATTGAGCTTCTTGCTCCTTCTGTTGTGAGATTAATACTTATACTAAAAACCTTTAACAATTGTAGGTTCGTAGTAACCAAATAAGACTCAAATAAAAAACAATCTCAAGAGACAATTATAGCAAAAAAAAACAGAGTTAAAGAGTAAAAGAACCCTTGAGAATTACTCTACACTTAGAGAAAAGGAAATACAAATTCAAAAAACAAAATTCAAAATTAAAGAAAATTACAAAATTAAAGATATACAGTCTAAGTTATAAAAACTTAAAACATCTTAATTAATGGTTAATAAGCAAAAGTCACAAAAACAGTAGTTATAAACGTTTAATAGCGTTATTAATCTGTAATAGACTTGTCATAATTTTCAAATATTTATTGTAGCCTTTACCCTACTTTAAACGTTTAATAAGATGACATTTCTAAATGTAGAAATCATTTTTAATATTATTTTGCAATTTCTTTAGATTAAAGTGTGAAAATAAGTGTAAATTTGAAAAAAAAAATGAATACAATGAATTTAATTGCTACAATCTTGTAAGTTTGTAAAGAATATACTCTTTGGAACCACAAGCACTTCCTTAACCAAAAATTATATATGCAGATGCCATTGCTCAAATTCCCAGGCGTCCTAAAACTTTTCGGGAGAGAAACGATCCATTCAAAACACCGGATGATATTTTTAAAGCAAGTTATCGCTTTAATAAAATAACCGTAAAAAAAATTATTAATATGATTAAACAAGATATTGAGTTAGATAAAAGAGGAAGTGGAACTTCTGTCGAATTGCAGGTTTTGGTGGCTCTGCGTTGTTGGGGACGAAGAGAGGTGAGTTCAAATTGTAAGATTAATAATGGTAGAAGGTTAAGAAAATTGTGTAGGTTCAAGATGATGCGGCGGATCTTCATGGCTTAACACAATCAACCGTTTGTAAAATTTGCAGCAGAGTTGCTCGAGCATTAGCCCGTTTAGGTAGAAGCAAAATTAAAATGCCTGGATCTATCATAGAGGAGCAAACTCTTGTGAGAGACTTTAACTCAATAAAAAATTTCCCCGGAGTTATTGGTGCCATCGATGGAACACATATCAAAATAAAAAAAACAGGTGGTGACGTAGCCCAATATTACATTAATCGAAAGGGTTACTATTCACTAAACGTACAGGTATTTTGTGATATAAATACTTTAACGTGTCTTAAAAGTAATTTACTAAACATTATTTTTTTAAGGTGGTTTGCGACTCTAAATTAGTAATACGAGATGTGGTAGCAAGATGGAGAGGTAGCACGCATGACTGCCGGATATTTAATGAATCGGCCATCAAGCAACGTTTTGAAAATGGTGAGTTTAGAAGTCGCTTATTAGGTGATTCAGGCTATAAATTACAGCCTTATTTATTTACGCCTTTGTCAAGGCCACAAAACGCAAAAGAAAATAAATACAACATTGCTCAAATCGATACCAGAAATCCTGTTGAACGTTGTTTCGGTGTTTGGAAGCAACGTTTTCATTGCTTACTTGATGGTTTGAGAACTTCTCTGAAAAACACAAAAACTTTAATTGTCGCCTTAGCCGTCCTTCACAACAATGCAATTGAGGAAAATGACATAGTGCCAGGTAGGTAACATATACTTACATATTTTAATTCACGCATTTAAAATTTTTGCTTCGATGCCTTTACATTTTATTAACCTTTGCAAAAAGAATCATTTAAATTTGAATTTCAGACATTACAGTTCAAATAACGTTTACAAACTCCTGAACTTTTTAATTCATTGTTTTATTTTTATAAAATCTTAAATTAAGTAACAATTCATTTTTTAGTATATTTGCATTAATATGTCTTAAAATTATAAAATAAATAAAATTCATGGCTACAATAACCGAACAATTTGAACATCTGTGCTCCTTTGCAAATAAACATTAATCCTTATCTGTAAAAAAAAATTTCAGATGATGACAACATAGAACAAATTCCAAATGAACTACAAGATAATGAAATTGATGACAATAATTATAATATGCGACCACTTGAAGGAAGAGCTGCAATTGTTTTGAAAACTTTTATACAGCAAAATTTTTAAAAACTTGTATATATATACATACAAATGTATGAATTTACATACATACATACTTGTAATCAAAGTCTTCAAAAAATAATAAATTTTCCTTTGCTTCGAAAGTTGTCTTTTCCTGCATTTATTATTTGTATATGTAAGTACATAAGTATATCCAAATGTAAATTCGTATGGATGGTACATATATGTGACTCTTTAAACTATCTTATTATTTGTCAACAATTCTAACGTTAATATTTATAAACATAGCTCGAAAACTAATTAGAACATACATACCATCAAGTCATTTCTTTATTTGATTTCTCTTTTCCTGTAGGATTTCAAATTCTAAATCAAGATTTCTAGATCTTTTACGTTCGTTTTCCATCTGTATTACATGAAGCTCCTCGAGGTTCTTTAGCTGAACGTCATACAGTATTTTAATTTTACTACCTGCTATACTTTGACATAAAACTGGCAACTTCTAAATAAGAAACAAAACTTATAATTTACTATGTACATACATATGTACAAGTAAATGTATTCGTACATACAAATGCATGTATGAACATCAGAGCTGTAAAAACCTGCAATCTATTGCGATTGCAATCAGAATGATTTCAAACAAATTTATTTCATTCTTTGATTTAAACTGGTTTCAGATTTGGAATACTTTGTTATTGCAATTATTTTAATATCATTCTTTTTAGCAATAAATTTGATTCTGATTGAACTTTCACTGCAATTACTGGACTTAATTATTGTTTTAAAAAATTAAGTGCATTCAAAATCGGAAAATTTATTGTATGATTTTAATTTTAAATCAAATTTATAATTTTGAATGCAATCAAAAAATTAGCAATCATTAAAAAGAAATCATGCGGTTAAAATTAACTTTATTGCAATCTTATATATTATATATGTATGAATATGTACATTCTATTTGTGCAAAGTAGAGAAATGATGCATAATAATATTCTTTATTTGGTTTATATTTAATTTTTTGTTTTTGGGATATTTTCAGGTAAACGCAAAGTTTATGAAAGGAAGGCTACTGGAAAAAACCCATAGCCAGTAATAAAGTAAAAAATATTTTTTTGGTTTTCATTGCCTTTCAAATTTGTACCTGTGTGTTTTGTAGGAAGAGAACGGGTTTAGGTTTAACCCAGAATATTTTGTATAATTATGCATCTGTATATATTTGTATAAAAATATGAAGTATGCGTTGCAAGAATAAAGAATTTCTGCATTAAAACTAAAATTTGTCAATTGAAATTATTTATGTAAATATCTTGAGGGCCTACGTTGATCAATAGACATTTTCTTTGACTATAGGAACTTATTTAAGGTGCTTTAAACAAATGTTATACACAATACCTAATATGGAACTTTGTAATTAGACTCGTCTAGTTGTAACTGTGAGATTAAATTACCTTTTTCTTCTTAATATTCTTTTTCTGCACTAATTCCGATTCCACACAATTGTTACTTACTTCAAAAGCTAAAATCTCCTCTAAATTTTCATCACACTTTTCATCTGTGTTAAGACTTGAGTGTTCTATTATTTTTGATGTCTAAAACACAACAAAGCATGTATGTAAATATAAAATAAAACTGAACGAAAAAATTTATACTAACTTACATTTGGCTTTGGAACAACGGCATCTAAAGCAGCAGTCCCTGAGACAACGGCATCTGAGGCAATATCATCTATAATTACGGCATCCGAATTGAATTCATTATTATCAACAATGAATTCGTTGGGCAACCAAACGCTGATATCATTCGAAGAAATGTCTATATCAGGTGGCTTCGGTCCTCCGCCAGTTTGATTAATTAATTTTCTGTGTTCAGAATGCACTTTTTTTGCTTGCACTTTCATAAAAGTCCATTGGGATTTTAACTGGGAGACATTTCTTTGACCTCCCTGACACAAAGTGTTGAAGCTGAAATTTATGTAAAGTTTTAAAAGCACAATCATATACTTAAATACAATACTTATGAAATATACCTTTCCTCTATCTCTTCCCAGGCTTTCTTTTTCTTGTGGTTGGTATTGGTATCACAATTTTTATTTTCAACATCCGCAACTTTCCGTTTCAACAGTTCCTTCAGCAATGTCTATGTGGAGTAATATAAAATAAACATTGAGTTAATTCTTAATAAATAATATACCTACATACATATTTTCCAATACTTACTTTATCTTCTTCTAACCAGTTTCCAGAGCGCTTTCTTTTCTTTAAGGTTTCCATATTTTAAAACTTCTTTTCTCAACAATTCTTTTTTCAATTTAATTTTAGTTTAAAATAAACAAAACAACATAGTGATGTATAACTAAAAACAATGATCTTTGTAATCGAATAATATTTATACTCGTCAAACAAAACATATTGCTCAGATAAAATACAAGAGAATATATTAATTAGTTTTACCTTTTTTTACTATAAAAAACCATTGTAGTTTTTTTAAACCTGATTTTATTATTCTTACTGTTAAATATATTCAAATTCTTTCAACTATAGGGGATTACTTGTATAATTTGTTGACGGTTGTGTACATCACTAATAGTAAAATGACAATTGCCATAACATGGCATTGCCAACATAAAATTACAAAAGTATTAAAAACGTTTAATAGTTAATTTAGACTTTCTAAACGTTTATAAATTAGCTTTTTTATTAACGGTTAATAAGTCTAAAAGTGTTTAATAACTAATGTAGAGATAAACCCAAAATTAAAATATTTTTATAAATTAGACCGATAAGATTTAAGAAATAAAATAAGAAGAAAAAAAAAATAAATAAATAAAAATTAATGCAGAATAAAAAAAATTAGAAAAATAAAATAAAATAAAGTCTGAAGTCGCTTCAACAGTCTGTTAGACACGGTGGCAAATATTTAGTTTTGAAGTTATTCATAATTCCCGCAATTTTACAACGACTTTTTCTCGTATTGACTTTTGGAAGGACTTCGATCTGTTTCAAGAGTTTATCGGTTCCGTGGATATACTTGTTTCAGGCGATTTATTCAACTGACAAGTTACTCCGTCCGTGTTGCCTGAGAAGTCCAAGGTTTTGTCTGATTCGGAGAATATGTCTAACACATTCGATGATAGCACTTACCCACTAACTAACTTCCAACGGTAACAGCTTGATTTTGTTACTAATATAATCCCAAATTTTGAAACGCAGGGTCTGGGGTGAACATGCTTGATTAAACACTACATTGATGTTGGGAATGCCACCCCCATCATGCAACAGTTTTATCCCGTTTCGCCGGCTCTATAGAAACTTATGTTAGGTGAAATCGATCGCATGTTGGCACTAAGGGTGATTGAAATTTCCAAATCCCCTTGGAGTTCACCAATGAGGATGGTAATCAAACCCAACAGGGTCCGCCTCTGTTTAGATGCTCGGAAATTAAATCTATTAACGCAAAAGGATGCCTATCATTTACACAATCTGGAGGGTATTTCCGCAAGACTTGAACGATGCTTACTGGCAGGTAGCACTGGATGACGCGTCGAGGTTCTTACGGCATTCACCGTATCTGGGAGACCTCTTTACCAGTTTGTCGTCAGGCCGTTTGGCTTGTGCAACGCGCCACAAACCATATGCCGCTTGATGGATGAGATCAACCATCAGATCTCTGTCATTGAGTAGTTGGATACTTGGATGACTTGATAATTGTATCAGAAGATTTTTCCTCCCATAGTAGAAGTAGTAATTCGCATATCACAGCAGTTTCGGAAGGCTTATTTAACTTTAAATATTCTGAAAATTAAATTTTGTGTAACCAAGGTTAAGTATGTGGGATAAATTATTGGTTACGGAGGCACCATAACGAACTGGCCAGTTCCAAAAAACTTGAAGCAGGTACGTGGATTCTTAGGATTAGCCGGCTGGTATCGCCGATTCATTTTCAACCGTAGTGTTTCCGATAACTAAAACGCTATCAGCAAAAATAATTCAATTTGACCACTGAGGCGCAAAAAGCTTTTGACAGAATCAAAAATTTCCTTACCACTGCCCGTGTCGTCACAAGCCCAGATTTCTCTAAAAAAACATCCTGTACTGTGACGCTACAGATTATGGCATTGGTGAGGTTCTGGTGCAATTGGATAGTGAAGGTCGGTTGGCGAGGTGGGTTTTTAAATTACAAGGCTATAAGTTTACGGTTAGCCACCGAAAGGAAAAAAAATTAAGTACCTGACGCCCTGTCCCGCAGTACAATCGACGAACTATCTGGCCTGGAAAATGTTGAACCAGATATAGATTTGAGCTCATCGTATTTTGAGGGCAAAGAACATAGTTAAAAGGGGAAATAAATTCGGATAACTCTAAGCATCTGGATATAAAAATTCTCGATAAATTTGTATATTTAGAACGGAACCCTACTCTGGTGAACCAGAGTGCTATGAATGGAATTAATATCGATTAGTAGGACTCAGTTCAAACACATGAATTCGAACTGTACCAATATTTTTCTTGTAATATTCTTTAAGCACTTGTTACTTAAAGACAGTCGTCATATAATAAAACACAATTGTTATTGTGATTATCAAAAAACGACTAACTTACTTTATTTTTCACTTTCTTTTATATATAATGGTAAAAATGCTTAGCTTAATAATATGACCTAATTTATAAATAGTGTAACGGAACTTTATTAGTAAACAAAAATTATGAGCAATGGCTAATGAACTTAAAGTGCTGTGTATGCAGTTGACGAAATTAAGCAGAAGTTAAAATAGTGGGTAATAAATTGATACGAATGTGTGTTCTTAACAGTAAGCAGTAAATAAACAAATGAACAAGTATATGAATGTATGTTCTTACAGTAAGTAAATAAACAAATGAATAAGTGTATGGATGTATGTTCTTAACATTTTCCCCCGCGTTAAACGGTCGTTCAGCAAGTAAAAATAGAAATTTTAAAATAATACCAATGTTGAATTAAACAAAGCGGTCAAAATAAATTCTAAATAAGTACAATGTTCAACAAAAGGCATAAAATACATTCTAGGTAAATTATATATCTAAAATAAACTTAGTTTGTTATCGAGACATTGGTAGGGGCGTTGTAGCTTGTGGTCGAGACATCGGTATAGGTGTGGTTGGAAGCTCAAAATCCTCGTTAATTAGTTCATTTGTTTTTGATTTATTGAATATTATTAGTGCTATTATTAGCGTGATGAAACTCAAGGAAAGGGCTAGGTAGCTAGCTAATGGTATAAGAATGCCTTTGATGAGTACTAAACTTATTAGGAAGTTCCATGATGTCGTGATCTTTAAGCGCCTTTTGTACTGTTTCAATATGTGTTAAATTGTCTGAATATAAAATCTCAAACTTTTTAGGCTTTGGTTGGTAACTGTCTGCAAGGTGAGTGTGAGGCATTACAAAAAATAGTTTTGAACCTAAGCAAAAGCTTGTGTGTGAAGAATTTACAGTACTTGATATCGTTTGTCGACCGTTTATAGTGGCAAAGTAGTGTTTTAGTATACATTCTCCATCCAGAGTGAGTAGTCCTGATCCCTTAACCAAAATAGGAATAATTTCTCTGTCACAACTGCGGTGGCCTGTGAAGGGGATGGAGTTGCATAAATCCATTGATTCTTACTGTTTAGTGATATCTATCCTTGGTCAGTTTTTTTCAATGTTGCATGTTGGCGAAGTTTTATTGTTGACCAGCTGTATTTCACTTGCGCATATCTCTGATACGTAGTTATAACGGACTTGAATGATGGTACACAGAAATATGTTTTGATTTACTGTTTCTCAAGTCTTCAGTTGTGAGGTTGAGAGAAAAATAAATTGCTTTCGGTACGCGTTGATACCTTAAA
Organism: Pollenia amentaria; assembly: GCA_943735925.1. Lineage (NCBI taxonomy): Eukaryota > Metazoa > Arthropoda > Insecta > Diptera > Polleniidae > Pollenia > Pollenia amentaria. The sequence goes on from OX031009.1 coordinate 65,793,330, forward strand.
CATTGGTGCATTATTTAATAGCTACAACGGTTTTGTTTACTATATTAGGAACAGACCCAATTCAAGTTCATCAGAAATAAACAGTTGAGACAATTAAATTTATGTTAGCGTACTTCTTATATTGCCAGCGTAAAGTCTTAGGCCTTTTTCTAAATATCCAAACCTTTTACTTGCTGCAATTTGATTTTGTTTTATAACATTGATTGTTGAATCGACAATTGATGTGTGGTTTTTTTAATAATTTCAGTAAATGTGACTCATTTTCATTTACCCTTTGTATTGTTTCTGACATTTGATTTGCGTATTCAGAATCCAGTACGCCAAATAATACATGTGCGACGTTGCCTACCACGTCTAGGGATCCCCTTTTACTAAGGAAGCAGCCGATTTTCCAGTTGCAAATCACTTTCCATATACTTAAAATGATCAATGATTCCAATACATGATGAGTTTGGTCGCATCAGCTGACACAAAGACTGCAAGCATTGTGTGCCGTCAATGAGAATTGATGTTTCGGCCAAGTAAGCTTTTAAATCGTGGTAAGCAGTAGATTCCACTCAGCGTTTGAAAGAGTTACTGTACCCAAATGTTAAAAATAAATTCCTAACTTATTACCGAATTTCATGTTTTCGACAGGAGCTCCGAACGCTAGTCTTAACATAAGTAATATCGCACTAATGTCAGGCTAAGATGATTTCTTAGGAACCTTTGTTTCTTAGTTTTGGGTTCTCCATCTGAGTTGGACGTATCTTTGTTTACTATTTCATTATTGTTGATTGTGGTAGTGGTTGGTTCGGAATTTTGGTAAATGGGGAGAAGAGCTCATCGGTGAATTGGGCGTTTAAACAGTCCCTTGGATGTTTTGACTTCCACGACCCTAACTATTCCATCATCGCCAGCAAATAGTTGAGCAACTCTGGCAATTGGCCATTCCATGACGGATTACCATATCTCCCACCTTAAGGCTGGTATCTTGCTTATTCCATTTATGGCGTTGCTGAAGATAATTTCATATTATTCATCCACACACCAAAAACACGGATAGAGTCCGATTGCAGTGAACCTTTTAATGTAAATAACACAGCAATTTTATACTACGAAAAATGCACTGTTTCGATAAATGGTTCGACATATGAGGACAAACCACAAATATATAACGAACATATTAACATATCGATACCTGAGTTTATAGAAGTTATTCTGACACAATTAAAGAAGAACTCAACTTGAAAAACAGAAAGCATATCAATTCAGTGATCATTATATGATGTCTTCTCTGTGACTAAAATTACTCACCAATATATTACTTATACATCAGTTATGATAATCAGTATAGAAGTCATTATCATATCAACTTGGTTTACGAAAATAATCAAAATCACCTACAACATGTTTATGATGGAAAGTATCGTTCGGGCAGCTACAGACTCTTTGTGGCCCTCACTCTTAGAGGGGCGGAGTTACCGATTGTCCCCAACCAACCCAATAAATGCAACAACAACATCAATGATCACAACTACTGCAGTCATTATTTATATTTATACAATCTACAACAACAACGATTACAACTACAGCGGTCATCATACCTGCCTACACAAACTACAGCAACAACAACAACTACTTACATAAATTGGGTCAGATATACATACATTAATAACATTTTATTACTTTAATTATTTTTAACAATTTATTTCATATTATAAGTATTCTTAGAATTGCATGTTTCAATATTAATAATTTGATTCATTCCATTTCCTAAATTTATTTAGTTCATTTTATTTCGTAAAGTTATTCTTGGAATTTATAAAATTGATGTACATATTAACAATTTGTTATTATAAATAGTAAGACAATAAATGTTTTATTGTTATTAATCGACCGACAAAGAAAGCTACTTGTTTCATTTTCAAACATATTTATTTACTGTAGGAAGGTTCTTCGATTTTTTGTTTATGTCCTTAAAAAACTGTGTAATTAAAAAATGTAAGTAAAATGAAAGACAATTAATATTATTTTAATTATTTATTTTTGTTCGTACTTAAATATAAAAGTTTTATTTATTTTATTGCAGGCCAAAAACAACAGTACAAAAAGCCGGCAAATTTATTCAATTAGTTTTTTCACTATAAATATTTAATTTTGGTTTATTATATTTATTTAATTAATTTATCACTTTTTTGCACTTTTCATAGCAAAACTGCAAACCTTGGCTTCTTCTTTTTCTTTCCATTCTATTTTTTGTTGGAATACCTTTTTACGATATTGATGCGTAACTGAATGCGGGAGAGTAATCGAAATGCAGAATAAGGCTGATTATAAGTATTGTTTAATTTTAAATTTGTTTCATACTCTTGCGTATAATGTCAATCCAACCTAAGTTCTCTTTAGTTTGATGATTTTTTTTTGGTTGCAAATTAATAAATAGCCTTGACATTAAAATTTTGCTTCTATTTACTAGTTCAAAACATATGTTAATTTTTTTTTGTCGTGATTTAAAAATTACCAATAAAGCAGAGTAAACAAAAACTTGATCTTAATTTAACAGTTGAATTTTGTTGTTTTAGCCAGTTTATGCAATTAAGATTAACATTTGAATTATATGTTTACGCAATTAGAGAACATATTCACATATTCATTAAAATATTAAATACTAGTATTTAACCCGCTACTTCGTTAGCGCCCCTTTTTTTATGTGGACATATTTTTACGCCAAAGTTTATGTTTCTTGGTTTAAACCCGCTACTTTGTAATGGGACGATTTGTACCTCTAAACGGTCGTATTTCGAAAATTTTTATTTTTATTTTTTAGATACGTTACGAATGTGATATTTTTTTATTTCAATGTTTATTGGTTTAATAGATAGATGGCGTGGCAAAAAAGTTTCAAAATACAGGTTTACTCCCAAAAAAGGGTCTAATTTCAAAAAAGTACCAGACACCTAACCGCTTATTATTTTAATGAACATCAGGTTAGGCAATTTCCCGTTTTAACCTTTTTTACGCTCTAACCATAAAAATTTCCGAAACTCCCATCATAGGTAATCGATTTCGCGAGAGGCCAACCTCCCGCGCAAATTTCAGCATTTTAGTTCAGGCGGTTAGGTCGTGCGATGATTTATCAGGAGGTAACTTTACAATTTTATATTATATAGGTAGATGAAGAAAAATGTTTTGAAAAAAATAACAGAATTAGGTACGATTTTCACCCCTTAAACGTTCGAATTTCGAAACGCATCAAATTAGTATTTGTATTTTTTAGATAAGTTACGAATGTGATATATTTTTTATTTTAATGTTTGTTGGCTAAAAAGATAGATGGCATAGCAAAAAGTTTTAAAATACAGGTTTTACCCGTATACTCCTTATTTCAAAAAAGTGCTAGACACCAGTCCGCTTATTTTTAATGAACAATAATAGGTATTAAATTTTTTTGTATCCCTTTTAGTTTAGCAGATATGAGGTTAGCGAATTTCCCGCCTTTTTTTCTATTGAACAACAATAAGTATTAAATTTTTTTGTATCTCCTTTAGCTTAGCAGATATGAGGTCAGCGTGATCGATTTGGCGAGAGGCCTGCCTCAGGTCCAAATGTCAACTTTTTAGCTTCAGGCGTTTAGGCTGTGCGATGAAAATAAATAGATGAAGAAAAAATATCTTGGAAAAAGTAACAAAATTACGTACGATTTTTACCCCTTAAAAGTTCGAATACAGAAAAAGTAGAAAATTTTCACTTGGCATTTTTTAGATAAGTTACGAATTTTATATAATTTTTATTTCTATGTGCATTGATTTAAACGGTAGATGGGTGACAAAAAAGAACCAAAATTCAGGTTTTACACTTTTACTCCCTAAAAGAGCCGAATTTCGAAATAGTACCAGACACCTGTTTTCTTTTTCATTTAATGAGCAACAATAAAAGCACAAAATAAAGTACAAAAAAGTACCAAAAATTGCCTCTTACAGATGCTCATTCAACGCTTTGCTTGTTTAATTTTATGTTTGTAGCTGCAATACTAACAAAAATTCAAACAATACAGTACGAAAAAGTACCAAAAAACCACTCTTGCAGATTCTCATTCACTTGGGAACTTTTTTCAGATTCTCTTTCAGAACCTCTAACAGATTCTCATTCACTCAGGGCATTGCATTTTTAATTTTATGTTTGTAGATCCAATATTAACGGAAATAAAAAAGGTACCAGTTAAAAAACGAAAAAGAACCAAGAAGATCACTCTTATAGGTTCTTGTCCACTCAGGACATTTAATGTTGAATTTTATGATTTTAGGTCCAATACTAACGGAACTTCAAATAGTACCAGTTAAAGACCAAACGGCACCAAGAAGCCCCTCTTACAGATTTTGATTTACTCAGGAGTATGCATGTTTAATTTTTTGTTCATAGGTCCAATATTAACGAAAATTAAAAAAAGTACCAGTTAAATAACGAAAAAGTACCAAAAAGATCCCTCTAACGAATTCTCATTCACTCAGGACCTTGCATGTTTTATTTTATGTCAATAGGTCTAATTTTTACGAAAATTAAAAAAGTACCAGTTAAAGAATGAAAAAGTACCAAAAAGATCCCTCTAACAAATTCTTATTCACTCAGGACTTTGCATGTTTAGTTTTATGTTTCTAGGTCCAATATTAACGGAAATTAAAAAAGTACCAGTTGAAGATAAAAAAAATACCAAAAAGTACCCTCAGAGGTTCTTATCCACTCAGGACATTACATGTTGAAGTTTATGTTTCGAGGTCCAATATTAACGATAATTAAAAAAATTGTCAGTTGTGGAACCAAAAACCTAAAGTAAGAAATAAAATTTCTCCTTTTTGGTACTCTTTTCTCCCCATTGAAGCATAAAAAATTTCAATATTGTAGTAGCAGCCCATAATTTAATACGTATATGTCAATGAATAAAAAAAAATGTTTTGTAAAAAAGTACAAAAATAGTAACGGTTTTTACCCACTAAACGTCCGAGTTTGGATTTTTTAGATAAGTTTCAAATGTGATATAACTCTTATTTCTATGTTTATGGGTTTAAAAGATAGATGGGGTGACAACAAAGTACCAAAATTCAGGTTTTACCCGTTTACTCCGTTAAAGGGCTGAATTTCCAAAAAGTACCAGACACCTGTCCGCTTATTTTTCTAAAGAACAACGAAAAGCATAAAATTTTTTTTTGTATCTCTTTTAGTTTTAGAGATATAAGGTTACCGAATTTACCCGTTTTTGCCCTTTTTTACCCCCTAAACATTTGGGGAGAGACCAACCCCTGATCCAAATTTCAAGTTTTTACCTTCAGGCGTTTAGGCTGTGCGATGATGAATCAGTGAGTCAGTCAGTCAGTAACGTTAAAATTTTATATATATAGATAAAAGAGTTTTCGGTTATTAAGTAGAGTAGGTATATTTTGTTTGCATAAGGATAGAAAAACCTGTAAAAATTAAATGAATTTTTCGTTAAAATTATATGCAAAATAAGTAGATCGGTTTATAAGTAAATTTACAGTTGTTTTAAATTTCATTTTCATTTAGTTTTACATACAGAATACTTTTACTTGATCAACAGACTATATAAAATGCAACCGAAAATCCGTTTATTTTTTTTTTCGTTTATTGCTACAATAACTACAATAAACAATAGTTATTAATATAAGGATTAGAATATACAATGGCTCTTATTAGGGCTCTCTAGTATTATTACCATAATAATAATTGTTTTTTCAAAGAGTTATTTTATTATATGTTTAAGAAACAATTATTGATTTGTTGTCGTTGGAGGAGAGTATTGGAGGATTGGATGTGGACGTTTTTGGAATATCGGTAAGGAAAAATGCTGAAATGGGAGACGATGTAGCTGCTGAACAACATGCGACAAAAAAAAACTTGTGGGACAAGCGAAGATCCAAGTATTGCAAAAAGTGTAGAAAACATTACAAATGTTAAAAAACCAGCAAAAAAAAACCAAGGTGGCCCCGAGCTCAATATTAACCGAAGAATTGGAGACGCAGAAGAATATATGTGCAAATATTGAAGAAAGTACCAAAATGTGTAATAACCACTACAAAGAAATAGACTACCGCCTGAAAAAGATTTCCGTAAATTTACAGGAACTGGTAGAAACCCACAAGGATTTGGTGAAAGAAACAAAGCGGCATAACCAAAAAATTGAGTACATTCGTTCTATAGAAATGGAGAGCAATTTGGAGCTCACAAAGCTCCAAATTGAAGTTGAAGAAATTAAAGTAAAGAATTTAAAAAATGAATAATTCGATGTTGTCTAAAACTTAACTGCCTTATTTATAATAAATATGAATTATAAATAAGGCAGTTAGTGATTAATTTTTAAGTTAACCTAAGAAGGTGTTATTATCCAGAGAAGACTGGTTTTGTTTTTGTTTTTATGTTTATTGTCCAGAAAAGACTGGTTTTATTTTTGTTCTTTTTTATATAGCTTTAAGTTTTTCAGAGACTTATGTACATGTGTACGAACATGTATCGAAATGTGATGAATAAATGTACAAAAAATGTTTTAGAATTAGTAAAAAAAAGTTTAGAAATCGAAATAAGTTTGTTTTAATTTCAAAAAATGATTTCTCTTATTTAAAAAAATACGCATAGTTTCAATTTTGTATTAAAAAAAAAAAGACTGAATCAACTTACAGAGTTTTATAGCCTGTTCAACGATATAAATAGCAAATCGAAGCGATCGCAATCCATTCGCTCGATTTCGAATCAGATTGGGTTTAACCATTTCGACAGCTTTCGATCGCTTGCTCTTACGAGTGTCAATATTTGTTACTTACGTAGTAAAAAAATAAAGTATTGCCACATGAGATATTTCTATAATTTTTTGCGTTTTTGTTGAAAAGTATCAAAATTAATACTAATTTGCTTGAAAACATATACAACTGTGTTTGAAATTTTATCAGATGTATAGAAATATCAGAAAATAAAAAAAAATTTATTAATACCAAAACTTAAAAAAAAGAGTAAACAAAGGTTAAATGTAATCAAAAACAAAATATATAAGCGAAAAAATAAATAAATCATGCAAACAAATAAATAAACCAATTAAACAATTACAAAAGCAGCGACCCATTAATTTTCTGTACTAGAAAAGTTAAACAGTTTCCTTTGTAAATACCGCGACCAGTTTTTTGCAGGCTTTTGTTGTTTTTTTCTTTTTTTTGTTTTTATCCTGCATTTTAAATGTAAATATAAATATTATCTATTTCAAAATCAATTCAAACCTATGGTTTTCTTCTGCCTTAAAATATAATGTCGTTTACCATCTTCTACTCTGCAATAGAACGCGTAGGTGGTACAATGGCGTTTAGTTTTTGGCTTCTACTTTTCCGTTGCTCGTCCATCGAAAATTTATTTGCTCCAAGCACTAGTGCACCTCTCGCCAACTTAAGATTTTCGTCCATGTATTCGACAAATGTTAGCAGTTGCTGCATTGTGGAGAGAGTATTATGCATTTGTGCTGATGTTTATAACACCCTAAAATATGGGTCCTATTTCTACTTTAAAGTATACCGATCGACTCAGAATCATAAGTCGATCCGACGATGTCCGTCCAGCTGACAGGCGGGCTGGCTGTCCATGTAAACTTGTACGCAAAGTACAGGTCGGAATTTTCGAGATAATTTGATGAAATTTGGCACATATGTTCAAATTGGCAGAAGGACCAAGCTTATTGGAAATGGGCCGAATCGGTCCATTATTTTACTTAGCCCTAATACAAGATTCTTTCCGGATAGGGTTTTTGTTCCGATAAATGATCTTATTATGCTGATATTAAGATTAAATATTGTCCAAACTAATTTATTGCAATCAATATCATCTTATCAAATTTTATTGGAGCTCTCATATATATATATGCTCTCATACAAATAATACTCCCGAAAATGGCTTTTAATGCCATAACTTCCTTACAAATGTTAGTATTCACATACAAATTGGCTTAAATGAGTTTTACGATAGCTTATATGTCATAATAAAATGTTTTCCTGGTAGGTCCAAAATAAACCATAGCTCCCATTAAACCCCCATCGTAAAATCTCATATATTGAGATAAAGATACCTAAATACAGCTCTTAAATAACCTCTTAACCTCATAACATAATTTTGTTCAGGATTGTCCATGATTGCCCGTGGGTCCCAAATGGTCCTTATTTGTTTAAACTATAATTTTACGTTTAAGCAATCAATAAAATATTTTTATTTTACATATGTCCATATGTGACAAGGGGTAATGTGCTCCATTTTTATTTATTATTTATTTAAATTACTCTTAAATATTTCTTGTTTTTAAAAATTCAACAATTCGACAACAAAACAACAAGTTAGTGGTTTTGACATTTGTGTTCGTAATCTTGACGATACCTTCGATATTGATAAACCGCTTAGAATGCGATCGAAGTTGTTCTTTCGAAATCGTTGAACAGGCCATTAAACGTTTTTGATTTTTAATAAGAGTTTTTTATTACGAATTTAAACTTTTTTTTTTAAATAACATTTTCGTTTCGAATCCCAAATATGTTATAAAGTTTTAGTTTAAGTGAAAAGGAATTACAAACATGATACTTTACAATTGTAGTCTGTCAATTGGGACAAGAAGTACACATATCAGGCTCAGTTGTGGGAGCATCATTATTATTAGATGGTGTTGCTCTCTGGTTGTTGACTGCTGTTGTTGTTGGGGATTGTAGCGCTGTTTAGGGTATTGTTGCTGTTGTTGATAGTGGTGTTTTTGATGATAGTGTTGTTGTTGATAGTTTTGTTGTTGTTTCACTTGCGCCTGAGATATATAGATATAAAATTGTTTATAAAAACATTGATCAGTTACAAAGAGCACATCTGACGAAAATTCGCGAAAGTTGGCAAGAGGACAAATAGTTTATAAAAACGTTAAACAGAACACTACTTGTTCAAAGTGCAAAAAGTTAGCAAATGGCAAAAATAGATTTAAAATAATTTATAACAACTTCATGGTCATAAAAGACTTAACGAAGAAAGGCGATTTTAGCCCAAAAATTTATTGCAACAAAAAAACGACGAGTTTGTTTAATTACAAAATTAAAAATTTTTAATGAATTGAATGAAATCAATCAAAATTCATCACACCTAAATCGTTTATAGAATTGTTTTCATTTTTCAAAGCAATCGTTTTTCATCACATACCTGATTAAAGTGATTTTGCTATACTAGCACGAATGCGTTTCTTCAGGTGTGAAGTCACCTTTGTAATATATACACATGTTATGTGGCGCACTGCATACATTGACTTTTCTCTGGAGAGTAATGCAACTCACGGGCGCCAAGTAAACACCGCCATCTATTTTTAAGCATCTAAAAGCAATCTTTCTTTCCTCAATATTTTGTGCGCTCGAATGCACTTCATTAAATCGGGCTTCAACAGATCTTTCACTTGCATTTCTGTAGGGTACCAGCAACCATGGCTCTGAGGGATAACCGGCGTCCCCTAAATTATGTAAATATGTACATATATTTATTTTAAAACTTCATATTTCCATAGTAGCATACCTAATAGCCAAAATCGTCTATGTCCTTCGAGGTAGTCTTGCTCCATGGAAGGCCGCAGTAAACTTGTAGCCCAAATTGAAACATCATGTATCGCTCCACCATGACTACCGTCCACGTATCGAATTCTCATATTGTTGTCAACTACCTTACATTTTGCAATGAAACATAAAAAAATCGGCAAATCGTACATTCATAAATTTGATACTTACTATCGTTACAGTAAGGCTATTGAAACCTTTTCTATTATAAAATAAATGCCGGTTTTTTGACGTATATACAGCCTACCACCCCTGGTATTCGATATTTTGTGTAACAACCTTTTGAAATCTCTTTCTTTTCATCCAGAGATGGCCACTCAATCCACTGGGGGCGCAAAACTTTTTCTAATGTCACTAAAACTTCTGCTAGCACTTCACTAAATGTAGATTGTGCTAAACCGACATCGATTTGTCTGCCCACCCCCTTTAGGTAGCTGCCTTCCGCCAAAAATCTTAAGGTGCTAGCCAATTTCACTACGGTGGGTACCGCGAACATTTTACCTCTCGGAGGCAAGTTTTCTACCAACCCGTTCAGTAGGAATTGGAAAGCATCTTTATTAATTCTTTAATATTCCTGAAACCTGTCAAAAACATTTATAACTTTAGGACTTTTACCTTGTCTCCGTTAACGATAGCGGATCTGATTCATCACGTATACGTCTTCGCTGCAATCGTTCCGTGGATTGATTTTCTTCTTCCAAAATCAGGAAACGCAAATAAACACTATTCATTTTAAATTTACTTTTTTCTTCGCAAAATAGACTTTTATTTTATAAGCGCGCAAACTATTTATAAATCAAAACAAACAATTCAAAATAGAAATTGTTACTCCCATGATATTCACAATAGACTTTTTACTCCCAAAAAATTCGCGATACCAATTTTTTGGGGATGGGAATACACGTTTACTCCCAAACAACTTATTCCCATAACATTCGCGATAGGGGTGATTGAGTCCCTTTAGTAAACGAGAAATTCCTTTTCACTAATCATGTTATATATTAGCATAATAAGATGCTAGGGAAATTTATATTTAATTAGTTTATATATAAGTCCTGGAATCCATATACTATCAACTGCCTTCTCCATATCTATAAGGCAAGCTCCTGTGCAATATTTTCTCTTCCAGTTCCAGTTAATAAATGAAGTAATGTTATGAATGGCGTCAATTGTAGAATGTTTGTATTTAAAGCCAAATTGTTTTTCACTTTCAAGGTTTCTATTTTTACAGAACGTTTGTATGTTATTGTTAACAGCTACTTCGAAAAGATTACTAATATTTGGTAGTAAACTTATCGGTCTAATATTTTTAGGATCACTGGGATCCTTGTGCTTATGGGTAATAAAACTACTTTCGCCTTTTTCCATTTCCTAGGAAAAATAAGAATTATTAAGCATGTTGTTAAATAACTTGCAATATTTATTAATAAGTTCCTTAGGAGAATTTTTCAAAACTATATTCGGAATATTATCTATTCCGGATGATAATTTATTTTTTAAAAGGGAAAATATGTAAATTGAATCATCACTCCGTAAAAAGTATTCATGACGGACATTGTCCTACGATGATCTTTCACAAAAAGAGAGTTACTATCGAAATTTATTTTTGCACAAAGAAAATTTTCAAATGTGGTGGTTACCCGTGTATGTATAATGTTATCATGATTAATTTTCTTATCATCGTGGACTGTGGACTATAACATCTACCATTTCATTTTGTTCCTCGACTATGTAGTTTCCCTCATCGTCTTTTCTCAAGTTTTGGGCGTTTATTCCCGCATTATCTAGTATATATTCAAACTCGTTTGAAACATTTACTTTCGTAAGGTTTAAAGGTTTAAAACTTTTAAAATTTTTCTTTATTTGATTGAACATGTTTCGAGAATCTTTTGGATCAATGCTTGTTAAATTTTCTCGTATGCGTTTATTGATGGTCCTCGAAAGATTTTCATTTAAAAGTTTTCGCATTAATTTTAGTTTAGTTTTTAACATATTAAGACTCGTTTCGGATAATGATTGCTCAAGTCTGTTGTTTCTCTTGATCTGAGTAATAATTCTACTTTTCTCCCTGTATAGCATCCTCAGAGTGGAGTTCGATATCTCCGCATAGTAATTCTTTCCCTTAAATTTAGGAACAACATTCTCAATTGCTTCAGTTAATATCTCAGTCAGTCTCTCAACATTAATGTCTATCTCTTCATTCGTTAGATTTACGTTATTAGGGATCAAATTATCGTTATTCAGTTGTTGAACTATTCTATCCTGAAATCTTCTCCAATTTGTGCATTTGTAGTTATATACAGACCTAGGCTCTCTTTTTAAAAATAAAAAATACTCTTGGCCATTTCCCAAAGAAGCAATTATACTCAAAGCATTATGGTCGCTGTCGTAGTCTAAGGTCTTCAAGCAGTTCAATGTATCATTCTCGGTTTCTATATGCAGTCTGTAGTCAGCCAAGCAAATGTCTAAATAGGACCCTGTACGAGAATATGATGGAAATGTTGAGGCATACAATCTACATCTGTAACGAATCTCATTTTCCGATAACCAGTTACATTATTAACATTATTAGTTGTATTACTCCAATCTATATGTTTACCGTTAACATCACCTAGAATGTAATAATTACACTATGCTAGTTGAAAAAACAGACAAGCTGGGCACATGGCGTTTTAACATAATTCGGGTACGCTGAAAAAAATGTTCAATGCAAATTGACACTTTTTTTCGTGACAAGCTGGGCACCCATCGTTTTAACATAATTCGGGTACGCTGAATCCAGTGGTGCCCGCGGTTTTTTCAGATTAGCTCTGGTTTTCGAGATATATCGTTATTTCGAAAATGGAGGAGGTTGCACAACATATGTTCGCGTAACTCAAAAACGGTTTAGTTTATTGAAAAAACTTACAAAACCGAAATTCCGCAATAAAATTTAAAGAAAAGTAAAATTCCTTTCTAATCAGTCGTTTTAGAAACATAATTTTTTTTCTTGGAAAAAAATTTTTTTTATCAAAATTTTTGTTTTTTAAAAATTCATAAAAAATTAAAAAAATGCAGCTAGGCTTCTAATTTTTTGCAGACATATAAAAAACGAAACTGCAAACAAAACAAATGATTAAAATCTGTTAGCAACTTTTGATTTTATTCACAAAAGTAGACAAATTTCAATTAATTTAAGAATTTCATAAAACGACCCCCTAAAGGATGATGGTAAACGGAAAGTATAATTTGAGAAAATGTTAAGAACAAAAAACTAATTGAGGTCATTCATACATTTTTCCCTCTAGGGGCGACTCCTGGGCATTTATGGACTTTTTCTTCAATATATTTCTAGTCTGCATTGAACATTTTGTATGGAAGCCCCCTTAAGGAATTGTGATAGCGGGTGGGTATGTTAGAAATTAATGATTGAGATGAAAAATAAAGTGGGGTTGGTCATACATTTGACCCATCTAGGGGCATCCTAGGCACTGCAGGGGCCAAATTTGAGACTTTCATTAAACAGCCATATTTGTATGGGAGCCCCCCTAAGGGGTGGAGATATATTGCAACTATGTTTTAAGAAAATGTTAAGAACAAATAACATTGGAGGTCGGTCATACATTTTATCCCCCTAGGAGTGAATCCTAGGCCTTAAAAAAAATGATGGGAATGAAAAATAAAGTTGCGCTGGTCATACATTTGTCCCGTCTAGGGGTATCTCAGGCGCTGCAGGTGCAAAATTTAAGGCTAGGGTTCTACGCGTATAGCAAACCAAGTTCCAAACAAAATAAGCTATAAGTGATTAAAGTCTGTCTACAACTTTTGATTTTTTCATTTAAATTTTTTTATTTAAACTTAAAAATTTTTAAATATTTATTTTTATTGTTAATTAGTTAAAGTCAAAGTTTTTATTTAGAAATTTATTCTTCTTTCTCCTGCAGATTCCAATAAATATCCCCTAATAGCGAATCAAGTTGTTGGCCGCTATACCAGTGTTCGAGCCAGGCTGTTACTTGGTGAAATCTTTCGCCATGTTCATCAGACTCGGCTGGTTATTGTTCACTAAATTTTTCGGCCTGGTAATGCAAAAAATGTATTTTCAATGACATTCTAACGTTTAAGTTTTTAAATGCGGTTAGCATATTTTTGATTAAAATTCGCCAGTTTTCGGACCGATGATTTCCTAATACATTTTCTATTACTGATTTCAGACAATTCCAGGCCAATAGCTCGATATCATTCAATGCAATTTCAAATTGATGGTCCTTCATAAGACGACGAATGTCCGGTCCATTACGAGTTCCTGTAAAATAAAAACATTATGATATGAAATATAAATCTAATTTAATAAAGTAGTTAGAGTTCATACCTTATTTTACTTTCATGCCGCTTAATCGTGGAAAAATTTGGCGCAATTCGGTAAAAGCAACACCATCTGGGCTCAATGCTTTTATAAAATTTTTTACAACACCCAGTTTGATGTGGAGCATTTATGACTTTATTTCTTAATTCTAAGAATTTTTTAATCGGTAACTGTGGATTTTCCAAAATTCCTACCGCAAACTGAAAGTGTGGTAATAATGCATACATATTTCTTTGGAATAGCATAAATTTAAATATTTGTTCCTTTGTTTTGTATTGTAAATGGCACAAAAACCGCATTTAAAAAATGTTACGTCAAAATGTCATTGAAAATAAATTATCTGCATTGGCACATTCTTCATATATACATAATGTTGAATAAAGAATTTAATAATTAAAAAAAAATTCTATGAAATGCTCCATATAAATTATATTCTTCATATATATTGAAGAAAAAGTCCCACAAATTCCCAGAAGTCGGCCCTAGTGGTATATAATGTATGACCGACCTCAATTAATTTTTTGTCCTTAACATTTTCTCAAGACATACTTGCCCCTTATCTTCACTTCTTAGGGGGGCTCTCATACAAATATTGCGTTTTATGAAATTCTTAAATTAATTAAAATTTGTCGGCTTTTGTGAATAAAATCAAAAGTTGCTAACAGATTTTAATTATTTATGGCTTGTTTTGTTTGCAGCTTCGTTTTTGATATGTCTGCAAAAAATTAGAAGCCTAGCTGCATTTTTTTAATTTTTTATGAATTTTTAAAAAACAAAAATTTCGAAATTCCAAAAAAAAAAAATTATGTTTCAATAACGACTACTCATATTAGATAAAAAGTTTTATTTTTCTGAAATGAAATTTTATTGCGGAATTTCGGGTTTTTTAGTAATTTCAATAAACTAAACCGTTTTTGAGTTACGCGAACGTATGTTGTGCAATAGAGTTGTAAAGTAGAAGTTTGCAATCGAGACTAAGAACAGAATTTCTTTCAATGAGCCAATTAATTTGAATTGTTTTTAGTTTCATTTGACTTAATGTTGCTTCAATGTGCCATTTCCACGTTAAACGCCGATCTAGATGCAAACCGAATTATTTTACATGCGAGTGTTGGGGTATTAGTTGATTATTGATTTTAATAGGGGGGCATGTTTCCCGACGCAATGTGAATGTTATATGTGCGCATTTTTGCTCATTGATCTTTATCCTCCATTGTTTTAACCACCAAATATGTGATCCTGTAAGTAACGAGATGCTTCTTGACAGTTTTCATCTACGCTTAGGAAAGCTATGTCATCCGCAAATGTTGAGGTTTGTGTGCAGCTGTTTGTTGGCATGTCCGAAGTATAAATTAAGTATAATAGAGGGCCCAGGATGCTTCCTTGTGGGACTCCAGCGTTAACTGGCTGAGGAGAACTTAAAAAATCGCCTTCTTTTATAATAAATTGACGACCGACTAAGTAGCTTTCCAACAGCTTGTGTATGTTTGCTGGTAAGTTTTGCTGCATTTTCAGTAGTAAACCTTCATGCCAGACTTTATCAAAAGCTTGAGACACATCGATGAAGAGTGCTGAGCAATATTTTTTTTCTTCAAAGGCTTTTCTTATTACACTTACTATTCGATGTGTTTGTTCAATTGTGATGTGCTTTCTTCTAAGCCCGAATTGATGATTAGGAATACATCTATTTTCATTTAAAATCGGCGTTTTAACACTATTAGTTTCTTAAACAGCTTTGAAATATTAGATAATAAGCTAATAGGCCTGTATGACTCAACTTGGTTACTAAGGAAACCTTCCATTCCTGAGGGTAGTATTTAAGGCGTAAAATAGCATTAAAAATAAAAAGAATAATTTTCTTCGCTATACTTGGTAGCTCCAAAAGCATTTTTTTACTGATCTTATCAATACCGGGTGCCTTCTTGGTGTTTAAATCCCGAATAGCCTTTTAGATTTCTTTAAACTCGAATCTTAGGGGAATAGCTGCTCTAACATTTAGAGGCGGTAGCTCGACTGCTATATCTTGAAATATATTGTGGGTAAATACATTTTTCAGATGATTAGCAAACAGATTTCCTTTTTCAATATCATTTCTTGCCCAGCTTCCATTCAAGTTTCTCAATGGTGGCTTAGAGATAACTGGTCTATTGAGGCTTCTAGCTGCACGCCATAATGAGTAGTCTTATTGTGGAGTTGCATCAAGTCGCTTAAGATATTTTTCCAGGGAAGCCGTTTTCTGAGACTGCAGTTACTTTCTCAGCCTTTTTGTGCACTCTTTTAATAAAGTCTTAAGTTGGGGGGATCTGTGCAATTGCCACTCTCTTCGAACTCTCTTTTTTTCAGTCAATAGACGCTCGACAGCTGTAGAATATATGATTTTGTTTTTGGTTTTTTGAGGGTTATGCTGGAATGTTGAACAGCTAGTTTCAGATAACTGTCAAAATTAACAATAGCGAGATCCACGTTCTCCGGTGTGCTAAGCGGAATATTTTCTGTACAATGGGCGTTAAGATATTTTTTATATTTTAACCAATTTATTTGTGAGGCTGATGTCGATAAGTAACCAGACGGAGATACGATTCTATTTGGATTCATTCAATTGTAGGTGTGTGATCGGAAGTTAATTCTAGGGACGCTTCCACATGAATCGTGTCTATGGGGATGTTATTAACTACGCCAAAATCTATGACATCTGGAACTTTTTGCTGATCAGCAGGCCAATATGTTGGTTGTCCGCTCGCGACCACATTTAGGTCCATTTTACAAATTGTGTTAAACAAAACACGACCCTTAGGTGTAATAAGTCGTGACCCCCAGAAAGTGTGTTTAGCGTTATAATCGCCAGCAGCCAGGAAGCAGGGTCCTAATGATTTGAAATATTTATTAAATTGGCTTTCTGATATAGAAAATCTAGGTGGGGAGTATAATGATGAAATTACTAGGTTTCGAGATAATTCCTCAACGCAAATGGTCGTTGGTTGGAGATAATCTTCACGATGATTTTAATTTTTTATAAATTTTTAAAAAACAAAAATTTCGAAATTCCAAAAAAAAAATTATGTTTCAATAACGACTACTCATATTAGATAAAAAGTTTTATTTTTCTGAAATGAAATTTTATTGCGGAATTTCGGGTTTTTTAGTAATTTCAATAAACTAAACCGTTTTTGAGTTACGCGAACGTATGTTGTGCAACCTCCTCCATTTTCGAAATAACGGTATATCTGGAAAACCAGAGCCAATCTTAAAAAACCGTGGGCACCACTGGATTCAGCGTACCCGAATTATGTTAAAACGCCATGTGCCCGGCTTGTGTGTTTTTTCAACTAGCATAGTGTTATTAAAGTTAATTTTTTCTGTTAATGTTTTTTTCTTAGAAATTAGTTTTTGTTTTAATATTTTGTACTTCTCGCATCCTTTGTATGAAGCGGGATGTCCAAATTTTTTACAGAATAATTTATTTCTTTCCTCAGGTGTTACATTTTCCATAGGGCATTTTCCTCTCACGTGGTTCACATTACATTTAACACATCAGTTTGCAGCGCTATGGAAGAAGCCTTGACAGTTATGACATGTGGAATTTCAGGTCGTCTGAGTTGCTCCCATTTGATGCAACGATAAAGTAATATTTTTATATTTTTTAATTTGTTAATGTTACTTCCAGCTGACACTTGTACCAAAAACATAGGAAGTTTTATTCCTTTTTATTTAAATAATTTAGTCGAGAAGGTAGTTACTTGTATAAATTTTAAATCATCACTTTCAAGTTTTAATAATTCAAAAAGTATTACATCCGTATCAACGTTTTCATCTAGACCTTTGAGAAGGTACGTTTTAATTTTTAAGTCTTTAGGTGTAAAAGTAAAGAATTTTGTTTCGGTTTTTTCCAAAAATGCCTAAACTCTCATGAAATCCTTGATATGATTTAAGTACAAGGATTTTTTATTTCTAAATTCTTTTCTTTTAAATTCATTAATTTTTAATCCATTTTTTATGAAATCTATTAGCTGTTTGGTATTGATAACAAAAATATTTATTGGTGGAATTTTTTTGACTTTATTACTTTCTTCACTAACCACTGTTATATTGGAATTTACACTTGTTGATGTATTTTTATTGATGACGTTATTATTGGTACATATTATTATTGGTATTTGAATTATTAATAGCTAATTGAGAACATTGAGATTTTTCCTTGTTCTCTTATCTGTTTCACAGTCAAGTATTGAATAATACCCAAATTGTTCTTTGAAGTGTTTTGGATTTGTAATATCCATATTGTTGTTTTTTTCTTTTTCTGTCGTGAAATATATTATTGTTTTTTTTTAATTACATTGTTATTGAAGCATTTTGCTCGCTCATAACCGGTTTTAATATTTTTTTTTTTTCAAGTAACAATTGCAAAAATAATAATAAGCTTATAAAAAAATGTTTTGTTTTTAGCAATGCACAAAAGAAAGGCTCTAATCTCCGTAAGTCGACTGTTGCTCATCACGGACACGATCGAACTCTCCGGAAATCCGTATTAATGTGCACTTAGTTTTGTGAATAAAAATAAATTAGCTCTGACTGAACGGAATACTTCTAGAATAACCTACAGTCCCTTACTGTAAAAATGAATAAGTGTATGAATGTATGTTCTTACAGTAGGTAAATAAACAAATAATTAAGTGTATGTACATATGTATGTTCTTACCACAGACCAAGAAGGGAAAGTTTGGAATCTTTGGATTCCTAACAGACTCCGGGGTGATATTATAAAAAGGGCCATCAATAACCATATATCTGCTCATGGTGGCACGATAAAGACTTTTAAACTACTCATAAGGAGATATTTCTACTGACCTGGGATTATGCGGGATACTAAAGAATATATACGAAAGTGTGATATTTGTAAGACAACAAAAGTGCATAACGTTATTATGAAACCTCCAATGGGTGAGCAGGTAGTTTCCATTCACCCATTTCAGCACCTATATATAGATATACTTGGTCCATACCCCCGTAGCAAGTCTGGGTACATAAGTCTTCTTATCGTACTTGACAAAATTTTACTGGCTTTGTTCTTAACGTCAGTTTAACGCAACTTTCATTGAAGAATTTTTAGAAAACTAATTGATTGATATCTATAGAGAATTATAGCAAGCGACAACGGAAGCCAATTTTAATCCCATGACCTGAATGCATTTTTGACCACCTTCGGCATAACGCATAATTATACGACATACTACTTCCCTCAGGCTAACGCATCTGAGAGTGTTAATCGCTCATCAATTGCCGGGATCGGAGCATACCTCAAACAAGATCATCGACTCTGGGGCGAGAAACTTAGTCAAATTAGTTCTGTCGTGCGTAACTTATATCATCAGTCCATAGATAGTTCTCCTTATCGTCCTCTATTCGGATTTGAAATGATGACACATGCCGCTTCGTATGAGCTGCTTCGCAATTTACAGCAACTTAATGAACCAATGGCTAAACTTCAACATGATGATCAACTCCAGCTTATACGTTTATGATGAAAACGTATGACAATATAATCTAGGGGCAAGGTCACAAGCATTTCAGGTAAATCAGGAGTTATTTCGAAGAAATTTTGCCCAAAGTAACCAGGGAAAAAGTTTAAATGCTAAATTATCACCAATGTTCATTAAGGCAAGAATGCGTAACGAGTTAGAGAGTCACTACTATTATCTGCAAGATATTCAGGAATAATTGGTAGACACATTCCGTGGCAAGGATATCCAATTATAACGTCCTTTTTTCTGTTAATTCTTAATCAAAATCTCAAGAATTACCCGGGTTTGTAGTAAGCGTTACCCGTGGACAGCATTGAAAAAGCTATGTAAACAAAAGAAAATATTTCTATTTATTTTTAATTCTTTATTCAAGTGCGGTTGGTACGCACAGTTTGGTATTGATATAAGAATGGATTTTACACAGGAATTGTTCCGAGTTTTATACATAATTAATGCTGATCAAGCATTTTCATTTACAGTGGAAGGTATAACGGTTTGCTTGAAAATTACACACAATGTCATAGCTAGAGAGTTTTGACAGTATTGCTATTGAACGAATGTGTGTTGATCCTTACTCAACACTCAAATGCTTAATTCATATTACATTAAAACATGTGCCATGTTCATTGTATAAAATGTTACTGGAATAATGTGTACAAGTATAGTTCGCACGCAAAGACACGCTACACTTCCCTTTTTCGGAAGAATGTTTATATAACCGAAAGTTTTATGGACATTCTTTTACAATTATGTATTATACTTAATTTATTTGGAAACAATTTTGTTACTTAAATACACATAATATTTCTTATATTTTATTGATTTTTAATTAATATTTTACTAATTATGGCAAGCCTTAAGTCTATTCTTATGTACTATTTGTTCTTTATTATTTTTCTTATCGACTATGGTTACATTATTGCTCAAGTCTATATTTTTAATTTCGTAAGGGCCTTTATACCGACCATCTAATTTGTGCCCTACTTTAATTTTAATTAAAACTAAGTCTCCTAGTCTAAAATTTACTTCTAATAATGACCTATCATAATTTAACTTTTGTTTAAGTTTAGACCTATCTATCATTACGCGCGAGTTACGTATGTACTCCCACATACACAACCAAACGTTAATTTCGAAGAAATCATTGCGAAATATTTAAATAAGAAATCGAAGTTCATTGGCACTTGAAACAATCAATGTGTATTTTCACTTTTATAATTTGTTTAGAATTAAAAATTATTTTATTGTATCACTAAACCACATTAGTCCATAAGCATTTTCATTTAAGGGTATTAACACTTGAAATGATTAACAGAACCAAGTCTTTGACATTTTTTGTTTATACAACAACAAAGTAATTGTATTGATCTGACCACGCAGAATCGATACCATTGGTTTAGTGATTGTTCAATAATTTCAAGTGTTCAGTTTTATTTTCTTTCCTTTGTTTTCATGAACGATTTTTTTTCTTTGTTTTGGAATTCCAAAGTTTGGTGCAGTAAGCTAGATATTAAAATTAAGATTTTTGTAAATTCAGTCTTAAGACCAACCTCAACTAATAAAGTAGTATAACAATTTAAAAAAAAATAAAAAGTGAATTTTTATTTCAAACCATAAGAAACATAACTCGCGCTCTATTTTCTATATTATATAATGGTGTTATCTCCTGAATACTACTAAACTGTTGCAACCCATTGGGAAGTCTATCAAAAACTAACTCATAAGGACAATAGTAATGAACTGAAGCTGGCGTAGTGTTAAAACAGTTCGTGAAATACTTAAGCCATTAATCCCAATCGGTTTTGTCAACGGATATGTATGATCTTACATATTCGTTGAAAGTTCTGTGACTTCTTTCTAATTCCTAGAGTCTGCTGATGGTAAGCAGTTGATGCAATCTTTTCTATCTTCAAAAGGTTACACAATTAAGTAAGTATTCAGTTTTTGTATTCTGTGCCCATGTCCGAAATGAACGTCTTCATTGGATCAAGTGAAAAAACAAATTTCGAATATGGCCTTCGCAATTGATTTTGCGCTTTTATCTTGTATAGGTACCGTAACATATTATTGTGACAGCATATTCGTTTCCGAAATATGATTTTGGTAGTGGACCTATGGTATCCACAATTACCGTATCAAAAGGTTTAGTTGGTGTATTTGTCAATGTCAATGGTATTTTTGCATGCTTTGTCAATTAAGCTGTTTGGCACATTTTAACGTTTTTAGTAATATCTCCAGTCATACTTTTCCAATAATAGTACCTTTTTATTTAATTAAGAGTTCATTATCTCTGCTATTAATTTGGCAATTGTTACGTGGACCACCTCATTAAGTAGGGCTACTTGTAGTTATTTTAATAATTTATTGCCCATTTCTTTAAATTCATTAATAGAGATAAATTCGAAAATGTTCTCACTAGGTGCCACTTGTACTTAAGAATATTAAATTTACCGACTTCTTCTTCGAGCCTAGGGAAAAATTGTCCTAAGTCAAATTTCCCATTAGTAAACAATTCATCTATTTTAATACATACTATTATAGATTTGCCACGTTTAATATAAATTTTATGTGGTGCAATCTTTAGCTTTCAAAATTTTCCGACGTCAGAATTTATAATTGGTACAAATATATTGGGCTTCTCATTGTCATTATTTAAATGCCGTTTATTTGGTGTAATTGGATATTTTTCAAGTGCCTTGTTTGTCATTGCTCAAGTTGTTACTTTGTATACATTGTTATTCTTATTAATTATTTCTTTTAAAGCATTTATTGTAAAGCGGGACAAAGCTTCGGCCACATAATTATCTTTTCCCCTAAGATATTCTACAGTGAAATCGTGTTCTTCCAAGTCTAATCTCATTCTAGTTAGTTTTGAGCTCGGATTTTTCATGGAAAATAGGTTAGACAGCGGTCTGTGATCAGGGCGGACTAAAAAATGTTTTCCATATATATATATGGTCTAAAATGCGTGATTGCCCAGTGTATCGCAGTTAACTCTTGTACAATTGTTGATTTCTTACTCTTGCCCTTTGTAAATATTTTTAAAGCGTTTGCTATTGGTAGATGTTTTCCCTCATATTCTTATGTTAGTACAGCTCCACAAGCATGCTTGCTTGCTTCTGTTTTTATACAAAACTCTTTTGTAAAATCGGGATATTGAAGTACTGTCGGACTCATGCTTTCTTTAGATATTTAACTGCCGAGTCACAATCTTAAGTCCACTTGTGAGATGTCTAGACAACTCTGAATTTTTTTTAATAAATCTGCGATAATAGTTGCATAATGCTACAAATCTTTGCACTACCTGCATCTATCGGCTGTGGATAGATTTTGATTACTGCATAGCTACTTTTAAACCATAGGGCAATCTATTAAATCTGTAAGATCCATTTGTTGTTGAAAATGACATTAGATCCAGACATTAAAAATACTTGGCTCTGACGAGTTGGTCTAAAATGTCGTCTATTCTTGGTTATGGAAATTTGTCTGCTATTAATTTCTTGTTTAATTGTCTATAATCCACTACCTGTCTCCATTTTTTTTATTTCAGAATTTGGAAGTGATTTCTTTGGTACCAACAGCATTGGACTGTTGTACTCAGAATTTGATGGTTCAACAATTTCATTTTGTATTAGTTTTTTCACCTGCCTATCTATCTCCTCTTTGTGTGTGTGTGGTATACGGTAGTTCTTAATGTACACCGGTTGTGAATCCTTTACTCTCAACTTTTGTTCATAAAAATTATTAATTGTTATAGTTTTTGATTCTAAACCGAAAATATCGCTGTATGATTCACAAAGCTCAGTTAATGTATTTTTAAATTGTTCTGGAAAATTATTCCGTAAAATTTTTAATATTTCTGATTTTCTATGCGTATTTCTGGTCGGACTTCTTTCGACTATATCATATTCGGAAAGATTTTCGGTTTTTATTTTACTTTTATTAACTGTTGTTATAGTGTTATTTGCATTAAGGATACGAATAAATGCTTCATTAGATTTTACCAACGTTTTTGCAATAAAAACTCCTGGTTCAAGTTCTTGATTTGGAATTAATATTTCAATGTCGCAATTAGTAAAATTAACTTTACGTATTACTTCTGATCTGGGTGGCAAAATAAGATTGTTGGTGTTGTTAGTAATTGGTATTTTTATAGGTTGTGGTATATTGAATGGTCGTAGTACTAAGAAGTCGTACTGCTGGTTGAAGTCTAATATACAATTATATTTCTTAATGAAATCCATACCAATGATTCCATCGCTTGGTATTGGGAAATCATTGTCTACTACTTGCAAATTATGTGGTATTAAATAATTTTTAAATCAAAAAACATACAACCTATAGATTTAATTTCACCTTGTCCTATTCCACATAATGTTGTGATTCTTTTAGTATTTATTTGCTTTATATCTAAATGTTTAGATTTTATGAGTGAAATGTCGGCACCTGTGTCAACTAGTGATGTTACATTTGTGTTATTGTTATCTATATTAATCTGAATGAAATAACATAAGTTGAGGTTAAGGTTATACACATTCTTATTAACTGTTCTAATTTTAGGGGATGGTCGGAGTTTTCCGAAAAAATTTCATTTGAGCCTGTTGCCCGTACATAGTATCTATTCTTACGGTTATTGTCGTTTCTTTGTCTGTTTCTGTAATTGTTAGTTTTATTGTTGTTATTGTTTTATCGTGGGTAACTGTTTCTACCACAAAATCTTCTGTTGTGTCCACGATAATTGTTATATGTGGGTTTGTTGCCTTGTTGCTTCAGTGCAACTATTTACGAATTTTGTGACGTCTTCGTTCATGTCACGAAACTTTTCTACTTCCATGATAAGTTTCACCTTATCAATGTTGCAGTTTTTGGTAAGTGCTTTCACTGCTACTTGTGTGGAATATTTGTTCGATAACTCAGTTGTTAGTCCGTCCGATATATAAGTGTTTTCGAGCGATTTTGTAAGGGATTCGATCTCGGTACAGCAAGCATTCGCCGTCTTATTGTTTTGCTTCGTATTCATAATCTTTGCAGATAGAACTTCGACAGATTCACCCTTAACGGCTTTCTTTAATTTATTAATTAATTCTAATATTGTGGATTCATTATCTATTAAGTTCCTTGAGGTGTCTATTCTCTTTTTTTTTATATATATATAAATTATTTAAATTTTTGTTTGTGTTTTGTGTTAAAAAAAGGTTTTTGCCTCGAGTTTTGTCGCTTATAGGCCCTATGAGTGCGGATTTAGACTTCGTTAAAAGCTAATATATGGATCTGCATACCTACTTATTTGATATTTCTTATAATTATAATATATTTTTTTTACTTCGTGTTTGCAGTCGTTCTGTTTTGATGATTTATCTTCAGGATCATTTACTTTGTGTTGTTTGCTCTTTGGAGGATCTTCTTCGTTGGGCAGAGTAGGCTTTCTCCGCCTTCTTCTCAATCATGCCTCTTGGCCAGGGTGTACTAAAAATTATTACAATTATTTTTAGGGTGCTTACAAAAATTGCACATGTAGCACACGCCCGTTTGTACTTTTCTGCCCCTTTGTCGTGCTGACGGAGATGTTGACGGACCTGCAGCACAAAGCACACTCTCCAACGGCCTTCCGATGATGCTTTCAATTGCATTTTTTGTTGAAAATTGGCGCACGCTTTGCACATTTGAAATTCTATTTTCTATAACAGGAATGCACAGGTTTTCTGCCAGTTGACGCAGGAAATTCTTCCTGCGCGTCGTGGTGTATCGTGCAGTTGGATTATTTCCATAATATATGATGTGTGATGCAAATGCGCTCACATCAATGATGTTATAGAAAAATGCCATCGGCCATCTTCTTGTTTGTCGCTGGGTCGTGTATTCTTGGAGCGTTTGGTCCATTACGTCCACCCCACCTTTTGTTTGATTATAAAAATTTATAATTTCTGGTTTCCCATTCTCGTCAATTTGTGCATCATCATGCATACTAGAAAGAAGGATGACCGAGTTGGACTTCCGCTGCTTATATGAGAGCAGTGTTACGTTGTCGTAGAAGCCAAATAAACTTGAACCAACGTCTTTTTTTTTGTCTTCTTTCATCTCCGCAGGGATGTAAGCTTTGTTGCGGCGGAGTGTACCCACAATGCTGAGCTTTTCTACTTTTAGTTGCCTAGCCAACGGCAGCGTCGTAAAAAAATTATCCATTGTTATATTTCGTCCGCTACCGTAGTATGGCCCAACTAAATCTCTCACCACTCTTTCGCCAACACCAACTTCACGACCAGTTTCTTGTTTGCCAGTATATATTTGGCGGCTGTGGGAAAAATCGCCCCAAGAAAAATGGCCCAAAAAAAGAAATGAAAAATCGCCCAAAAAAATCCCATGTAAAATTGGGCCTAAATTTATATGAAAAGTGACCTAAAATTTTTGGGCTATTTTTCGTTATTGTTGGGTGATTTTTCGTTTTTTTAAATTTGGTGATTTTTCATTATGAAAAATCACCCAAAAATATTGAATGAAAAATGGCCCATTTTTTTGATTTTCTCCTCTATGGTATAACAAACACCGGCTTCGCTTACTAAAGCTTCTCTGCACAGCCGGCCTTCGGCCGGGCGCAAGGATTTTCTCCTCTATGGTATAACAAATACCGGCTTCGCTAACTAAAGCTTCTCTGCACAGCCGGCCTTTGGCCGGGCGCAAGGATTTTCTCCTCTATGGTATAACAAACACCGGCTTCGCTAAGTAAAGCTTCTAAAATCTGCCTTGTTTCCAAATGAAAGCCGACTATGCAGAGAAGCTTTAGTTAGCGAAGCCGGTGTTTGTTATACCATAGAGGAGAAAATCCTTGCGCCCGGCCGAAGGCCGGCTGTGCAGAGAAGCTTTAGTTAGCGTAGTGTCAATGGACACTATGACACTTTTTGGGGTGTCAAGCGTCCATGGACACTATGACACTGGACGTCATAACATGCCACCGGGAAAAAATTCGTTTTTGTTTTTTGGGTCATTTTTGATTATTTTTTTGGGCCCTTTTTCGTTTCTTTTGGGCAAAATTTCATATATAACTTTTTGGGTCATTTTTCATGTTCTGTTGGGCAATTCTTCATTTGGGCGATTTTTCATTTCTTTTTTTGGGCCATTTTTCTTGGGGCGATTTTTCCCACAGCCATATTTGGCCATGAAGTGGATATGAGTTTTTGGCATCGCAAATCCACCATACTTTTATGCCATATTTTGCTGGCTTCGAGGGTATATATTGGGTGAATTTGGTTCTACCACGGTATGGATATAATTGTTCATCAATGGTCAAATATTCTGATGGCACATAATATCTGGCAAGATTTGCATTGAGCATTATCCAAATATCGCGAATTGGCGCCGCTTTGTCTTGACGCTGCCGCTCTACCCGTGTTCTGGGGTCGTCAAACCGCATAAAACGCAGCAAATCGAAAAACCTGTTTATTCCCATGGTGGCGCGGAATATTGGGTGAGCCTGTGACGTCCACAAATCTCTTGCGTTTTCGTCATTAGAATGATTTGTGCCAGCCATTAAAATCATTCCAATGAACGCATACATTGTCGTGTCTTTCCACTTCAACTGACGTCTATTGGGATTCGCTTCATTGTACGCATTATATGTGGCATGCGCTTTTCTATTTGTGTGGCGCACTATTATATCCACCATTTCCACTGTGAGGTATGATTTGAAACACTGCAAAGGCGTCATATTTTCAGTAATCCGCGCTGGACCACAGCGGTCTCTGAATATATTGTGGCTTCTCACTTGTTGGCAACTACGTGGTGTTCGCTGCCATTGTGTACCGTCACGTGCAGTCATGTAGTCTGCTGGGTTTGTTGTTGGTGCATCTTCTTGCATATCATCATCTTCACTTTCATCATCAAAGAAAATTTCCTCTGGTGCGTCAATAGCAGCTGCAATTTCGTTTGCGTTGTCAACATTCAAATCTTCATTCTCTGATTCCGAAACTTCGCCAGTATAGGCCACATTTTCTTCATTTTGGTCTTCCACAGGGTCCACATCAAGGTCCTCATCTTGAGTCGCTTCCTCAAATAAACGTTGAATATATGTGCTTCTTGCTTCATCACTCAAATTCCAGTATTCCCTTGTAGACAAATATCGGTCGTTGCGGCTCATTTTTCACCAACTTCACTGTTCAAATATTCTACACAGACTGGCGAAGCAAATGAAATATTTCAATTTTACGACACAAATGAACATCTGCTACCTAATTCAAAAGCAATTAAGCAAGTAGGTACCGAAAATAAGCAAATAAACAACCCTTACATAAAACCAGTTTCTGCCTACTTGTGTCGCTTTAGGTACTTATATACGAACAGAAACCAGTTTTTTTTCCAAATATCAAATTTGTATAGTTGAGAACGCGAAATATAATCAACAACAAAAATATTTACAGGAAAATATTATTTTATTTCAATAAACGCAAAACAACCTACTTCGGGTACTCGGGTACCTGGTTATGAAATTAAAGGAGTTTTGCTGGTTATGAATCGTACGGTTAATCTGAATGAAATAACATTAGTTGAGGTTAAGGTTATACACATTCTTATTTACTGTTCTAATTTTAGGGGATGGTCGGAGTTTTCCGAACCAATTTCATTTGAGCCTGTTGCCCGTACATAGTGTCTATTCCCACGGTTATTGTCGTATCTTTGTCTGTTTCTGTAATTGTTAGTATTATTATTGGGCACGTTCATAAGGCGTAACTGTTGTGTAACCGTTTAGTGTTTGTCTTAGAAACGCATAGTTGAGCACTTCCGCTCAACACAACAGTTGGGTATTTGAGGCCATTTATTCCATCATAAAATTTTTTAGCTACCTTAAGTCAACATGTTGTGCTCAACCTCAGCCTTTATTTTTTTCAATTGTTTATGTTTATCAGCTGTTAATTTTGCATTATACTCATAACGCCGTTTCTAAGACGAAAATGTTCGGCTCAACAGTTGTCAACAGTTTTCTAGCAGTTGAGCTCAACAGCTACGACTTATGAACGTACCCATTGTTAAGGTTGTATTTTTGCCCAAAATATAACATGGCGTTTTGCTGCCCTGTTGCTTCAGTGCAACTATTTACGAATTTTGTGACGGCTTCGTTCATGTCACGAAACTTTCCTGCTTAAATGATAAGTTTCACCTTTTTAATGTTGCAGTTTTTGGTAAGTGCTTTCACTGCTACTTGTGTGGAATATTTGTTCGCTAACTCAGTTGTTAGTCCATCCGATATATAACCAGCTGGATTAAGTCTACTAAAAACCTTAAGTTTTCTGGTTTTCCGTCAAATTGGATTATGAGTTTTGAGGCTGTGCTCAGAAATTCTGCCACTGATTGAGTCAATTTGGTTTTTTCGGAGTCTAGGTCTGTTTTTGCGTGTATTTTTTTAAATGGTTCACTATGCTTGTATATAAGTTCTCTAATTGTTTCTAATGAGGCAACAACTATATTCAAATGTTTTCTTACTGTCTCTGAACTTACGTAAACACTTTTATTAATACATTTACAGGCTTTTCTAAATTTTTGTTTTTCTGATATTATTATTTTTTTCAATTAATTCCCATTGACCCATTTATATTTTGTCTTAATTATCTGCTCTACTCTTGCATATTTTTTCTTTACTCTTCTATTATGCATTTGATAAATGCGAAGCAAATAGTTTATTATTATTATTATGGTAATTATTAATAAATATATTTCTATTGTTGAGGAATTATTGGTTTTTACCTCTACTACTTCTATTTCGTTGAGGACTTGGGACGATCAAACTTTGTTTCTGACTTACACATTTTATTTATTGGTTATTCTTTTTCATAGATTGGCTCTTATTCGACCTTTAGAAATTTATATTAATTTTCTTAATAAGCTTGAGGTGTCTTTTCTCTTTTTTTTTTATATATAAATTATTTATTTAAATTTTTGTTTGTGTTTTGTGCTAAAAAAGGTTTTTGCCTCGAGCTTTGTCGCTTATAGGCCCTATGAGTGCGGATTTAGACGCACTTCGTTAAAAGCTAATATATGGATGTGCATACCTACTTATTTGATTTTTCTTATAATTTTAATATATTTTTTTTTACTTCGTGTTTGCAGTCGTCTTCTCAATCATGCCTCTTGGCCAGGGTGTACTAAAAATTATTTTAATAATTTATTTTAATAATTTTAAGTACACCCTGGCCAAGAGGCATGATTGAGAAGACGAGGTGTACTAAAAATTATTAAAATAATTTTTAGGGTGCTTACAAAAATTAAATTTTTTTTTAATGCCCTTTTTATTTATTTTTTGATTAATAAGGGTGCTTATTAAAATTTAGCACCCCTTTTTAAGGGTGCTTTGTAGCACTTCCTTTACTTCTCTTTTTAAGGGTGATTTAAAAATTGTTTAGCACTCCTTAAAAGAAGTCTGGCAGGATCGCCATGTAAACAAAAGAGATGAGTTTAATATATTTTAAATTCTTTATTCAAGTGCGGCTGGTACGCACAGTTTGGTATTGACATAATAATTTATTTAACATAGGAATTGTTCCGAGTTTTATACATAATTAATGCTGATCAAGCATTTTCATTTAAAGTGGAAGGTATAACGGTTTGCTTGAAAATTACACACAATGTCATAGCTAATCGTCCAATAGAAAGAGTGTTGATAGTATTGCTATTAAACGAATGTGTGTTGAGCGTACTGTTAAGCTGGGATCACACGATTGCTGCAAATGCACCAATATGACACAATTTTGATTGTGCTTTATTGACGCACAATAATGAAATTGCCCCAATAAAATATTCAGAAGTCACACGATTGCCCTGTTTTATACAAATTTAATTGCCGCTAGTTGGTACAAAGCGAAATGGGTACAATAATTGCCGCAGCACAGTCACACGATCGTTCTTACTTGTGTCAACTGCGAAAACAGCTGTTGTGGTAGCTTTTTTATTTGTTTGAAAGATCTTGTTGGCTTGATCATTAAAAAAAAAGAAAATTGTATCATATATTCAAACAAATTTTTGTTGAATAAATTTATTTGAAATTTTTTAAGTAAAATATATGAAATTCCAAAAATTAAACAAAGTAAAATTCTATTTTAAATATGTAAAGAAACAGAGAAAATTTATATTTAAAAATAAATTCGCTTTAAAGAATTTCAATACATTTTGCTCCCTTTTCCTGTATATATTCTTTTATATTGTCCTAAACAGCAGTTGCACTAATTAAAAAAAAAAAATTATATATCAAAAGTTATTTTCGGGAAAACAAAATTTATTATTAATTTATTTACTAATGACTTGCTAAATTCCCAATTTTTATTTTTGATAAATTTAATTTTTATTTTTAATTTATTCATACTAAAAGAAACACACAAAAGTAAATTTATTAAAAAAGGCAATTATTGGCGCATATTGTGTTGTTTAATTGCCGCACAAGAACCAAATAAATATTGGTACATTTTTGTCATTTTTATTGACGCGCTGTTGCATATCAAGTAGTCACACGATTGCCGCACCAGGGTTGCATTTTATTGGTAAAAGTAAGCACAATATTGCCCTCGATTGGTACATGAGGCATTTGATTGTGCAGTCACACGATTGGGTTATTAAAAAGTGTGAAAATTGGTGCATTGCGGCAATCGTGTGATCCCAGCTTTAGCAATAATATTGTATTGTATTGATATACACACAACACACGACATAAAGCACACAACACTCAAATGCTTTATTCATATTACATTACAACATGCGCCAAGTTCTTTGTATGTAATGTTACTGGAATTATGTGTGCAAGTATGGTTCGCACACAAAGACACGCTACAGCTATATGTTTTTGTTCTTCATTATTTTTTACCCACTTCTGGAGTTTAACCAGTAGATTTCTTTCATTGGTACTTTTCTTAAATTAACTGGGCTGGGTAATCTGGAATAATAATTTTTTCTAATGAACAGTGGTTTGATATTTTATGCATTATAACTAGAGTTTGTTCCCGGGATTTCTCGTCCAGGGAATTCCCGGCATTTTCAATTGTTTTCAATTCCCGCTTTCCCGGGAATTTATTGCGGGATTCCCGGGAAATTTTGAAGAAAATCTTTTTAAAACTTTAGTAAATTTATGTCAGACTTGTGTCTTTAGTTGTTTTATCCAACTTAATTTCACCACAATATTTAAATTTTCTACAATTTAAGGCTGTTAAACTAATTTGTGAGAAGGATTTTTATTGGGCCTATGATAAATTATAGACCTATCATCACGAAATTTTATTTCTTGTCCTAGAAAATTGAAGTGTAAATTTTACAACATTATTATAAAGCTTTGCAGTTAAGGGCGTAGTAAACTGTTTTCCTAGATTGTGTTTCATATTCGGCAATTCAAGTGATTTTGAGTCTTATTAAAGTAGAAAGTAGAAATTTGTGTGCATTTCGCCACAAATTTATGTTAATTTTTGTTGAGTTCTTACCGTAGGTCAATCATATACATTTTTTAATTTGGTGACTTCCTAATAATCCTGCTCCTGGGTAAAGAGGAAGTTGTGCTAAAGATACTGTTCATGAAAATGAGAATTTTAAGTAACTGGATTCTTGGAATTAATTCAAGAAACGTTGTAATTACAAATTATTGAAATACTTACAAAACCAGCTTTCTGATACCATAGGTAACTATTTTGAAAATATATCTGATAGAATTTTTAAACCTTAAATTATTTCCTTGTTTTATAAAAGTTGTGAACGCTTCTGAATTTTGCGATTCAGAAGAGTTAAATGTTAATGCCTGTAGGGAGATATAAATCTGGAAAACATCAGAAAGTAAAACATTCCCCCAGCTTTAACCACCGTCATTCTCTGCTGGAGAACAGATCAGCATGAATTCACCCATCCTATCATTTAATTGCATAGTATCTTTAAACAACGTAAATAAGAACAAAAAAATAGGATACAAATCGAAAGAATTGAGGTACAGAGATTGCTAAACCAAACAGTAACCAGAAAAAGTTAAAGCAAAAGAAAAAAAGGAAAGAAATCAACGTTATCATAAAATAGTGTTCAAATTCTAAATTTAAGTTAACATTACGGATATGGAAAAAATCCCTAATTTTTAAATATTCTATTGGGCTGAACTGAGCAGCCAGCCGACTAATAACAGATACAAAAGTTAACTATGAAGATCCCTACATAAACATCTGAACTTTTTTTTAATTTCCCAAAACACCTAATCACGAAGCAGCATATGTATGCAAGAACATAAATTTTTAATTTTTACCAACAAAAAAATACAAAAAATTCTAACAACATGATCGAATTCGATGCAGAAGGCCTTCTTCATGATCCTGAAACAAGTTTTTATGTGGAACACATTAACAAAAAAACTTTTTTTTTATATACATTCCTACATATATTCTTGCAAATTTAAAACTTGTAATTGGAAGCAAAGATTTTTCGTTGTCCAAGACAACGTTTTCGGGTATCCCGAAAGAAGTTAGTAAATCCCGTAAAGGGTCTTTCACTTCTTCTGACGCTCTCGATTTTATAATCCTAGCTTGGGCATACTTTGAAAATTTATCTATTGCAGTAAGTATAACCCTGTTGTTGGTATGGTAAATATCTATGTAGACAGAATGTCCAGGGTATTGTGGTATTGGAGTATTTCCAGAATAGGGTTGTTCGGATGTCGTTCATATTTGTTCTCTATGCAGATTCTACATTGTTTCACAATTTTTGTTAACTTTGCTTGCATGTGTGGAAAATAAACTTTAGCGAGAAGCTGTAACTTATTTTTCTTGGCGTTTTGATGAGCCCTTCTATGTTCATTAATCACTTCTGTTTCCTGTTCTACTTTTGATATTAAATCTTTTACCATTACCCTCGTTTATCTGACTATGCATTTACTGAAATAAGAAGAGTAAATCTCTTGGATCATTCTCAGAATTCTGTCTTCGGTCAATATCGCATTAGTAACAGACGGGTTCAGGTATTTCTTCAATATTGCCAGTTATTGTTCCTCATTAAAGTCTGTGTCAGTATACGTAGGAAATATTATCTCAAATTTGTAAGTCTGTGATTCCTCTGTCGAAATTATCAATTGATTTTTAAAAACATTGATGGGTACGTCAGAAAACGGAATTAAACTCTAAGATCATTATGTCGAGTAGTTGTTAATGAATTTGCGTCTGTTACTACATTTGCTCTACCTGGCTTGTTCTTTATCTCGTAATTATATTCTTCGAGAATGGCCTTCCACCTTCTCAACTTACTATTGGTGATCTTATTTTCCAGAGCGTATGTCAACGGTTGATGGACCCTGAGAATCTTTATAGCTATCGAGCCGTAAAGAAAATCTATCAAGGTCTTGAGAGCCCACACTATTGCAAGCATCTCTTTTTCGTTCGTCGCGTAGTGTTTTTCCGTCTTGCTTAGAGTCCTGTTCGAGAACGGTACCGAGTGCATAGTTTGATGCATCAGATGTCAATTTAAATTCATTCTTAAAATTTGGAAATGAAAGCATTACATCATCAGAAATTAAAGAGTTTTTTTATCTTATTGAAAGCTCCCAATGTTTCGTCATTTAATGATATTGGTATCTTAGACGACTTAGTTTTGTACATGCGTCCCTCCTCACCCCTTAAAAGGATGATCAATTGTTTGGCTATTTTAGCATTATCCCTAATGAATCGTCTGTAAAATCCTGATAATCCCAAAAACGATCTAAGTTCCTTTATCGTTCTTGGGGGCTTTAGATTTTGAATAGCTTTGACCTTACCTGGGTTGGTCTTTATGCCTTCTGTGGATACAGTGAAACCCAAATATTCTACTTCCTTTTTAAGGAATTCGTATTTGTCTAATTGGACCTTCATATTACCATGCTGCAAGGTTCTAAAAATAGTCTCGACATTTTTGAAATGTGAGTTTTCGTCCTGTCCAAAGATAATTATATCATCTATATAGACATAGCAAATTTTTCCAATATGCTATCTAAGTATGTCTTCTAAACTCCTTTGAAATATGCGAGGGGCATTTTTAAGCCCAAATGGTAGACGGGTAAATTCGTATTTTCCATTGTTAACAGAAAATGCCGTTGTTTCAATATCCTTTTGTCTTAGTGAAATTTGGTGAAAACCACTTTTAAAATCGAGCACAGAAAACCATTGGTTTTTCCCAAGTTGAGAAAGAACTTCATTGATCTTTGGTATTGGATATTTATC
This sequence comes from Pollenia amentaria, assembly GCA_943735925.1. Classification (NCBI taxonomy): domain Eukaryota; kingdom Metazoa; phylum Arthropoda; class Insecta; order Diptera; family Polleniidae; genus Pollenia; species Pollenia amentaria. Next base: position 65,827,972 of record OX031009.1, read on the forward strand.
TGGTATTGTGGCAGCACAGAGGACCTGACGAAAGAACTGGAACAGGTAGTGGAAGAATGGTATGGAGACGACGTCCTATCTATCAATACCGACATGACGTGAATCGATCTGGGCGAAATACTACCAGCCTCGACGGAGTCACCAACACCTACCATTGAAGCAGTCAGTGTGGGGCACGTGACTCAAGGCTTGGAATTCGGAAATAGCAAAGGTAATCACACCGGGGAGCAGCTGCCACTGAAGTCCGTATGTGTGTCATCGGCCTCACACAAGACCCGAATCGCAAGGGAAGGCTGAACTTCCTAAAGAAAGTGGGTGCAAATACTTACCGAATCAGCATTTCCAAATTTGGTTCCACTACCTTAAGGTATTGGTACGAGAATAAATAAAATAATTTAGAAGAAGAAAAGCATCAGAATGTGATGTGTTAATTTTATCCCCAGAAGAAAGGGAGGAGTGTGACGACAAGCGACAAACGTGATCACACCCTGTTATGTTCCTCATATTTAATAGTGTTGTAGGACAAACGTGATCACACCCTGTTAGGTTTCTCATATTTAATAATCAGCGAATGTTCATTCTATTGCGCTCTGCAAAGCGCAATACAAATTACGTTATTTTCTTACACACTGTAATTTTTAAACCGTGGTCACAAAGCTTTTGTACCACACTGTATTTAAAGTTCAGGAATGCGAGTTGTAAAACAACAACCAACAACACTACACACAAACGCGACAAACAAATAAACAAACTACACTAACAAAACACACAATCGCGACAAACAAGTAAACAAGTTACACTAACAACACACATAACAAACAAGTAACAAAACAAAGCGAGCATTTTTAAATACGTAAACAACAAGCAACAAAATATGAGTAGAACGAGTAAAGGCACATAACAATAACTACTACAAGTGATTGATTGTTGTTAATGAAACATATTGTTACGAAAGTAACTTTAGTTAAGAATAAGTTTAGTTTATTAGTAATTTTATTAGTATAAAATGTTATTGTATTAGTTTCACATATTTCTAATTTAAACCCACTGTACAGAGTTTTCTAGTACAAATGTAATGTAATAATTGTTATAGAAAACTGTATAAGATAATAGTGTTAAGATTATTTTTAACCCATAAAGTATGCGTTAGTTTATTGATGTATAAATCAATTTAAATTCAGCCACAGTGTTAATGCATAATGATATTAGCTGTAAGATAATCAAATCTTGATTGGCCCAGAAATGTCGAAAATGTTACAGACATTTCGACCAGTCGAATGCTCTAGAGACATCTAGATGACAGCGAACAGAGTATATATACTCGCGAAGGTGGGCATCAGTATTAGTGCGATTATTTAAGTGTGTACATCGCAATTATAAGTGGTAAAATTGACTAAGTTCTAAATAAAGTGGCGTGAAAAGTTTATAGTAAAGCTATAAAGTAAAGTGTTTAAAGTGTTTTATTTATTTTATTAAAGTTGCAATAAAAGAACTCAAGAGGTTTATTATAAAGGAAATAAGCCAAAAACGTTATTGAAAAGGCAGTAACGTAACAATTGGTGTCAGAAGTGAAATTCTAAAAATAAAATAAATTAAAGTAAAAAAAAAAAAAATAATAATAGACAGCTATGAAATTTGAAGAACTTAAAGTGGAACAGCTCAAGAAAGAGTTGAGCAAGTTAGATCTACCAACTGCAGGAAATAAAGCAGATGTGCAGAAGAGGTTAATAGATGAATTCTAGCGACGCAATATTGACATTGGTAGCCACGAATTCGAGGAAAAAAAGAAATAGAGGTATGTACACGTGCAGTTGCTAGCAGTATGGATTTGAACCTCTTGAAAAATGGACGATAATTCCAGAAGCATGGTGATGATGATAAAAAAAATTCGAGCGATATTCTAGCTGAAACTTCTCGAAAAATGGATGAGAAAATGAGCACAATTCTAGCTGAAATACAAGAGAATTCTAGAATTACCAATGATAAGCTTTAGGCTACTAATGAAAAACTTGAGAAGCTGCAAGGGATTTCAACTATTATAAATGAAAGAGTTGACGATCTGGAAATAGAATTCAACAAAAAGTTGTCTGATGTAAAAATAAAAAGTAAATAACATTCAATGCCAGAAGGCAGCTGTACGAGTTTTGCCAGAAGTCTCGAGTAGAATAAAGGCCCCTTGTTTTGATGGTAGTGTGCCATTTTAAGTTTTTAAGTTCCAGTTTGATACAGTTGCTAACAGAAATGCATGGAACAGTGATGAAAAGGCATAGAGTTAATTCTTGCGTTAAAGGGGACTGCGGCGGAAATTCTAGAAAGCGTTCCAACTAGTTGCAGAAATTACGACGACATTATGGTAGCACTGCAACGTAAGTATGGTGGTGAACACAGAAAAGAGATATACAAAATGGAGTTGCGTGGCAGAGTGTAAAAGGCAAATGAAACTTTACAGGATTTTGGCACTCGAGATAGAGCGTTTGGTGCAGCTTACGTACCCTGGGGAAATTCCTTCATTTTTGAATAATTTAAAAACGGAGGCATTTGTAAACGGTATTCGGGATGCAGAAATAAAAATTGCGGTATGTACATCACAAAAGCCTACATTTGCAGAGTCTGTTTCATTTGCCCTAGCCCAGGAAACTGCTAGAATTATTTCAAGACCACAAGTAGGCAAAGTGCGAAGGCTCGATGTGACCGCATATGATGAAAGGGATATTGTGCAGGATATAAAAGAGGCAGTTATGGAAGCTTTAAGCAAGAAGCAAAGTAAAACTAAAGTAAAATGCTTTACCTGCGGAAAGATTGGTCACATGCAGAGAAACTGTAAAGCACAAATGAAACGTTCAAGATCTGCTTCACCAGCGGGCTAAACACCACTCATCGCAGGAGTCACAGTTAAACTAAAAAGAGCTAGCAATGTGGGGCATGAGCTAGCTCCCACATCTAAGGGCCCCACAATCTCCATCTCAGCAATGCAACAGAATAACAGAAATCTTACTGCTTGTGGCTATATAAACGGTCAAAAACGGATGCTGATTGTGGACACTGGGGCATCTCATTCAATAATTAGGCCTGATTTAATACAACAGTCCATCGAACCACTATGTGGTGTAAGTCTGCGAACAGCTACGGGGGAGCCTGCCACTGTCTATGGGAAAGTAAAAGCTAAATTATGTATGGCCAACACAAGCGCCCACCATATGTTCATTGTGGCTGATATTGTAGATGAAGTAATCCTTGGCTCAGATTTTATGATTGGACAAGGTATTCAACTGGATATGGGTCAACAAATTATTTTTTTTTCTTTTCAGTATTTGTTTATTGAATCTTCATATATTAAATATGAGCTAACAATAACACTATGCTAGTTGAAAAAACAGACAAGCCGGGCATATGGCGTTTTAACATAATTCGGGTACGCTGAATCCAGTGGTGCCCGCGGTTTTTTAAGATTGGCTCTGGTTTTCGAGATATACCGTTATTTCAAAAATGGAGGAGGTTGCACAACATATGTTCGTGTAACTCAAAAACGCTTTAGCTTATTGAAAAAACTTAAAAAACCGAAATTCCGCAATAAAATTTCCTTTAAGAAAGGTAAAATTTCTTTCTAATATCCGCAGTCGTTTTAGAAACATAATGTTTTTTTGGAAAAAAAAAATAATTTTTTTAACAAAATTTCGAAATTTTTGTGTCAATTTCGTGCACAGTGTAATTAATCAAATTTATTTTGGCGCCTTTGAATTTTTCGATGTTAGAAGCCGAGGCAGTGCCCCATAACTGAATACCGTAGCACCAAATTGGCTTTAAGATAGAGTTGTAGAGTAGAAGTTTGCAATAGAGACTAAGAACAGAATTTCTTCCAATAAGCAAATTAATTTGGATTGCTTTTAGTTTCATTTGAGTGTATTTAGCTTCTATATGCCATTTCCACGTTTAATGCCGATCTAGCTGCATGCCGAGGTATTTAACATGCGAGTGTTGGGGTAATATTTGATTATTGATTTTAAAAGGGGGCATGTTTCCCGACGCAATGTGAATGTTATATGTGAGCATTTTTGCTCATTGATCTTTATCCTCCATTTTTTTAACCACCTTTCTAGTTCAAATATATGATCCTGTAAGAAACGAGATGCTTCTTGACAGTTTGCGTGTACGCTTAGAAAAGCTGTATCGTCCGCAAATGTTGAGGTATGGGTGTAGCTGTTTGTAGGCAAGTCCGAAGTATAAATTAAGTATAATAGAGAGCCCAGGATGCTGCCTTGTGGGACTCCAGCGTTAATTGGCTGAGGAGAACTTAAAAAATCACCTTCTTTTATAATAAACTGACGACCGACGATGTTTGCTGGTAAGTTTTGCTGCAATTTCAGTAGTAAACCTTCATGCCAGACTTTATCAAAAGCTTGAGACACATCGATAAAGAGTGCTGAGCAATATTTTTTTTCTTCAAAGGCTTTTCTTATGATATTTACTATTCGATGAGTTTGTTCAATTGTGCTGTGGTTTCTTCTAAAACCGAATTGATGATTGGGAATACATCTGTTTTCATTTAAAATCGGCGTTAATTTTGACACTAGTAGTTTCTCAAATAGCTTTGATATATTAGACAATAAGCTTATAGGTCTATATGACTCGACTTTTGTGGGGTCCTTTCCTGGTTTAGGTATCATGGTAACTAAGGATACTTTCCACTCTTGTGGGTAGTATTCAAGGCGTAAAATAGCATTAAAAATTAGTAGAATAATTTTCTTTGCTATGCTGGGTAGCTCCAAAAGCATTTTGTTACTGATCTTATCAAAACCAGGGGCTTTCTTGGGGGTTAAATCATGAATAGCCTTCTCGATTTCTCTTATCTCAAATCTTAGTGGAACAGCTGATCCAACAGCAACAGGTGGTAACTCGACCGCAGTATCGAAAGATGTATGAGGGGTAAATACGGTTTTCAAATAATTAACAAAAATATTTCCTTTTTCTAGCTGCACGCCATAATGAGTAGTCAGATTAAGGAGTTGCATCAAGTTCCTTAAGATATTTTTCCAGAGAAGCCGTTTTTGCCGTTGAGACTGCAGTAAGTTTCTTAGCCTTTTTGTGCACTCTTTTAGTAAATTTTTAAGTTGAGGGGATCTGTGCAATTGCCATTCTCTTCGAACTCTCCTTTTTTCAGTCAAGAGACGCTCGACATCTGTAGAATATATTTTACTATTTTTGATATTTTTGCGGGCTATGCTAGAATGTTGAACAGCTAGTTTGAGATAATTGTCAAAATTTACAATAGAATTTACACAGAATTTACAATAGAAAGATTCACATTATCCGGTGTTCTAAGCGAAATATTTTTAGTGCAGTGGGTACTGAGATATTTTTTTTACTTTAACCAATTTATTTGTGTGGCTGACGTCACTAAGTAACCAGACGGAGATACAATTCTATTAGGGTTTGATATGGTAATAATTGTAGGTGTGTGATCAGAAGATAATTATAAAGAAGGTTCTACATGAATCGGGTCTGCGGGGATGTTTTTAACCACGCCAAAATCGATGACATCTGGAATTTTTTGCTGATCAGTAGGCCAATAAGTTGGTTGTCCACTCGCGACCACATTTAAATCCATTTTAGACATTGTATTATACAAAACACGACCCTTTGGTGTAATGAGCCGTGACTCCCAGAAGGTATGTTTAGCGTTGTAATCGCCAGCGGCTAGGAAACAGGGTCCTAATGACTTAAAATATTTATAATATTGGCTTTCTGATATTGAAAATCTAGGTGGAGAGTATAAAGATGAAAGTACTAAGTTTCGATTTAGCTCTTCAACACAAATGTTCGTTGCTTGCAGATAATCTTCACGATGATCACACATCAAGTAGTGTTTGATTCGGGCTTTTATCAAAATAGCAGAACCTCCACAAGCTCTATCTCGAGGGTCCTTGGTTTCATATAATATATAACCATTAATTTCAAAAGTATTTCTTGAGGTCAAATGAGTTTCAGAAACCATTATTACATCAATTTGTTTACTTTTAAGAAAGTATTCTAGTTCATTTTTATGTTGGCGAATGCCGTTTGCGTTCCAAAAACAAATTTTTAAACAATGCATGGCTTGTTAAGTACAGCTTGCAATAACATCGATTGCATTCTTAACATTTCCTGCATCATATTACCCATTGTGTTCGTAAAGTTAGTTACTGTTTGCACTAGTGTTTCCATGGTCTTTTCTAGACGACTTAAATTAGAAACTGGAGTTTCATCATTATTTGGCAAATCACCTTGCATTTGCATATGGTTTGATTTTAGGACGTTAGCGTAGGATGTTCTGTTTTAAATAGGCTGCGGTACCTGAATGTCATTAGTGTTAACTTGATGTGTTACCTGAATTTGAGGGGGATTAGGTTTCGGTCCAACCGAGCGCTTGAAGATAGAGTATACAGGGCATCCTCTATAGTTGGCAGTGTGATTACCACCACAGTTGGTGCATTTTTTACATTAGGGTCATTTTTAGACTTATCGCAGAGATCTGTACCATGCAATTCTCCACATACAACGCAAACAGGGGTTAAATGGCAGTATGCCTTAAGGCTAGATTACACTATCTCACAAGCCTTACGTATTCCATAATACTTTGTGAGATGGAAATCTAATGAGTTTTGTTGTGACTGTCAAAAAATCTAATGTAACATTACAGTTTGTAGTCACGCTATCACACATGAACATGCTTTTGTTAAAATGCAACCCTGATCCAATGAAAAGTATTAGCGTTTAGAAATTTTTCAAAAAACGATAAGTCGTATGGGATGTCAAACTTTTTTCGTAATACTTGTGACACATTGCATTCACACTATCACACTTTGTCATATTACTTGAGTTTTTGACATGTATTAATACAAAGTATAATAGTGTAATCTAGCCTTTAGTGTGACCAAATTCTTGGCAGTTTAAACATTGCACGGGACCGTTCCTTTTATGCGGCTCCTCTATCGTTATTTTCCTATACAGCATATATTTCAGACTGTAAATGGGATGAGTTTCGTTTTTTTAAGCTTAACGTCGCCGGGTTCTAACTCCACTCCAAATAGTGGCTGGGGATTTTTTTTCTCTATTTTTAATATTTATTACGTTTTTTATTTTGAAGCACTTCTCTTCTAAAAACGTTTTTATCTCACCTGGGTCTACGCATGAATCATGCCCTTTATCACTACCTGAAGACCTATACTGCTCATCAGTTGGTATGTATAAAAGTTTTTTTTAGTGCTTCTAATTTAGTTATTACTTTACGAAAATCATCTTCACGATTACCTTGTATTTTCGTTTCATTTATACTGCCACGTTTTATTGCAGCTACATAAAAAGAATTTTCACCTATTACCGAGATCAAATTCTTTATTAAATCACTTGAGTCTTGCTCTCTAAGATATATCGGGGGTGGCTTAGAAGATTTGGTAACGTTTTGTGCTTCCGAGGATTCCTTTTCCAAAATTGCAAACCGATTTTGAGAACTTGTTCTATCAGCTGTACCATCTTTTAAGACTTGCAACTGCTGAAGAGGTTGGGCTGCGACCCCGTTTAAGCACTGTTATGTATCTATCAATACCTACTTGTACTGGAGGCTTTTGACCACTTTTTACCTGTGATACTGAGTTTTCCATCATGCCTGATTTGGGGGTAATCTTTTCATCACTTGTTAAAATCTTCTCTGCCACTGAGACACCGCTTGCAGGTTTAATATTTTTGATTGTATTCAAATTTACCGTATTATTAGACACAGAAGGTGATACTGACTTTTCTATTATGCCCGATTTGGGGTTAATATTTTCATCACTTTATATTTGTTAGTTTATCAACATTATTATTAAATTCAGTGGGTGAGAGGGATCGCGTGCGAGTAATAGGTTTAGCCGTTAGGTATTTGCTATCATCGATTCTTTTTTTTATTTCTGCATTTGCTTCGTTAACGCTCACTGTGATATATGCATTTCTATCATTATGTTTAATTGTTTTTGCACTGTTTGCACTCATAAGAGTTTTTTTTTTTTACTGTTTACAGTTGTGCTCTTCTTATTTGTTATTGTTTATCAACACCGGGAATAAAAAATGTGTATGTTTATGTATGTATGTACATACATGTATTTTTCTTTTCTTTTTTTTACTTTTTTTTAATATTTTATTTGTTCACGTTTTTATTAAAAAAAATAAGCCGTATGCCGAGCTTAGAAAACACGTCTATCTTCAACGAGCGCGACACACAGAATGAAGATACTTTCTGGCAACATTAAACAGTGTTGCCATATATTATAGTGGTGTGTGACTTTACTAAAAACGAGCCGCCATGCATTCGAACTCTCATATCCAGGTTCTGGATATGTGATCCCAACTTTGTATCTAGTACTAGATTGCTCATCGCATTCGGGATATGTGATCCCTTAGTGATCCCTATTTTATACAGGAGCCCTAAATATTGAACTAGCATATGAAAATGCGGATTCTGAACATGTGATCCCAAAATTATCCCAACTTTGTATAAAAACCTTATCTAGGACATGAAAATTTTAAAAATAAACAGCAGTCGAGCTTAAAATATATCAAAGAAAACAAGGATATAAGGCAAACATTTTTTTTTAAATATGTTATTCAAAATTATTCGAAAAAATAACCTTACACTAAAATATTTTTATAAATTGCATATTATATAATACTAGCTTAACCAAGTGCGCTTCGCTACCCTCATAAAAATAAAATGTGTAAAATTTTTCAATACAGATCTAGTGCATTGTTTATGAAGTTATTTGCACCAAGTTTGAATACTCCTACTGTCACCATTCACCCCTTGCACAGAAATCTATATGGTATTTGTATTGAAGTTGTCCCGCCAATGTCCACAATAAGGAAGTGGGATTTTTATAGATATTGTTCATTTATAACCAATCTATTTGTTTCAAATTTCTAAATTGTAGATGTGGTCATACTCTAGATATACAGAAAACTCGTTTAATCCACTTCCACTGTTCCAATCCCGCACATTTTTTACAGATGCCGTCTATATATTGATAATCATTCTAATTGTATTGGTACATATTGACAATTTTACACTTACCATTCTAAAAATAATCGGAACGTTTACTTATTTAATCGCGCCCACTTTTTGACTGATGTTGCGTACTGATCACCAATCTATTTGTGCCAACTTTGGAAACTTTAGCTATTAGCATTCTCTAGATATACAGAAATCTCTTTTGTACCGAATTTGAACAATTTTACACTTACCGTCCCTAAGATATAAATAAATCATTGTTATGCCACGCCCACATCTTCAACCCTGCCCAAATATTGTCGGATTGCCTACCAAGATCGTTGTACCTAATGTGAAAATTTTGGCCCTTGCCGGTCTCCAGGTATACATAAATCTATAATGTATTTATATGGGAGATGCCACGCCCGCCATTCCAATCCCATTTTTTAGAGAAGATGTGTACTGACAACCCAGTTATTTGTACCAAAATTGGACAATTTTGCTATTAGCGTCCTTTAGATATTAATAAATCTATTTAGTGCCACACCCACTAATCCAATCCCGCCCAAATTTTGTCAGATGTTGTGTATTGATAACTTAGATGCTTGTACTAAATTTGGAAACTTTAGTTTTTTCCGTTCTACAGATATACACGCGCCCACTCAAAATTTCAAAATATATATACCATCAGTAATATACTGTAAAGTAAAATCGGTTCAGCGGTTAAGGCGGCCATAAGATACAAACAAACAAATAAAAATACATCAATTGATTTGAAATCGATTTCTTCTGATTTGGATGAAATTTGCACCAAGGTTAGTCTTATTGGATAGTAGTCGCTTAGTGGGATGCGAGTGGGATAGGTATAAAAAAAACAATTTGTTAGTCAAGACGTCAAATGCTAAAAAATTTAAAAATCCTCGTCTTGACTACCAAATTGTTTTTTTTTTATACATATCCCACTCGCATCCCACTAAGCGATCAAAACTACCTTAAAGGAAAAGACCTAAATAAGCTTTCTTTTGAGCAAAAAAAAAAAAAATAAAATAAAATAATACCCTTTTCTAAAAAAATACAAAAAATACAAAAAAAATTTATTAAAGGACTTATGTGATTAAGATTAAATTTTTTAGATTATTTATCTTTTTGATTTTATTATTATTATTTTATATTAATTTAATCATTATTACAAATAAATAAAAAAATTTTATTTGTCAACATCTCTATAGAAAAAGTGATTTTATTCCTGGGACTAGCATATTGTGGGTATTACAGTATCGAGGGAATGAAATGCTAGCTATATGTTATATACCGTCGGAAAGGTTAATTTGTCTAGTTGCTCAGCATAAGTTTTATTTTTAAGGTTTTAGAAACACTTACACACAAAAAGGAAAAAACTCAAAATAGTGCATATGCTAAAAATTTAAAAACCCTCGTCTTGAGTTAGAAATTATTTTTTTTTTGTACATATCCCACTCGCATCCCACTAAGCGACCAAAACAACCAAAAAGGAAAATACATAAGCTTTCTTTTGTGCAAAAAAAAAATACCGTTTTAAAAAAAAATAAAAAATAAGTTTTAACTTTAAAAAAATTAAAAAATTTAAAAATATACAAAAAAAATTTTTTTCGAAAGCTTGAAGAAATAGCTATCTAATTTGATCGGGACAAATTTTGCAAACACCAATAGATAATAAGTTACATGGATGAGAAAGAACACCGGTTTGGCCAAAATGTCAAATTTTGACCCCTTCTTACTCAGAAACTTTTTGACCGATCTTGTTGAAAATTTGTATCTAAACTACTATCCAATAAGACTAACCTTGGTGCAAATTTCATCCAAATCGGAAGACATCAATTTCAAAAGTTGGGTCACTTGACATGAAATCCCCCATATATATATATATGTAGTAGTTTTTAACATGTTTTTTTATTTCACGCATTTGTTGTTTTATTCAATCAACCCTAAAAAAGTCAAATACAAAAAATAGCAAGTATCATACCACATTTAGAAATTTCTAAGCAATCATAAAACGCAATTGTGCTTGAATTTACAAGATCACTTAAGTTAAAGGAGCTTTAAACCCTCCTGCCCTATTTCACGCCCTAATTAATAAAAATTATAGGCTATAGTTCCTTCCAGATGTTACGCTATTTGCCTGAAATTAGGTTGATTAGCTTTTGCCCTTTTTTACGCCCTCGAGCGATATGAAATAAACTATCGCAATGATTTAAAATATGTGACCGAATTCGGTATGGATGGTTATGTAATTCTGCTTTTGCTCGAATCGCATTAAAAAATTATGTAAGCAATCTTGGTAAAGTGTATTTGTTAATATAAACTCCATTGAGTATATTTCTTTGAGGGATTTAATTAATAAAGGTAGCTAATTGTTATTTTGCAATAGAGCACGTTGGGAGCATCTTTCCACCCACTTTTAAAGCATAGAACTCTTTTACGGTTTTGCTCACAATTTCCAAAACGTCATTTTGAGCAACAAGAGATAATCCATATGCTTTGCTTAGTATACTGGTATCCATAGATGGCATTTTATGTTTTAAATATCGAACTAGTCATTTATAATTTGAAACAGTTCATAACACCGCAAAAACTCGTTTCGAAACGACATAAGCCCAACTGAGTAGTTCTTTTAAATGCTGAAGCTACCGTATGTGAAAGTAGTTATGTAGCTAATTTAACTTTTTGTCTAGCTGTGAGAAATAATGATATTAAATTAAATACAAATACAGTAGTAGGGAAATGGGGAGGCAGCAAAAATTTTGCCTCCCCATTCTATATCCCACAGAGGGAGCATTTTGCTTTTTATTTGAAACAGCAAAATTCTGCCTCCCCATTCTATATCCCACAGAGGGAGCATTTTGCTTTTTATTTAAAGCAGCAAAAATTCTGCCTACCCATTCCATATACCACAGAGGGAGCATTTTGCTTTTTATTTAAAGCAGCAAAAATTCTGCCTACCCATTCCATATACCACAGAGGGAGCATTTTTTTGCTTTTTATTTAAAGCAGCAACAATTCTGCCTACCGATTAGTTTTTTTTCCCAATATATTTTTCCATAAGGAGGAGTTTTGAATATAAATAAAATAAAGAATTTTTTGAGTAGTTTTATATATAAAAAAAGAGTAATATTAAGTTGATCATATTTATATTTTCTTCAATGAAGAGAAATTTAAAAAATTCTGTAATATGTTTTAATGTATTATTTGAGTATTTTAAAATATGAGAGAGTAATATGTAATATAGTTTAAATATTCAACATATGTAAGTATATAAATAAACTCAATTTGTACTCTAACCTTAGCAAGTATGCCATTAATATAAAAAGGCTAAGGGAGTATATTCCACATCATTACCCTAATTGCCACTTTAAAGGAAACTTAATAAAAATGGTAAGTAATTCCAATATAATGATGTTAAATTTAATTATTTATTTTTATTATTTTTTTTTTGTTTGTTTTAGATGTATAAAAAAATTGTAAATATTGCCCAAGGTATTAAGCCCGAGTATATTAGAATAGATGATATACCTGTAAACCAATCTTTGAAAATTGTGAATTTTGAATGGAAAGAAACACAATATGGTCAAAAAGTCATTGCCAATTTAGATGATAATAAATGGTTTTATCTTCCCCATAGAATGATGAAATTTTTAAACAAGGAGGATCCATACTTAACTCAAATGAATGATAAAGTTTGGACAATTATTTACAAGGGGCGTCAATTACCAAATGGACCTGCAATATTCGATTTTAATTATATCTAAACTCTGAAAAAGAAATCCTTACAATAAAGATAATTATAATAAAACAAAAACAAGATATTTTTTAAAATTTTTTATTAATTTTTATTTAAAAATAATTTACATTTTAAAATTTGATTTGTAATAGAAAGGAATCCTCTTCCTCCATAAATTTCTTAACATAGTCAGGCATCTCCTCACTAATATTTGCGAGATATTGCTCCTTCTCCTCCCGCTTGTCATCATTACCAGCTCTTTGAGCTTTATAGAATTTTGATTTTGAATGGCTGAAATTATGCACACGCATAAAATGCCTTTTTTTATTGAATTTGTTGGCAAAAGTTATATCTTTACAAAATTCGCAACTTAGTTTCTGATGTTCCATTTTTAATTAAATAAAAAATTAAAAAATCTTTTGAAAATACCTCGTAAAACATATATTTTTTTACTTATGCACTTATTTTTTTATTTTGATATATATAATATACATTAAATTAACATTAAATATATATCTATAGTGATGATTAAGTTCTTTTGATATATCACACCTGTATCTAAACAATTTTAAATGAGGAACATTAAACAAAAGGAATCCAAACAAATAAGACCAAAAATGTCTTATTTTAAAAAATATCTAGAAACGTTCCTAAAATACTACGAAAATGTGCTCATGTTTGAACACAGGCAGTGTAGATGACGTCGATGAAGGACTAAACGTGCCTAATTTTGATTGCTGCCCATGGCATAATACAAATTGTAAGGAGGGTCCTATTCCGTGCAGGTGCACGGTATACTACTTAAGAAAAATTAATGTAATAAATTTGATTAATAATTATAAGTTTATATTTAATATGGAACAAATATAAAAACAAAAATGTGAATTTATTTTTTTTATCTTTTATTATATTCTTAAAAATTCTTAAAAATAAGCTTATATAAACTTACAACTAAAATATAATTATTATATAAATTAAAATAATCAAAAAATTTTAAAATTTGTTTGAAACTTATGTTTCACTCTGAATTCGAAGACTATTATAAGTAAAAGTTTTACAATTTTTATTTAAAAATAACCTAAAAGATTTATTTGGAGATTGGCCAGCAGAACAAAAGTACTCGGCAGGTTTGTTTTTAGGAAAATAAAAAGCAACCCAATGCTGTTCAGGCATATGTGATGGATCAGTGTTAGCAACGTAAAATGATGGTTTTAAAACTGGTTGTGTTGGTAATTTATTACATGCAAATACACCTTTAAATTTTTATTTTGTTATATTATTGGACTTCAAAGTATTTTTAATATTTATTGAATTCATAGTGTTTGAATAATATTACGCGTTTTATCAATTTCTATAACACTATCAAATTCACAGTATACTAAGCACGTTATTGCTTCAATAATTGGTTTGCCAAAGCGTCCTTCAATACGAATAGTTCCCTGGTTTATTAAATTACCGCAATTATAATTATTATTATGATCTGGTGTCAAGTCGAAAGCAAGTAAAAAATATCCGTTATCAAAAAGTTCTTTAGTTATTTGATGACCTTTATCGAAATGATGAATACCAGTTCCTTTAAATAGTGTTTGATAACCACGAGTACTTATTATTCCTCCGTTATTGTAGTTAAGTTCAATTGGTTGTGCAGGAAATTGTACTCCATTTACAACCAAATTAAATCTTTGTAAATTAAAATGTTGAAAGTTAAATGGATTTTCTTTTTTCTCTCCAGTATATGTTTTATTAGACACCATTCCAAAAATTAAAAAATTTGGTAATTGTCCTAGTATCACGTTATCTAAACTTAATGAGTGATTTCCAGGGTGTATTGTAAACGTTTTTATTTCCACTCTTTTATAGGGATAAATTGCATTTCTTGATTGTAATACATTATGATGAGCCATTAGAATATTATGATTAATAGTAAGATGGTTTATATATAAATTAGCTTCATGTATTTTAATATAAGATTCATTTTTATCGCCACCTTCTAAAATGTAAAATTCTGGTTTTTCCATATTTAATGTTACCTTCAGATCAACATTATTAAGCAAATATTTTTGTTGGTTAAATACATCAACAAGAAGTTTTCCAAAAAGCTCTACTCTTTTTCCATCCTTAAATAGTTTTTTTCTCTTGTCTAAACCAGGATTTTCTTTTTCAACTAATAAATTTATTTTATTTATATCAATAGCCCAGCCACATGATTCAAGATGCGTTGATCTAGCATCATTTCCATAATTTAACAATTTTTCTATATAAGCTCTATAGTGATAGTTATTGTCAGGTTGTGATACATTTTTATTGTTAAGGTGTACAATACAATTTCTAAACAAGGAGTGCAGTAATTTATTAACAACTCCTCCGTTTCCTTTTATTTCAATAACCAGTTGAAGATAAATACTATTAAGATCACGATATGTTTCACCATTACCTAGCGATACAAATTCAATTGTGCTGGAATTATCTAGTGATGCAATTGGATTGTAGCAAATTTCTTCGGTTTTAACAACGCTAGTTTGAATTGGAGGAGATTCAAATAAATCCAACTCACTCTTCATACATTCTATAAATCCTGACATTTCCAATTCCCAAAAATATCCCTAAAGTTCTTTCCTCTACAACGTTTTGATTTATGGCATGTTTCTGAATAACAAGTGTGTTCTCAGACAAGCAAGCGGTACACAGACAAGTTCGTTAGAAATTGAGTTTTTAAAATACACTTGTCTGAATTACGTCGTACGTTTTGCATTGTCAAATGATATAATTGCCATGTTGTAAATTTTGGTATTTCGTATTATTTTATTCATACAAAAAGACATTTTTTCTTATTTTCAATGGCAACTCTGTTTTTTATTTACAAATAAATTTTATTTACATATGTACTGCACATACAAAAATTTTTAATTATTTTTAAAATTAAATAAATACAAATGTTTCCATCTCTTGAGCTATTCCTTAGTAGTATTCCAGCGATAACGATAGCGTGGATAATCGGGTAAGCCGCAGGAATATCAGAGATGCCTTTAATGTGTTGGATTTGCGGGAAAAGCAGTAAGCAAAAACAAAATGCAACTTAAATTTTATTAATATTTTTTATTGCAGTTTTATTGCCATATTTCGGATTAACAAGGAAGTGTTTTCAATGTTACTGAAAGAAATAAGTCCCAAGTTAAAAGCAGCGTACAAACAACCCCACATTCCGGCTCCTACGAAACTTGCAACATTTTTGACATTTCTGGCTACTGGTGGCTATCAAGATTCCATAGGAAAAGAATATGTTGCCTCGATGTCAAAGTCACAAGTTTCTAAAACAATAAGTGAGTTGTTACCAGTGATGCCAACTTAGTGCTTTTGGCACTATTTATGGTGCTTTTTGATGCCTCGAAACGCCAAAATTTTATCTTTGGTGCCAAACTAAGAAAAAGCACTAACTTGTTGCTTTTTAAATTTTACGTTAGTGCCTTTAGTGCTTTTCACAATTTTTGGTTTTTTCTACCTTTTTTTTTAAATTAATTGTGCAGTAACAATTTTGTTAAGTGTAAAAACAATCTTTTAGTATGGCAGCTGTTTATTAAGTAAGCTCACTACAAAGGCATCGCCCAGACTTGCAGTTTTTGTTGCAGCAATTCTTGAGTTTCTTGGTGAGAGAGGCAAGAATATTGGGGAGGAGTACTCAGTTTCATGTACTCTGCAATCCTGCTTTGTTTTGTAAATCTCACATCGGTTGCTTATCAAAATAAAAAACGATGTAATTATTTTCGTACACATTTTAATAAAGAAAATTGCTTGGAAAATATTTAGAATTGTAAATGGAAAAATCAACAACGAACAGATCTTTTTCGATAGAAGTCAACGATTTTTAAGATTCAATAGGATAAAATCCATTTTTAGATTTTTCAAATTTTGTATTAAGAATTTTAAGCTTGTCATACTCTAAGACGGAAGTTGAAAGAATTTATCACACTCAATATGAACTTCGTCGACATAGCTCATGCTGTTATGATTACACTCTACCACCTAGTGTCTGCAGTGATATCTTTTGCAATGAAACATACACAAATTCAAAATAGTACTTAAAAACGGTTTTATGACCCAATTCAAACTCAACTTTTGATGATCCAAATTAAAGTTATGTACGAAAATGGTCCTCCAACAACACCGTCGTTTTTAAAATATTTGGTAACTTGTTTTGTGTTCTATTATCGATTAAAATAAAAAAAAATGGCATAGTGCGTTTTTCGCTTTTTTTTTTGCTTGAAATAGTGCTTTGTTAGAGTATAAAAAATTTGGCTTTGTAAAATGTAACATTGTAATGCATATATTAAAGTTTTTAATTACAACCCTTTGCAACGCAGGTGATTCTGGATATAAATTACTGCCTTACTTGATGACACCTCTTAGAAATCCAACAGAAAGTTGTGGAAAAAAATAAAATGCAAAACATTGCAAAATGAGGAACGTTGTTGAAAGATGCAATGGAATATTAAAAAATCGTTTCAAGTGCATAATAGGATCAAGAGGTTTGCATTATAGTCCCAAAAAAGCATCAAGTATTATTAATGCGTGTTGCATCCTACACAACATTTGCATTTTTTACAAGAACAACTGGGAACCTTCTTACGGTGAAATTTTCGAGCCTACAACCGACGACGAAGATGATGAAAACGTATATGCACCTAATGAGGAAGCAGTTGATAGAGCGATAAGAGATGAGCTTGTAAGAAATTGCACATAATATAATATAATATAATAATTTTATTTAATTTTTAAATATGTATGTATTTCTTTATTAAAAACAAAAAATAATTCCATAAAAAATTAATAATAATATTCCAAATTATTTAAAAATGTGTATATTATTCATCATTGAGGTGCTTTACTATATCAGTTAATGATTTTGCCATGATTTGTGATGCTTCTGAAATTTCTTTTAGGGCTTGAGCTTGAGCTTTAGCAGCTTCAGCCTGAACGTTTGCTGCTTCAGCGTGAGCTTTTGCTGCTTCAGATTGAGTTTTTGCTGCTTCAGCTTGCATTTTGGCTGCTTC
This sequence comes from Pollenia amentaria, assembly GCA_943735925.1. NCBI lineage: Eukaryota > Metazoa > Arthropoda > Insecta > Diptera > Polleniidae > Pollenia > Pollenia amentaria. The sequence goes on from OX031009.1 coordinate 65,845,775, forward strand.
AGCATGTTTGACCATTAAATCCAACGTCTTTACTTGTATTTCGTTTTGCTGGAGCAAAAGTTTCATTCTGTCCGAATACTTTTGAACATTTCTTCTGTTTCTGTTGTGCATTCTGCCTTTTACTTTATCTGCTGTTGATATTGTTGCTGTTATTGTTTGTTGTGATAGAGGCGACTGATATAAAAACTCTGTTTTTGTATTGATGAGTTACAAATAGTTGGTGTAAATATATCGGAGGTGTCTTCTGGTTGTGTTTTATTTGAAGAAGTTGGTGTTACGACGGCTATTTTTGTCTGTCGTCTTGGTGGTGTTATTACTATTATTTTATTACTATAAGTTACACCTAAAACTGTACCACTAGGAGCTGCTGCTGACGAAAGATGGCATATTCTGTCAATATGCTCTTCCAAACGTGTTAAATTGTTTACAGTGCAAGGGCCACCACCAGTTCCGTGAAGGCTTTTGTTATTATCACTAATTTTTTTCTTTACTCTGCATTTTTGATCTTGCCATACCTAATACATAAACATACACAACAATGTTAATAATTGCCCAATAAACCCATAATAAAACATTACCCTTTTCCACTCTGACCCATTTCTTATTGGAGGCCCTAAAGCATTAAGGTTAGTTGCAATTTTATTCCAAATCTCTTCTACCGCAATTTTGCTACTTCCAAATGAAGGATTTCCCGTTGCAACTCGCGGGTGTTCTTCCATTAAATCTACCAGCCTTTGGAATTGAGCCACATTCGTTTTTTTTTTGTCCTTTAAATAGACCCTAGTTAAATCTTAAGTCAATTTTTTTTTTATTTTTAATAAACTTACCATTTTTTATCATTAATTTCCATAATTATGTTGTATTTTTTCTTTTTTTCTAATTTTTTACACATGTACAGTTGAACACGAGTACTTTTTCTTGCTTGTCTATTTTTGACATAACGGACAAGTGAAATTGCAGTTTAGAAACCAAAATAAATACAACACTTACGTTCTCACTCAACTTAATTGACACTTGTTGTACAGAACCGCAAAGCAAATTTATGTGCTCATTTCAACGATTTGCTTGTGTTGCTTGATACTTGGAAACAGGCCATTAATCTGTTGCTTTTGCTTTAAACGTTTGAGTTTTATACGTCGACCTTTACCTTTCTGCATTGTTTTCATTTTATCAATAGTAGCTTCTTTTATATTTTGTATGACCTTTTTTCCTTTGTTTAGTAAGATTTCTTTTATTGGCTTCGTTCCAATTTCTTCTAAAATTTCCTTTCCAATATCTAATGATTTATTCTTTAATATATTCATCCCCGTTTTAAATAAGGGTTGTGAAAATACAGCCGAAAATATGGATCCAATACCACGACCGTATTGTAAAATTCTTGGTGCGTGATATATTTCACCAATATTTTGTATATTTTCTCCAGACTGATTATTATAATAACTTGTATAAATCGCATCCATGGTTGTAATAAAAATGATTAATTTTGTTTTGTTACGCAACTATTTTATATACACGCAAAGAAAAAACATGATTGATACAATCACAATCGCAAACTATCATTAATGTTTGTGGTTATGATTGTGTCAAGCACGTTTGAAGCAACAATATGCATATGTTCAGTTATAATGATTTTAGATAATTGTTGTCTCAAACATATTATTATGTTCAGTAGAAAAATGCACACGATCTTTCAAACCATTTTTCTATATTTCCCAATACCATGCAAAATGTCTACTTCAACATTTTATATGGTTCTTACAATAAAAACAATAAAAAATGTAATTTAAAAAATTTATGTTTTATTACAAATATAATAAATAAAATATAGCATACATATATTAAAAATAAAATTAAATACACATATTTATATACCTGTGTATGTGTTTTAATTTATAAATTTACGTTGTGTGGTACAAATATATCCAAACAAATAAGAATTCCGTTTTTGAAAAAATTCGGGGCTGATGACAAAATTATGTGTCAAAATTTGTTTTAGGTTTTTTTGGCTGCAAGAAAGACAAAATAATTGCATATTTATATATTTTTATAATTATATTTAAATAACTTACCTGTTTCAATAAACGTATAATAATTTATTTCGTTAGTTTTGCAAGGCAGCATGGCATTTTTCTCCCCGAAAAATGTTTTAATTATTCTGTCATCATTCATGTTTCCTGATTAACTGACGCTCGCGGACGGAGAAAATGTAATTTTAAAGCACACACTGTTTGTTTTGACAATAAATGTTTGCATCTTAAGAGAATGTGTTTTCAAGCAAACAAAAATTATGGTATTAAACATACCTTTTGTGTTCAACTAATATTATGATTTTAACTGTATAGTTGAAAATATATATATTATAGTAGCTAACATATCAAATAATATAATATGTTTAGCTAGACCAGTAGCTCGTTTCTGTATTTCTCGCATTGCAAAATTTCTCACATTAAGTGTGAAACAAAAAATTCCATCGTTTCTCGATTTGTGAGAAAAAAGTGTTTCTGTATTTGATTGCGAGAACAGACAACACAGATTCTGTTTTAACTGGAATACTTCCAGTAATTAAGTGTCAAATGCAAGCGAAACGTCAACGAAAGAAATAGATATAATAAAAATAGGGCTGCCAGATTTGTCGATTTATCGTCATTTTGACGATTTTTTGTTCCAAAATTGGCAAAGTGCCGATTTGCTGATTTTTTCTGGTGAAGATATTATTCAGTCTTCGAAATAAAATAATTTTAATTAGTTCAGTATGATTATATTTCTGCACCACAGAAAAACGATATCTTTAAAAAAAAACATGGCAGCTTAAAAATTTATAGGCAAAATCAAAATTTCGAAGGAAAACTGTTAAATTTTTATTTCCTTAGATTATTTAATACATTTGTTTATGTGATCAATACATTAAACTATTACACCATTTTTAATCAATGCACTATAGGAAATTTTGGCCTTTTTTTTGGCAAGTTCAATGTGATATTTTGTTACGCCTTTAAGCGATATTTTCAGGAAAAAAACAGTCTGAAATTTTAAATTATTATCGGATTAAAGAGAAAAATAAAATAAATAATTTTATTTAAATAGACCTCAAGTTTAAGTATGTATGTATATATGTATAAAATATGTATTTTACCCATGAACTTTACCAATTTTTTTGATTATGTTTTAATAAAAATCGAACAAAATTTGTCAAAATTAATTTTAAATTGTCCGATTTTTTTAAACAAATTAGCCGATTTTTTTTTTATTCTTTCTTAGGAAATTAACGATTTTTTCAAAAATTTATCTGGCAGCCCTCCATAAAACGAAAGCAATGAAGGGCTTAAAAAAATTAAAATAACAAAATTTAACAATTGTGTTTTATTTATTTTCATCATTAAAATTCTTTCCCTTCAAATAAAAAAAAAATAATACACATACTTGCGTACATAGATACATAATTTGTGCTCCATTTTTTAAATTTTATTTTTCTCGCATCAATTTTAAATGTAATTTATTTTGACAGTTCTTGTGAGAAACTTTTAGCAAAATATTAATACAGAAACACTTTTTCTCACATCCTTCCAATAAATGCTGGAAAATTATTTAAATGACAGATAATTCTCCCAAAGTAAATATACAGAAACACTTATGTGAGAAAAACCATTTTTTGTTTCATATTGCACTGTTTTTGTTATAATTCACTTGTTTCATGCGGGAAATTTTACGATGCGAGAAATACAGAAACGGGCTACAGAGTACCTTTTTAGGTGTAAGCCACCATATAATATTATTATAGTGAATTTAAAAATGTTAAGGACAAAAAACAATTTTTTAAGTTATATTAAGACTATAATTAATTTATGAGGGTAAACATATAAGGCAAGTAAAGGGTGTTTTTTAAGCTATATAGAACTTTAAATTGTAAAAAGTAACACAAAAAATTAAATTTTGATGAAATACTTTTTTTTATCGTTTCAGTATACTCTGACAAATCATCATGAATAGACTCACGCTTGAACAACGCTACGAAATTATCCAAATTTACTTTGAAAATCAGTCGTCGATTCGCGCAACTTATAGACGACTTCGTAATTTTTATGGCGTACATAATCGTCCATCTGAACAAGCCATTCGTCGAACTGTGGATAGATTTCGTACCACATACTCTCTAGAGGATGCAATAACACCAACACGTCGAAGGAATGTGCGTACTGAAGAGAATATCGCCGCTGTAAACGAAAGTGTGGAAGAAGATCCAAATTTATCGATTCGTCGTCGGTTGCAGGAATTGGGGCTCTGTCCGTCCACTACGTGGAAAATTTTGCGCAAAGATCTCGGCCTACACCCGTATAAGATCCAGCTGGTGCAGGAATTGAAGCCACGAGACCATTATATGCGTCGTTCTTTCGCCGATTGGGCTCTAGAGCAGTTGGCAACTGACCCGTTGTATTATCGCAAAATTGTGTTCAGCGATGAGGCGCATTTTTGGCTTAACGGGTTTGTTAATAAGCAAAATTGCCGCATATGGAGCGAGACCAATCCACAAGAGACCCTACAGATTCCATTACATCCAGAAAAATGCACCGTTTGGTGCGGTTTTCACGCTGGTGGCATCATCGGACCTTATTTCTTCAAAAATGAGGCCGGAGCTCGCGTTACGGTCAATGGAGATCGTTACCGCACCATGATCAATGATACGTGCCATACGGCCAACGCAACCATCGACTTATTGAAATCAAAATTTAGCGATAAGTTGATTTCGAGAAATGGACCTGTCAATTGGCCTCCAAGGTCGTGCGATTTGACACCTCTCGATTATTTCCTGTGGGGCTACGTGAAGTCACTGGCTTATGCTGATAAACCAGCAACAATTGACGCCTTGGAGGCCAGCATTGTTCTTGTTATTCGTGACATACGGCCAGCAGTGCTCGAAAAAGTGGCCCAAAATTGGACGTCCAGAATGCGCTTCGTCAAGAACAGCCGCGGTGCCCATATGCCCGAAATCATTTTCAAATGTTAATGTCACGTATTGATCTTTCGAATAAAAAAAAAATTTTGATTACAATTTAATTTTTTGTGTTATTTTTTACAATTTCAAGTTCTATCGGGCTTAAAAAAACACCCTTTATAAACAAAAATAGTCGTAGTGACCATTCATTAATCATGTTTTAACTCTGCGTGTACATTTTTTTTTAAGTGTAGAGTACAATAAACGGGAACTAATTTATTAAAGTTTATCTCTTCTCCTTCATCATTTCGAATCATTATGGAAATATCATTTATATTATAGGCTTCAAGAGGAAAATATTCAATTCTATTGAAATGTATATAGTTTTTCAATGTTGTTACTGAAAAAATTTTTAAACATTTAATTTTTTTACTACCAACATGTCGAGGTTTTATTATATCAGTATAAATAAATATGTTTTCATTTATATCAGAAGATTCAATTTTATTGATAAACTGATTTATGTTGTCAGAGAATTTGTTCAAAGATTTTTCGAATATATAATTTGTTGACGATAATATGGGATCTTTTTTATAAGTTGTTGTAGATTCTGGACTAGTAATTTGAACATGTTGTTCTTTGTTTGAACTTTTTATATTTACATTACAAGTATCTTTTTCTTTTGTAGATATATTAGATTAGGGTTTAACAATGTTTAATGTATTTAAAAGTTTTGAAGTTTTATTAATATTTTTTAGTTTCAGCTCGTCAGATGTTTCCATTAGATCTTTAAATTTTGTTTTAATTTCATCATATTCATTATTAGAGTCAATTTGCAATGTTTTTACAGATTGATTATTAAAATTTGATATGTTGCGTTTTTTACGTTTAAGTATATTTTGATTCATATTTCGTTATCGAAAAGGATATATCTGATAATCCGACTTCCCACTGGTCACTCATGGTAAGAGATTGCTTTAATAAATTTGTGAAAGTACTTGAAGTGTTTTTATATGAATCGTTACTTAATAAAGTAACATAAATACTATTATCCTCTGTGCTTGATGACATATTTATTAGAAATGTTAAATATTATAAGTTGTGTGTTATACATATATGAAAAATTTAGTTTATCAACTAAAATCTGTTTGATTAATCCATGAATTATATTCTTTTCCGAAACCCAACCATTTTACAAATAGTTTTTCACCTCTACGTTTTAAGACTTTTTCAACTAAATAAATGTTAGGAACTTTAGTTTTTAGTAACTCCTCTTGATAAAATCCGCCTTTAATTATATTTCCATTAAAATCTTTTAGCTGGTAGGTGACAGGGTTTGTTGCATTAATTTTATTTACTTTAAAAACTTCTGTAGACCAATTTGGTGTATATCCCTTTTCAAAAACATTTTTATATTTGCTTATGCGAACAAAATCGTTAATATAAAATTTTCCATTTTTAAAAACTTTTAAGTTAGTATATACAGTTTTTAAAAGTTTTTTTTCATTTCGCTTGTTAACTAAATTAGGTTTCATCTTTATACTTCGATGATAAGATGAATTATATTCTTTCAACAGTTTATCTAATACATCTATCCAGTTATAGTTTCCTTGCATACTAAATTGTTTCCACATTTTATTTTTTAAAGTTCTATCAAATCGTTCAACTATTGACGCTTTTAAGTTTGAATATGTATGATAATGATTAATATTTAGCTCTTTCATAAGATTTTTGAAATATTTGTTGTAAAATTCTTTTCCTTGATCTGAATGTAGGTTTTTAGGAGCTTTATTACTGTTTAACTTTATAATGCTTTTAAATGATTTTGAAACCTCAAATCCTGTTTTAGTTTTTAATGGCAGAGCGTAGGCATATTTTGAGAAAACATCTATTACAGTAAGCATATACTTGAAACCTTTATTAAATTTTGCATATGGTATCATCTCCACCAAGTCTATTTGCCAAGTATCTAAAATTCCCTTTTGAATAAACCTACGTCGCTTAAAGTTTTTTCTAGCTTGACTATGAATTTCGTCAATAAGATTTTTTTTACTCATATTAATTAAAATATTCTTCCTTTTTAATTTATTAACAAATGGTTTTTAAGAGCGCAAACATGTTTCATCAGTTTATATACCCATTTACAATGATGGTTTGTGGTCCCTCAGGCTGTGGAAAATCTACTTTTATTAAAAATTTAATTAAAAATCAAAACTTAATATCTAAAGATATAGACCGAATCATATGGTGTTATTCAGAAAAAAATTCACGTCCAAATATAGAAAATGTAGAGTTTGTTAAAGGAATTCCAGAGACTTTCGATACGAATGACGAAGAATCTACTTTAATTATATTGGATGATTTAATGCTTGAATCATCAAATAAGAAAGTTTGTGAACTATTTACAAAAGGATCTCATCATAGAAAACTCAAAATCTTTAGTAGATGTATATAATCATTGTACACAACAGGCTCATGGTTATTTAATAGTTGATCTTACTCAAGAAATACCTAACGCTTTAAGATTTAGATCAAATATTTTTGATATAGATTACTATATATATGCGAATATAAACAATGACTTCAAATCTGAAGTTACTGAAGGAGAACAAACATATTCTCTATGTTCTTAAAAAAGCGGATCACAAACTACGAAATGCAATTTTGAAAAATTTTAACAATGTTGTTATCAAAACTTTAAATGAAATTATTTAAAATATTATAAACAGAAATCATAAAATAAACAAAAATGTGTTTGAAAAGCTTAGACCATATAAAAATACTTTGAGGAAAGTTTGCTCATCACAAACCTCTATGCGTCAAAAGAGGAAACATCTTATTCAAAAGGGAGGATTTTTACCCATTATTATTACATCAATATTAAGTGGAGTCATTGGAAAAATTTTAGAAAATGTCAAATAAATTATCAAAACTTATAGTTCTTCATCCATCAACTTACGAAAAATTTAAAGTTAAATATACTGATTCAGATTTTTTACATCGGAAACTCTTACCAATATATGGTTCACATACACTAAAGGATATAAACAAATGGTATTACATTAAACAAGAACTTGCTAAATATTAAATTGGATCCCAACGATCATCTAATCAGAATAAACTATCAACAATGTATAATTTGCGCGATAATGAAACTCAAACTAGAAAGGTGTATAAAAAGCATATTGAAACTCAAACAATTACACCTCAATCGAGTAGTATAGCACTGCAAACAGATTTGAATTTGCCTGAAGATATTTACACAAATAATGATGGCCAGAACGATATGGATACAACAATACAAAAATTAAATCCTTCTTCTGCATCTTCCGTAGCTAAGCGTCTTAAAAGCTTTTCGGAAAAAGGAACTCCAAAAATTAAAATAGAATATGAAACAATCCACTTTACCTTATCAATACTCTCCTAGTGTAACAAGAAATCGAAAGAAATTAGATTACGATACTGAAAATGTAATATGGCAAAATGTTTAAAATTTTATTTTAGAAATAAAATTCCAAATTTTTTAATAAAAGTATATTTATTTACATATGTATATTGTTTTTTTTTTTTTTTTTTTTTTTTTTTTTTTTTTTATATTCAAAAATTATTTTATATATGTATGTAATATAAATTTTGTACATTTATATGGTATCATAATTATTATATATTAATTTAAATATCTATGTTCATTAAATATTCATCGTCAGATGAGTCATTTAAAAAATTGTCTATTTCTGTAAACAAGTTGTCAAAGTTAGACTGAAGTCTAAAATGCCCCCGTGCATAAGTATTTATTTGGTCCGAAGCGATAGTTCTTTTGTCATCCGCATAACTTAAGACAATCTTGTGTAATTTTTGAGTATACAGCTGATGAAACTTAGATCTAAATGTATTCATTGTGTCAGAGAGTATTACTTTTTCAAACAAGGATTTTTTATAGTCTGCCATTGAAAGGTTTTTTATGCACGACTTTTTAACACCTTTAGACTTTTTTATTTTATTCATACCAACTGTTTTAAATGAATACATTTTTGATCGAAGTCCAACAAACTCTTTCATAATTTTTCCACTATTTTCATCCTTCATCATACCTAAAACTTTTTTATTTAATAATGGCAGGTTAAAAATATTATTCGGATGATACTCAGATGTGTTAAACCTTGAAGCAATGTCATCATAAATATCAGCATAAAAATCCTCTGTTTTTATTGTGTAGATAAATTAATCTGTATCCATATAATTTAAGGCTAAATTGGATTGAAATTTTGGCTTCATGTACTGATAATGAAAATCGTACATTTTCCATTTAGAGAGTTCTAGCACAGCAAAGCCTAAATAAATTGGTTTGTTGTAAGTTATTTGCATAAGTTTTAATTGAATTGCAAACATATTGTTGGAAAATTGTGTAATACTCGAGAAATTTGGCTTAGAAATTAGTGCTCTAGCTCCTAAATGATTACGATTTGTAGTTTCCCAATCACTAACTATTTAAACATCTGTACGATTAAGAACGTTTTCCATGGTTTTCCCATAAACAGCATTGTTAAGAAGCTTGAAAAAATCTTTTTCAAACGAATTTTTTGCTACTGTTCTATGGTATGTATTTAAATCTATATACTTTTTTAGCCATGGAGATTGTTTAAACTTTAACGCTCTATGAATTTTTTTTAATAATACTAGTATTGTGGTTATTTTGTTGAACTGTTAATGGTTTTTAATCCAAATTTAGATATTTTTTTTTTTTTAATTAGGCTTAAGTTCATTGAATTTAATTTTCATTAAATTAGTTTTATGAAGACAGGAATTTAACAACATGAAATCAATTAAAATTTTTTTATTGATAATTTTTCATTCTTGACTGCGCTGAGATTTGAACCCAGGCTTTCACGGACAGGTTGCCCATACTAGTTTCGATTGTAACCACACAATCTCGTCAGTGGGGTTTGCCGTTTTACTCACTCGGCTATTGAGGCCGGGCGACGTCAATAGTCAAACATCAATCCTTAAACCAAATGGTATTTCACCTTGGTAGATCGAAATTTGCTTTTTGAATGAATGATTATCTATTTTAATTGATTTACATGTTCTTCCTAACTTCTGTTTTTTCGTACCTTTTGTCAAGAATTCTTCTTGAAATCCAAAGTACATTTTTTGTTTTTCATGTTTTTTGTCTTTCTTTTTTCTTGTTGACCTTTTTCAGCACAACTTGAAGGACAAATGTAAACATAGCTCGTGCCTTAGGTGATAACAATACTAGTATTGTGGTTATTTTGTTGAACTGTTAATGGTTTTTAATCCAAATTTAGATATTTTTTTTTTTAATTAGGCTTAAGTTCATTGAATTTAATTTTCATTAAATTAGTTTTATGAAGACAGGAATTTAACAACACCAAAAGGATTGATGTTTGACTATTGACGTCGCCCGGCCTCAATAGCCGAGTGAGTAAAACGGCAAACCCCACTGACGAGATTGTGTGGTTACAATCGAAACTAGTATGGGCAACCTGTCCGTGAAAGCCTGGGTTCAAATCTCAGCGCAGTCAACAATGAAAAATTATCAATAAAAAAATTTTAATTGATTTCATGTTGTTAAATTCCTGTCTTCATAAAACTAATTTAATGAAAATTAAATTCAATGAACTTAAGCCTAATTAAAAAAAAAAAAATATCTAAATTTGGATTAAAAACCATTAACAGTTCAACAAAATAACAACAATACTAGTATTGTTATCACCTAAGGCACGAGCTATGTTTACATTTGTCCTTCAAGTTGTGCTGAAAAAGGTCAACAAGAAAAAAGAAAGACAAAAAACATGAAAAACAAAAAATGTACTTTGGATTTCAAGAAGAATTCTTGACAAAAGGTTCGAAAAAACAGAAGTTAGGAAGAACATGTAAATCAATTAAAATAGATAATCATTCATTCAAAAAGCAAATTTCGATCTACCAAGGTGAAATACCATTTGGTTTAAGGATTGATGTTTGACTATTGACGTCGCCCGGCCTCAATAGCCGAGTGAGTAAAACGGCAAACCCCACTGACGAGATTGTGTGGTTACAATCGAAACTTGTATGGGCAACCTGTCCGTGAAAGCCTGGGTTCAAATCTCAGCGCAGTCAAGAATGAAAAATTATCAATAAAAAAATTTTAATTGATTTCATGTTGTTAAATTCCTGTCTTCATAAAACTAATTTAATGAAAATTAAATTCAATGAACTTAAGTCTAATTAAAAAAAAAATATCTAAATTTTTTTTAATTTTAATCCATTTTCAAACACTGTTTAAGAACCCTATAATGAATTTTATATTTTGTTTTTGATGTTAAGTCTGCAATTAGCTTTCTATATTAAGATTCACCAACTATTTTATTTTCTGGACAAAATGGTAAATCATTATGTGTTTCATGTAAGTATTCGGGGTATTCTAAGTCTACCTCCAAGAAATAACCAATTTCAGACGTATCTGATATATTAGCAACATCCACCATATTTAAAATGTCTTCTTCATAATTCCATTCGAATTCTCCATACGGAAGATATTCTGACATTGCCCATCCATACAAGTTATTAGCGTCGAGGTACATTAAATACTCTGAAGGCTTACTACTGTCAAAGTCTTCTAAATATTTGTTATTTGCTTTAGAATATCTCTTTGAGCATTGAACTAAGCCTCCCCTAATACCATCTTGTATAAAATTGTACATATTGACATCACTTAGCAGTTCTAACTCTATTTAAGTTGTTCTTAACATAGCACCCCATGATAGTCCTGGGGCAGTATAATATTGACATGGGTCAAGTTTATAAATACTTTTACAAATGTGTCGAAAATTTTGAAAAATGTCAGCTAATAAAAGAACGTCTGTTTTTAAATATAATTTTGTGTAATCTAATAAGTTAGTACATTTAAAAGTTCTCCAAACAGCTTGAGCATGCTCATAGTCTTCATTAGTGCAATTAGTATTATTTAAAATATTGTAAAATTTTTCTTTAGTGGGAAGATTTGTTTCATTAAAGCGTTCCATTGAATCAATGTAAGAGTAAGGAAATACTCCCTTCCTTCTTATTAAATCAAATTCATTTTTCTGTTGAAACACTTTATTGAGAATTTGAAAATCATTGTTATTTAAATCTCTTAAAGAGATTCTAAACTAGATGCCATAAATCGAAAAGAATCTAAAAACCGAATTTCAAAGCTATTATTATTTTGCATTGGTATAAATTTTGATGATATATATAATGATATATATAATTCCTTGTTGAGAGGAATTACTTTTATATCACCCTCAAATTTTGATAATTCTTTTACAAATAAGTGGCAATCGTAGGAAGAAAAATTATGAAAGAATACCGGTATAAACTTAGCAATTTGGTATAGAAGATTACAAGAGTTATGCGCTGCTCCTCTGTATTTACCAGTCAAATGACAGTGATCCTTTACTTTGTCACTCCCTAAGCTTTTTTCACAAATATGACAATTTGTTGCGAGATTATGTGAAGTTATCTCAACATTAGAAAGTGCTGTCATGGTTTGATGTTTAGATAAGTAGTCCGTGAAAATTTCTTTACTGTCCTTAATTAAATTGTCAATAAATACGTTGGGAGCATCTTTACCAAAATAAATATTAAATTTGTCTAAATTATTATCAAAACTACACTTAATGTAATAACTAAAGGCACACGCTACGTGTTTTTGAATATTACCATGCTCATCACTGCCATCAATTTTCTCCAAGTGAGCCTCAAAATCTGCATATATGACGAATGGTACATCTAATTGTTTATGGTAGTTTTTAAACTGTAACACACATACGTCCGCCTTCGGCATTTTGGAGACGACTTTGTTACAATCTTCTTCATGATCTTTCATAATTTTCGCATTTGCTGAGTATTGAAGACATGCGTTGCAAAGATATATCCGTCCCTTATGAGAAGTTAAGCTACTTCTTATTAGCCTAAAATATTTATATAATAAAACAAAATTAATATTTTGAATTAAAGTTTTGTAATTTATATTTGTTACCTTGAAATATCTGTTATTAATACATAATGGGACCATTCTTCATCCGTTAAAAGAAGTAGATTTATATGATGAGCTTTCATTTCACTGGTAAGGTAATATGGCCCCACAATTTGACTTCCCTCACAACCAAATACATTAATACTTATATTTGAATTCATTTGCTCAAATATCTTAATATCCTTCAATTTTAGAGGGAACTCCAATGTTTGAAAATTGATCAGACTATCTTTTATTTGTATCTTCTCCTCTAATATATTTACTTCTTTCAGTAAATTTGGACTATTGCCTAAAAATGAAGCAATACTACTCCATTTAAAGCAGTAGTCATCATCATTTTGAAAATTAAATACTCCGTGTTTTTTTTTATCCACTGTGGTGTTGGAATATATTTGGCACCTCTCATAAACGATGATTTATTTATATTAATTTCCAAAATTTTATTTTTAATAGAGACCACCCGCTATCCCTCTCCTGAAATTCGGACATTTTTGTACATATATTAAAAAATTGATTTTTGAGGGAGTCCTCCACGTCGTCGCTTAAAGTCAGGAGTTGCATTTTAGATGTGTGGGTAATAGACCGAATGTATATATCTTCATTTTTTATTTGTATGTATTCCCATTCCAGCTCTAGATTGTACTTTATAGTAACGTGTTTTTTCAGACTTCCATTAAGAATTTGTAAAAGATCCACAAGAATTCCATTGAAAAACTCTTGTGGATGTATAATCTCTTCCTTTTGATTTTCATGGAGGTTTTTTTTTTTTTTTTTTTTTTTCATTATTTATTTATTGAATCTTCATATATTAAATATGAACTAACAATAATTAATCAAATCTTATACTAATACTTTATTTTTGTCCTGCCAATGCTAGACGAAAATTTTTCTCTTCACGGTTTCTTTTCACATATGTAGATGTTTAGCGCTCTTCTTGTCTGATGAGTCCTGCTGTATCTCTTCTCCTTAATCTAGAGTGGCCGCTGTAATTTAAAATATTTCGAGCTAGTGGATTTGGGTGCGACTCAAGTCTTTTTAAATATTTTACTGCATAGTTCGTAATAATAGTTTTTACTAACGGCACATTGAGATCCTTGTGAATATTTGAGTTTTTAACATACCAGGGAGCGGCTGTGATTATTCGAAGAAGTTTATTTTGTCGCCTTTGAATTTTTTCGATATTAGAAGCCGAGGCAGTGCCCCATAACTGAATACCGTAGCACCAAATTGGTTTTAAGATAGAGTTGTAAAGTAGAAGTTTACAATCGAGACTAAGAACAGAGTTTCTTCCAATAAGCCAATTAAGTTGAATTGCTTTTAGTTTCATTTGTGTTAGTTTTGCTTCTATATGGCATTTCCATGTTAAACGCCGATCTAGATGAATTCCGAGATATTTTACATGCGATTGTTGGGGCACTAATTGATTATTGATTTTAATAGGGGAACATGACTCCCGACGCAAGGTGAATGTTATATGTACGCATTTTTGCTCATTAACCTTTATCCTCCATTGTTTTAACCACTTTTCCAGTTCAAATATATGATCCTGCAAGTAGCGAGAAGCTTCACGACAGTTTTCGTGCACGCTTAAAAAAGCTGTATCATCAGCAAATGTTGAAGTTAGGGTGTGGTTGTTTGTTGGCATGTCTGAGGTATATATTAGGTATAACAGTGGGCCCATGATGCTTCCCTGAGGGACTCCAGCGTCAATTGGCTGAGGAGAACTTATAAAAGCACCTTCTTTAATAATAAACTTTCGACCGACTAAGTAGCTTTCTAACAGCTTGTGTGTGTTTACTGGTAAATTTAGCTTCAATTTATGTAATAAGCCTTCATGCCAGACTTTATCAAAAGCTTGAGAAACATCGATGAAGAGGGCGGAACAATATTTTTTTTCTTCAAAGGTTTTTCTTATGGCGTTTACTATACGATGGGTTTGTTCAATTGTGCTATGTTCTCTTCTAAAGCCGAATTGATGGTTTGGAATACATCTATTTACATTTAAAATTGGGGTTAATTTTGACACTAACAGCTTCTCAAACAGCTTTGATATATTAGACAATAGGCTTATAGGTCTATATGACTCAACTTTTGTAGGATCCTTTCCTGATTTAGGTATCATGGTAACTAATGATACTTTCCATTCCTGAGGGTAGTATTCAAGGCGTAAAATAGCATTAAAAATAAAGAGAATAATTTTCTTTGCTATGCTGGGTAGCTCCAAAAGCATTTTGTTACTGATCTTATCAAAACCAGGGGCTTTCTTCGGGTTTAAATCATGAATAGCCTTTTCGATTTCGCTTATCTCAAATCTTAGTGGAACAGCTGCTCTAACAGCAACAGGTGGTAACTCGACCGCCATATCGAGAGATGTGTGAGTGGTAAATACGGTTTTCAAATGATTAACAAAAAGATTTCCTTTTTCTATATCATTTCTTGCCCAACTTCCGTTTAAGTTTCTTAATGGTGGTTTAGTGATAACTGGTCTTTTAAGATTTCTAGCTGCACGCCATAATGAGTAGTCTGATTGTGGAGTTGCATCAAGTTCCTTAAGATATTTTTCAAAGGATGCAGTTTTTTGGGACTGCAGTAACTTTCTTAGCCTTTTTGTGCACTCTTTTAATAAAGTCTTAAGTTGGGGGGATCTGTGCAATTGCCACTCTCTTCGAACTCTCCTTTTTTCAGTCAATAGACGCTCGACATCTACAGAATATATGATATTGGTTTTGGTTTTTTTGAGGGTTGTGCTGGAATGTTGAACAGCTAGTTTGAGATAACTGTCAAAATTAACAATAGCGAGATCCACGCTCTCCGGTGTGCTAAGCGGAATATTTTCTGTGCAATGGGCACTAAGATATTTTTTATATTTTAACCAATTTATTTGTGAGGGTGATTTGGATAAGTACCCAGACGGCGATACGATTCTATTTGGAATCATTATAGTAACAATTGTAGGTGTGTGGTCGGAAGATAATTCTAAGGAAGCCTCAACATAAATCGTTTCTGCGGGGATGTTTTTAACCACTCCAAAATCTATGACATCTGGAACTTTTTGCTGATCAGTAGGCCAATATGTTGGTTCTCCGCTCGCGACCACATTTAGATCCATTTTACGAATTGTGTTAAACAAAACACGACCCTTAGGCGTAATAAGTCGTGACCCCCAGAAAGTATGTTTAGCGTTATAATCGCCAGCAGCCAGGAAGCAGGGTCCTAATGATTTGAAGTATTTATTATATTGGCTTTCTGATATTGAAAATCTAGGTGGTGAATATATTGATGAAATAACTAGGTTTCGATTTAATTCCTCAACGCAAATGGTCGTTGCTTGGAGATAATCTTCACGATGATCACACATTAAATAGTGTTTTACTCGGTTTTTTATCAAAATGGCAGAACCTCCACAAGCTCTACCTCGAGGGTCCTTGGTATCATATAATATATAACCATTGATTTTAAACGTATTTCTCGAGGTCAGATGAGTTTCAGACACCATCATAACATCGATTTGTTTATTTTTAAGGAAGTATTCTAGTTCATTTTTATGTTGGCGGATGCCGTTTGCGTTCCAAAAGCAAATTTTTAGACAGTTCATGGCTTATTTAGTACAGCTTGCAATAACATCGATTGCATTCTTAACATTTCTTGCATCATGTTACCCATTGTGTTGGTAAAATTGTTAACGGTTTGCACTAATGTTTCCATGGTTTTTTCTAGCCGAGTTAAATTAGAAGTGGGAATTTCGTCATTATTTGGTAAATCACCTTGCAATGGCATATGATTAGATTTTAAGACATTAGCGTACGAGGTTCTGTTATTATTTGGCTGCGGTATTTGAACGCCGTTAGTGTTTTCTTGATAAGTTGCCTGCGTTTGAGGGGGATTAAGTTTCTGTCCAACAGAACGCTTGACAATAGAATATACCGGACATCCTCTATAGTTGGCAGTGTGATTACCACCACAGTTGCTACATTTTTTTACATTAGGGTCATTTTTTGACTTATCACACTGAACGGTACCATGTAGTTCTCCACATACGACACAAACAGGGGGTAAATAGCAGTATGCCCTAGTATGACCAAATTCTTGGCAGTTTAAACACTGAACGGGCCCATTTCTTTTGTGCGGCTCTTCTATCGTTATTTTCCTGTACAGGATGTATTTTAAACTGTAAATGGGATGCGTTTCATTTTTTTTTAGCTTAACGTCGCCGGGCTCTAACTCCACTCGAAATAGTGGTTGGGGATTTTTTTCCCTATTTTTAATATTTTTAATATTTGTATTCATGGAGGTATGTGACGATTCTATCCTTAAATGCCCTTTTCACACATTTAAGGTTTTTTAAATTGGACATTTCAATCACCTGTTCTCCACTATTACATCTCAGAGATGTAGTAGCATGCGACTTTTCATGCTCCCTTAGATGATTTATTTTGGAGAAAAATTTGAAGCATTCACGGCAGTGATGGTCTTCATGAGTGTCGAGCAATCCTTTTCCTCGAAAACCGATTTACAGAATTTGCAGTTGAACGATGCCATGTTATAGTATATAAGCCTAATTTTTTTTAATAAATGTTTTCGCACTTTGAAAGTAGTATATAGACTAATAAAATAAATATATTTAACAAATGTTCAAGGTTAATTTTTAAACTTTAAAAATGCATACGATTGCATTTTTTACCCTATTGAACGGAAGGTTCTAAAAAGTTCAAAAACCATAGATCATTTTTCAAAATATGCTTTGATTAACATTAAACAAACAATACATTTATACATATTACATAATTTTTTAAATTTAACGATACATTTAAACATATGGCAAAAGTACGAAAAAACAGAAGTAAGGAAAAACATGTGAGATCAATTAAAAATGGATAATCATTCAAAAAGCAAATTTTGATCTACCAAAGGTTAAAAATACAATTTGGTTTAAGGATTGATGTTTGACTACTGACGTCAGCAGTCATCGATGGCTGCGAGTGTAAGACGGCAAATCCCTTTGAGAAGACCTAGTGGTTGAGGTCGAAACATGTCAGGGTAACCAGCCGCCTGGGTTCGAATCACACGCCAGACAGCCTGGCTTCGAATCCCAGGTCAGTCAAGAATGAAAATTATCAATAACAATTTTAATTAATCTTCCATGTTGTAAAAATTCCTTTCTTCATAAAAATAATTTAATGCAAATTAAATTCAATGAACTTAAGCCTAATTAAAATATCTAAATTTGGATTAAAAACCATTAACAGTTCAATAAAATAACCACAATACTAATTATTGTTCACAGCTAAGGCACGAGCTATGTTTACATTTGTCCTTCAAGTTGTGCTGAAAAAGGTCAACTAGAAAAAAAAGAAAGACAAAAACAGGAAAAACAAAAAAAAAAAAAAATGTACTTTGGACTTCAAGAAGAATTCTTGACAAAAGTACGAAAAAACAGAAGTAAGGAAAAACATGTGAGATCAATTAAAAATGGATAATCATTCAAAAAGCAAATTTCGATCTACCAAAGGTTAAAAATACAATTTGGTTTAAGGATTGATGTTTGACTACTGACGTCAGCAGTCATCGATGGCTGCGAGTGTAAGACGGCAAATCCCTTTGAGAAGACCTAGTGGTTGAGGTCGAAACATGTCAGGGTAACCAGCCGCCTGGGTTCGAATCACACGCCAGACAGCCTGGCTTCGAATCCCAGGTCAGTCAAGAATGAAAATTATCAATAACAATTTTAATTAATCTTCCATGTTGTAAAAATTCCTTTCTTCATAAAAATAATTTAATGCAAATTAAATTCAATGAACTTAAGCCTAATTAAAATATCTAAACTTGGATTAAAAACCATTAACAGTTCAATAAAATAACCACAATACTAATTATTGTTAACAGCTAAGGCACGAGCTATGTTTACATTTGTCCTTCAAGTTGTGCTGAAAAAGGTCAACTAGAAAAAAAAAGAAAGACAAAAACAGGAAAAACAAAAAAAAAAAAATGTACTTTGGACTTCAAGAAGAATTCTTGACAAAAGTACGAAAAAACAGAAGTAAGGAAAAACATGTGAGATCAATTAAAAATGGATAATCATTCAAAAAGCAAATTTCGATCTACCAAAGGTTAAAAATACAATTTGGTTTAAGGATTGATGTTTGACTACTGACGTCAGCAGTCATCGATGGCTGCGAGTGTAAGACGGCAAATCCCTTTGAGAAGACCTAGTGGTTGAGGTCGAAACATGTCAGGGTAACCAGCCGCCTGGGTTCGAATCACACGCCAGACAGCCTGGCTTCGAATCCCAGGTCAGTCAAGAATGAAAATTATCAATAACAATTTTAATTAATCTTCCATGTTGTAAAAATTCCTTTCTTCATAAAAATAATTTAATTTAATTAAAATATCTAAATTTGGATTAAAAACCATTAACAGTTCAATAAAATAACCACAATACTAATTATTGTTAACAGCTAAGGCACGAGCTATGTTTACATTTGTCCTTCAAGTTGTGCTGAAAAAGGTCAACTAGAAAAAAAAAGAAAGACAAAAACAGGAAAAACAAAAAAAAAAAAAATGTACTTTGGACTTCAAGAAGAATTCTTGACAAAAGTACGAAAAAACAGAAGTAAGGAAAAACATGTGAGATCAATTAAAAATGGATAATCATTCAAAAAGCAAATTTCGATCTACCAAAGGTTAAAAATACAATTTGGTTTAAGGATTGATGTTTGACTACTGACGTCAGCAGTCATCGATTGCTGCGAGTGTAAGACGGCAAATCCCTTTGAGGAGACCTAGTGGTTGAGGTCGAAACATGTCAGGGTAACCAGCCGCCTGGGTTCGAATCACACGCCAGACAGCCTGGCTTCGAATCCCAGGTCAGTCAAGAATGAAAATTATCAATAACAATTTTAATTAATCTTCCATGTTGTAAAAATTCCTTTCTTCATAAAAATAATTTAATGCAAATTAAATTCAATGAACTTAAGCCTAATTAAAATATCTAAATTTGGATTAAAAACCATTAACAGTTCAATAAAATAACCACAATACTAATTATCATATTACAGAATTTTTTAAATGTTCAAGGTTAATTTTTAAATTTTAAAAATGCATACGATTGCATTTTTTACCCTATTGAACGGAAGGTTCTAAAAAGTTCAATAACCATAGATCATTTTTCAAAATATGCTACATTCTTACATATGTTGAATATTTAAACTATATTACATATTACTCTCTCATATTTTAAAATACTCAAATAATACATTAAAACATATTACAGAATTTTTAAATTTCTCTTTATTGAAGAAAATATAAATATGATCAACTTAATATTACTCTTTTTTTATATTTAAAATAACTCAAAAAATTCTTTATTTTATTTATATTCAAAACTCCTCCTTATGGAAAAATACATTGGAAAAAAAAACTAATGGGTAGGCAGAATTGTTGCTGCTTTAAATAAAAAGCAAAAAATGCTCCCTCTGTGGTATATGGAATGGGTAGGCAGAATTTTTGCTGCTTTAAATAAAAAGCAAAATGCTCCCTCTGTGGTATATGGAATGGGTAGGCAGAATTTTTGCTGCTTTAAATAAAAAGCAAAATGCTCCCTCTGTGGTATATGGAATGGGTAGGCAGAATTTTTGCTGTTTTAAATAAAAAGCAAAATGCTCCCTCTGTGGGATATAGAATGGGGAGGCAGAATTTTTGCTGCCTCCCCATTTCCCTACTACTAAATACATACTATTTTAAGTTAAAAAAGAAATCGTACCAGCTCCTTTAACATTCAACATTTCTAAGCCTAGCGATTTCGTTATACTTAAATCGAAATTGCATAAAGCAAACCACTCCTCGATCACTTTTTTGTAAAAGGATCCTTTAAAGAAAAAGAAAAAACAAAAAATGGTTCAGTAATAGCTTTATCAGATGTGGTACGTAAGCAAATACAAAAATCAGTACCCATGTTCTGTAACTTTGGTGAGAACTTCTCGCATCGAAAACTTGTGAAACAAAATATTCCATCGTTTCTCGAAATGTGAGAAAAAAGTGTGTCTGTAACTATTGTCGAAAACTATCAAAAGAGATTACGTCGTTACGTTGTAAATGTCATATTCCACTCGAAGCCGATATGAAATTGCAGATGTTGTGAACGCCAGTCAAACGTACATTGACGGCGACCAAATTTGAAAAATTTTCAACGACGGCGGCGAAAAAACAACCGTCGGCTATACCAAAAAATGTAAAGTGCGACTTTAATGTTTGTTGGTTACAAAATTGATTTGAAAACATTCGTATATTTTTCAAAAATGTTAAAAGTAATATAATTAAACAGTGTTTATATTCATTGCATTTTTCATTTTAAATTTATTTTTTAGTGTTAAAATTTTGTCTCACCCCGTTTTTATGCGTGAGTTTATTTGACAGTTCAAAGCTGGAACTTTCTCACAAAAATTTTACAGACAGTTATTACTCGCCAAAAATTTTACAGACGTAGTTAAGTGAGAAAAACAGCTGTTTGCTTCAATTTATGGCATTTTTGTTTCATTCCTCACATTTCAATCGAAAAGTTTCTCGCCGCGGGAGTTACAGAACATGGGCACAGGTAACTATTGTCAGACGGGTATATGAAATATGTTTTTTTTATACGATATTTCCATTTAGTTCCAAAGTTGTAGCTTTTGTTTTTGCAGTCTTGGAAAATGCAGCCCATTTTCTCTTTGTAAAAATTTTGATTTAAAAACTTTTTGTGTTGTTGATTTATTTGAAACAAAATTTTATTTGGAAAAACTAAATGAAAAATGGGATTATTAAGAACAAATATGGTAGCACAGTCTTCACAAAACACGTTAGTTGTAAAAAGGCAATATGACAGAAAAAAATAGAAAGTGGCACTACCTTGTATTCCTTTTACCATGGACCTACGTTAATCGTCAGAAACCTAGGTCTACTATATATAATTGTGTTTAATGGTTGTCACTTTTGATTATGAAATTCTACTCTTGCAATATTTGTATTATAATCTTGTCTTTCTTCTTCTGCTTTTTGCATTTTACATATAAATATAAGTACACCACAATATAAGTACACATAAATACAGCCAACTTCAACTTGAAAAGTGTTAAAATTTCATACATGAAACTGAGTACCCCTTACCAATCTTCTCACCTCAACTTAACAGTTTTTAGAACTTTTATTCAACAAAATTTGTAGAAAATATAATCTTAAAGCTGGGATCACATGATTGCCGCAAATGAACCAATATGACACAATTTTGATTGTGCTTTATTGACGCACAATAATGAAATTGCATCAATAACATTTTCTGATTGGGGTATTATAAAGTGTGAAAATTGGTGCATTACGGCAATCGTGTGATCCCAGCTTAATCAACCTATCTTCTATATATATAAAAATGAATGTATGTATGTTTATTTGTTTGTACCTTATAGCCACCTAAACCGTTGAACCGATCTTCTAGATACTTTTACAGTGTATTACTGATGGTCTGAAAGGAGCTACAGGCTATAATTTTTTTTTGATTTTTTGAGTGGGCGTGGCACCTCCCATACAAACACAATATACATTTCTGTATATCTAGAGAACGAAAGAGCCCAAAGTTTCCAAATTTTGTTCAAGCATCTTGGTTATCAATACACAACATCTGACAAATTTGGGTTGGATTGGAAAAGTGGTCGTGGGTCAAACTAGATTTCTGCATTTCTAGAGAACGGAATGGAACCAGCTACAATTTATAAATTTGTAACAAAAAGCTTGGTTTTAAATGAACAATATCTATAAAAGGCCCACTGTCTTATTGTAGACATAGGCGGGCTAACTTCTTTACAAATACCATATAGATTTCTGTGCAACTGGTTAATGCTAACAGTAATAGTATTCAAACTTGTCACAAATAACTACATAAGCAATGCACGAGACCAGTAGTTAAAACAAATTAAATATTTTATTTTAATAAGGGTATCGGAGCGCACTGGGTTAAGCTAGTATTCATATATATAATTTGGAAACTGTAGGTCTTTCCGTTTTCCAGATATACCGAAATTTATATCGTCTTTGTACGGGAGGTGCCACGCCCACTCAATATTTAGAAAATATATATAGCCTATAGATCCCTACCATCAGTAAAATACTGTAAAAGTTTCATGAAGTTCGGTTCAGCAGTTTAGGTGGCTATAAGGTACAAGCAAACAAATAAACATACATACATTCATTTTTATATATGCCCTGCAGATAATATCCCTGCAGATAATATTGGACTACGTGGTCCATTGTGGCTTAAATGGACTACTTACAACGTGGTCCAATGTACTGTAGTATGGACCATATTAGACAAATTAACATGCAGTGCTGCCAACAACTGCATGATGTATAGATATACAGTATTACACATTGGTAGCCCTGATGTTGTCCATTATTAATTGTTTATTTAAAAGTGAAACAGGAAAGTTTTTTAAGATTTGTGAAAAAATAAAAAAAATACCAACTAAATATATATGTATATAAAAATAGCAATAATGGATTACAGTGCACGCCATAAAAGGCGATTAGTGAAAAAGTAGTAACATGGAGCACTTTTGAAACTAACCCACTTGAGTACTCCATGGAGTAGCATAGGGACTACTTCGGTGGGTTATATGGTCAACTCCTAGGACATCGTAATGTTAAATAGACCACCTTTTAACCATATATATGGAGTAGTTTTGGAGTACTCCTACTCCTTTATGGACTACTCTTTACACGCATGTATGGACTAGTCTCGTTATCTGCAGGGTGTATTAAAGACCTGCACGAGTGTATCATAAAGTATTGTCAAAACAGACACACCAGATATGTATCTGTTACTATTGATATCAATGAGAGAATGAGTGTAACTGATATTGTATGGTTTTGCTTTTTTCCCCTCACCATATCTTAAAAACAAAAACAGTTGCGTATGGTATTGGATTGAGTATATCATAACCTTTTTTTTGCTCACAAATATCTGTTGTCACCATGGTATTTAACCAATATCTGTTGTTATCTGTTGTATTTTCAAATATTGTTGGAGAGTTGATGTAAACAACAGAGTTTATAAAAATTTATATACGATGTCAACCAGGGGTGCCAGATAGTTTTGGTAAGAAATCTGCATATCATCAAAAACAAATCGGCAGTTTAATTTAAAAAAATCGGCATATTAAAATACCTTTTTTAAACACAATAAAACATATTTTAATGACAAAAAATAACAAAGCAACAATTTACCATTACCTTATGCTTTTAACATAAAAATCAATACAAATAAACGTTTTATTAATAAATATATAAATATTAGTTAATTAAAAATGTATATGAATTTTCCATATTAGAGCCAACGGAGACATACTGTCATATAACAATAGATTCGTATTAAAGTGCTCTTTCAGAATCTATGGTGATTTAGAAAAAACGATCTCAACTCCACAGTTAAGACTAATTTTTCAACGAAAATATAAAAGTTCGGATTAAACAATAAAAGTAGAGTTTTCTCTCTAAAAAAATTAAATAAAACTTGGCTGTCAACAAATAAAACTCTTTTAAGGATTTATATTTTTACGTCTTTAATAACCAGTGATGCAATGTACATTTTTCGTATCTTTTGATGACTTCATGTACCATGTATAATCCTGATATTTTTCGTATCTTTTGAATCTGTGCGCAAAATGTACAGAAATCAAATTTTAAACTTTCCTACTTTGACAAAGTTTATTAAAGTTATCATTTCGTTATGAATACTAAACAAGTAAGAGTGCTATATTCGGCTATGCCGAATCTTATATACCCTTCACCATGGTGCGATAAGAATAATCTACATATATAATATATCTATGGAATTAAATAATAATGGCTTAAGTCGGAATTTCTTGTTTTGAGATATTAAGGGTATTACCAAAAATAAATTGTTTGGTTTTTATATAAAACTAGCGGGCCCGTTGCCTGCTTCGCACGGCAAAAAAACGACCAAAATGTATTCAATACTAATGAATGCTGTATGCGGTACAAAAAATGCCTGCGGCAAAAACACACTCACTTCACATACGCACCGCACACACATGCGTTATCGGATTTCAACCAAACTTCATATAAACCATATATGGGCCACTGCCTACGTAGTGTATAAGATTGGTTGAAATCGCACGACGCGTTTATGATTAGTTCGGCGACGTACATATACGGACTTATTTTTATATATATAGATTATTAGCCACATAAAAAAATGCTCATTTATTTAGAACAAAACTCTAAATTTTATAAAAAAGTGTTTTTTTTTAAGGATATAAAAGTAAAAATAGCAAAAACTGATATATTTTTTATTTATTTAAAAATAATTTATAAATACAAAGAGAAAAAAAAATTTATCAAATGGGATTTGAACCAATCCACACTCAGACGATTACTTGTGACATAACGGCTAGACCACTCGACCACTGGTACGCATGCGAACTTAACTTTAATATAAGTAAATAGGCCGTGGAATATTTTTTCATATAACTCTTTGTGTGAGTTTGTTGTTTGGGTATGAAAGGTGAATATGCGAAAAAGGGAAACACACCACCACCACTGGCGTGTTGCCATACAATAGATTTATCTGTTTTTGCAAGTTTTTAAGATGCAAAAATTCCCAATCTCTATTTGTAGAAATTATTTCGTTAAATAGATCAAAGTTTAAAAGCAGAGTGATAGCGAAAGTCATATTGGACATGATGCTGGTGCCTGTAAATAAAACAACTTAATTATATTTAAAAAAAAAGTAAATATTGGTATTTCAGTAATTTGGTCATAACTCGGGCATTTTTCAATCGATTTGATAGATTCATACACCTACGTCTTTAGGAATTTACCATTTACTTTGGTAATAAAACTTGGACTCGGAAAAATCTACGGTTCCCGAAAATAGGTATTTTTTGTGTTTGAACCGATTTTTCCGAGTTTTTGATCTATTGATATATAAGACGTATCCATAGGTCATGTAACAGTTCTAAAAATTTAGTTTTTATAAAAATTGTTATGCTTTTAGCCCATTTTTGGAGTATTTTGCTAATAACTTAACCATTTCTTAACCGATTTTAGGAAGAAAAAACCATTTACTTAGATTATAAAACTTGGACTCGGGAAGATCTATTGTTCCCGAAAATGGGTATGTTTAACAAAAAATTTTGGGCATTACTCTTCCATTTTTGGGAGAAAAGTTTCAGGACAGATATACAGAAATGTATAACGTCTTTGTATGGGAAGTGCCACACCCACTTCTCCTATCCCGCCCATTTTTAAAAGAGAGTTTGTGTATTGGCAAGCAACATGATTGTACTAAATTTGAAAGCTGTAGCTCTTGCCGCTCTCGAGATATGCAGAAAAAAAGAATTTAAAAAACAACAACAACATGGGATTTATGGAAAAAATTAGAGGTAGTCGTGGTTTTTTGCTCATATCTCAGCCATTTATGGACCGATCTTCCTGAATTTCAATAGCAAACAATTCCGGACTATATTTTTTTTTTTTTTTTTTTTTTTTTTTTTTCGTTATTTATTTATTGAATCTTCATATATTTAATATGAACTAACAATAATTTATCAAATCTTAACCTAATACTTTATTTATGTCCTGCCAGTGCCAGACAAAAATTTTCTTCATCACGGGTTCTGTTCACTTATATACATAGGTGTTTATCTCTCATCTAGTTGGGTAAGTGCTGCAGTGTCTCTTCTCCTTAAGCGAGTGTGGCCGCCATGATTTAAAATATTTCGAGATAAAGGATTTGGGTGTTGTTCAAGTCTTTTTAAATATTTTACTGCATATTTTGTAATCATAGTTTTTACTAATGGCACGTTGAGATCCTTATGAATGTTTGAGTTTTTAACATACCAGGGGGCGGCTGTGATTATACGAAGAAGTTTATTTTGGCGCCTTTGAATTTTTTCGATATTAGAGGCCGAGGCAGTGCCCCATAGTTGAATACCGTAGCACCAGATAGGCTTTAAGATAGAGTTGTAAAGTAGAAGCTTGCAATCGAGTCTAAGAACAGAATTTCTTCCAATAAGCCAATGAATTTGGATGGCTTTTAGTTTCATTTGAGTTAATTTTGCCTCTATATGGCATTTCCACGTTAATCGCCGATCCAGATGTATACCGAGATATTTTACATGCGAATGTTGAGGAATAATTTGATTATTGATTGTAATAGGGGGGCAAGATTCCCGGCGCAGGGTGAATGTTATATGTACGCATTTTTGCTCATTGACCATTATCCTCCATTGTCTTAGCCATATTTCTAGTTGAAATATATGATGCTGTAGGTAACGAGATGCTTCATAACGGTTTTCGTGGACGCTTAGAAAAGCTGTGTCGTCTGCAAATGTTGAAGTTTGGGTGTAGTTGTTTGTTGGCATGTCCGAAGTATAAATTAAGTATAATAGAGGGCCCAGGATGCTGCCCTGTGGGACTCCAGCGCCAATCGGCTGAGGTGAACTTAAGAAATTTCCTTCTTTAATAATAAATTGACGACCGACTAAGTAGCTTTCTAACAGTTTGTGTGTGTTTGCTGGTAAATTTTGCTTCAATTTGTGTAATAAGCCTTCATGCCAGACTTTGTCAAAAGCTTGCGAAACATCGATGAAGAGTGCTGAGCAATATTTTTTTTCTTCAAATGTTTTTCTTATGACATTTACTATTCGATGAGTTTGTTCAATTGTGCTGTGTTTTCTTCTAAATCCGAATTGATGGTTTGGAATACATCTATTTTCACTTAAAATCGGTGTTAATTTTGAAACTAATAATTTCTCAAATAGCTTTGACATATTTGATAATAAGCTAATAGGCCTATAAGACTCAACTTTCGTATGATCTTTACCTGGCTTTGGTATCATGGTAACTAAGGAAACCTTCCATTTTTGAGGAAAGTATTCAAGGCGTAAAATAGCATTAAAAATAAAAAGAATAATTTTCTTTGCTACGCGAGGTAGCTCTAATAGCATTTTATTGCTGATCTTATCAATGCCAGGTGCCTTCTTAGTGTTTAAGTCACATATAACCTTTTCGATTTCTCTCATCTCAAATCTTAGGGGAATAGCTGCTCTAGCAGCAACAGGTGGTAAATCGACCGCAATATTGTGAGATATATTAGGTGTAAATACGTTTTTCAAGTGACTTACAAACAGATTTCTTTTTTCAACATCATTTCTTGCCCAACTTCCATTCAAGTTTCTTAATGGTGGTTTAGAGACAACTGGCCTTTTGAGGTTTCTAGCTGCACGCCATAATGAGTAGTCCGATTGTGGAGTTGCATCAAGTTCCTTAAGATATTTTTCCAGAGAAGCCGTTTTCTGAGTCTGCAATAACTTTCTTAATCTTTTTGTACACTCTTTTAGCAAGTTCTTAAGTTGAGGAGATCTGTGCAATTGCCACTCTCTTCGTGCCCTCCTTTTTTCAGACAAGAGACGCTCGACATCTGTGGAATATATTTTAATAGTTTTTGTTTTTTTGGGACTATATGTGACATAAATGTATAAGCCTCCATCATATCTGGGGTCTTCGGAAAACCATTTTCAACATACGGACAGACGGACAACCGGATTTGAACTTCCCTTCTCATAAGAAACCAGAATATATATACTTTATATGGTCTTAGAACAATATTGTAGAAAGTACAAACGGAATGACAAAGTTATATATACCCTTTTACCTTCGGTGAAGGGTATAAAAAAATTAGCAGAGTATTTGATATATTTTTACGAACACATTCATTTTTTTACGTCAAAAATGGGTATTCTGTTTTATACTCTGATCGTGTTAGTGAAATAAGTGATCAAACTGCACATTATTGTATAAGCAAAAAGAAAAACTGTGCTGTAAAATTAATATAAACCGAATCCAAATATATATATACATATATATGTATTGAAAACCCTATATTAAGTATGACTATTAGCTTCGGCGGGGTGCTTTAAAACCATGTGAGATAAGGCCATTATGGCTTTATTGCTCAATTGAATGGGAGATAATGCCATAATGGACTTATTGCCCAATCATTGAGAGGTAAGGTCATATTTAAAATTTTGCGAAATGAGAGATATAACCATACTTTTTTTCGCAAATGAGAGATAAAGCCATATTTTAAACTTTTGTATGCGAAGCCAGATTCCAATACTTTACTTTAGTGTTTCCGGGAAAAGAAATTGTTTTATTCTTGTGACGCACGCAGGAAAACTTTATTCAGCGAAGCCACCTGCCGCGTCCTACTGGAGGAGAAAACCCGTAAGAACGGCCGCAGGCCGCCACGCAGAAAAACTTAAGTATGCGAAGCCAGATTTCGTAAAAGGAAAAATCTATTATTAATCAATGTAAAATGCAAAAGTTCTTCAAAACTGAAATGAGAGATTAAGCCTTTTTCTAATATTGCTAATGTGAGCTAAGGCCATGATGGCTTTATCTCCTATTCAAATGAAAAAAGGCTTTATGTCCCTATTGAATGAGAGATAAAGCCATCATGGCCTTATCTCACATGGTTTTAAAGCACCCCACCTTAGCTTCTTCTACATTGGACTGTTAGAAATGTCACATCTTAACCCATTGCACTCCCATACGCTATGAATTTCCAAGAATAAATAGTACCATCTGCAGGTCCTTAGTTTTTTGCTTCCAGCAGACTGCCATTATTTTTATTATATGATTTTTCCATCATTTATTTCGTTTTCCAACCTTATGAGTTCATATATGTACATATATAGTTTTTAATAAATGTTAATACAGTCGAATTTCCCTATAATGAATCTGTTGCTATTGGATCAGAATATATCTTCATTATTAATATAGAAGGTTTATAATACAATAGAAAAGTTTATTTAAAATAATCTGGTATTTTTGATAGGACAGTATTCTTCCAAGTCGTCCTTCATCAATATCCTCAAAAATGCTTTTATAAAGCCTTTGGTCTTAAATAATAAATTACTTGTCTTCTACATCTATAGAATAAAAGCATTTCTTATAAAGTGCTCAAATATAAAATGTTTAGCTAAATTTTGTGTTAATCCTTTTACGGCTTTATTAAATACTAATAGTATTTTTTTTAGGATAAGTGCTTCTTTATACAACATTTTCTTTCACTGAATACGCGGACTGCTATCAATACTACTTTTAATTGAAAAACTCTTTCATTCTTCTTATTTACATTTTTCAGAAATTAACTAGTTAAAATTTACTTCTTGCAGAAGTTTTTTCGAAATAATTCCTTATATGGAGACAAATATGCATATACAAATTTTTTACAAAACTTGTTAATTGTAAAGAAAAATTCAATTGAGAAAATGCATTATAAGGACATCAAAATACACGTTAGTTATAAATGAAAAGTTGGATTTTTAAAATTAATTTAAATTTAATGAAGTACTTTTTTTTAGTTTAATCCACTTCTAATTAGAAATAAAAAACTATAAATAATATGTCATAATAATATCTCTAATAATATAACATCTCTACGTTCTCAAATGCAGTACTGCCTGCACTGCATCAGAAAAGCAAACTTATTTCACCATGTCAACGCATTCCTAATGATGCTGCATATTAATTGTGTGACTATCATTTTTATATGTGCATTTAACCATATTTAAATTTATTGTTTAAACGCAGTATTGCATTTATAACCATGTACATTATCTTTATATTCTATTATACCTGTAACTTAACAGAAATATTTAATTATTTAATGTTTTAAATGATTGTTTAACTTAATACTATCATAATTTCGTTGATGATTCGTCGTTTTGCTTCAGAGAATTACAAATTAAAATAACGTAACACACATAACTAAATAAATAACAGTAAAAATTATATTTTTTTTATCAAAAAAAAAACTGGTTATCGCATTTTTATTCTAAATATTTAATATTACTCTAATACCTCATATAATTTCCATTTTACAACGTTTTTTGCTTCTCATGTAAACTTATGAAATTTGATTTTACAACATTCTGCATTTAAGAAGACGATATGTGCAGTTCTCTTATTTTTTTTTTCAATAATATTTGCCTACAAAAATAAAAAACAACACACACATTTTGGTTCACCAGTCAAGAAATAATTTTACAAAAAAAATACATACAGACTAAACGTGCTGCCCTGCGGGGAAAATTGCAAGCGAATCACTTTTTAGGCCTTTCAGAATGTTTACAATTGAATTTTTAGTAAACTTTTAATTATTCCACTCTGCCTTTTTTGAAAAGGGGTTTTAGAAAGCTTTTTATTTATTATTTTAAAAATTTAGGAAAATCAAAATAGTTTTTTTCCTCACCCTCATGAGGATGAATTTCCAGAAAAATTTTTAAATTTTCACGATCGCTCATGAATGAAGAATGAGCGAGCGTTTCGGTACTCTGATAAAAAGTAAATATTGGTATTTCAGTAATTTGGTCATAACTCGGGCATTTTCCAATCGATTTGATAGATTTTTACACCTACGGGAAGAAATTTACCATTTACTTTGGTAATAAAACTTGGACTCGGAAAAATCTACGGTTCCCGAAAATAGGTATTTTTATTAAAAAAAATGTTATTTTGGTAATAACTTTTTTGTGTCTGAACCGATTTTTCCGAGTTTTTTAGCAAATATGTTCCGATCTTTTGATATATAAGACGTATCTATAGGTCATGTAACAGCTCTAAAAATTTAGTTTTTATAAAAATTGTGATGCTTTTTAGCCCATTTGTGGAGTATTTTGCTAATAACTTAACTATTTCTTAACCGATTTGGCAGATTTATATACCCACGCTTTAAGGAAGAAAAAACCATTTACTTATATTACAAAACTTGGACTCGGGAAGATCTATTGTTCCCGAAAATTAATATTGTTAAAAAAATTTTTAGTTTGGGCATTACTCTTCCATTTTTGGGAGAAAGGTTTCAGGATTTTCGGGATATATATGCTGCTAAAAATTTCTGACATTTTGGTATATAAAACGTGTTTATATGCCATACTAGAGCCCTAAAATTTAAAATTTTGAGTATTTTCAATAATGTCTTTGTACGGGAGGTACCACGCCCACTTTTTCAATCGCGCCCATATTTTGTGGGATACTGTGTATTGATAACCAATGTGTTTGTACCTAATTTGGGAACTGTAGCTCGTTTCGTTCTCCAGATATACAGAAATGTATAACGTCTTTGTATGGGAAGTGCCACACCCACTTCTCCAATCCCGCCCATTTTTTTAGAGAGTTTGTGTATTAGCAAGCAACATGTTTGTACTTAATTTGAAACCTGTAGCTCTTACGGCTCTCGAGATATGCAGAAAAAAAGAATTTAAAAAACAACAACATGGGATTTATGGGAAAAATTTGTGGTTTTTTGCTCATATCTCAGCCATTTATGGACCGATCTTCCTGAATTTCAATAGCAAACAAATCCGGACTATATGTGACATAAATGTATAAAAACCTAGCCTCCATCATATCTGGGGTCTTCGGAAAACCCATTTCAACGGTCGGACAGACGGACAACCGGATTTGAACTTCCCTTCTCATAAGAAGCCAGAATATATATACTTTATATGGTCTTAGATCAATATTGTAGAAATTACAAACTGAATGACAAAGTTATATATACCCTTTTACCTTCGGTGAAGGGTATAAAAAACAGTGACACCTAAATACAAAAATAACATGTATTTTGTTGTTAGGTTTTCTAAGTTTTTTTTCTGTCGGTTGCTTATTCTTGAATATGTGTGTTAAGATGAAATTTTAGAAGAAAAATTTATATGAACTTTTTGATATAATCGCCTTAGTATAAACGCCTTAACTCGTATATTAATTTTTACAAAAATGAATTTGTTTTGATAACAGCCAAAGAAAGTTACATATAATAAATTTTAAAGTTTGCTTACTGTATTTTTAAATTTACATACCTAATATTTATGACTTAAATAAATATAAAAATTAACTTAAATGATTCTTTATAATATTCATTAACTATGTAATAAAATTGTTATGTTAATAAATGTTAAACGTTAAAAATGGATTTTTTAAAAAGTGTATCTCTTTGGAAACTAAAATGTATCAATCTCGATATTTCACTGGCAACACTGATAATAACACTCATATTGTTTTTCTTCTTTTTTTAATGACAATTTAATTGCAGTACAAGCTGATTAGATAATACTGCTATACAAATTGTACTGATCTGACCAGCGGCAAGCTTTGAGTGTCGATCTTTTATTCCTCAACTGAGTTTTAATTTATGACGGCTAAATCGAACTCCCTTTTTAAGAGTTTAATTTGACCTTTAATATTTACATTAGAGAGATAACTGTTTAAAATGGACTTTTTTGTTTTTAATTTACAAAATAACTCCGGGACTGAAAATAATAAAATTTATTATTTTTTTTTGAAAGGCTATGAGAAAAATTCCTTTATTTCCAGTTGGGAATTTTTAACCATTATCGCTACATATATTTTATTTGAGTTATCGTATCCAATTAAAGTTAAAATTTTTTTTGTTATTGATAACCATTATTTCAACCAAAAAACTTTTCGGTTAAAAATATGTATTGTTAAAAAGCATTTATTTTTCCATTATAAACTAATAATTTATTTTTTTGATTGCAATTATCCATTACAAACAAATTAGAAAGTATAGTCTGCATGCCCGACCCTACGATACTCCACACCACAATGTTTAGAGATAACTTTTCAAGAGTGTAGCTTAGGGACCCATGGGCAATCATGGACCACGCCATTATTTTATGAAGTTAAGATTCATGTCAAAGTTCTCACCATTGACTATATGGTTGTTCCTTAGGACAATTAGAACCTTTGTACCAAATTACAGCAATTTATCTTCAAAACTGCGACCTAAACTTTACGTACAACGTTTACATAGACAGACATTTCTCGATGTTTTTTTTTTGTCGCTTATTTTATAACTGTTACGATCCCTGAAATAACTGTTATTAAAGAACTTCTTCGATACCAGTTATAACTGCCACCGTTCCTGGTTAATTGTTTTTATGGATATAAAAAGTTTTTGTTTTAATTTTTTTATTATCTATATATGAATTAAAACACGTCAAACCATCACGAAAAAATGGAATTTTCGGCATCATCACCTCCGATTTCAATGAAATTCAACACAAATATCATACACTATAAGAGTATAATTAAACAAAAAAAATTTGACACCAGATTCTTTCGGGTTCCAAAATATGACGTCATAAAATATGTGAAAAATTTTAAAAAATCACAAAAGTCTCCTTACAAAAGGGGATAGAACTATGCAAGATAATTTAGTTTTTTTGGTATCGTGTTAAAGGTGAAAGTGCACCCTTTAAATTTATATACATATTGTGTTTTTTTAAGAAAAGGTCAAAGGTAATTTTTTGGGGTCTTGAGTTTAAAGGTCCATATCTGAAAAAGTATATTTTTTAAAATTCTTAAAAAAATATATGTCAAGTATTAGACCCTCTTGTACATTCGCAGAAAATCCTTAGTATGTTTTGTGTTCATATTCAATTGATTGTTTGTTTTGTACAAGCTGAAGTATATATGTGCACACTTTCTGTTCCGATTGTTTTTGCAGTTTTTTTTTTTTAATAAATCAAACATTTCGTAAATTTGTGCTATCATAAGGAAGATTTTCGATGCGATGCTGAATGGCACTTTTTCGCTACTAGCCATGAGACCAGAACGTGATGCTAAGTATTTTTGTGTTCATACAACAAACCTTTTACGTTGGATTTTTAATATGACATTAAGGCTTATTATTCTAAATGTATTTCCCATGCGAATTATTTATATTCTATTATTGAAAAAGACATTATAATTTTCATTTATAATTCAATTCATTTTTATACCCTTCACCGAAGGTAAAAGGGTATATATAACTTTGTCAGTACGTTTGTAATTTCTACAATATTGATCTAAGACCATATAAAGTATATATATTCTGGCTTCTAATGAGAAGGGAAGTTCAAATCCGGTTGTCCGTCTGTCCGTCCGTTGAAATGGGTTTTCCGAAGACCCCAGATATGATGGAGGCTAGGTTTTTATACATTTATGTCACATATAGTCCGGAATTGTATTGAAATTCAGGAAGATCGGTCCATAAATGGCTGAGATATGAGCAAAAAACCACGACTACCTCTAATTTTTTCCATAAATCCCATGTTGTTGTTGTTTTTTTAATTCTTTTTTTCTGCATATCTCGAGAGCGGCAAGAGCTATAGCTTTCAAATTTAGTATAAACATGTTGCTTTCCAATACACAAACTCTCTAATAAAATGGGCGGGATTGGAGAAGTGGGTGTGGCACTTCCCATACAATGACGTTATACATTTCTGTATATCTGGAGAATGAAACGAGCTAAAGTTCCCAAATTAGGTACAAACATATCGGTTATCAATACACAGTATCCCACAAAATATGGGCGCGATTGGAAAAGTGGGCGTGGTACCTCCCGTACAAAGACATTATTGAAAATACTCAAAATTTTAAATTTTAGAGCTCTAGTATGACATATGAACACATTTTATATACCAAAATGTCAGAAATTTTTAGCAGCATATATTTCCCGAAAACCCTGAAACCTCTCTCCCATTTTCGGGAACAATAGATCTTCCCAAGTCCAAGTTTTATAATCTAAGTAAATGCCAAATCGGTTAAGAAATGGTTAAGTTATTAGCAAAATACTCCAAAAATGGCCTAAAAAGCATTAAAACTTTTATAAAAACTAAATTTAGAGCTGTTACCTGACCTATGGATACGTCTTATATATCAATAGATCAAAAACTCGGAAAAATCGGTTCAAACACAAAAAAGTTACTACCAAAATATAACTTTTTTGAAGAAAAATACATATTTTCGGGAACCGTAGATCTTTCCGAGTCCAAGTTTTATTACCAAAGTAAATGGTAAATTCCTTAAGACGTAGGTGTATGAATCTATCAAATCGATTGAAAAATGCCCGAGTTATGACCAAATTACTGAAATACCAATATTTGCTTTTTTTAATATAATTAAGCTGTTTTATTAACAGGCACCAGCATCATGTCCAATATGACTTTCGTTATCACTCTGCTTTTAAACTTTGATCTATTTAACGAAATAATTTCTACAAATAGAGATTGGGAATTTTTGCACCTTAAAAACTTGCAAAAACAGATAAATCTATTGTATGGCAACACGCCAGTGGTGGTGGTACTCAAGCGGGTAGTTATGCTCGTATGTTTTATTAATTTAACATTTGGTCCTTCGAGAAAAAAAAACCAGTGTGGAAAATAAAAATTAAAGAATAATAAATTTAACAAGCGTTAGATATTATTGAAAAATAAAATTTTTAAAATAGTATACAAAAAAGTTATAGAGCGTCAATCTCGGCTTAAACAGGGATTGTGAGTTAAAAAAAAAGAAAAAAAAGCGTCAATCTCGGCTAAAACAGGGATTGGGTTGTGAATAATTATCCGAGTACACAGATATTATTTCTATAAACATTAATAATATAAAGCATATTCGCTATGGCTAATAAAGCAAAATTATTTGAACGCCAAAAAGAGTTGGGCGACGAGCTAGTTACAATTCGGACAAAACTAAGCTTGAAAACAATTCGCGGTACAAGAATTCCTGAGGTATCTAAACGTAGTGACCAGATTCGAGCTGAATTTGAGGCAAATAATACAGCACTTTTGACAACAGGAAGAACGTCTGAAGATTACTTTGAACAAAAGTGTTTTGAATCAATAGAGGATGTAATAGCAGAAAATGTTAAATTAATTCAACAAGTAATGAATGAAGAAGAGCTAGATAAACATCAGGAAATTGTTCACCAGCAAAAGAAGCAGTTAATAAAAGCCAGTACGTCATCATCAGAAAGCCAATGGACGCAATCAATAGCCGGTAAAAAAGAAAACAAGGACATTACCAATGTCCAAGGAAAAGCCGAAGAACTGCGGGAAGAATTTATCGAAAAGGTAGAATGGATGCGCGAAAGGATATCAGAACTACATACAATAGTATCTGATGCATCCAACAAGCTACTGGACATAAAGACGCAGCAAATAAAAAACGATTTTTAGCATTGGAAGACGTTTATAAAAAACTATGCGAGTTTAATAGCACTAAAGAAGTGCGTATCCTCAAGGAAGATATTGAGGACGAGTATTACATGGCTCTTGCATTACGTGCAAAAAACGTAAAAAATCCTTCAAGGGAACAGGTCAATGAGCCAAGAGTTGATGCCAGTGGCATTTCAAACTTAGGTAAAATAGAAATACCTGAGTTTCATGGAGACATAAATGATTGGGCTCCATTTCATGATATGTTTAAGAGCCTTGTGCATGACTGCAATTATCTCTCTAATGTGGAGAAAATGTATCGATTGGTGACAGCACTAAAAGGTGAAGCTAAGAAACTTGTTCAACACCTGAAAGTGACGGATATAAACTATGTGGCGGCTTTTGAAATTCTCAAACAAAGATACGAGAATCGAAGGCTGAACAAAATGTTAAGAAAACAAAAGAAATTCAAAGTCTTGATGACGTTTTGAAATTTTTGGAGCAACAAGTTCAAGCCTTGGAAGCAGTTACGAAGCGCCAAGGATATAAGTACCAGAAAAAAGTGGGTGACAATACAAAAGTTTCCAACACACTTTACACGGCACAACAAGCGTGCCTTTACTGCAACATGAATGGCCATTTAACGAGTGTATGCAGAAAGTTTCTAACATTACCAATGGCTGACCGCAGAAGAATCGCTTATAAAAATAAATTATGCTTTACATGCATTAACCACAAATTTGATAGGAAATGTTCTAATAAAACTAAATGCGGTCTTCGCGGAAAGGACACCATAGGCTGCTACATAAAGATGAGGAAAAAAACGAGGAACCAAAATCTAGTACATCAAAATCAGTGATGATAAAAAAACCAAACACAACTACAACAACACTACTAGCGACCTCACAGGTAAAAGTTCGTGCAGCAAGTGGAGAATGAATTATGCTAAGAGCATTAATTGATCAGGGATCACAAATTACAGCGCCTTCTGAAGAAGCTGCACAAACATTAGGACTTCCAAGAATTAAGTGCACAACTAACATACAAGGACTTGGAAGTACAATAGTGGCCACATCAAAGGCAGTGGTGAAACTATTAATTCAACCACGCTTCTATAGTGACCAAGTTATAAGTACTGATGCGGTAGTTTTACCTTCAATTTCAGGACCACAACCTGATAAATTATTTAAAATTGATCTCAGTCAGTGGGACAACTACGTTCTAGCTGATCCAATGTACAATAAGTCAGATAGAGTTGATATCCTGATTGGAGCTGACGTATTTGGCGATATTCTAGAAGAAGGGGTTTGCAAAAAGAATGGCTTAGTGGCTCAATCTTCAAAATTGGGTTGGATTTTAACAGGAGTCTATAGTAATAACAGCAATAATAACAAATTATTGTCAGCCGTAACCAATCTGGAGAGGTTTTGGGAGCTTGAAGAGCTTCCAAATGCTGAAGAAAATTCTGAAGATAAACACTGCCTAGAAATATTCGAAAAAACTACAATGATTAACCAAAATGGCAAAATTGTAGTAAAATTGCCAATTAGAGATGACATCAATTTGGGCCAATCCAGAAAACAAGCGTTAGCCAGGTTTCTATCATTAGAAAGAAGACTAGATCGCAACATAAAGCTAAAAAAGGACTACGTCAAATTTATGCAAGAATACTTAGAGCTGGGTCACATGACAGAGGTAAATAAGAGCCATAGTGGAAAGTACTACCTACCGCATCAACCGGTAATACGAGAAAACAGTCTAACAACAAAATTACGTGTAGTATTCGATGCGTCCGTTAAAACATCAAACGGCAAAAGCTTAAACGATACAATGTTTACGGGCCCGAAACTTCAAAAGGATATCTTTGACATCATCATAAAGTGGAGGTTGTGGAGATATGTAGTGACAGCGGATGTGGAAAAAATGTACCGTCAAGTTAAGATTGTAGAAGAAGAAGATCAATCTTATCAACATGTGTTATGGAGAGAAAACAAAAATGATCCCATAAAGGAATACAAATTAAATACTGTTACGTATGGCATAGCGTCTGCACCATTTCTTGCTGTAAGATCACTTTTCTACATAGCTGATAGCTGTAAGGAAGAGGATGTTCCCAACATAATAAAAGAAGACTTTGACATGGACGATTTGATGACTGGAGCAGATACAATTCAACAATGCAAAAGTATTCAGCGTAAAATTGAATATCAGCTAAAGAAATTCGGGTTTAATTTAAGGAAGTGGTTATCAAACGATAAACAAGTGATCGGAGATGTTAAAAGCATTCAGAAAAATGCAGTCATTAAAATTGAGGATGACGAATCAGTGAAGACACTGGGCCTTCAATGGGATCCAGTTAAGGATGAATTTATGTTCAATATTAATTTTAATCAAAAAGATAAAATAACAAAAAGGCAAGCACTTTCAGATGTTGCCAGAATCTTTGATCCATTAGGCTGGTTGTCACCAGTTACATTGGTAGCAAAACTTTTTATACAGAAATTGTGGTTACAACAATCAACATGGGATGAAGTGTTGTCTAGTGAGCTAAAAGAAGAATGGGACGAATTTACGAAAAACATAATGAGTCTTCAACAAATTATGATCCCAAGATGGATTAAATCGGAAAACGATATGCAATTAGAGATGCACGGGTTCGCCGATGCTTCTGAAAAAGCGTATGCAGCGGTAGTATATATAAAGGTCAAGTCGTTTGTGACCTTACTGACAGCTAAAAGCAAGGTTAATCCGATTAAGAATAGAAAAACTCTTCCAAAACTGGAGCTTAGCGCAGCACATCTTTTAGCGAGGCTAATGCGTAAAGTAGCAGACATCTTTAAACGCCAACACAAAATATACGCGTGGAGTGATTCAACGATTACATTGGGTTGGATTCAAAACAACAGAAATAAGGATAAATTCATAAGAAACAGAGTGAACGAAATCAACACGCTAGTGCCTACAGCATTATGGCAGCATGTTAGCAGCAAAGATAACCCAGCAGATATTGCGTCTAGAGGAATACACGCCGACAAACTCAAGGACTATTTATTATGGTGGAATGGTCCCAATTGGCTGTCGAAACCAACAGAACATTGGCCAATACATCAAGAAGAACAGCCAATAATATCATGTTTCATGACAAACCCTGCAACAAAATTAAATTTTTTGAATGAACTTATGGGCAAGTATTCAAAGTTCAATAAGCTGACTAGGGTTGTGGCCTATGTTTTGCGATTCACGAACATAATCAAAGGCAAACGTAATAATCAAGAATACTTGACCGTTGCGGAATTAAAAGCGGCAGAAAAATTGATTAGCTGTCACCATTAGCAATATGAATTTAAAAATTAAGTTATAAGTTTAAAGAAAGACCGCATAGTCAGCTCTACTAGTAAAATCCAAAGTCTATACCCATTTATAGACAGCGACAACATTCTTCGGGTGGGCGGAAGGTTGAATAATTCAAGACTGCCTTACAACCAAAAACAATATTTTACAAAATTCACATTTGGCATCGTTGATAATAGATTATGTACATACCTTAACACTTCATGGAGGCAATCGACTAGTAAGGCAAATATAAAAAGAAAATATTGGATTGTAGGAGTAACAGGGATGTGTTTTGTAGTAGTGAACAGCTGAGATGGTAGGCAAACTACACGGGCATATGTCAACCCTGCAATAGCTACAAAGTCAGCCATGTTGAACTTCACTTAAGATATAGACGCCGAAGTGAAAACAACATAAAAGACTTGCCGCATAAGTAAACCATTTAACAATATATCAAAATTATTAACCTGTAAATTATATTAAATAAAGTTAGTGACAAATTATAAAGTAAAACAAACGTGTCACTTAATTAACTATATCCGACGAACAGCAAGTTGTTACATGGTGTCAGAAGTGGGCAAGTAAAAAAGTTAATACAATTCGTGACAAGTGTAAAAGAAGTCAAGTGCATACAAAATACAAAATGGCCGATGAAGGGCAAAATCGTACACCACGTGCATTGGATTGCTCAAATATTGCAACTGAATGGCTGAAATGGAAACAAAATTTTTTGGTGTGGATGATCGCTACAGGGAAAATGGAAAACCCGGAGAAGAGCAAAATCGCAACTTTTATATGGTTAATTGGGGAACAAGGAGCAGTAATATACAACGCTTTATTCCCTAATGATGGCACACAGAACTCGATGCTTGGTGAGACAAGTGGTGCAGGTGCTCAAGTTACTCAGCGATCATTAGAGCAGGTAATAAAAAAGTTTGACGAGTACTGCCTGCCACAGAAGAACGTGGCAAAGGAGTCTTTTAAATTTAATATGATCCTCCAGAAGGAAAAGCAAACGATGAATGAATTTGAAACAGAATTACGAAAACAACTGCCATTTTGTGAATTCAAATGTGCGTGTGGTGTGTCTTATGGGAAGCGAATGCTGCGGGATAGAGTAATTATTGGTGTGAATGACAAGAAACTGCAATTAAAATTACTTGATGGCAGGGATGAAACGCTGGTGAAAGTGCTAGAAACGTGCAAAATCTATGAAGCAGCAAATATTAATAAAAGTATATTGGACTCAAAAGCACCTGTAGTTGCCAGCATTGCAGCTGAAGAAAATAGAGACGCAGCAAAGGTGGATGCTATCAAGCGTTATTGCTTCAATTGTGGGTTGTCATGGTCTTTAAAACATGTGAACGAATGTAAGGCGAAGGATGTTAAATGCCACACTTGCTCGAAGATAGGACATTTCGCTAGAATGTGCCGCCAAAAAGGAAAAATGCAGCAGCCGAATCGGAAGAAAGACTATAATTGCAACAACAACAACAATGATCGTCATGGCAACAACAACAATGATGGCCAGGACAGAAGAGGTATTGGTAGCATTGCATGGGGTGACATTCAAGGTATGTTAAGTGATTGTTCAGGTGAAATAGGGAACACAGTTAGTAATCGAAATTATTTTAGGATAAACTCAGTAGGAGGAAGTCGGGCAGAATGGACGAAGAAGTATCGTGTTGAAGGGGATGCAGTGACGTTTAAGATAGATACCGGGGCTGATGTGAATTGTATTCCTTTGAGTTTTGTTAGAAGAACAAATATTGATGTAAATAGTAATAATAAAAATGAATTTCCTGTTTTCGATTATAGTAATAATCGGGTAAAAAATTTTGGTACTGTGAAATTGAACTGTGTTGATTTAAAATCAGGGTGTGCAAGTAAGGTATTATTTCTGGTTGTTGATGATAGTCTAGAGCCTATACTGGGGCTGAACAGTTGCATTGAACTGGGTTTGGTTAAGCGGATGGATATAGGCAAGATCGCATTGCCTGATGCTAGGGAGTCGTTTGTTAAACGGTACAAGGATGTGTTTCGTGGATTTGGTAAATTCCCGGGTGAATACAAAATTTATTTGAAGGAGAACTCGAAACCGGCACTCCGCTATAAGAAGCGGATACCTCAGGCATTAATGGGTAGATTGAAAACGGAATTGGATGTCATGGTTCAAGATGGGATAATTTCAGCGGTTGATTACCCAACTGATTGGGTCAATAATTTGCAACTTGTTGAAAAGGCGAATGGGCGGTTGCGCATATGCCTGGATCCGAGGCCACTTAATGAATGCATTAGGCGGGAGCATTTTCTGATACCCACAATAGATGATCTGACGTCGGGATTGGCAGGGTCGCGAATTTTCTCGGTTATTGACCTCACCAGTGGGTTTTGGCACATTTCGTTAGAAAGGGCCACGTCTGATTTGACGACGTTCATGACTCCTTTTGGAAGGTATAGATTTAATCGTTTGCCGTTCGGTCTAAACTGCGCATCGGAAATGTTTCAGAGGATTATGGTACAGATATTTGGCGACATTCCGGGCGTGTATATATATTTTGACGATATTTTGGTCTGTGCTCCAAATTTGGCGGAGCATGATCGGATTTTGGGATTGGTGATGCAACGGGCAAGGGAATACAACGTGAAGTTTAATGCGGACAAGATTCAATACAGGTGTGAGTCTGTGAGGTTTATGGGACATGATATATCATATAACAGGATTAAAGCGGGGAAAAAATATTGTGAGGCGATTTTGGGGATGGAAAGGCCAGCGGATAGGGCTGCGGTTTTGCGTTTTCTGGGGCTAGTAAAGTATTTGGCACGTTTTATACCGAACTTGTCGAAGCTAACGGCAGGGTTGCGAAACTTGACAAGACTCGACGTCGATTTTAGGTGGAATGAGGACCATGAAAAGGAGTTTCGGAATTTGTTGAACATTGTCACTTCTGGGCCTATCTTGGCAATTTATGACCCAAGGCAACCTGTTACGATCCAAACGGATTCCTCCAAGGACGGATTGGGTTGTGTGCTGGTCCAGGAGGGGCATCCAGCTGCTTTTGCATCTCGGACACTCACAAGAAGTGAGCA
Organism: Pollenia amentaria; assembly: GCA_943735925.1. NCBI lineage: Eukaryota > Metazoa > Arthropoda > Insecta > Diptera > Polleniidae > Pollenia > Pollenia amentaria. The sequence continues at coordinate 65,889,204 of OX031009.1, forward strand.
AAAATGGGCCCAGATCGAAAAGGAGCTTTTGGCGATAGTGTTTGCGTGCCAACGATTTCATTATTTTGTATATGGTCGTGAATTCACGGTTGAAAGTGATCACAGACCGTTAGAGACATTGTTCAGGCGTGATATTGATGACGTTACAATGCGGCTCCAGCGCATGTTTATGTTTTTACTTAAATACCCCCAGATGACTGTTGTATACAAACCGGGAAGGGAGATGTTGGTGGCTGACTGTTTATCTCGGGCCAAGTTGCCAGAGGAGGGGGAACTAGAGGGTCTGTCGGGTGTGATACATAGGGTGACTGAGTTAGTTTGTCTATCGGGGGAGAATTTTGAATATTATCGGAGTATTTTGAATGAGGATGAGGACTATAGCCGGGTTTGTAAATATGTCGAGACTGGGTGGCCAAGGTTTAATCAACTAGATAATCTGGGACAACACTTTTATAAATTCAAGGCTGAGCTTCATGTTGAGAACGGATTGTTATTGTTGGACCACAAACTGGTCATACCGACAATATTGCAGGAGAAGTTAATCAGGTGGCTCCATGGGCCACATCTGGGAATTGAGAAGACGTTAGCTCGTGCGAGGGGATTATACTATTGGCCTGGGATGGGTAGGCGAATCAAGGAGGTTGTTCAGGCATGCAGCATTTGTGAGAAATTTCGTAGGAATAATCAGAAGGAACCATTATTGCAGGGTGAAACGCCGGAATATCCGTTTCATATAGTGGGGATGGACTTATTTGAATATGCGGGCCGCGATTTTGTTGCACTTTTTGATGCATACTCGAATTTTTTGACGGTGGCACCCTTGAATGACAAAACATCGAAACACATCATTGAGCAAATAAATAAAGTTTTTTATAAGGTTGGGTTTCCGACTATAATTAGATGTGATAACAGTCCTTTTGGATCCAGAGAATTTGATCTCTATGCCTCTGAATTCAATATTCAAATTAGGCATTCAAGTCCGCGATATCCACAAAGCAATGGGTTGGCTGAGAAAGGCGTGGCTATTGCGAAGAACATATTGAAGCGATGCTATGAGACGGGTGATCTGGGTTCATACCAATATAGGATTTTGGAATATAACACGACTCCTGTGGCAGGTATGCAGTTGTCACCATCCATTTTATTCTTTGGAAGACTCATCAAGACAAAGTTGCCCATATCGGGCTCGTTGTTAATCAGAAATAATATAGCGGAGGAAGTTATTAGAAGGAAAATTGAAATGAAGAAAGAGAGACAAAAATATTACTATGATCAAAACGGGAGGTCATTACCGGTTTTGAAGGCAGGTGATTTAGTTATGTTTAGAAAGGATGGAAAGGGATGGAACTATGGGGTGGTAGAGAGCAGGATTGGCGATCGCTCGTATATAATTAGGGACGAAATAGGAGACTTATCACCGGTACCGGGAATGCTGATTTTGGCGCCAGTGAGTTTCTGTTTGAGAACGGGATTGTAGGCGGTCACGGCAGGTGAGAGCCGGGGACTGGTGGGGTGCCCCGGGAGGTTGAGGAGGGCCTTGTGGGGGATACGAGCACCATTAGGGGAGGGAGTACTGAGGTAGGTCCCCATCCTGTGGATGAAAGGGAATTAGGGCAAGGGCCATCGGAAGGTATAGGTCGGTCGCAGTCGACTAGGGATGGGACCGAGTCCGATGCTCATGATGAGGGGTATAGGGCGGAGGTAAGGACTAGGAGTGGGCGGGTGGTGCGACCACCGAAGAGATTTTTGGAGTAAAAAAAAAAAAAAAAAAAAAAAAAAGGAAAGCATGTAACAGGGATGTGTTTTGTAGTAGTGAAAAGCTGAGATGGTAGGCAAACTACACGGGCATATGTCAACCCTGCAATAGCTACAAAGTCAGCCATGTTGAACTTCACTTAAGATATAGACGCCGAAGTGAAAACAACATAAAAGACTTGCCGCATAAGTAAACCATTTAACAATATATCAAAATTATTAACCTGTAAATTATATTAAATAAAGTTAGTGACAAATTATAAAGTAAAACAAACGTGTCACTTAATTAACTATATCCGACGAACAGCAAGTTGTTACAGTAGGGGCAAAAGCAGCTGTGAAGAAACACATTAGAAATTGTACAAAATGCGTGCGCTATAGACAAGACTCAGCCAAACAGCTCATGGGGAATCTGCCCGAAGTACGTATTACGCCATCTTCCCCATTCATGCATACAGGTGTAGATTATGCAGGGCCAATTCAGAAGAAATGTTCAAAAGGGAGAGGCTTAAAATCATTTAAAGGATATATTGCAGTATTTGTCTGCATGGTAACTAAAGCAATTCATTTAGAAGCTGTCAGCGATCTAACAACTGATGCATTTTTGGCAGCGCTGAAAAGATTTTTTGCACGAAGAGGCTTTTGTAGTCATTTACATTCGGATAATGGCACTAATTTCGTTGGCGCAAATAAAAAATTAGATGCAGAGTTCAAAAAAGCAATAAAAAGCAATGAATCCATTATTCCAATTTTGGCATCACAAAAAATACAATGGCATTTCATTCCCCCCGCAGCCCCTCACTTTGGAGGGATTTGGGAAGCGGGTGTGAAATCTACAAAATATCATCTAAAAAGAGTAATTGGAGATACAAAGCTGACTTTTGAAGAAAGCAACCAAAAGAAAATAAGATGTTAAGAATGTTAGGGTTCCTGCTATTGCTGATTTTGATAGGTCCTGAGTAAATGAGAATCTGTAAAAGGGCTTTTTGGTACATTTTTGTTTTTTAACTGGTACTTTTTGAATTTCCGTGAGGATTGGCATTAGAAACATAAAATTGAACGTCCAAGGTCCTGAGAAAATGAGAATATGTAGAGGAACTTTTTGGTACTTTTTTGCCTTTAACTGTTTGAATTTCCGTTAGTATTAGACCCAGAATCATAAAATTCAACAGTAAATGTCCTGAGTGGAATCTATAAGATAGATTTTTTGGTTTGTTTAACAGGCACATTAACTAAATATGCAATGTACTGAGTGCATGAGTACCTGTAACAGAGCTTTTTGGTACTTTTTAGTTCATTAACTGGTACTTTTCGAACTTCCGTTAGTATTGGAAATACAACTATCAAATTAAACATCCATGGTCCTGAGAGAATGAGAATCTGTAAGAGGGATCCTTGTGGTACTTTTTCGATTTTAACTGGTAAATTTTTATATTCATTAATGTTGAACCTAGAAACATAGAATTTCCTGAGCGGAAGCGAATCAAAGACAAGCCCTTTTTTTGTTTTTCAACACGTTCTTTTTAATCTTTGTAAGTATTGGACCTACAAACATAAAATTAAACATGCAATGCCCTGAGTGAATGACAATCAGTAAGAGGAGCGTTTTAGTATTTCTTTACCTGGTACTTTGTCAATTTTCGTTAATATTGGACCTAGAAACAAAAAATACAACATACAAGTTTCTGAGTGAATGAGAATCAGTAAGAGGGATTTTTTGTATTTTTAAAATTTTTTTTATTAAAATGGTACTTTTTTAATTTAATACTTATTGTTGTTCATTAAATAAAAAAAGCGAACAACTGTCTGCTTCTTTTTTGAAATTCGGCCCGTTTAGCGAGTAAACGGGTAAAACCTGTATTTCGGAACTTGTTTGTCTCCCATCTATCTTTTAAACCAATACACATAGAATGTCTTTATAAAACTTGTCTGTTTTCATGTCTTATTGTTTAATATATATACATATACATACATACAAATTAAAAAAACATGACGTTCATATAAAGAAACATGAAAACTCATTTCGAGTCTGTTTGCCAACCCCACTTTCTTCTCTACCCCGATCGCCAACAACCAAACAAACGTGTTTGTTAGATATGTCTGAAAAGACACCGTGTGAATGCCTCCATACTTTAAGAGTAAACATGTAAAACTTTAATAATGGTGCGCCAATTCTCTCGTCATGCGTCCGCATTGTTCACAAAAATGTTCATACAGAAATAAAGCTGATCACAATAATTAAAACTTGGCACTACTTCGTAAAGGAGCCACGCGGCAAAGTTAAAATTTTGCAACTTTTGTTTTTAGCCGCGTAAAGTAAACGTTGCCATACACAAACCAGCGTTACCGTTGGTGCTACTAAAGTAGCAATTTGCCACTTTTTCGACTGCTTGGATACTATTTTGCTACTTTTACAAAATGCAACCTAATGTGATACTTTTTGTAGTTCTTGCCACTTTTTAGGTACTTTTTACTAAATGATGAGATACTTTTTGAACTTTCCGTTTTATTACATCTCCCAGCATTAATATAAACTGTAATTGTTTTAATTTATATGCAATCTTATCTGAAATAATTTTTTGTCTATCGTAATAAGCTTATGCACATATTGCAAATATATTATGTAACATGTGTACATATTAATTATTCGCAAGTAAGTGCTCTTGGGAAGTACCGCTTGCTTTTATGCGTATGCGGTATACCATGATGAAATAAATACTTATACCATGGCGTATACGTATGTATGCCTGTATTAATCAGGGTTGTCAAATTTTTTTCACCTTCGTGGCCAATTATACACCGAAAATCGCCCAAATTCGACAAATGTAATTTTCTTAAGATTTTTGTTATGAAAAATTCGCCAAAAATCGCAAAATTTATTTTTTATATAACATTTAAATAAACATTTTCATGGCTTATGGCTTATTTTATTCGTTATATTCCTAGCTTCGATAATTAATAAAAATGTAAAATATTTGCTATTATAATTTTTTTTGTAAATTTTTGAACACGTTTATTTTTTTTTTAAAAATTTACCCATTATTTTTTTTAATATCTCCGAAACTTTTGAAAATAAAAAAAACTATTGGTAAGATGCCTTAAAGGGAATTTAATTCCAAATCATTCGCTAGTAATAGCATGCAAATCGGACGTATCGCTCCCAAGTCATGATGAAATATACATATCAGCGTCATGCCCCCAACAATGAATAATATATAAAATTAACATTTTTCCTACGATTTTAATGAAATATGCCGAATTTTATTCATACTCGTGATTTTTAGATTAATGATTAATATGTAAAATTTTTCTCCTTATAACTTTTGTATGAATTTCTGAAAACAAAAATAGTAAAAATTTTGCAAAAATATATTGCCACTAATTTCTGAATAACTTCGAAACAGTTGAAAATATAAAAAAAATTGGATGACTCAAAGGCTTTTAAAAAACCAGACCTGATAGCACCAATCATTGAACAGATTTGGATTCAGCAAGCTAAGGTCAATTAAAATCACATAAAAAAGTTTCTGCTTTCATCTGGTATAATCTTTTCTGGATTTTTTTTACCATTTAAAAATGGTATTGGAAATTTTAAATAAATTAAACAAAATACGTGCAAAAACATTATTTTGTGTACTTTTTCCTATTATAAAACAGTGCCGCCTTTTTTTCTTAAATCTCATTTCCGGTGCCACTTTTTTTATAAAAATCCCCTTTTTTTGGTACTTTTTGAAAAAATCCAACGGTAACGCTGACACAAACATATTCATTTGACAAAAGCATTGCCGTTCTAACAGCCATACCTAAACAAGAGCGGAACGCGTTTTCTAGCTGTCAAAAATCCTCATGCCCATACAGTTTGTATGAAGCATCCCTAAATAGCGCGGCGTCAACGCTTTGCAATTGGAAAATCCGATTTTGACAGCGCGTTAAAATAAGCAGGGTTGTTATAATTGTGGTCTTTACAGCCCTGTTTTAATCTTTTGATAATAAATAATGGCAAATTAGCTATTTTTTGGTCAAACTAGCGGTTTTAATTCCATTTATTATTTCTTTTATGAGGGTTTTAGTAAGCACGAACGTTAACACTACTGTTTGTGACACAACGCCGACGCTCTTGTTTAGGTATGGCATATCAGCGTAAAGGCTACGCGGAAGAAAACGTTCCGCCTTCCGCTCTTATTTAGGTACGGCTGTAAGAATTTTACCATTGTTTACAAAAATGATCATACAAAAAAAAAGACGTCCACAATAATGAAAACTTGGCATTACTTAGTAAAACTAACGCGCGGCATAGTTAAATTTCTTCAACCATTTTGTTTTAACGTGCTCCAAAATCAAAAACAAAAGTACGAAATAAAAAATGAAAAAATAAAATTAAAATAAAAAATACTTTCATGAGTGTTAAATTGGATGAACTTAAGCCTAATTAATATAGAAAATTTACTTAAATAAAACTTGATAAAAAAAAAAAATTATAAATAATAAGGAAATGACAACTTTAGACGTTATCTACATACATATCTATACTCAAAATATTATGTAGCTAAATTAAAACGAAAATTCACTCAAACAACTAAAAATTTATTTAAAAATGGATTATTTATATTTTATTTCAAATAAATGAATTTTTCATTAATTTAAAAATTTTTAATTATTAAAACAACATATTCCGTAAAATTTAATAGTTGTTGATTTTAAAAAATATATTTTAACCAGAGTTGTAAACGAATCATTCATTTTTGAATTAATTCGCCAATCAGTCATGAACTGAATTGGTAAAATTTTGAATTAATTTGAATCAATTCATTTGAATTTAGCAATTCATATGAATTGGGCAAAATGAATTGCAATTCATTTTTAAATCAAATGAATTGGTAAAATGAATTGCAATTTATTTCCAATTCATTTGAATTGAATTGACTTTGAATTAATTCAAATGAGTTAGAAAAAATTAATTGCAATTCATTTCCAATTCATTTAAATTGATTTTGAATTAATTCAAATGAGTTAGAAAAATGAATTGTATTTCTTTTCCAATTCATTTGAATTAATCGAACAATGAATTTGTAATTCATTTCCAATTTATTTGAATTGAATTGATGTTGAAGAAAGACTACTGTAAGTAAATGTAAAAAGTTAGAAAAATTCATTCAAATGGATTACAAATGTAACTTGTTATTCATATTTATCAAATCGAAAATGAATTGCATTCAATTGAAGTAAGATCTGCCAGAGCACCACGGGAGATATTGGAACAACACGGTCCGTCTTCATTTCTATCATCATAGGTAAACAATCGTTTTCGCTTTATTTGTGGAACGAAATATGTAGGATCCCTTGAATCATCATTTGAAAAATCACTTACTGAAGACATTTTTACACACAATAAACGTTAAACAAAACAAAATTGACTTTTTGATCAGACACAAAAAACTTTAAACAAACACTATTGACTTTCAATCAAATACAATTAGCATTAATCAAAACCATGTGTTTGAAATCGCAGCAAGTCACACCCTCAGTTAAATTTACTTTCAGTAGTCTTTTTTCAAAATCAATTCAATTCAAATAAATTGGAAATGAATAACAAATTTATTTGCCGAGTTCATTTGAATTAATTGAAATGAATTGGAAATGAATTGCAATTCATTTGTCTAACTCATTTAAAATCAATTCAAATGAATTGGAAATGAATTGCAATTCATTTTTTGTAACTCATTTGAATTAACTCAAAGTCAATTCAATTCAAATGAATTGGAAATGAATTGCAACTCATTTTACCTAATTCGTAATGAATTGAAATCAAAAAGAATGATTTATTTATAACTCTGATTTTAACCGACAAAAAAATAAAACTACCACTCAAAAAAATCTATGCTACATTTTACGAAAATATTTTTCGTAGCTCCTTTTTGTTGTACTATTTACAAAAGTTTCATATACAATACGAAATTTTTTAATTATACGAATATTATCTTCGATAATATTACAACATTTTTTATGTTTTATAAAATAACTTTCCCAAAATATATACCGCATATGTGTGTTATGTTTTACGAAACTAAAGAAAATATTTTTTATCTAATTTTTTTTGTAAAGTACAACATATTTCTTGTATATTACGAAATAATATAGTTTTCATAAAATAACGCATGATTTTATGTTAAATATTTTTAATCGTTTTTTTCTTTCAAATTAAGTATTTTCATGAAAAATTATATATTAAAAATTATGCGTTAATATTTTACAAAATAGATATTAAATATTTGTTACAACTATGTAAAGTAATTTTATTTTATTGCAAATGCAGTTTTTCATTCAATTTGTAAATTTCCTTGTAGTTTATAATTTCCGAAGGATTTTAAGATAATCTTAATAATATAATCTTAATAAATCATTTATACATATTAAAAGCTCTTCTAAAAATAGTTTTTTATGTAAAGCCTAGTACTCTGTTCCAATTTGTGCAAAATGTTCAGCAACATCTATTAGAGTTGTGTAGTTCTTGAACGACCTAGTTCAATTGAACTATTCAGTCAGATGAACGAGACCGGTCTTTTTGGATCACCGTACGTTTTAGTTCACTAGTTCGTTTTGGGTCAGTATGTCTTTTTTTGTCAGTTCACTTTCGGTCTTTTTTTGTCAGTTAGTTCAATTTTGGTCTTTTTTGTCAGTTCACTTTTTGTCTGTTTTTGTTGCTTACTCGATGGAATAACTGATTGAAAATAAACAACAATACTATTCTTGTGTATTTTTATTCTTGTGAGCTGTTTCTGTTACTCATTGCCACATTGCTTTACACATTTTCATAATACAATCAAGGTTGTCGAGTATAATAATTTCTCGACAAACGGCGATTATCAAGCTTTTTGCCGACATGACGATTTTTTGCGGCTTATAAGATATATGTATGTCGATTTTGTTTCCTATTTGCTAAGCCATAAATTTGTTTTGAAACTATTGGAAAAATTTTCCGTTTTTTATTTGGAAAGATTATTTCAATGATGGTATTCCATCTAATTTAAATTAGTTTGGACTAAAATGTTATAGCTATACGTCCGGTACGTACCATTTTAAAGAACTTGCTTTGACTGTCTTTATATCAATACTAGCTTAACCCGGTGCGCGTCGCTACACTGGTAAAAAAAATAAATAAGAAACAAATTGCAGTATTTTTTTAATGTGTAATTTAACTATTTTTGCTCCCCCTGCACCTACCCCCTTTTTTTTTGTTTTGAAAGTTGTCCTGTAAAGGTTGATAACTTTTGTGTTCAGATATATGGTATTTAATATTTCTTTATATGAGGGGTACTGCTCCTCCTCTGTCTACCCCGCCCATTTCTATATTGAAATTAATAGTTTACCATAGTAGTAGCTGTAACCACGTTTGAAGACTCTTCCTTTAATAGTTCTTCTGTTGAGCGATACTTAATTTATGCATCCTATGGAAGGTATTTCCCCCCTTGCGCCTACCCGCTTTAATTTTATTTTCAAAAGTATAGTATACCATAAGAGAGACTTCTGCAAAGTTTGAACATTCTCACTATAAAAGTTCTTAAGATATGCGATATTAACCATTGGCGTCCTATGGTGGGTACCACTTCCCCCGCTGCTATTATATTTCAATTTGGGGGCTCTGAAGATCCTACTACCAAAAGTTCAACAAAATGCGTGCAGCGGCTCTTAACTATATTTCTATCTATGAGGGGTACTGCTCCTCCCCTGTCAACCCCGCCCATTTTTATATTGAAATTTATATTTTACCATAATAGTAGCTTTAACCACGTTTGAAGACTGTCCCTTTTATAGTTCTTCAGTTGAGCGATATTTAATATATGCATCCTATGGGAGGTATTTCCCCCCCTGCGCCTACCGCTTTATTTTTATTCTCAATAGAGTAGTATACCATAAGAGTGACTTCTACAAAGTTTGAACATTCTCATTATAACAGTTCTTAAGATATGCTATATTAAACATTGGCGTCCTATGGGGGGAACCACTTCCCCCGCTACTATTTTATTTAAATTTTGGGGCTTAGAAGATCCTACTACAAAAAGTTCAGCAAAATGCGTGCAGCGGCTCTTAAGATATGCGATAATTAATATTGGCATCCTATGGGGGGTACCAATTCCCCTGCCCCTATCGAAAAAATAAGTAGCCTATTTTATTTTTAGGGCTCACGTGATGTTACTGTAAAAATTTCAGGAAAATCGGTTCAGTAGTTTCAGAGTCTATAAAGCGACAAACAAACATACAAACATAATTCATTTATATATATATAGATAGATAGATAGATATAATGCGAAGTTCCTATTGCATTGTATATTGAAAGTTATTACGAGTTATGAATTATATGCAATATAATTAATCAAAAAAATCCTATACAATGTATTGAAAAAACAATAAGAATTGTCTTGCAGCTGAAATGTACACCGTTATAGATATATGGGGGATTTCATGTCAAGTGACCCAACATGACGCACCAAGGTTAGTCTTACTGGATAGTAGTTTAGACACAAATTTTCAACAAGATCGGTCAAAAAGTTTCTGAGTTAGAGGGGGTCAAAATTTGACATTTTGGCCAAACCGGTGTTCTTTCTCATCCATGTAACTTATAATCTATTGGCAGTAGCAAAATTTGTTTAAAAAAATTAGATAGCTTTCAATTAGATTAGATAGCTTTCAAGCTTTAAAAAAAAATTTCTTTTTTGTTTTATTTTTTAAAATTTTTTAAAATTTTTTTTTTTTTAAATTTAAAACTTATTTTTTATTTTTTTTTTTTTTGAAAAGGGTATTTTTTTTTTTTTTTTTTTTTTTGCTCAAAATAAAGCCGCATATTTTTATTCTTGTGAGCTGTTTCTGTTACTCATTGCCACATTGCTTTACACATTTTCATAATACAATCAAGGTTGTCGAGTATAATAATTTCTCGACAAACGGCGATTATCAAGCTTTTTGCCGACATGACGATTTTTTGCGGCTTATAAGATATATGTATGTCGATTTTGTTTCCTATTTGCTAAGCCATAAATTTGTTTTGAAACTATTGGAAAAATTTTCCGTTTTTTATTTGGAAAGATTATTTCAATGATGGTATTCCATCTAATTTAAATTAGTTTGGACTAAAATGTTATAGCTATACGTCCGGTACGTACCATTTTAAAGAACTTGCTTTGACTGTCTTTATATCAATACTAGCTTAACCCGGTGCGCGTCGCTACACTGGTAAAAAAAATAAATAAGAAACAAATTGCAGTATTTTTTTAATGTGTAATTTAACTATTTTTGCTCCCCCTGCACCTACCCCCTTTTTTTTTGTTTTGAAAGTTGTCCTGTAAAGGTTGATAACTTTTGTGTTCAGATATATGGTATTTAATATTTCTTTATATGAGGGGTACTGCTCCTCCTCTGTCTACCCCGCCCATTTCTATATTGAAATTAATAGTTTACCATAGTAGTAGCTGTAACCACGTTTGAAGACTCTTCCTTTAATAGTTCTTCTGTTGAGCGATACTTAATTTATACATCCTATGGAAGGTATTTCCCCCCTTGCGCCTACCCGCTTTAATTTTATTTTCAAAAGTATAGTATACCATAAGAGAGACTTCTGCAAAGTTTGAACATTCTCACTATAAAAGTTCTTAAGATATGCGATATTAACCATTGGCGTCCTATGGTGGGTACCACTTCCCCCGCTGCTATTATATTTCAATTTGGGGGCTCTGAAGATCCTACTACCAAAAGTTCAACAAAATGCGTGCAGCGGCTCTTAACTATATTTCTATCTATGAGGGGTACTGCTCCTCCCCTGTCAACCCCGCCCATTTTTATATTGAAATTTATATTTTACCATAATAGTAGCTTTAACCACGTTTGAAGACTGTCCCTTTTATAGTTCTTCAGTTGAGCGATATTTAATATATGCATCCTATGGGAGGTATTTCCCCCCCTGCGCCTACCGCTTTATTTTTATTCTCAATAGAGTAGTATACCATAAGAGTGACTTCTACAAAGTTTGAACATTCTCATTATAACAGTTCTTAAGATATGCTATATTAAACATTGGCGTCCTATGGGGGGAACCACTTCCCCCGCTACTATTTTATTTAAATTTTGGGGCTTAGAAGATCCTACTACAAAAAGTTCAGCAAAATGCGTGCAGCGGCTCTTAAGATATGCGATAATTAATATTGGCATCCTATGGGGGGTACCAATTCCCCTGCCCCTATCGAAAAAATAAGTAGCCTATTTTATTTTTAGGGCTCACGTGATGTTACTGTAAAAATTTCAGGAAAATCGGTTCAGTAGTTTCAGAGTCTATAAAGCGACAAACAAACATACAAACATAATTCATTTATATATATATAGATAGATAGATAGATATAATGCGAAGTTCCTATTGCATTGTATATTGAAAGTTATTACGAGTTATGAATTATATGCAATATAATTAATCAAAAAAATCCTATACAATGTATTGAAAAAACAATAAGAATTGTCTTGCAGCTGAAATGTACACCGTTATAGATATATGGGGGATTTCATGTCAAGTGACCCAACATGACGCACCAAGGTTAGTCTTACTGGATAGTAGTTTAGACACAAATTTTCAACAAGATCGGTCAAAAAGTTTCTGAGTTAGAGGGGGTCAAAATTTGACATTTTGGCCAAACCGGTGTTCTTTCTCATCCATGTAACTTATAATCTATTGGCAGTAGCAAAATTTGTTTAAAAAAATTAGATAGCTTTCAATTAGATTAGATAGCTTTCAAGCTTTAAAAAAAAATTTCTTTTTTGTTTTATTTTTTAAAATTTTTTAAAATTTTTTTTTTTTTTAAATTTAAAACTTATTTTTTATTTTTTTTTTTTTTGAAAAGGGTATTTTTTTTTTTTTTTTTTTTTTGCTCAAAATAAAGCTTAGGTCTTTTCCTTTAAGTTAGTTATGGTCGCTATTTGGGATGCGAGTGGGTTATGTATAAAAAAAAAAAAAATTTTCTAGGTCAAGACGAGGATTTTTCATTTTTATTTTGTTCATATCATGGCGACGTTTTTATATTTTTGTCGAAATAAAGGTATTCGGATTTCGTATTTTTGAGGATTTATAAAAAATATTTTTAATAAAAATATATGTATTATTGTCAAAAACTAATAAAAAAAAGGCTTTGGCGTTTCTGACATTAATTTTGGCAAAAAAAAAATCTGACAGCTCTGGCTGCCGTTCCCAATTTTCCTGCCAGTTGTTATTAATATAAAACCCGCAAAATGCAAATTTTTTTATTTGTGCAAAAAATTTTGTGCATAATATTTAATTTATTTTTTTAAAATAAGACCTATAAATAATTTACCAAATTCGATATTCGACAGCTTTATTTTTAAAAGCTTAGTCGACTTTTAGAGCACGAAATTAGTATGGAAAACCCGCTTTTAATGTTTACATTACTTAAGCATTCGTTTATGAAACGTAACTCTTCATTTAAGTAAAATAAATTTACTCTTCTTCGAATCGACGAACTTTTAAAAAAAAATTCTAGCGGAACGATTTTTAAAGTGAAAAATCAACAACAAATTTTTAAGTTAAGCATTTTATTAAAAAATAAAATAAAGCATAAAATATATGAGTTTTCCTCTCTTTCAAAGGAATTTTTATTTGTTCGGGTGAAATCTGGCAACTTAATTTTGAAGCAGATACCTTGAACCGATTAAGCTGACATTTTTTAAATACGTTCAGTTTTGCTGATAATGCACGGTTCACTTTGTAAAGTTATTCTAAATCCAGCTTGGTAAGACACCCAAGATGTCGGACTAATAATTTTTAATGCATTCCTACAATATGAGTATAAAAGGAAGGGCTTGCTGAGAAAAGGTCGACAAATAAAGTGACGTTACTCTAGTTTTGAATGAAATAAATTAAAAGTAAAAAATCTTTTTTTTTTAAAAACAAGCTTTTATTTAAATGCGCTGAAAAGAAAAAAATATTTTTAAAATAAGAAACCTTTTTAAAAAAAACGCTTTTATTTAAATGCTCTAAAAAGAAAATTTGAGTTTACAACTTTTACTATCAACTTATAACGTCATTAAGCAATTTGTATGGTATACAAGCTTGTCGCGAGATTAACTTGTATAGACAAACAAGTAAATTATATAACTTGATGTGATTGATTTTAACTATACAAATTTTCAAACAAAGTAAATACATATACAATAAATAGATTAATGACGTTATAAGTCGATAGTAAAGGTTTATTAATTTTTTTTTAGCGCATTTTAAAAAGGTTTTTTAATTTTTATAAAATAAAAACATAATACCCATAACATTATAATATGATAATAACATAATAATGAAAAATAATAATTACTAGCTATTTGTTCATTGTTTTAATATTGATGAATTTCATGTAAAAATCGAGATGCATTGAACCCGACCCCCTCAGATATCGATGAAATTTTGTTCATAGCTAAATTTGATCAATACAAACAAACTCTCATTTTTAGAAATGACTGTTTTGCGATTTTTTGGGCGTGACACAGTGGGAACGTTTTCGAAAAAACGCGAAAATGGTCGAAAAGAGCTCCATTTAAACTACAATAACTCAGAATCGGCTAAACCGATTTCCATGATATTGGTATCATTAAAAAGATATTTTAACAGGCTTTATGACACGTTTAAAAAAAAAAAAGAAATACACTGTAAAAAAATTTATAACAAAAAAAAATTTTAACTGACGAAAAAACCAAAAAGATCAAGGGTTTTTTTACAGTGTATTAATTTTTTAGAAAGGTTTATCCTTCATCTATACCATATCAAAAAATAAAAATGGGTTCTTTTTTAGTTTTTTTTATATAATTTTTTAAGTAGTGTCACTTCTAGTAATTGCCCTTATATTTTATAACAAAAAAAAAATTTAGGTAACGAAAAACCAAAAAAGATCAAGGATTTTTTACAGTGTATAACTTTTTTAGAACGGTATTTCCTTCACCTATAACATATCCAAAAAGTAAAATGGGTTCTTTTTTATTTTTTTTTATATAATTTTTTAAGTAGTGTCACTTTTAGTAATTCCGCAAAATTCTGAATAAAAAATCAATGTATTCTTCATAATAATTTTCTATTTTGTCATAAACATTTATTACTTTACCCATAATAAAGAGAAATATATATAGAACAAAAAAATGGTTGCCCTTTTCATTCCAAAGATTTTTTCAGGTCTATTTTTTCTTCCTCAGGTAGACACCATGTGCCAGAACTAAGGGCTCAAAATATGTACCTGACGAAGGGTTAACAGGTAAAATAAATAAACATTGTCCCAGGAAAATTATGCATATGTTTTAACCGCAAAAAGTTCTTGCTTGCCTTAAAAAATGCTATATAATTGCACCTGATGAATGTACCAAAATTCATAATTATAAACAGTTTCGAGAAGCCAAGATATACCATTAACGATAAATTAACTCATAAAAGCTTCGCCATAATATCTGATTGCAATACCCATGATAGTATAGCAGTTCATATATATATTTCAAAAATGATACAGTTCGTGAAGGCCAATATAACCAACAATATTAATAAAACCATTAACGTATCAGATGGTGCAGGAGCACAATATAAAAATAAATATAACTTCATTAATTTATGCCATCACAAATCTGATTTTGGGATTTACGCTGAATGGCACTTTTATGCTACCAGTCACGAAAAATCTGCATGTGATGGAATCGGAGGAACATTGAAGAGAGGTGCTCGAAATTATAGTATTGCAAATAAAAATGAAATCCAGACAACGAGGCAACTCTATCACTGGGCATCAGAAACATATAAGACCACCATACAAGTTGCTTACGCAGATGTTGACGAATACAACAACGTTAAAGAAAAGCTATTTTCAAGATATAAAGAAGCTAAAACTATAACAGGAACTCAAGGCTTTCATTCATTCATTCCGATAAATGAAACTTTTGTACATGTGCGCAGATATTCTGACTGTGCCAAATTTGAGCAGCGCAAAATTTCTTACAAATAATTAACTTAAAAAAAATTTAAATAAAATTAAACACAAATTAATAAAAACATGGCAAATAATATAAACAATTGTTGATGGTTTTTTATTTGTAAACATTTAAAAAATGTTAGAATTGTTGAAGTATTTTGTGAATGTGACCAGATATTTTCGCTGTTATTCGAATTATTTCGAAAACTTTCGGTACGTATTACTAGAAGTGACACTACTTAAAAAATTATATAAAAAAAAATAAAAAAGAACCCATTTTGCTTTTTGGATATGTTATAGGTGAAGGAAATACCGTTCTAAAAAAGTTATACACTGTAAAAAATCCTTGATCTTTTTTGGTTTTTCGTTACCTAAAATTTTTTTTTGTTATAAAATATAAGGGCAATTACTAGAAGTGACACTACTTAAAAAATTATATAAAAAAAACTAAAAAAGAACCCATTTTTATTTTTTGATATGGTATAGATGAAGGATAAACCTTTCTAAAAAATTAATACACTGTAAAAAAACCCTTGATCTTTTTGGTTTTTTCGTCAGTTAAAATTTTTTTTTGTTATAAATTTTTTTACAGTGTATTTCTTTTTTTTTTTTTTAAAACGTGTCATAAAGCCTGTTAAAATATCTTTTTAATGATACCAATATCATGGAAATCGGTTCAGCCGATTCTGAGTTATTGTAGTTTAAATGGAGCTCTTTTCGACCATTTTCGCGTTTTTTCGAAAACGTTCCCACTGTGTCACGCCCAAAAAATCGCAAAACAGTCATTTCTAAAAATGAGAGTTTGTTTGTATTGATCAAATTTAGCTATGAACAAAATTTCATCGATATCTGAGTTGGTCGGGTTCAAAATTTCAGTTTTATCTCGATTTTTAAATGAAATTCATCTATTTAGAGTTGGTGCAATCGCTGCTATTTTTATTTATTTTTTGTTAAAATTTAAACGTATTTTGTTCTTAAAATACGACATAAATTCGAAATTTTTTCTTACATTATTTTTGTTTAAATTAATTTTTGAAGAATTGCGCTCTTACTTTGAATAAGCCTCACAACAAATTTTTTTTCTTTCTATTAAAATGAAGTTATCTAAACAAATGGAAAATGAGAACACCAAACAAGTTTTAAAATCGCCACGTTTGACGAGAAATCACTACATGTGGCAGCCCAGATTGTACTATGAATTTTTTAAAACAATGTGCCAAGCCGCTACTGGCAATGGGTTAAAGAAAAAAGTATAAGCACTGTAATAGTATTGTTGTTTCTTCTCAATCAGTTATTTGGTATACAACAGTGATGTTAAATAGGGGTTTAAATTATGTACAAACTTCCAAAAAAAAATGTACTTTTTGGACCTTTACGGAACCATTTTTTTTTTAATTTATTAAAATAACAAAGAGAGTGAAAGTTATAAAAATAAAACAAAAAAAGCAGGATAAGATAATGTCTTTCGCATATACTTGTTAAATTAAGTAGTACTTCTATATTCCAAAAAAATACTGATGTTTTGCTTATAGTGCCATCGTCTGTGGTAAAAAAGAAACAAAGGTAGTAACACAGGATTTGACTAATGTTGCCATAAGTTCCCTTTTACAATGTGGCAAGTAAAAGGCAGACAGGCGAAGTTTGTAGGCGATAAAAGGGGACTAAGTGCTCTATACACCAAAATACTAGTCGCATATTTAAGCACCCATTACATTAACGATTTGTTGTACAACATAAATGCAATGAAAACGACTCATTAATTTGCTTGTTATACAAAAAAAGCAAAAAGGGGGAGCTATGACAAATTTTTAAATTGTACCAAATGAGTCACGGTAGTAACACGGTACTTTGGAAGGTCAAAATGTACCAAAAAAAAAGTACAATTGTACCAACTTTAACATCCCTGGTATATAATATGAAACCGAACAAAAAAACAATTGCGAATTTGGTATGTGCTTATTGTTTTCTATTCTTGGGTACACTCAAAATAGTTTTACAGTTACTAAATGTAATTTATTAAAATCGTTTTCCGTAAAGTTAAAAAATTAATGAAAATTTTGTTATATTAAATATAATTAAACTAATTTAACATATTTTTCCAAAAACAAACTACAAAAAATAATACGGGTTTTCAGGATATAGCTTAAAATTACCATTTGTGCAAATGAACAAAATTGCGAGACTCGTTTTATAAATACCCTTTTTAATTTTTGTGTAATTTTAAGCGACTAATGTCATTTCAAACTGAAATGTCAATACAAAAATAAATTATAAAAATAAAAGTTGAAATTTGTGAATAAAAGGGGAAAATTGTTTTTTAAACATGCATAAAGAAAGCAAAAAAGAATAATTTGCTTAAATTATTGTAAGAATTTATTGTTGGTAATTTTATTAACATTTGAATTTTTCATTGAAAACGGTGGCAAAGATGCCCGTAGACGACATGTTTTTTACATCTGACTTGTCAACTTTTCATGTCATATGTAATTGTGAATGTCTGTCAAAATTGCTGTTTTACAGAAGGTTTATAACATTTGGTCACAAACGTACATGTAATTTGCTTCTGACATTGTCTATGTTTTTTCTCTGTAGCTATGGAATAAAACAAAGTAGTTCTTGGTTTCAAAATAGCGTGCTGCCGGCACAAAAGTTTTTATTTGCGCCGTAAAAAAGTTCAGCCATCTAAACATTTTTTTTTTTTTTTTTTAAATTCGAATATACCAATTTAGGATATTATAATGATGCGTTTTTATTTATATATGTACTTAATTTCTATTCAATGGTGAAATTATTATACATATATCGGTATTGTTCAATATTAACTTAAGCCGGCTAATGATTCTGTGAACAGTGCACCGCCGCTGCGGGTTTCTTCCCGGCTTAGATTTTTGACAAAGCTGATGTCAGAAAAAAATAGAGCACGCTCTAATTGAAATTTTGTCAGATGCAATGTTTTAAAGGTAACACACGACATGTATGTATTTTGCAGTGGGAAATTTGACAAGTCAGATGTAAAAAAACATGTCGTGTACATCCAACTTAAGCAATTAAAAAAATTCGTTTGTATAAATGCACAATTGAACAGCACAAGTTTACGGGTCAGAATTGTTGGGCAAATTTACGAAGTTTGTGTAAATGAATTCTCATACATTTTTTGACAGTTCATTTTGGATGGTTTAAAAATGCACAGATTGCGAGACTTTTAAGAGATATAATGAAAACCCTAATTGATTTTTATTTCTGTTAATATGTTCAGTTTTATGCATTAAATAAAACTGAAACACATGTGTAAAAACATGTGTACATAAATAAAAGAAAATAAAAAACAAAAAATATTGGTAGGTAATAATGACAGGTTAAAATACTGATTTAGCTGTCTTAGTACGTAATTTAAATTTAGTTAAAATTAACTGAAAACACCTTTGAATATGTTTTTGTAGTTTAAATTTTTTTAATTTAAAATAAAGAGAAAAGTTAATTAATTTCTACGTTATAAAATGAACATTAATAAAATTAACCGTAAAATTCCTTTATTTAAAATTTTTAGTTTAGTTTTTAAACTTAATATTATTTTGAATTTACCTACATAATATTTTGAGTGTATTTCACACGAGTATGCTATATTTGTTTCTTTAAACACATTTATCATCGATTGTAAAGACCAAGATGACAAGACAAGTGTACTACTGAACGAAAGCGACAAAAGACACAAAAGACAAAGTGACCGGTGAACTAAAAGAACGAACTAGTTCTTTTTTTTAAATGAACTAAAATGACCCAAGCCTAACATCTATTATTTCATGCGAAAAATTTGACATGTATCAATGTTACCTATCTCGAGAGTTTGCACAATTTGATGTTTTTAATCTTTCAAAGTATGCGACATTGTTTTCCATATGTAAACAAAACCCACATGTATTTTACTATAAAGTATTTTTTTAAATAAAAAATTAAGTAAATATTGATGAAAAACTGTTACCGGTTGTGTTATTTATGTTTTGCAGTTCTCATTTTAATATTTAGTTTAAACTTTTTTCATTTGCTTAAAATTCCACGTGAAATAAGTGCAGCTTATATTATTTCGCAGTTGTAAAAAAATGTTGCCAGAAACATTCACAACTTTTTCACAAATTAAACAGAGTACAACTCTATCAACATTTTTTCATAGAAATTCCGCACAAGTTTTTTTCATATGGGCTTTGACAGCATTTCACGTGAAATGTTGAACAGAGTACTAGGCTTAAGGCTATAAAAAGAAAGATTTGAAGAGTTTTTGTAATAGAAAAAAATACAATTATGTAAAAATTATTAAGCCGCTGGAGACTCATTGTTGTTAAAAAACATTCATATTCTACACCAGGGATGTTAAATGGGGTTTAAAATTTTGTACCAACTTCCAAAAAAATGTACTTTTTTGACCTTCACGGTACCATTTTTTTTAATTTATTAAAATAACAAAAAAAGCATGTAGAAATTCAATTGAACACAAAAAAACCACTCGTAACATTAACATACATTATATGTAGGAATAAAATAAGTTACATAAAAGTCTTATAAATATATGAGATCAAATTAAAGCGCTTAGTTTAGTTAATAAACTATTTGGTAGTTTTACATCATAGCAGCGTGAATTTGTCGATCTTAACCAATCCTTTGTTTGTATCAGACTTGATATTGTGGCCACATGTTGTATGTGTACATACTACTTGTTTTACCTGAAATAACATTTTCAGGAGTAAATTTATGGAACAACATTGAAATTTCGTTATTAAAGTAGACTTTGGTTCTCAAAACCTTGCAAAATTTTATATACAGCCATGGCACAGAGTTTAATTCCGTTCGGAATGATTCGGAACCGAAAAAAACATATTTGTTTACTGATATAAAGTATATTTTGATGGCATTTAAGATACAGAACTCTCATTCCGTTCATAAAAACAAATATGGTTTCATTCCGCAAAATTTTTTTGTAATTTCCAAAATTACAAAAATACGGAATGAACTCCGTTTTTGAACGGAACTGTACTCTGTGACATGGCTGATAAAATTGTTTTGCATTTCCTTTCATTTCTTTAACAATATCAATATTAATGTTTTTTGTAGAGAAATATAAATCAACTTCTTTTTCGCAATTAATGTGATTTTTGTAAATGTCTACGATAGAGATATCACATTCAACCAAAACATTTTAATTCATGAAATTACGTGAAATTTTTATTCATGAAATGACGTGCTATTTGGCGGAACAAAAAAGTTAGACTTTGTAAAAATACATTCTTCGAGCATCATCTGATTGCATTTCTAAATTAACCATGTTAATAATTTTAAGTGCGTATTGCATAAATAAAAATTGAAATTAAAAATAAGGATTTTTAAATTCTGATGAAAGAATAATTAAAAAAATAAATGCAATGAAAAGGACTCAATAATTTGTTTGCTATACTAAAAATTCAAAAAGGGGGAACTATGACAAATTTTTAAATTGTACCAAATGAGTCACGGTAGTACCACGGTACTTTAGAAGGTCAAAATGTAGCAAAAAAAGTACAATTGTACCAACTTTAACATCCCTGCTCTATAGAATTCCTTTTATTACAACTTGCGATATTTTTTTCAAAAAGTTCATAAAAATATTTCCATTAAATGGGTCCTACTGCCTGTTTTAAGAAAATTAAATGAAAATTTCGTGTGAGATATTATAATGACAACAAAAACAAATTTTCATATTTTTTGTAGTTTTCAATATAATATCTCAAACGAAATTTTGTTTCCGTTTTCTAAAAACAGGTAGTTAAATTTCAGTAATTAATCGACGATTTTTTTAAAATTACTAAATTACAAAATTACGAAAATACAAAAATATTTTGGAAAATATACGAATTTCTATTTGTAAATTATTGAAAATTATTTTGTATATTACTAAAGCATTTCGAACTTTCATACATTGTACGCAAGAATTTTGTGGTGCGTAATTACGAACCATCTGGTGCAATGTAAGACAGTTTTCGTAAATATAAGGCATGGATTTTTTGAGTGTATATTACAAAAATACAGGCATTTATATTAAAATGGTTATTTTATTAAAAAATTATTTAAATGTCAATCTGAAGGTGAATATAGTTTTTTTGCTAACTATCGACGTTAATTTAAATATTGATGAGTTAAAAATCAGAAATTAGTGCCCCTTTTTTCTTTTAGTCTAACATAAAAGTTGAACTATGGAAATGGATTTGCTTAACGTTAATGGGATATATGAGTCCCATAGTGTAATTGAAATTTATAAGGATGGTTCATGTCTTTTTGGGGCATATCGTTTATATTATATGGACATCAAATTTTTGCTCAGGAAATTCGTTATGAAATTATTACCCATGTGGTTAATAATTGGGAGGAATTTAAAATAATGACATATAATAACACTGTGCACGAAATTGACACTTTTTTCGTGACAAGCTGGCGTTTTAACATAATTCAAGTACGCTGAATCCAGTGGTGCCCGCGTTTTTTCAGATTGGCTCTGGTTTTCGAGATATACCGTTATTTCGAAAATGGAGGAGGTTGCACAACACATGTTCGCGTAACTCAAAAACACTTTAGTTTATTGAAAAAACTTACAAAACCGAAATTCCGCAATAAGAGTAAAATCTCTTTCTAATATCCGCAGTCGTTTTAGAAACATGATTTTTTTTATCAAAATTTCGAAATTTTTGTTTTTTTTTAAATTCATAATAAATTAAAAAATGCAGCTAGGCTTCTAATTTTTTGCAGACATATAAAAAACGAAGCTGCTAACAAAACAAGCCATAAATCTGTTAGCAACTTTTTTAATTTAAGAATTTCATAAAACAGCCATATTTGTATGGGAGCCCCCCTAAGGGGTGGAGATATATTGCAACTATGTTTTAAGAAAATGTAAGGAACAAATAACATTGGAGGTCGGTCATACATTTTATCCCCCTAGGAGTGAATCCTAGGCCTTAAAAACAAATGATGGGAATGAAAAATAAAGTTGCGCTGGTCATACATTTGACCCGTCTAGGGGCATCTCAGGCGCTGCAGGTGCAAAATTCAAGTCTAGGGTTCTACGCGTATAGCAAACCAAGTTCCAAACAAAATAAGCTATAAGTGATTAAAGTCTGTCTACAACTTTTGATTTTTTCAGAAAAGATGAAATGTTTTTATTTTTTATAATAACCAAACATAAAAATTGTAAAACATTTATTTTTGTTGTTAATTAGTTAAAGTTAAAGTTTTTATTTAGAAATTTATTCTTCTTCCTCCTGCAGATTCCAACAAATATCCCCTAATAGCGAATCAAGTTGTTTGCCGCTATACCAGTGTTCGAGCCAGGCTGTTACTTGGTGAAATCTATCGCCATGCTCATCAGATTCGGCTGGTTATTGTTCACTAAATTTTTCGGCATGGTAATGCAAAAAATGTATTTTCAATGACATTCTAACGTTTAAGTTTTTAAATGGGGTTAGCATATTTTTGATTAAAATTCGCCAGTTTTCAGGCCGATGATTTCCTAATACATTTTCTATTACTGATTTCACACAATTCCAGGCCAATAGCTCGATATCATTCAATGCAACCTCAAATTGATGGTCCTTCATAAGACGACGAATGTCCGGTCCATTAATAATTCCTGTAAAATAAAAACATTATGATATGAAATATAAATCTAATTTAATAAAGTAGTTAGAGTTCATACCTTATTTTACTTTCATGCCGCTTAATCGTGGAAAAATTTGGCGCAATTCGGTAAAAGCAACACCATCTGGGCTCAATGCTTTTATAAAATTTTTTACAACACCCAGTTTGATGTGGAGCATTTATGACTTTATTTCTTAATTCTAAGAATTTTTTAATCGGTAACTGTGGATTTTCCAAAATTCCTACCGCAAACTGAAAGTGTGGTAATAATGCATACATATTTCTTTGGAATAGCATAAATTTAAATATTTGTTCCTTTGTTTTGTATTGTAAATGGCACAAAAACCGCATTTAAAAAATTTTACGTCAAAATGTCATTGAAAATAAATTATCTGCATTGGCACATTCTTCATATATACATAATGTTGAATAAAGAATTTAATAATTAAAAAAAAATTCTATGAAATGCTCCATATAAATTATATTCTTCATATATATTGAAGAAAAAGTCCCACAAATTCCCAGAAGTCGGCCCTAGTGGTATATAATGTATGACCGACCTCAATTAATTTTTTGTCCTTAACATTTTCTCAAGACATACTTGCCCCTTATCTTCACTTCTTAGGGGGGCTCTCATACAAATATTGCGTTTTATGAAATTCTTAAATTAATTAAAATTTGTCGGCTTTTGTGAATAAAATCAAAAGTTGCTAACAGATTTTAATTATTTATGGCTTGTTTTGTTTGCAGCTTCGTTTTTGATATGTCTGCAAAAAATTAGAAGCCTAGCTGCATTTTTTTAATTTTTTATGAATTTTTAAAAAACAAAAATTTCGAAATTCCAAAAAAAAAAATTATGTTTCAATAACGACTACTCATATTAGATAAAAAGTTTTATTTTTCTGAAATGAAATTTTATTGCGGAATTTCGGGTTTTTTAGTAATTTCAATAAACTAAACCGTTTTTGAGTTACGCGAACGTATGTTGTGCAATAGAGTTGTAAAGTAGAAGTTTGCAATCGAGACTAAGAACAGAATTTCTTTCAATGAGCCAATTAATTTGAATTGTTTTTAGTTTCATTTGACTTAATGTTGCTTCAATGTGCCATTTCCACGTTAAACGCCGATCTAGATGCAAACCGAATTATTTTACATGCGAGTGTTGGGGTATTAGTTGATTATTGATTTTAATAGGGGGGCATGTTTCCCGACGCAATGTGAATGTTATATGTGCGCATTTTTGCTCATTGATCTTTATCCTCCATTGTTTTAACCACCAAATATGTGATCCTGTAAGTAACGAGATGCTTCTTGACAGTTTTCATGTACGCTTAGGAAAGCTGTGTCATCCGCAAATGTTGAGGTTTGTGTGCAGCTGTTTGTTGGCATGTCCGAAGTATAAATTAAGTATAATAGAGGGCCCAGGATGCTTCCTTGTGGGACTCCAGCGTTAACTGGCTGAGGAGAACTTAAAAAATCGCCTTCTTTTATAATAAATTGACGACCGACTAAGTAGCTTTCCAACAGCTTGTGTATGTTTGCTGGTAAGTTTTGCTGCATTTTCAGTAGTAAACCTTCATGCCAGACTTTATCAAAAGCTTGAGACACATCGATGAAGAGTGCTGAGCAATATTTTTTTTCTTCAAAGGCTTTTCTTATTACACTTACTATTCGATGTGTTTGTTCAATTGTGATGTGCTTTCTTCTAAGCCCGAATTGATGATTAGGAATACATCTATTTTCATTTAAAATCGGCGTTTTAACACTATTAGTTTCTTAAACAGCTTTGAAATATTAGATAATAAGCTAATAGGCCTGTATGACTCAACTTGGTTACTAAGGAAACCTTCCATTCCTGAGGGTAGTATTTAAGGCGTAAAATAGCATTAAAAATAAAAAGAATAATTTTCTTCGCTATACTTGGTAGCTCCAAAAGCATTTTTTTACTGATCTTATCAATACCGGGTGCCTTCTTGGTGTTTAAATCCCGAATAGCCTTTTAGATTTCTTTAAACTCGAATCTTAGGGGAATAGCTGCTCTAACATTTAGAGGCGGTAACTCGACTGCTATATCTTAAATATATTGTGGGTAAATACATTTTTCAGATGATTAGCAAACAGATTTCCATTTTCAATATCATTTCTTGCCCAGCTTCCATTCAAGTTTCTCAATGGTGGCTTAGAGATAACTGGTCTATTGAGGCTTCTAGCTGCACGCCATAATGAGTAGTGTTATTGTGGAGTTGCATCAAGTCGCTTAAGATATTTTTCCATGGAAGCCGTTTTCTGAGACTGCAGTTACTTTCTCAGCCTTTTTGTGCACTCTTTTAATAAAGTCTTAAGTTGGGGGGATCTGTGCAATTGCCACTCTCTTCGAACTCTCTTTTTTTCAGTCAATAGACGCTCGACAGCTGTAGAATATATGATTTTGTTTTTGGTTTTTTGAGGGTTATGCTGGAATGTTGAACAGCTAGTTTCAGATAACTGTCAAAATTAACAATTGCGAGATCCACGTTCTCCGGTGTGCTAAGCGGAATATTTTCTGTACAATGGGCACTAAGATATTTTTTATATTTTAACCAATTTATTTGTGAGGCTGATGTCGATAAGTAACCAGACGGAGATACGATTCTATTTGGATTCATTCAATTGTAGGTGTGTGATCGGAAGTTAATTCTAGGGACGCTTCCACATGAATCGTGTCTATGGGGATGTTATTAACCACGCCAAAATCTATGACATCTGGAAGTTTTTGCTGATCAGTAGGCCAATATGTTGGTTGTCCGCTCGCGACCACATTTAGGTCCATTTTACAAATTGTGTTAAACAAAACACGACCCTTAGGTGTAATAAGTCGTGACCCCCAGAAAGTGTGTTTAGCGTTATAATCGCCAGCAGCCAGGAAGCAGGGTCCTAATGATTTGAAATATTTATTAAATTGGCCTTCTGATATAGAAAATCTAGGTGGGGAGTATAATGATGAAATTACTAGGTGTAGAGATAATTCCTCAACGCAAATGGTCGTTGGTTGGAGATAATCTTCACGATGATTTTAATTTTTTATGAATTTTTAAAAAACAAAAATTTCGAAATTCCAAAAAAAAAAAATTATGTTTCAATAACGACTACTCATATTAGAAAAAACGTTCTATTTTTTTTAAATGAAATTTTATTGCGGAATTTCGGTTTTTTTAGTAATTTCAATAAACTAAACCGTTTTTGAGTTACGCTAATATATGTTGTGCAACCTCCTCCATTTTCGAAATAACGGTATATCTCGAAAACCAGAGCCAATCTTAAAAAACCGTGAGCACCACTGGATTCAGCGTACCCGAATTATGTTAAAACGCCATGTGCCCGGCTTGTCTGTTTTTTCAACTAGCATAGTGTAATTATGGAAACAATTATGCTACCGAAAATGAGTACATAGCCGAAATGTCTCTTCCCTCTACATATGGGTGTTTGTGTGAGCTAATGGCTGCAGCTCCACTTTATCATTACAAGTTTGAAGTGTATCGCGATGGAAAACTTTTTGTAAGCTGTGGTGCAGAGGATAACCCTGTAGAAAGGCTTCGGTTCACGGGAAGTCTTTCGGGAGGACATTTTGACATTTATAAACCCTGTGTTGTACCAAATTTAACTTCAAATCGCTCACAACTTTTTCGAAAATGACGAGCCAGGTTTACGCCAAATGTGAGAAGGAAACAGATTAATCAAGCTGCAAAGAACTATGCAATAACGCATCCTGAAGTTCACACAGCAGCGGTTAAGTCATACCAAAAAGAAAACTCCAGAAGTACACAGAGCTGCGGTTAAGTCATATCAAAAGAAAACTCCAGAAGTAAACAGAGCTGCGGTTAAGTCATATCAAAAGAAAGCTCCAGAAGTACACAGAGCTGCGGTTAAGTCATATCAAAAGAAAACTCCAGAAGTACACAGAGCTGCGGTTAAGTCATATCAAAAGAGAACTCCAGAAGTACACAGAGCTGCGGTGGCTGTATATCAAAACTCTAATCCTGATTATTGTATATAGTCGCAAATGCAATATAGGGAAAGACGATCTCTTCCTTGGAGAGTAAAAGCAAATTCAGCATTTAATTACAATGTTGAAGTAATGTATAGCAACGACAAAGAAATTGATACAGGAAAAATGAATCATAGACGCACATACTGCAATGCTCTTAAATGGAGAGAAGAATCAGCTGGTTTATGTTGCAGCGGTGGTAAAGTGCAGTTAGAACCATTTCAAAAACTACCAGATTTATTAGAAAGTTTAATAATGGATAGGCACCCAGAACATAAGCATTTTTTGGAAGATGTTCGTAAATATAATGGTTGTTTCCAAATGACGTCCTTTGGCGCAACTCGCATTTTTATGCATGGTTTTATGCCGACTTTTTAAGTCCAAGGTCAGGTCTACCATTTAATCGGTAGTATATTACCTAAAGATAGTCCCCAATTCCTACAAATATATTTTGTAGGCGAAGATGAGAAAGAAACAAATATAAGATGTCAAAATTTTCCGGGTGTTAAAAATGGGTTAGTGAAACAGCTTCAACACTTGCTACATGAAGTTAATTCATATGTTAAGCAGCTTAAGTCAACTATAGAAAATGTTCCACAAGAACGTAAAGACTACCAAATTGTGATTCGCGCTGCTCAAAAACCACCTGAAGCCCATTCTGGCAGATTTAATGAGCCATCGTGTGGTGAAGTGGCATTAGTAATTGTAGGTCAACAATTTGAAAAACGGGATATTATTCTCCAAAGCCACGATAATAAATTGCAACGAATAAGCGAACTTCATAAGTCGTATGATACTTTACAGTATCCCCTAATGTTTTGCCGTGAGAGAATGGCTATTCAATAAACATTAGTTTACGAGATCCAGTAACCAAGCACCCACTACACAAAAAGACTGTAACAGCGGCAAACTTTTATGCATACCGCTTAGTGGTAAGATCTAATGATGATCACATATTCCGTTATCGCTCCCTCTTAAGTCAATATTAAGTCGACATGTATGCTAAAACTATAACGGAAGGGTTAAACTATATAAGGTCCCACCAAAAAGAGCTACGGTCGGAAAATTATATTCATTTACGCGATGCAGTTGAGAGGCAAGATTTTGATGCTTCGAAGTTGGTTGTATTACCTCCGACATTTACAGGAGGGCTTAGATACATGCATGAAAAACTCAAGACGCCATGACTTACGTTCGCCATTTTGACGTCCAGATCTCTTTATTACATTTACATGTAATCCTAAATGGCCAGATATAGTCAGTGCCCTGTTTTCGTCACAGAAACCACACGACAGACATGATATAATAGGGAGAGTGCTTCACCTAAAAATAAAAAAGTTAATGGCGCTTTTGACCAAAGGAAATATGTTCGGAAAAATACGATGCCACATGTATTCTGTGGAATGGCAAAAACGTGGTCTGCCTCACGTGCACATATTGCTTTGGTTAGAACAACGAACTACACCAAACATGATCAACAAAGTTGTATGTGCTGAAATACCAAATTTTGGAACTGACCCAATTCTCCACGATATTGTTAAACATAATATGATTCATGGGCCTTGCGGTGCAATGAATACAAATTCACCATGCATGAAAGGTGGTAAATGCCTGTAACATTTTTCGACATTTCTGGGCGAAACGAGATTTTATTATCTTACAGCGAATATCATTATGCATTAACACTATGCATTTAAATTGATTTATACATCAATAAACTAAAGCATACTTTATGGGTTAAAGTTAATCTCAACACTATTATGTTATACATTTATCTATAACAATCATAACATTACATTTGTACTAGAAAATTATGTACAGTGGGTTTACATTAAAAATATGCGAAACTTATACAATAACATTTTAAACTAATAAAATTACTAATAAACTAAACCTATTCTTAACTAAAGTTACTTTCGTAACACTGCCCCCCACTTAAGCCTGTTCGTCCCGAATAGGCACAGAATCACCTCTTCCATAAGGGGCTAATCGTTCCAAATGAACAACTTTCATTTTTGCCCTTGGACTTTTGTGTTTCTGTATTCGATATACAACGTCATTTAATTTCTTTATCACCTTGTATGGCCCATCCCAATGTGTCTGTAGTTTGGGAGATAATCCTTTCTTTCGTTGGGGATTAAAAAGCAAAACCAACTGGCCCTCCTTAAATCCTTCCGAATTTGCCGCTCGATCGTATCTGGCCTTCATCTTGTCACTGGACAGCTTAATACGGTTTCGTACAAATTCATGAAGCTCATTAAGATTTTCTTGTTCTTGTGAGGTGAAGCCTTCATTGTTTTCACCCGTTGGTATAGGCTTAACGCCAAACTCTAGATCTCCTGGTAGTCTGAGCTCTGTTCCAAATACAATTTTGGCGGGTGTACGAGAGGTGGAGTCGTGAACCGCTGATCTATACGCCAACAGGAATTTTGAAATGTGCTCATCCCAGTCTTTTTGTTGTGTGCTAACTACTTTTCGCAAATGTTCCTCTAATGTACGGTTAAATCTTTCAACCATGCCGTCAGATTGCGGATGCAATGGTGTTGTCCTTGTTTTCTTTATTCCGTACAATTCACACATTTCTTTAAATATAGCAGATTCAAAATTTCTGCCCTGGTCAGAATGCAATTCCAATGGAACGCCATAGCGGCACACCCAATTGTTCACAAAGACGTCCACAACCGTCCTCGCTTCTTGGTTTGGGATGGCATATACCTCCGGCCATTTACTAAAGTAATCAATGACTACTAGCACATATTTGTTGCCGGCATTACTAACAGGGAAAGGCCCAGCTATATCCATTGCAATTCTTTCAAACGGGGCACCAGAATGGTACTGTTGTAGCGGCCCACGACTTCTCCTTACTGGACCTTTGGCGGCCATGCATTGTGCGCAATTGGTTATCCATTCAGTTACGGCTTGTTGACAGCCAACCCAATAGAACCGTTGTTTTAATTTTTCTAAGGTCTTTGTCACACCAAGATGACTACCACTTGGACCGTTATGAAATTCCCTCAGAACTTCTTTTACTTTCACTGACGGCACTACTATAAGGTTTTTAACTGATTTTCCATCAGTGCTTTCCCACGTACGGTATAAGCAGCCATTTACTACTTGAAGGCTGTTCCACAGAGCCCAGTATGCTTTCATTAATGGACTTTCTGGCGTAATTTCGTTTCGAGTGGGTCTTCTGCCTTCTTCCTTGGCTTTCAGAATTTTTGCTAAAATTGGGTCATTTTTCTGCGCCATTGACCAGTCTTCTTGGGACTCTATCTGCAATAGACGAACATCACAGAAGTTTTCTTTTCCTTCAGCCCTTACACAATGCTTGCATTCCAGCTTACAGGGTCGCCTAGACAGAGCATCCGCATTGCCATGTTTTCCACCTTTTCTATGTTCAATGCTAAAATCGTAGCTCTGAAGGCGCTCAATCCAACGCGCTATCTGGCCCTCCGAATTTTTGAATTGTAGCAACCACCTGAGTGCACATAGTCTCCGTTTTACATGAGTACCTACCCAAGGGTACAATCTCGTGGTGGTCTTAGCACAGGGTGATTTATATATGCATTTACCAATTGCCCCCATATATGTTTCGGCTGTAACATATACAGGTTACAATGATGTATACCTTTGGTTGGTCAGTATACACCATAAAACTCTTTGTTTAGGAGTCTCAACTCATTTGTCATGTGCCAACTCATTTAATGAGTTGACACATAAGCACATAAGCACATAAAACATGACACTAAACCAAGGACTAGTATACGACCGTGAAGCATCAATAGGAACTTTCCACACCAACCGTTCGCATCAATCAACTGGTGGCCAGGCAGTTGTTGACACTACTAACCAAGGATAGTACTAATTCCAACCTGATCAACACGTGACCGTCTCTCCAGAACGTTTATACAGACTGACTCCCGCACCGGTAGCAGATCAAACTTTTCACCTCGGCTTTCCCCAATGATAGTACTAACCATGCGAGGATACTAAGTCTTCACCACTACCCAATGCTCACAGAACACCAAGTTCACAATACATAACATAACAGGAAACACCAATCAATTTACAAACACACGCCACAAAGCCACCATTGTGCCAACGCACTTTCAACCAGCTCACCCCTAGGCCCGCAGGCTCCAACGCACTTTCACCCAGCTCCCCACAACAATAACATTGTGACATAACACACTCAACTCCACAATTTTGCATGTATTATTTCCGGAATTCTTCTCATCTATCTGGTTACCTATCCTCATCTAGAAGTTTCCACTACAAGTGGACTGCTAAAGCGGACCTGCAACCAAATAGTCAGACCAGTGCCGAAGCACCGGGGGCTATCTGACTCCCGAGGCACCAGATAACCATGGGTATTCCGGTCGATACCCCGCACTATTGAATCTTCCTAGGAACATTAGATAGCGCTGGCTTTCGAGTACCAAACATACTCTAGGTTAGCCTGACCTAGAGCCTAGTTCTTTCGCCATCTAAATTGTTTCATTTAGATGCCCGGGGACCACCAGTTGGAGGTAGAACTAGGCAGCATGTTTGCTGTGCTGAAGGCATTCCCGAAGGCTTCCTTCTGAGCACACAAACTTGGCCCCCCCCACCTGAGTGCAGAATGGTCTGTTCTTAAATCAAAATGTTGACCATACAAGTATTTGTGGAAATGCTTTATGCACTCTAGTACTGCCAGAAGCTCTCGCCGAGTTACGCAGTAATTTCTCTCAGGCTTCGAAAGTATTCGACTGTAATAGCCTACAACTTTCTCTACACCATTGACCACTTGGGACAGCACACCTCCGATTCCAAATCCGCTTGCATCGGTATCCAGTACAAATTTCTTACCCGCGATTGGATAAGCCAAAATTGGTGCTGTGCACAATAATTCTTTAAGCTTCTAAAATGATTGTTCCTGTGCTTCACCCCAGTTATATACCTGTGCCTTTTTGGTCAATTCATGCAAACTGGCAGCAATATTGGCAAAATTCGGAACAAAACGCCTGTAGTATGTACATAAGCCCAGAAAACTGCGTAACTCATGTAGATTTTGAGGGCGAGGCCACTCCATGAAGGCTCGTATTTTCTCTTCATCTGTTGAAATGCCATCAGATGTAACACGATGCCCTAGGTATTTTACTTCCTTCTGGAACAGTGAACATTTCTTAACACTTAACTTGAGTCCGGCTGTGGATATAAGTTTTAACACCTCTTCGAGGTTTTTCAGGTGCTCATCAAATGTTTTTCCCATGACAATTATGTCATCAAGGTACACCAAACATGTCTTTCGGTGGAGACCTTTCAACACCTGTTCCATCAAACGCTCGAATGTAGCTGGAGCATTACAGACCCCAAATGGCATTACATTAAACTGCCATAAGCCATCACTTGCACTAAAAGCAGTTTTCTCTTTATCCTTGTCTGCGATTTCTACTTGCCAATAACCGCTCTGCAAGTCCAATGTGGAGAACCATTCTGTTCCAGCTAACGTGTCCAAGGTGTCATCAATCCTAGGCAATGGATAACTGTCCTTCTTGGTGACGTCAATAAGTTTCCTGCAGTCTACGCAAAATCTAGTACTTCCATCTTTCTTTTTTACCAAAACCACCGGTGAACTCCAGGGACTTGATGATGGTTTTATTATGCCATCCTGTTCCATTTCATTTACCAGGTCTCTAACTTCATTTCGTTTTGCTAGAGGAATGCTTCTTGGGGCCTGTTTAATTGGCTTAGCTTCGCCGGTGTTAATTTCGTGTTTCACGATTGACGTTCTGCCCTGGTTTTTACCTTTTGACGCAAATCTCGGGCGGCCTTAGATATCCCGTCCATTTCCGCACATGTTCCTCTAGTAGTTCCTGGACCTTGGTACTCTTTTTAGCTGCGTCTTGATGGTTCTTGTAACTTATTATTGCCTCCGTTGAAGCACATTGTCCAATCTTAAAATTCTGCGTAAGGACCTTTTCGCTGTTGGACAAATTTAAAACTCTTACAGGAACTAAGCTGTTGCTGGTTTTAACGAGGGCATTCGCTGTTACTATATCACCTGTAATTTCTGTTGGCTCTACCACCCATAATCTGTTGTTGTCCTCACAACCTCCCTCCATTCTCGCCCATACAATGGTTTCTGACTTAGGTGGCAATTTTTCACGTTCAAGGGCGAGTAACTGTCTTACATGTGCCTTGATATCGTATCCAACATCAAGGGGAATTTCAACATTACGCCAAGTCATAATTTGTTGACCCATATCCAGTTGAATACCTTGTCCAATCATAAAATCTGAGCCAATGATTACTTCATCTACAATATCAGCCACAATAAACACATGATAGGCGCTTATATTGGCCATACATAATTTAGCTCTTACTTTCCCATAGACACTGGCAGGCTCCCCCGTAGCTGTTCGCAGACTTACACCACATAGTGGTTCGATGGAATGTTGTATTAAATCAGGCCTAATTATTGAATGAGATGCGCCAGTGTCCACAGTCAGAACCCGGTTTTGACCATTGATATAGCCACAAGCAGTAAGATTTCTGTTATTCTGTTGCATTACTGAGATGGAGATTGTGGGGCCCTTAGATGTGGGAGCTAGCTCATGCCCCGCAGTGCTAGCTCTTTTAGTTTAACGGTGACTCCTGCGATGAGTGGTGGTTAGCCCGCTGGTTGTTTCTGGGCGGTGAAGTAGATCTTGAACGTTTCTTTTGTGCTTTACAGTTTCTCTGCATGTGACCAATCTTTCCGCAGTTATAGCATTTTACTTTAGTTTTACTCTGCTTCTCGCTTAAAGCATCCATAACTGCCTCTTTTATATCCTGCACAATATCCCTTTCACCTTTGGTGGTCACATCGAGCCTTCGCACCTTGTCTACTTGTGGTCTTGAAATAATTCTAGCGGTTTCCTGGGCTAGGGCAAATGAAACAGTCTCTGCAAAGGTAGACTTTTGTGACGTACATACCGCAATTTTTATATCTGCATCCCGAATACCGTTTACAAATGCCTCAGTTTTGAAGTGATCCAAGAATGAATGACTCTCACCAGGATAAGTAAGCTGCACCAACCGCTCATACTCCAGTGCGAAGTCCTGTAATGTCTCATTAGCCTTTTGCATTCTACCACGTAATTCCATTTTGTAGATTTCCTTTTTGTGGTCGCCACCATATTTACGCTGCAGTGCCATCATCACGTCATCATAATTGTTTTTACAGCTACTTGGAACACTTTGTAGAACTTCCGCTGCCGTTCCTTTTAAGGCTAAAATAAATTCAATTGCCTTTTCTTCATTGTTCCATGCGTTTTTGTTGGCTACTGATTCAAATTGGAACTTAAACACATCAAATGGAACACTGCCATCATAACTTGGGGCTTTTATTCTACTAGAGACTTCTGAACTAACCCGCACTGGTCCCTCTTGACATTGAAAACTATTTACTTTTGCTTCAAGATGGTGTAGTTTTTCATCAACTTCTATTTTTACATCCGACAACTTTTTGTTGAATTCCATTTCCAGATCGTCAACTCTTTCAATTATAATAGTTGAAATCTCTTGCAGCTTCTCAAGTTTTTCATTAGTAGCCTGAAGCTTATCATTGGTAATTCTAGAATTCTCTTGTATTTCAGCCAGGATGGTGCTCGATTTCTCTTCCATTTTTCTAGAAGTTTCATCAATTTTTCTTGAAGTTTCAGCCAGAATATCGCTCGAATTTTTTTTTATCATCATTACCATGCTTCTGGAATTATCGTCCATTTTTCTAGAAGTTTCATCCAGTATAGCTCTTGAATTTTCATCTATTTTTGCCATCATAGCAGCAAACATCGTGTTGAAATCCATACTGCTGGCAACTGCACGTGTACATACCTCTATTTCTTCTTTATCCTCGAATTCGGGGCTACCAATGTCAATATTACGTCGCTCGAATTCATCTATTAACCTCTTCTGCAGCTCTGCTTTATTTCCTGCAGTTGGTAGATCTAACTTGCTCAACTCTTTCTTGAGCTGATCCACTTTAAGTTCATCAAATTTCATTGCTGTCTTTTTTTTTTTTTTTTATATTTTTTTTCTAATTTATTTTATTTTGCAATTTCACTTCTGACACCAATTGTTACGTTACTGACTTTTCAATAACGTTTTTAGTTTATTTCCTTTATAATAAACCTCTTGAGTTCTTTTATTGCAACTTTAATAAAATAAATAAAACACTTTAAACACTTTACTTTATAGCTGTACTATAAACTATTCACGCCACTTTATTTAGAACTTAGTCAATTATACCACTTATAATTACGATGTACACACTTAAATAATCGCACTAATACTGATTATCGATGCCAACCTTCGTCAGTATTTATACTCTGTTCGCTGACATCTAGATGTCTCTAGATCATTCTACTCGGCGAAATGTCTGTAACATTTTTCGACATTTCTGGGCGAAACGAGATTTTATTATCTTACAGCGAATATCATTATGCATTAACACTATGCATTTAAATTGATTTATACATCAATAAACTAAAGCATACTTTATGGGTTAAAGATAATCTCAACACTATTATGTTATACATTTATCTATAACAATCATAACATTACATTTGTACTAGAAAATTCTGTACAGTGGGTTTACATTAAAAATATGCGAAACTTATACAATAACATTTAAAACTAATAAAATTACTAATAAGCTAAACCTATTCTTAACTTAAGTTACTTTCGTAACAATATATTTAATTTATAGAATTAACATATATTTTAAGGACTACGTCCAGAAGAAATCAGTTATACAAGTCTAAGCAAGAACAAAAAAAAATAATAAATAAATGATTATATAAGATTCATATTTTTCTATGGGGTCTATCATTAGTAGGTTAGAAAAAATTATAAGTAATAACAAAAACAACAGGTTCTAGAGGATATTTAGTATCCACTATAAAACTGAAACTGGAAGAAATAGAATTCCTAAAAAGAGAGTTTTCAGATTTAATAGAAAGGAAATTAATTGATACAGAACAAATAGCAAAAAGTAAGGCACTTTTCAAAAATATTATAACGCTGCCAAAAACTTTTAGAAGAAGCATTAGAAAACAAAGTAATAGCAGATGACCAATGAAATAACTCAACAAACATGACAAATCAACAATTTAACTTAGAAATTGCTCTAAAAGTGATCCCACAATTCATAGGGAATTACAAAGACCTTAATTCATTCCTTACAATAATTGAATTGATCAACAATAGTTTGGCAGAAAACCAGAGGGCAATATTACTAAATTTCGTCTACAACGTAAAATTAACCACAGTAGTAAGAACTGCGTTAGGTACATCAACACCGACAACATTCAAAATTTTAAAAATCATCCTCGCAAATAGATACAAAAATACAAAAACAATAGCTCAGGTACAATCCACAATAAGTAATTTTTCTCAAAAAAGTATGAATATACATGCTTATCATGAAAAACTATTGAATTTAATAGCAGAACTTAATGAACTACAAATTAGAGAAATACAAAATTGCATTACAACGCAATCGGACACCATTAAGCTGATAAATGAAAAATATGCCTTTAACATCTTTAAAAATGGTTTAAATGAAGAACTTAAACCAACTATATTTGCTTCTAGACCAAAAGAACTGAATGAAGCAGTTCAGTTAGCCCTATAATTAGAAAAAGAAATTTCTAATAAGGATCAGGTACTTTATTTTGCGCATAGCAGAAATAGGCAAAATAGGAATAAAAATATTATGATAGGAAACAATAATTATAGAAACAATAATAATGGAAATAATTACCAAAGCAACAATAGTAGGAGAAACAATTATAATCCTAATATCAATTCTAATAGACCAACGAATAATAATAATAACAATAATTATAATAATAATTACAATAATAACAATGATAGGAGTTACAACAATCGCTATAATGGCAACAATAATAGAAACAACAATCGGAATAATAATAGAAATGTACACTTCGTACAGGAAAACTACCAGGGTCCGAATGTGAGTCAAGAAACTACACAAACCCGCCATCCGGAGGAACAACAAGAAGATTAAATAATTAGAAAATGAGAAAATTACAATACCTATGAAATCATGAATAAACAGAAATTATCGCATAGAGGTAGAGAAACGATCAGAAAGCATAATTGTAAACAAAGAAATTCAACCAGGAATATTCGTTAGCAATACAATAGTACCAGGAAAGGGAAATCACCATGTCAAAATATTGAACACAACAGGTAACGGTGTAATTTTAGAAAACATTAATTTTGAAATAGAACCATTAAAAAATTACACTTTAGTAACCCTACAATATCAAAACTGAAAAACTTTCAAACTTTCACGTGTATTCGATCAACAAAACCACTTCCTGTAGTAATCGTATTACTACCCTAACGGATATTTTGAAGGATAAAATGCCTAAATATGTAAAAGAAGATCTAATGTCGTTATGCATAGAATATGCAGATATTTTCACCCTGGAGGGCGATAAAATGACCATAAATAATTTCTATGAGCAGAAGTTAAGACTTAGAGATAGAGAACCAGTTTATGTGAAAAACTATCGCCTACCATATACCTCGAGAAATGAAATAAAACGTCAGGTTCAGAACTTGCTAGATAATGACCTAATAGAACCCAGTACTTCAGAGTATAACAGTCCATTAATACTAGTACCAAAAAAAGAATCAAGTAATATCAAATCTTACCGCATGTGTGTCGATTTTAGGGCTATTAATAAAAAGCTAATAGCAGATAAGTTTCCTTTGCCAAGGATTGATGATATACTTGATAATCTGGGGCGAGCTAAGCATTTTTCTATTATAGATTTATTTTCGGGTTTTCACCAAATACCACTTCACGAAGATTCGAGGGATCTTACATCTTTTAGTACCGACCAAGGTATATTCCGCTGGAAGGTATTACCTTTTGGACTGAACGTCGCACCTAACTCTTTTGCTCGGATGATGTCGTTAGCATTTTCGGGTTTAGAGCCTAATAAAGCTTTTTTATATATCGATGATATAATTGTAGTTGGTTGTAGTAAGCAACACCATCTGACAAACTTAGGAAACGTTTTTGATATATTAAGGAAATGTAATTTGAAAATTAACCCTCGGAAATGTAACTTTTTCAGACCAGAAGTAACATTTCTTGGTCACAAATGTACTTCAAGTGGATTGTTGCCTGATAATACAAAATTGTCAGCTATAGAAAAATATTCCGTTCCAAAGGATAAGGATTCAGTCAAACGGTTTGTCGCTTTTGCAAATTATTACAGAAGGTTTATTCCTAATTTCGCTTCAATCGCAGCTCCGTTAAATTATATCACACGGAAAAAGGTGAATTTTGTGTGGGATGAAAAATGCCAAACATCGTTTGATAAATTAAGATCAGATCTTATGTCACCTAAAATATTAAAATACCCAGATTTTAGTAAGCAATTCTTAATTACAGTTGATGCATCCAAAACTGGCTGTGGTGCAATTTTAAGTCAAGATTTCAAGGGACATGATTTACCAATATATTACGCATCTAAAGCATTTAGTACATCAGAACAAAAGAAGCCTGTTATTGAACAAGAACTTCTAGCAATATATTTTGCTATAAACCAATTTCGTCCTTATGTTTACGGCACAGAGTTCGTTGTCAGAACTGACCACCGACCTTTAGTGTATTTATTTAACATGAAGAATCCTTCATCCAAATTGACAAAAATACGGCTCAATCTCTCGGAGTACAATTTTTCAATTGAATATATAAAAGGTAAGGATAACGTGGGAGCAGATGCTTTGTCTCGCATGTCAATTAGTGAAATAAGGAATGAATCCACCTTGGCAATGACAACTAGATCCAGATCTAAACACAATACCTTAGATAAGGAGCGCGTTCAGAACGATAACATTGTAAAGTTACAGGTTTACGACAAATTTTCACATGATTTTAGTAAGAAGATTTCAAGGGTAAAATCGGAAATTTTTTACAAGGACGGGAAAATAGTTAATTTAATTTTAAAGGTTTACAATAAATATAAATTCAAGTTTCATATAGAAGTTGGAATTGTTAACGAAACATTAAATTTCGATGAGATGCTTTCGAGGCTCCAGAAAGAGGCCAACAATAACGATATCTATACGATAGAATGGTCAAAGGACGATGCATTTTTCAGTAGCTACAGTATTGATGAATTAAAGACCCATGGGAATAGAATTTTAAAGACATTGGAGATTACGTTGGTAAATCCAATCGAGACAGTCCTTGATGATAACAAAAAGAATGAACTTTTGAAAATTTATCACAATGATCCCATTCTAGGTGGACATTGCGGTCGTAAAAGACTTTACGCGAAATTGAAAACAAAATATTATTGGAAAAGAATGACGAAGGATATTGCCCTATTCATTAAAAATTGTAGACAATGTAGTGTGAATAAGGTCAGAATAGGAACAAGGGAACAGCTAACGTTGACACCTACACCTGTTAAACCTTTCGATGTCATAGTACTCGACACAATTGGACCATTACCGACTTCGGAACAAGGGAATAGATATGCTTTAACATTAATATGTGACTTCACAAAGTATCTAGTAACAATAGCTATTCCGGATAAAAATGCAAGAACTGTTGCAAAGGCAATTTTTGAAAATTTTATTTTGATTTATGGTAAAATGGCATCAATTAAATCGGACTTGGGTACAGAATTTAGGAACGAACTTTTCATTGAACTTTGTAAACTGCTAGACATTAATATAAATTTTTCTACGGCTTATCATCACCAGACGGTGGGAACGGCGGAAAGAAATCACAGAGTTTTTAATGAATACATACGAGCTTACATAAAGGACAATATTACGGATTGGGACACATATTTAAGATATTTTACTTTCTTTCATAACACGACTTCGAGCACAGTATTTGACAATAAATATACACCATTTGAACTGGTATTTGGCCGAGAAGTCAGTATGCCAACTAAAATAAAATTTGGAGAAATCGATCCCATCTACAACGTAGAAAATTATGTCAAAGAAATTAAATATCGATTACAAAAATCGCATATTTTGGCAAGGGATTTGATACAAAAACATAAAGAAAGAAATAAAATATCTTATGATTACTTTGCAAAACCATGTACAATAAAAATCAATGACTATTTATATATAAAAAGGGAACCATATGACAAATTTAAAAATATTTATGATGGTCCATATATTGTTAAGAAAATAGAAGAACCTAATGTTACAGTTTATTATAAAGAATCAAAGAAAGAAATTACTGTTCACAAAGACAGAGTAAGACTGAAAAATTAGATATACAAATGCTATATAATTATGTTGAATAAAAAAAAAAAAATTAAAGAAAATATAAAACTGAAATGTAAATAATTATTATACTTAGATTTGAATTTCGTCTCATAGACATATGTATAAATATATCATGTTATTACCTTAAAACAGTTTTTATTTTTAAAAGTATATTAATAAGAAAATTATAAAAGAACTTATGTATACGTATTTAAAATAAAAAAAAATGATGAATCAAACAGCCTGATCACCTGATTGATTCAACATTTTTTTTTTTTCAATAAAAGGGAGGTGTAGTGCAAAAGCATCACACGCTACCATCTCTTTTATATTCGTACCTTTACTTTTAAACAGTACTTTACATGGTACTATTTTATGCAACTCTTAGGATAGATAATAAGAATAGTTATGTATATAAGAAGATAAGAAGAATAAAGAAAGGGCAGTTGATGTCAAACCTTGAACTGAGAAACAAGTGCTTTTATTTCTAAAAAGTGACAAGTTTAATTACCATCCACCACAATATAAACCAAAGAAAAGAAATATTAATACAGAAAGATTTAATAAGTTACTTGATATTTTAAAAATTTACGTTAATGACGAAAAAGCAAAAACAGAATTAATAAAAATCTTTGAAGATTATCAAGATTTTTTCACTTAGAAGGAGAGACACTAACTCAAATAATTTTTATACACAAAACTTAAAAGTGTCGGACAATATGATGAAATAAATGATCAAGTACAAAAATTATTAGATGACGATGTAATAGAACCGTCAAATAGTGCATACAATTCACCTTTATTGGTAGTACCAAAAAAGAGTGAAAACGGAAAAGAAAAATGGAGACTAATTGTAGTTTTTCGGCAACTTAACAAAAAGATAGTGAATGATAAATTTCCATTAACAAGGTTAGAAGATGTTTTAGATCGTCTTGGAAGAGCCAAATATTTTTCCACTTTAGATATGACTAGCTCATTCCATCAAATAAATTTAGACGAAGATTCAAAGAATTTAACTGCGTTTTCAACTAGTAATGCTCCTTATCAATTTAAAAGACTACCATTTGGTTTGAAAATTTCATCTAATAGTTTCCAAAGAATGTTAACAATAGCACTTAGTGGACTAGATTCCAAAGCATTTCTATACGTAGACGATATTATTGTATTTGGTTGTAGTTTAAGACACCACAATGAAAATCTTAGCAGAGTATTTAAGCGCTTGTCAAAATAGAATTTAAAATTAAATGCATCAAAATGTGTATTTCTAAAATCAGAGGTAATTTATTTAGGACATCAAATAACAAAAGACGGTATACGAACTGACCCTTCCAAACACAAAGCTATTGAACAATACCCAATTCCAAAATAAAAAGACGAAGTTAAAAGATTTGTAGCATTCTGTAATTATTACAGACGTTTCATAAAGAATTTCGCGGAGATCACAAAATGTCTAAATGATCAAACCAAGAAAGGAAAAGATTTTGAATGGACAGAAGAATGTCAACAAGCTTTTAACATACTAAAGACAAAATTAATTAACGCACCAATACTAAGATATCCAGATTTTGAACAACCTTTTATTTTAACTACCGATGCATCAAACTATGCATTAGGAGATGTATTATCTCAAGGAAAAATAGGAGAAGATTTACCGATCTCTTATACAAGCAAAACATTAGGAAAACATGATTTAAATAAACCAGTAATTGAGAAAGAACTTCTTGCCATACATTGGGGTATAGAGTTCTTTAAACCTTATTTATTTGGTAAAAAATGAAAGCAAAGGAAATTTCTAACAATGTAGTAATAAATAATGATAGTAACATATCCCAAGGCCAACATAAAAATCATATGTGGGAATGTACATCTTTACAAGATATAAAGAATATTCGCGAATTGAAATTTAATATTATTAAAACCGGTATAGAAATTACAAAAGATGGGCCTAAGGACGTGTAACGACGTGTTTTCCACTTTATGCTGGGATAGAGCTCGCGGCTCCCAGGGTTCGTTACAAAAATTTGTTTTATGACCAGAGAAATGAAACACCGTGTTGGATTGTTTTATCAACGTTACAAAACGTAAGCTCATGTATATTTTACGTATTTCTTACAGTTTATTTTACAATTCGGAATAGATTCGTGGTTACGCGAATACATTCAAAGGGCGGACGCGACTCTCTTGGGACCGACAACACACACTCAGTATGCCGCGACACACACGAACAACTTAACACCACTACCACGATAGGCGTGGGGATAGCGAGGCCCCGGATCGATCAGATGGGTCGTGGTGTAACCTCAAGCCAACTGTTCTACCGGCGATACGTGTTACTACGCGCCGAGAGAATTTGGTCTACACCGCTATTCTCCGAGACGCAGTCTCACCCTGCTCTCGATCGTTGTCTCGAGAAAATCCGGCCAAGAATAACGGCAAATCAAGAGAATTTAGTCTACACCGCTATTCTCTTGCTTTGCAATCGTTACCGGCAACGAGTATGATCACACGAAAGTGGTGTAACCTCTATTCACAGATCGCTAGATTTTATTTAGCCG
The DNA here is from genome assembly GCA_943735925.1 of Pollenia amentaria. Lineage (NCBI taxonomy): Eukaryota > Metazoa > Arthropoda > Insecta > Diptera > Polleniidae > Pollenia > Pollenia amentaria. The sequence goes on from OX031009.1 coordinate 65,932,487, forward strand.
TAGTGGTGTAACCTCTCACAGCTAAGTAAGACCTTACCCGTTTGCCAGCTGCCGACTGACTGACTTCTTACTGGTGCGTACTCCGCTTTTATACTGTTTGCCGGTGTACATTTACACACACACACTAAAGTAATTATCTTCCATGGTTGCTCATGAGTGTATGTTCTCGTGTCCTCTATTCCCTACTTGCCGCCAGATGGCGACGGCCATCTGTCCGTTAATTTAAAAACTAGTACTAATATAATATGTAATGATGGTGAACATAAATTCATTCTTATTCAATATGAATGAAAAATAAAAATTATTCGGTAATAACAGTAATTCATGTAGGTAATAGAGTCAATACATGTAGGTGATAAAATGAATATAAATATAACTAAAAATAATAATAAATTCAAATAATTCAAAAGTCGTCTTGGGCCGGGTTGGTCTGGTGTGTTGGTGTAGTCTAGGGCATGTGACTCAAAAACGAGGGCCCGACTTTTGGTCGTCACATTGCCTCCGTTTTCTCCCTGATGAATGGCTGCTTTCAACTTCACTTCAACCGAGTGACACTATAGTCTCCGCCTCTAGCTGCTCGGATTTGGTAGCGGACTGCACCACCGGTTCGGATAACTTCACTGCTTCACCGGCCTCCATAGTTTAAGCGTGGAGTTTAAAACCTGCTGTATTTCAAGGGGAATCTTATGCTTTATAGTTAATCTGATGGTTGGGTTGTGTTCTATGGGTGCGAAAAGAGAACAAAGAAAGAAAGAGCATGAATTAATGGGGTTTTCCTCATATTTATGTATTTTTCAATAAATTAAGGTTCAGTCGTGGTACGGCTTGAGTTCGCTCAGGTGTGCCCTACGACACTCTCGTCCCCCCGGGGTTTCCAGTAAGGCAATTACTGGTGACGCGAATCCCTGAATAAGGTATGGCCCGTCGAACTTCGGTGCTAATTTGGCTGCAAAGCTTTCGCTGGCTTTTGACAATGGGTGTTGTCGTACCAAGACGTGCTCCCCTATCTGAGGTTTCCACGGCCGGCGTCGGAGGTTATAATGCCGTTGTTGATCTGACGATGCGGCTGCTACATTGCGTCGTACTATTTCGAAAACTTCTTTCATTTCCTCTGCCCGCGCTACGGGATGAGTGTTATGAGCCCCGGTGCCAATGGTGACTTCGTCGTAGAGGGCTTTAGGGAGTCGGGGTTCCCGGCCCTGTGTAAGGAATGCTGGGGAATAGCCCGTCGTCTCTGACACACTGGTGTTGATTGTCAGCATAATTTCTGGCATTTGTTGTGTCGGTGGTCCGTGAACTGCGCAAGCATTGTCTTGATTGTCCGATTAGCAATATCGGTGGGGTTTTCTTGGGGTGTGTATGGAGCAGTACACTGTTGTGTTACCCCGTAGTCCGTCAGACATTTTCGGAAGATGCGGGAGGTGAATTGCGTGCCATTGTCGGTGATGATCTTTTTTGGCACTCCGAACCTGGCGACGATGCGCTCTCTGAACGCCTTTACGAGCCCTTCCGCTGTAGCCTTTCTCAATGGTACCAGCTCACACCATTTGGAGAATCTGTCGATGAACACTAGTAGCATGGTGCACCCATGCTTAGACCTGGGCAATGGCCCCACAAAATCTGCGCAGATTGTCGCCCAGGGTTCCTCGGGGACCCTTGTTAGCATCTCGCCGGCAGGCTGTTGTTGGCTGACCTTGTGTCGCTGGCATGAATCGCACTTCCGGACGTACTGGCTAATCTCTCGAAACATTCCCGGCCAGTAATAGCGTGCTGCAATCCTTTGAATTGTTTTCCGCACGCCCAGGTGGCCGGCGGTCGGGCTATCATGGTTTTCCTGCAGGACTCGTTTTCTTTGCGGACTCGCAACGCAGAGCTTCCAGGGGTTGGAATCGTCATCGTTGATCTGCCGCGAAAAATGCCTATATAATTGGCCGTTTATGATACAATAATCGGAGTATTTATCCGGCGCTTCCGTTATCTCCCGTAGTCGTTTTGTGAGCCAGGGGCATGCCTCGCTATCAGTCCTGGTGTTCAGGACGTTCAGCGTCTCGCAGGGCTGCCTGGACAAGGTGTCGGCGACGACATTTTGTTTACCCTTCCGATACTGGATCGTGAAACGAAACTGTTGTAGTTCCAATGCCCACCTAGCCAAACGTCCAGTGGGGCTCCCGATTGAATTCAGCCATTTTAATGACAGGTGGTCGGTTATAATGACGAACTGGTACCCTTCTAGATACGGCCTCATTTTCCGTATGCCCCATATTACAGCCAGGCACTCCTTTTCTGTAACGGAATAGTTTCGCTCTGCCGCATTGAGATGTCTACTGGCGTAAGCGATGACCCTTTCTTCTCCATCTAATTCCTGGGTTAGGACCGCGCCGATGCCATATTCACTGGCGTCCGTTTGTAGTGTGAAAGTCTGGGTAAAATCGGGACAGGCCAGCACCGGGGCAGTGGTTAATTTTTCTTTCAGTAACTCGAACGCGCCTTGCTGCTCGGTTCCCCACTTCCAATGCCTTCCTTTCTTCAACAGCTGCGTCAAGGGCTGGGATATCTTTGCGAAGTCCGGCACAAACCTCCTATACCACGAGGCCACTCCCAGGAAACTTCTGATCTCTTTAATGTTTCTAGGCGGTTGCAACCCTTTTATTGCGGCAATCTTTTCGGGGTCCGTTTTTACCCCCTCTCCGCTAACGACATGACCCAGGTACTTCGTTTCACGCTTGAAAAACTCACACTTATCGATGTTGATACGTAGGTTAGCTGCTCGCAGGCGACGGAAAACTTCTTTCAAATTACGCAAATGCTCTTCCAGGGTCTGCCCGATTACTATGATGTCGTCGAGGTAAGCGAACGCATACGGCTCCAGTTCAGGTCCGATGACGCTATCTAGAGCACGTTGGAAGGTTGCTGGGGCCGAGTGTAATCCGAACGGCATCACGCGCCATTGGTACAGCCCTCGGCCTGCGACGGCAAATGCGGTGTACTTCTTACTGCCGGCATCCATCGGGATTTGCCAATAGCCATCCTTCAAATCTAAGCTACTCACATAATGTGCGCCTCTTAACCTGTTCAAAATAGTATCTATTCGGGGCAAGGGGTATGCATCCGGTACTGACCTTAAATTCAACTGGCGAAAATCCATGCATAGTCTCCAACTGCCATTCTTCTTCTTTGCTAAAGTTATCGGGAAGCTATAGGGGCTAGTAGACGGCTCGATGCACCCCTTTTCAATCAGCTTATTGACTTCGGCATCGATGATGGCCTGCATTGCCGGATTCCTGGGTGAATATCTGATCTTTATGGGCCGGTCGTCCTTCATCACGATCTTATGTGTGGCAATGTGGGATAATCCCTTCAGGGCGTTAAATTTCGGGAGTTCCGTGTTCAGGAAGTCCCGGATTATCCGTTGCCGGTCATGATCGTGTTCGGCTAAACCGCGGTGTGCTCCAACCTCGGGTTGGGCAAGGATGGCACAGGGCGGCTGCACGTGTTCAGCGGTGTTGTCCTTTGCAGTGGTCTCGGGGGGAATAAATTCACAATTTAGGGATAGCCCCGCGCAATTGATGGTGGTACCAAATGTACGCAGAAAGTCTAATCCCAATATGGTTTCTTCAAAGAAGTCGGCCATTAGGAGAAAGGTGCATGGCTGGGTCAAATTACCAAACGTGACGAGTATCTGGACGCCCTCGGTGATTCGCTTCCGCGACCCATCAGCCAGTATAACCTCCAGATTTTCGCGTACCCGCTTGAATGGACCCTTGAAGTGGCTGAGGAAATTTGTCTTCATATAGTTCCGGGTAGCCCCGGTATCTATCGTGGAGGTTATCAGCTTTCCTTCTATCAAAATTTTCGCTGCTATGCGGAATTCTTCGCATTGTAATGCCGTCTGGTTTACTGAGGTCTGCGTACCTGGAGGGACGTAACGTCTCAGTTCCGTCGCCCTCCGCAGCGGTTTCCCGGATGCTGGGTATCACTTCGATTTTCTCCGCCGCGGTGGCCCTCAGAGGTATACGCGTGCTGGTCGTTACCATTTGCTCGGCCCCGGATACTTTCTAGGTCCTCAGCCATCGTCACCAGTTCTGCTAAAGAGGCGAAGTCTTTCCTTTTAATATACCACTGGTAATCTGGGTGGCAGTTCTGGAAAATTCTTTCCAGCTTTTGCGACTCGCTTAACCTTGAATGCCTCATCAGACTCTGAATCGCCAGGAGGTAAACCTTGAACCCTTCATTTCGTCGTTGGGTTCGACTGCGAATTGCGTCGTCCAATTTTTCATGATATCTTGGGGGCAGGAAAAACTTCCCAAGATCGTTCTTGAAACCATTCCAGGTTGTCCAGTGTTGGTTGTTGTTGCGAAACCAGACAAGAGCGCGGTCGCGCAATAGCTCGGGCATCAGCGGGGGTATCTGATCTAGATCCACGTCATACATCTGTGCCAGCTCCTCGGCTCTTTCGATAAACTCCAAGGGGTCGCCTGTCCCATTAAAGTGTAGATTCCACCTTCTGAGTTTATCCATTACGTCCAGTTTGGATTCGGTGTTTTTAGCTGACCCCGTGATCGGGGTTACCTTGGCACTTTCTTCTTTCACCGGCGATCTTGGCCCCGGCCTTGGTTCGGCAGGTACCAGGAGGTTGACTGAGGACGAGCTAGCTATTGCCTCATATTTTGCCTGTATTTCAACGAGGCGTTGTATTTCGGGCTCCTCATGCTCGCTGCTGACAAATTTGGCCCATCGCTTTCTTAACTCTTCCACATTGCCGGTCTGGTCCAGCTGGAATTCCTTCAGGCAGGCTAGTAATTCTTCCCTCTTAAGGGAATACGCCCATGATGTACGCAACATTTTGATGCGGAGGTTGTAGGGATCCTGGCACTCACGATAACAGTTTTTTTCCCTTTTTTTTTTTTTCTCTTTTTTTTACGCGTCGCTGAACGGTACACGCTGTAGATTTGCTCGCTCCGTTATCTTTTTTCTTCTTCTTGTTGCAAAGAGAATGGAAAAAAATGTTTTTTCTTCAGTTGCTGTCTTTTTTTTCTTTTTTTACGCGTCGATGAACGGTACACGCTGAAGATTTGATCGCTCCGTTATCTTTTTTCTTCTTCTTGTTGTAAATAAAAAAAATGTTTTTTCTTTAATTGCTGTTTTTTTTTTTTTTTTTTTTTTTTTTTTTTTAATTTGTTCGCTGTTTGACGATTACCGCACAGAATAAGTTTTCTTTTTTTTTCCTTTTTTTTTTTTTTTGCTTTTAGTTTATTATTGTAAATTCTTTGTTTTTTTAAATTTTTTTTTTTCCTCCCCGTACAAGAGTCGCGGGTGTGGTTTCTCTGGTCTGAGACGATTAGCACAATTTTCTGCTGCAAACGTCCCTGCTCGGGCGCCATTGTAACGACGTGTTTTCCACTTTATGCTGGGATAGAGCTCGCGGCTCCCAGGGTTCGTTACAAAAATTTGTTTTATGACCAGAGAAATGAAACACCGTGTTGGATTGTTTTATCAACGTTACAAAACGTAAGCTCATGTATATTTTACGTATTTCTTACAGTTTATTTTACAATTCGGAATAGATTCGTGGTTACGCGAATACATTCAAAGGGCGGACGCGACTCTCTTGGGACCGACAACACACACTCAGTATGCCGCGACACACACGAACAACTTAACACCACTACCACGATAGGCGTGGGGATAGCGAGGCCCCGGATCGATCAGATGGGTCGTGGTGTAACCTCAAGCCAACTGTTCTACCGGCGATACGTGTTACTACGCGCCGAGAGAATTTGGTCTACACCGCTATTCTCCGAGACGCAGTCTCACCCTGCTCTCGATCGTTGTCTCGAGAAAATCCGGCCAAGAATAACGGCAAATCAAGAGAATTTAGTCTACACCGCTATTCTCTTGCTTTGCAATCGTTACCGGCAACGAGTATGATCACACGAAAGTGGTGTAACCTCTATTCACAGATCGCTAGATTTTATTTAGCCGTAGTGGTGTAACCTCTCACAGCTAAGTAAGACCTTACCCGTTTGCCAGCTGCCGACTGACTGACTTCTTACTGGTGCGTAGTCCGCTTTTATACTGTTTGCCGGTGTACATTTACACACACACACTAAAGTAATTATCTTCCATGGTTGCTCATGAGTGTATGTTCTCGTGTCCTCTATTCCCTACTTGCCGCCAGATGGCGACGGCCATCTGTCCGTTAATTTAAAAACTAGTACTAATATAATATGTAATGATGGTGAACATAAATTCATTCTTATTCAATATGAATGAAAAATAAAAATTATTCGGTAATAACAGTAATTCATGTAGGTAATAGAGTCAATACATGTAGGTGATAAAATGAATATAAATATAACTAAAAATAATAATAAATTCAAATAATTCAAAAGTCGTCTTGGGCCGGGTTGGTCTGGTGTGTTGGTGTAGTCTAGGGCATGTGACTCAAAAACGAGGGCCCGACTTTTGGTCGTCACAGACGGTACCATAGAAAATGTAGATAACAGCTTTGTAATAAATATTAATGAAGATCTAGCAAAATACGTTTTGTCTCTAGAGAAATTGATTATTGATATGCATAATCAGAATATAAAAAATCTCGCTTTATCACGCGAAGATAAAATTTTTGAGCTCATATCAATTGAATATTTGAATAAAACTTATAATGAGGTATACCAAATAATATTGAAATCAAAAAAGTATAGAAATTTCGAATTAAACATTATATTATATAAACCTTTGCAATATATTACAAATAAAAAATCACAAATGAATATCATAAAAGAATTCCAGAATTCACCAATATCAGGACACTTCGGTATTAGAAAGACAGTACTTAAATTGAAACAACATTATGTATGGAAAAACATGCGAAAGATGGTTAGAGATTATATTGTCACGAAAGTAACTTTAGTTAGGAATAAGTTTAGTTTATTAGTAATTTTATTAGTTTAAAATGTTATTGTATAACTTTCGCATACTTTTAATGTAAACCCACTGTACATAATTTTCTAGTACAAATGTAATGTTATGATTGTTATAGATAAATGTATAACATAATAGTGTTGAGATTATCTGTAACCCATAAAGTATGCTTTAGTTTATTAAGGTATAAATTAATTTAAATTCGGCCACAGTGTTAGTGCATAATGATATTCGCTGTAAGATAATAAAATCTCGATTCGCGCAGAAATGTCTAAAATGTTACAGCCATTCCGCCGAGTAGAATGATCTAGAGACATCTAGATGTCAGCGAACAGAGTATAAATACTCGCGAAGGTTGGCATCGATAATCAGTATTAGTGCGATTATTTAAGTGTGTACATCTCAATTACAAGTAGTAAAATTGACTTAAGTTCTAAATAAAGTGGCGTGAATAGTTTATAGTACAGCTATAAAGTAAAGTGTTTTTTTTTTATTTTATTAAAGTTGCAATAAAAGAACTCAAGAGGTTTATTATAAAGGAAATAAACCAAAAACGTTATTGAAAAGGCAGTAACGTAACAATTGGTGTCAGAAGTGAAATTGCAAAAATAAAATAAATTAGAAAAAAAAAATAAAAATAAAAAAATAGACAGCAATGAAATTTGAAGAACTTAAAGTGGATCAGCTCAAGAAAGAGTTGAGCAAGTTAGATCTACCAACTGCAGGAAATAAAGCAGAGCTGCAGAAGAGGTTAATAGATGAATTCGAGCGACGCAATATTGACATTTGTAGCCACGAATTCGATGATAAAGAAGAAATAGAGGTATGTACACGTGCAGTTGCCAGCGGTATGGATTTCAACACGATGTTTGCTGCTATGATGGCAAAAATAGATGAAAATTCAAGAGCTATGCTGGATGAAACTTCTAGAAAAATTGATGAAACTTCTAGAAAAATGGATGAAAATTCCAGAGCTATTCTTGATGAAACTTCTAGAAAAATGGATGAAAACTCTAGAGCTATTCTTGATGAAACTTCTAGAAAAATTGATGAAACTTCTAGAAAAATGGAACACAAATCGAGCACCATCCTGGCTGAAATTCAAGAGAATTCCAGAATTACAAATGAGAAACTTCAGGAGATTTCCAGTGAAATAAATGAAAGAGTAAATGAAATCGAAATAGAATTCAACCAAAAGCTTACTGAAGTAACAACACAAATTACGGACATTGATGAAAAGGTTCATCATCTTGAAGCAAAAGTAAATAGCCTTCAAAGTCAAGAGGGACCAGTGCGGGTTATTCCAGAAATCTCTAGTAGAATAAAAGCCCCAAGTTATGATGGCAGTGTTCCATTTGATGTGTTTAAGTTCCAATTTGAAACAGTAGCCAACAAAAACGCATGGAACAAGGAGGAAAAGGCAATTGAATTAATTTTAGCTTTAAAAGGAACGGCAGCGGAAGTTCTACAAAGTGTTCCAAGTAGCTGTAAAAACAATTATGATGACGTGATGATGGCACTGCAGCGTAAATATGGTGGCGACCACAAAAAGGAAATATACAAAATGGAATTACGTGGTAGAATGCAAAAGGCTAATGAGACATTACAGGACTTCGCACTGGAGATTGAGCGGTTGGTGCAGCTTACCTATCCTGGTGAGAGTCATTCATTCTTGGATCACTTCAAAACTGAGGCATTTGTAAACGGTATTCGGGATGCAGATATAAAAATTGCGGTATGTACGTCACAAAAGTCTACCTTTGCAGAGACTGTTTCATTTGCCCTAGCCCAGGAAACCGCTAGAATTATTTCAAGACCACAAGTAGGCAAGGTGCGAAGGCTCGATGTGACCACCAAAGCTGAAAGGGATATTGTGCAGGATTTAAAAGAGGCAGTTATGGAAGCTTTAAGCGAGAAGCAAAGTAAAACTAAAGTAAAATGCTATAACTGCGGAAAGATTGGTCACATGCAGAGAAACTGCAAAGCACAAAAGAAACGTTCAAGATCTGCTTCACCGCCCAGAAACAACCAGCGGGCTAACCACTACTCATCGCAGGAGTCACCGTTAAACTAAAAAGAGCTAGCACTGCGGGGCATGAGCTAGCTCCCACATCTAAGGGCCCCACAATCTCCATCTCAGTAATGCAACAGAATAACAGAAATCTTACTGCTTGTGGCTATATAAACGGTCAAAAACGGATTCTGACTGTGGACACTGGGGCATCTCATTCAATAATTAGGCCTGATTTAATACAACAGTCCATCGAACCACTATGTGGTGTAAGTCTGCGAACAGCCACGGGGGAGCCTGCCAGTGTCTATGGGAAAGTAAAAGCTAAATTATGTATGGCCAACACAAGCGCCCACCATGTGTTCATTGTGGCTGAAATTGTAGATGAAGTAATCCTTGGTTCAGATTTTATGATTGGACAAGGAATTCAACTGGATATGGGTCAACAAATTATGACTTGGCGTAATGTTGAAATTCCCCTTGATGTTGGATATGATATTAAGGCACATGTAAGACAGTTACTCGCCCTTGAACGTGAAAAATTGCCACCTAAGTCAGAAACCATTGTATGGGCGAGAATGGAGGGAGATTGTGAGGACAACAACAGATTATGGGTGGTAGAGCCAACAGCAATTACAGGTGATATAGTAACAGCGAATGTCCTCGTTAAAACCAGCAACAGCTTAGTTCCTGTAAGAGTTTTAAATTTGTCCAGCAGCGAAAGGTCCTTACGCAGAATTTTAAGATTGGACAATGTGCTTCAACGGAGACAATAATAAGTTGCGAGAACCATCCAGACGCAGCTAAAAAGAGTACCAAGGTCCAGGAACTACTAGAGGAACATGTGCGGAAATGGACGGGATATCTAAGGCCGCCCGAGAGAAATAAGGCAAGACAGTTGCTAAAGAAATATGCCTTTATATTTGCGTCAAAAGGTAAAAACCAGGGCAGAACGTCAATCGTGAAACACGAAATTAACACCGGCGAAGCTAAGCCAATTAAACAGGCCCCAAGAAGCATTCCTCTAGCAAAACGAAATGAAGTTAGAGACCTGGTTAATGAAATGGAACAGGATGGCATAATAAAACCATCATCAAGTCCCTGAAGTTCACCGGTAGTTTTGGTAAAAAAGAAAGATGGAAGTACTAGATTTTGCGTAGACTACAGGAAACTTAATGACGTGACCAAGAAGAACAGTTATCCATTGCCTAGGATTGATGACACCTTGGACACGTTAGCTGGAACAGAATGGTTCTCCACATTGGACTTGCAGAGCGGTTATTGGCAAGTAGAAATCGCAGACAAGGATAAAGAGAAAACTGCTTTTAGTGCAAGTGATGGCTTCTGGCAATTTAATGTAATGCCATTTGAGCTCTGTAATGCTCCAGCTACATTCGAGCGTTTGATGGAACAGGTGTTGAAAGGTATCTACCGAAAGACATGTTTGGTGTACCTTGATGACATAATTGTCATGGGAAAAACATTTGATGAGCACCTGAAAAACCTCGAAGAGGTGTTAAAACGTATATCTACAGCCGGACTCAAGTTAAGTGTTAAGAAATGTTCACTGTTCCAGAAGGAAGTAAAATACCTAGGGCATCGTGTAACATCTGACGGCATTTCAACAGACGAAGAGAAAATACGAGCAGTCATGGAGTGGCCTCGCCCTCAAAATCTACATGAGTTACGCAGTTTTCTAGGCTTATGTACATACTACAGGCGTTTTGTACCGAATTTTGCCAATATTGCTGCCAGTTTGCATGAATTGACCAAAAAGGCGCAGGCATATAACTGGGGTGAAGCACAGGAACAAGCATTTCAGAAGCTTAAAGAATTATTGTGCACAGCACCAATTTGGCTTATCCAATCGCGGGCAAGAAATTTGTGCTAGATACCGATGCAAGCGGATTTGGAATTGGAGGAGTGCTGTCCCAAGTGGTCAATGGTGTAGAGAAAGTTGTAGGCTATTACAGTCGAATACTTTCGAAGCCTGAGAGAAATTACTGCGTAACTCGGCGAGAGCTTCTGGCAGTACTAGAGTGCATAAAGCATTTCCACAAATACTTGTATGGTCAACATTTTGATTTAAGAACAGACCATTCTGCACTCAGGTGGTTGCTACAATTCAAAAATCCGGAGGGCCAGATAGCGCGTTGGATTGAGCGCCTTCAGAGCTACGATTTTAGCATTGAACATAGAAAAGGTGGAAAACATGGCAATGCGGATGCTCTGTCTAGGCGACCCTGTAAGCTGGAATGCAAGCATTGTGTAAGGGCTGAAGGAAAAGAAAACTTCTGTGATGTTCGTCTATTGCAGATAGAGTCCCATGAAGACTGGTCAATGGCGCAGAAAAATGACCTAATTTTAGCAAAAATTCTAAAGCCAAGGAAGAGGGCAGAAGACCCACTCGAAACGAAATTACGCCAGAAAGTCCATTGATGAAAGCATACTGGGCTCTGTGGTCAAGTAGTAAATGGCTGCTTATACCGTACGTTGGAAAGCACTGATAGAAAATCAGTTAAAAACCTTATAGTAGTGCCGTCAGTAAAAGAAGTTCTGAGGGAATTTCATAACGGTCCAAGTGGTGGTCATCTTGGTGTAACAAAGACTTTAGAAAAATTAAAACAACGGTTCTATTGGGTTGGCTGCCAACAAGCCGTAACTGAATGGATAACCAATTGCGCACAATGCATGGCCGCCAAAGGTCCAGTAAGGAGAAGTCGTGGGCCGCTACAACAGTACCATTCTGGTGCCCCGTTTGAAAGAATTGCAATGGATATAACTGGGCCTTTCCCTGTTAGTAATGCCGGCAACAAATATGTGCTAGTAGTCATTGATTACTTAAGTAAATGGCCGGAGGTATATGCCATCCCAAACCAAGAAGCGAGAACGGTTGTGGACGTGTTTGTGTGCCGCAATGGCGTTCCATTGGAATTGCATTCTGACCAGGGCAGAAATTTTGAATCTGCTATATTTAAAGAAATGTGTGAATTGTACGGAATAAAGAAAACAAGAACAACACCATTGCATCCGCAATCTGACGGCATGGTTGAAAGATTTAACCGTACATTAGAGGAACATTTGCGAAAAGTAGTTAGCACACAACAAAAAGACTGGGATGAGCACATTTCAAAATTCCTTTTAGCGTATAGATCAGCGGTTCACGACTCCACCTCTCGTACACCCGCCAAAATTGTATTTGGAACAGAGCTCAGACTACCAGGAGATCTAGAGTTTGGCGTTAAGCCTATACCAACGGGTGAAAACAATGAAGGCTTCACCTCACAAGAACAAGAAACTCTTAATGAGCTTCATGAATTTGTACGAAACCGTATTAAGCTGTCCAGTGACAAGATGAAGGTCAGATACGATCGAGCGGCAAATTCGGATGGATTTAAGGAGGGCCAGTTGGTTTTGCTTTTTAATCCCCAACGAAAGAAAGGATTATCTCCCAAACTACAGACACATTGGGATGGGCCATACAAGGTGATAAAGAAATTAAATGACGTTGTATATCGAATACAGAAACACAAAAGTACAAGGGCAAAAATGAAAGTTGTTCATTTGGAACGATTAGCCCCTTATGAAAGAAGTGATTCTGAGCATATTCGGGACGAACAGGCTTAAGTGGGGGGCAGTGTTACGAAAGTAACTTTAGTTAGGAATAAGTTTAGTTTATTAGTAATTTAATTAGTTTAAAATGTTATTGTATAACTTTCGCATACTTCTAATGTAAACCCACTGTACATAATTTTCTAGTACAAATGTAATGTTATGATTGTTATAGATAAATGTATAACATAATAGTGTTGAGATTATCTGTAACCCATAAAGTATGCTTTAGTTTATTAAGGTATAAATCAATTTAAATTCGGCCACAGTGTTAGTGCATAATGATATTCGCTGTAAGATAATAAAATCTCGATTCGCCCAGAAATGTCTAAAATGTTACAGACATTTCGCCGAGTAGAATGATCTAGAGACATCTAGATGTCAGCGAACAGAGTATAAATACTCGCGAAGGTTGGCATCGATAATCAGTATTAGTGCGATTATTTAAGTGTGTACATCTCAATTACAATTAGTAAAATTGACTTAAGTTCTAAATAAAGTGGCGTGAATAGTTTATAGTACAGCTATAAAGTAAAGTGTTTAAAGTGTTTTATTTATTTTATTAAAGTTGCAATAAAAGAACTCAAGAGGTTTATTATAAAGGAAATAAACCAAAAACGTTATTGAAAAGGCAGTAACGTAACAATATTAATAAATACGATAAATGCCTAAGAAATAAACGGACAAAATACATTAAAGAGAAAATGGTTATAACCGAAACACCAAACACTAGTTTTGAAACGATAGAAATAGATACTGTAGGACCCTTAAGAATATCAAATGGTTACAAATATATACTAACATTGCAGTGCGAATTAACTAAGTATGTAATAACACACCCAATTGAAACAAAAGATGCTAGAAGTATTGCCAAAACATTAGTTGAACAGTTTATATTGAAGTATTTATGTTTTAAAATTTTAATATCTGATAGAGGTTCATGAATTTAAAAATGAATTGTTAAAAGAAGTTTGCAATTTACTTAACATAATCTAGAAATTTTCAGCACCATATCACCACCAATCCATAGGTTCTATAGAACGCAATCATCGTGTATTGAATGAATATTTATTTAATTTTGTAGACGATTATGAATGGGACAAATGGATACCATACTATACATTCGCTTATAACACAACACCACATGTTAACACTAACTATTCACCTTTTGAATTAATTTACGGTAAACTAGCAACATTACCTACAGACAAAATACAAAACACGGACAAATTCTATGACATAGAAAATTACGCCAATGAGATCAAAATCAGATTAAGAAAATCGATAGAAAATGCTATAAAATGAATAGAAATAGCAAAACATAAATCAAAAGAAATTTATGATAGAAATATAAATAATAGTAACTTTAATGTAGGAGATCTAGTATTAATAAAACTAGAATCTAGAAAAAAAATCAGAGCCCATACAAGGGACCATATGAAATAATAAAAAGATTAGGAGTAAATTCATTATTAAAAGTAGATTTTAGAAAAATGTTATCATAATAATATACTTAAGTTATACAAACCCAATATTACCAACTAATTAAACAATAATTTAAACATAATTGCAAATAAGTCACATACAAACAAAAGAAAAGAAAAAACCAAAACAAAATATTTTTTTTTTTTTTTTTATTCAAATTGTTAAAACGGTAATTTGAGAATAATAACAACATGACAAAAATATAAGAAACAAGATACAATTATCTAAACCATTAAATTATAAGAGAAAAACAAAAATATTATAAATTTTAAGAACTTTTCCATCAAATACAGCCTAATTGTCGTCTTCCTGCCAACACTATGATAATATTAAGACCACTTTCAAATAAGCTTGGTGCCACCAAAATTACAATCATTTTTCTTCGGACGGGCAACCCTCAACGCAAACCCGCAAATACAGTTCCAGCCTCATTGAAGTTTCCCAGCCAACACTAAATTAAATTTGGCATAACGTTAATATCAGCTCACTGCTATCAGCTTTTATACCATTACCATTACCATTACCATACTATTAAACACGTTTCCAACAAGACCACAATCACCTGTCCTAAAATGAACCCATTAACGCCATCTTCCAGTATCTTTACTAAAAAGGATGTCATCATTTTATCACACAACTATTGATCATGGAAATACCTCATTAAATCATACTTATTCCCTTTAATTTATTACAGATTTGTTTTAGAAAATATTTATCAGTCTTTATGTTCCGAAACAACATACACCGTTATAATGCGATGTCTAAAATAAACATTACAAAAATGTACATTTGTCATCAGGTAATAACAGTTGATGTTCCTGACAATATTTTATGCATTTTATGTTTTCGTTTTTCTTTTAACATTCCACTCTTAATGCAAACCCGCAAATACGTTTCTAAAAAAATTAAAAATCCAAGGTCCTGAGTGAACGAGAATGTGTTAGAGGTAACTTTTTGATACTTTTTCGTTCTATAACTGATACCTTTTTTAATTTTAGTTAATATTGGACCAACAAGCATTAAATTAAGCATAAAATGCCCTGAGTGAATTAGAATCTGTAGGAGGGGCTTTTTGGTACTTTTTACTCTTTACCTGGTAATTTTTGAATTTACATACGTTAATATTGGACCTAGAAACATAAAATTAAACATGCAAGTTCCGGAGTGAATGCAACATAAGCTTTGGCGTAAAAATATGTCCACTAAAGAAAAGGATACGCTAACGAAGAAGCGGGTTAAATGTTAGTTAAACATATATGAGTTTGACAATTTTATTAAATAACTTTAAATATAAGCATACAAATCGAATTATTTAATTTGAAATAATCTTTAGAAAAAAAAATTCCTCGCAAAGAATAATTTTTCAGTGGATATCGAAATTTGGTTTTTGAAGAATTCTTGCATTTTAAATCCGATTTTCTTTTTGCAAAAAAACTTGAATATTTACTTTACTTTCTTACATTAAATTGGCTACCGGAGGTATAAGCCTTATCCTCAATAGCATATAATCCTATAAAATTAAATATTTACATTGACAGTGAATATAAATTAAGCTCAACATTACTGTTTTGTAAGTAATAATCCCTTTTTCCTTTAGAAAAATAAATTATTTCTTTTAGCTTTGTCAAAAACCGGTTAAGTTTTTTTTTCATTTGGAGTTTATTCTTTTATTCTTTATACCTAGTTGAATATTTTTCAAAATGTGTGTGTGTGATGGGTTAGACAAACACTACATATGTACATATATGGAATAAATCTAACCCATTTTTCCTTAAGTATTAGCGCTGAATTATTAACAGTTGTATCTTTGTAACGTTACAAGTTACCCAAAATTAAAAATTTATATAACAAAAACCAAAAGCTACCGTGTTTTAAGTTTTTATCAAAAAATCGGTAAATAGGCCTTTGATAATTGAGAGAAAAAAATCGACAAAACACCGATAAATCGGTAAATATAGCAGGTCTGATCGCAACGCTTCTCGCTAGTGTTGTTGTTGTTGCTCGGCAATTTTCACTACCACAGCACAAAAAAAACCCATCCTTTTAAGGGCATCAATGAATTTGTTACAAAAACAAAATACATGTGTTGTTTTTTTAGTAATTTTTTTTTTGTATATTTTTCAATAATTTTTGTCTACGAAAAACCCCTCTTGAACGAAAAAACAAAACAAAATACATGTGGTTTTTTTTTGGTAATTTTTTTCAATAATTTTTGTCTACATGTCTCTTGAACGAAAAGAACCCATCCTTTTAAGAGCAGCAAAGAATTTGTTACAAAAACAAAATACAAAATATTTTCGTTGAAAGACAATGGAAAAAAACGGCATCGTACAATAAGTAACTCATTGTATTCGATCAGTATCAACTAGTATCTGTTTTTGTGAAACAGATATAAACAGATATGTTACTCTCATTCTCTTTTTATTAACTCATATCCACTATGTTACAAAAAATATCCATATCAACTTCCCAGCGGGAAAAAGAAGGTGTACGTACCCGTTCTTTTGGATGTAAGTTAAGGTACGCTTTGTAGCATGCAAAATTGCTGTCATTGCCGATGCTTTAGCATTGTTTTTCAATTACTAATTTGTTTATCCCCTTTTCGAAGAGAATCGGGCAATCGAAGTTTTTGATTTCTTTAGCTATTTTATAATAATAAGTCAGTCGCACATGAGTACTCAGCCTACATAGTAGGTAACTTTAAATACGATAACTCATAGAAGTTAAAGTCCAATATTGTAAATTGAAAATTGAGTGAAGCAATAAGAGGTTTAGTCACCTAAAAATTATATGAACAAAAGTAAAATACTTCTGATATTTGTAAAATATAAATTTGCCTCGATGTGGGCCTTGAATTGAAAAAATAAAATCATTTTAGAAATCATCATAGATGCCGTGAAATTAAATCATAAGTGAAGAAACATTAAACCCTAAACATTTAACAAATAAATAGTTGACAAATTAGAAGCTGAATTTATTATAAGGATAATAAAATTAATGGAATAAATATTTGTTTTAAACCAAATTATAACAGCGTTAAAATTATAAGATTAATAATATTAAATAACTAAAATATAAGTGAATTATTTTTGTACAAATTATTAATAAAACGTTATACTCAATAAATAATCCAATAAGCGATAAATAGTGCGTTTTAGTCTTTATTATTTATTATTAGAATTGCACGTAAAATACTTGGCGCCCAACTTCAAGAATAAAATAAAGAATTACTTAAATGAACAGAACATAATAAAATTAATATATTAACTCACAAATCGGCATCGCAACAAAATATTTAATATAAAAAATTACGTTACATTAGGTCTGTCTGCGTACACATATTTTGCATAATTTTGTACAAAATGTCGCAAAATCTTGCAAAATGTTGTCTGCGTACTCCAAATCTCTTACAGCGAGAGGGCCAAAAAGAGAATTTTTGACAGTTGAAAGTTAGAGAACTTGCAAAATGTTACTGGAGAAATTTCCTCTGGTAAGATTTTGCAACTAGTTTGAACAGCTGTTTTTATATACTGTTTGAATGAAAGAGTTTACGTGTGCCAAGATAGCGTCGACGAAATAGCGTCGAATTTGGGAATTTAAAAACCGGGAAACAAAAATACCCAAATAATGGGGATTTACAGTATATGAACAAAAAGTTTGCGTCGAATTTAGGAATTTAAAAAGGGGAAATAAAAATATATTTATATTTTTAATAAAAATATTAAAAATATTTACCACAGGCTTTTGCACGGACAAAATGAGCGATGCGTGCAAAAAATATATAGTTTATACCTGTGGTTCATTGCATAAATCAGTAAAGATTTTTACTGACCATTTTGGATGAACCCAGATTTCTCGGAAACTGTCCGAACGATTTTTTGCACGGATCGCTCATTTTGTCCAGAAAACTATTTACTTTCAGAAAATATATAGTTTATACCCTGCAAAAGCCTGTGGTAAATATTTTTTGTATTTTTATTAAAAATATATATATATTTGGGCTTAAATCTAGTTTACCGACGCAGCTTCAAATAAAAAAAAAAGTACCTAGGGTGATAGAAAATGGAAAAATAAGAAGAAAAAATTAAATAAGAAAGCTGGCGCAAACGCTTAGTTTTCGAGTTATGGGCGTTTTAAGTTTTTATATAAATATGGGATTTTGCAGTACATTTCCAAATGTATATGGCTAATATTGGTATCATTGCAAAGCGTTTCACTAGATCTTTCTGGACATACAGAATTTATTTTAATATTTTTAGTTTATTAAGAAGTGGGACGAGTTTGCAAAATACAAAAGTTTTTTAGTAAGCATAAAAACAAATTTATTAATTTTTTCTAATTCTTTAATG
Source organism: Pollenia amentaria (assembly GCA_943735925.1). Classification (NCBI taxonomy): domain Eukaryota; kingdom Metazoa; phylum Arthropoda; class Insecta; order Diptera; family Polleniidae; genus Pollenia; species Pollenia amentaria. The sequence goes on from OX031009.1 coordinate 65,950,868, forward strand.
TAATGTACTACATACTAATTTATTTAAGAATTTTAATTAAAATACAAGTAAAACCTTCTTTATGTTTATTGATTACTAATGAGGAGAGAATCCTTGCCCATGGGCAAAGGCCGTCTATGCAGAGAATCTTTTGTTAGCGAAGCCGGTATTAGTTATACCATAGGGGAGAAAATATTTGCGCCCGGCCGAAGGCCGGCTATGCAAGGAAGCTTTAGTAAGCGAAACCGGTGTTTATTATACCATAGAGAAGATCATCCTTGCGTCCGGCCAAAGGCTGGCTATGCAAAGAATTTTGCGATGCTAGTGTTTGTTATTTTATAAAATTTGTATTACAGTTTTATTTAAATAAACTACATTCTTTCCTAGTGCACTTCCGTAACATTTCGACGTAAAATGAAAAAAACTGTAATGTGATCTAAAGAGTTTAATATTTTGAAATAAATTATGTATATCCAGAAAAATCTGTTCAAGAGCTTTAAAATGATACCAATATTGTCCATATACGTTTAGAATTGTAGTGGAAAATCACATATTTATGTGAAAACTTCGAAACTCGAAAACTAAGCGTTTGCGCCAACTTTTTTATTTAATTTTTTCTTCTTATTTTTTCATTTTCCATCACCCTGTGTATTTTTTTTATTTGGAGCTGCGTCGGTAAACTAGATTTGTTCCTATATTTGTACTTCCCTATTTTAAATTCCTAAATTCGACGCTAACTTTTTGTTTATACTGCAAATACCCATTATTTGGGTATTTTGGTTTCCCGGTTTTTAAATTCCCAAATTGGACGCTATTTCATCAACGCTATCTTGGCTCACGTTTGTTATTTTAATTGTTTACACACCGATCAGCTGTTTTCTTGCAAGATTTCACTGGATACTGTCTGCGTACTTTTTGAGATATTCTCAGCCGAAAGAGTAAAATTTGTCTTACTCTCCCAAAAAAATTTACTGAGTATTTGCTACTGGAAAAGTACGCAGACAGACCTATTAACAATATAAAAACCTGTTTTGAACATAAAGAACAAAAAAAGCAAGTTGTAATACTCTATTAATGTGCGAAGAAATACCATATGCTTTAACACATTCGAGACAGCAGACTACCGACTTCAATATGTCAACAATAGAATACATGTGTGTATATGGAAATGATTATTTTAACGACGACACGGCTAAATGGCTGCAGGTTGTTATCTATGCTAATTTTGTCGTTGTAGTCAAATTAAACTTATTTCTATTTTTGTACGCTACAAAACAGAAAAAGTGCTGCTAATATAATCAAAAATTAGAAGAATTAGTGCTTTTAATATATAATAATAATTTTTTGGTTAAACAGCAAAGAACCGGATTGAATCAAGAATATAAGCGCGGCTCACCACCAAATCTATATTATTATTACTTTTTAGTATCCTTAAAAGAAGTTATATCGGAAGATGTTTGTCACGCCATCGCTCTTAGTTTTAGCAGTATGGGTATCATTGAAAAATTGAAAGTGCTTTTCACATGGTGTTTAAAGCACACCGATTTATTAACCCATTAAGAGCCCATTTCAAATGCTCATACTTCTTGACTGACTTTTTTACTTAATTTGCTTTATCTTTAAATTATGTCGATATAATAATAATTAATTCACAATAATATACACATGTTACCAAAGTTATTAGGACTTTGATTAATAAAGTTTTTCTGTATTGCGGGTTTTCAGCCTTCCGGAACACTTTTCAAATATTTACATATTACTTTATTTCAATATGAAACAAGTACATAAACTTTTACCACTATATATTTTAACTCAAACTTATAAATAAATTGTGAAGTTTTCCAAAATAAAATTTTTTAACCCTAATAACTTGAAAATTTTATATGATGGAGTTTCTAAAAATATAGCATACAAAAACTTGGGGTGTTCTCTATAACATATTATATTTTAGGAAATATTATTATACATATCGACAAAATTTCAAGATAAATCCTCTTAAGGGGTTAATAAATCGGTATATTTAATACATCATATGAAATGTGTTTCGTAAGACTTTATTATGATACCAATACTTTAAAGATTCAGATTATATTTTTTTTCCTATACTATTGATAAAGTGCTCTGAAACCTTTACGACCTATAATTCATTAACTTAGTGCGTTGAACCAAAAAATTACGTAGACTCGCGATACAGTAATCTTGCGGTCAAGTTAACCAAATTTTAGCGCTTCTGTGCCGCTCTAAACGTTAACTCTAAGTTAACTTTTCAGATCGTATTAGTAAAAGTACTGATTTGTACAAACGATAGCAAATTAGATTAAATTTTAAGCTGAAATTTGAGAGTTTAAACAAAATTGAGAAATACATTAAAGAAAAACTATCGGCGTTGTATTATTGTATATCTGAAGTTGCCATCTCAAAAATAAAAACGAAACGTCACAAAATTTTCGAGGCTTTGAAGAATACATAGGAAAAAGCATACAGGAAAACATTACATAGACCAAAATATGCCGATCTTAAAGCAAGTTTGTACAAATGTTTTCTTGAAGCATCGAAAACGTAATTGCGCAATCACTGTTCTAATTTCAATATCAATAGCTAAGCGCGAGTTCGTGTAACTGCAACCTGAAAAGACAATATTGTCAGTAATGAATGGCTGGCGAATGTTTAGAAAATACACAGAATTCGCTATATGAAAATTTTTAAAGAACTAATTTTCTGACAAGCATCATATGTAGCACCTAACACATAATACATGAATGATTTTATAATTATTAATTATAAATTTTATTTCAAGAGCAATTGTGAACTTGAAACCAGCCGGTACAAATTAGATCTAAGTTTCTTTTTTTGTACTGATGAAAACTAAGTCATTGAAAAAAATATAGGTACATATGTTAATTATTGCATTTTTTACAATTTAAGCCCGCTTAGGAAAGTTAATAAATAAGACGAAAAATTTAACAACCCTTAGGACATTTCAGTTTACTTTTTCGCGATAATTCTGTATATTATGATTTTTTTATTCAACCTGCCATGAAGATGATATTCTTTATGAGTTCCAAAAACAATAAAATTAAAATATTTTAAATGTTTTTTAATAAATTCATTTGTTTTTACGTTAAGAAATTTATCATAAATAAGTATTTATATTTTTGTAGGCTTAAATTAAGTTTGTGTACGAGTCTGCAATTATGCATGTTGTTAAATTTATAAAAATTAAAAATGATAGTGGCACCACTGAAATGTAAATACATAATAAAAAACACAGCTGTTTATATTTTTTCAATTGCAGCTGTCGTCTTCAAAATAATTCAGTAGCTGATAACGCGACTACAATTGCAACCTGCAGCATTTGTAGCCGTGCCTTCGTGTTGCCTGCTGTCTCGAATGTGTTTAATGCATAAGTATAAAAAATATTTTAACAACAACGATTCGAATATCGTTTAAATCAAAATCTCTCAGAGCAAGCAGAGAATATCAGTAAGAATAATAAGTGTGAAAGAAGGAATCTATTCAAAATATTTGATCAACGAAATTGTTTAAAGCTAATAACAACAAGATCTCTTTACGTAAAAAACTAATTATAATAAAAGTAATTACTCGTGGCAATGTGCAAAGAAAAAACGGAACAGTCGATTACTACAACAATATTTGAGCAAATGAAATACTGAAATGCAGTTAATAGCTAGATATCCCAGTATAAGGCAGCGGCAGCAGTCACTTAAGGAATGCAGTATATCGTAAATTTATATTTAGTAATGATATTTCTATTATAGTCTTCAATTGCATTATATTTAATTTTTGATAGCGTTTGCAACAAATTTAAATCAGCCACCGGTATTTATTTATTTTTCTTTGTTACGGTCCATTAAATAATAAATAAACGGAAAAAATTACCAATTAAAGATATTATTATTATTCTCATTTTTCTTTTATTCAACATCATATGAATGTTGCAAGTTTCTGCATATATTTATGAGTTCTCTAGAAAATATTTTTGAGGGGGTTGACGAAACTTTCAGACGGTTGCAGGACCTTAGCATTACTGAGAGGAATATAAAAAGAACAACTATGGACGAAGCGACTTTAGAAACGATTTTGAATGTGGCGGTTAGGCAGGCAACAGAACAAACTCGAAATGAGTTTCAGGGCATGAATGACGAGCTGAATAGAAAAATTACTTCCCTTCAGACCCCGTCAGCTGTTGAGGAATATAAGAATATTGAGATCGTTGAGGGTGTTTTTTGCGAAGAGCCTCTTGATATCGTTAAGTCTGTTCCCGAATTTACAGGCGAGTTTTCAAAGTATGTCTCTTGGCGTCAAGCGGCTGTTACAGCCCACAAATTGTTTGAACCATATTGTAGTATGTTTGACTAGTCGTTGTTGCCATACCTTCTGTATGTAACACGAGCTTCACACTTTGCTTGAAGCTAAAAAGTCCATATCAGCCAATCCCATCGCTGAGAATATGTGAGTCAGCATATTCTCAGCGATCACTTAAAATTTTATGCTTAAGTTGCATTTTGTATGCATTAGTATTAGAGTATTCTTAAGTGCTTAGTCTTAAGAATTAATATGTAAAATCAATATTAAATAACTTCTCAAACAGAACAGTCGCACAAGCGACTGTTCAGCAGATAATAGAAATAAATAATAAAAAGTGGATAAATAGTTTAAATTGTTGTGTTTTCCTTGTAACATTTTTATATCACCTTTATCTTGACATAAGCCTGCAACAGACAACTCGGGAAACGGGGAAACACCCCTAAATACTCAGTAGGGTCTAAAACCTACAATATTAATTTAAATCTATGTAGCTACCTGCGCTGTAGAACTACGCTAAATGATACCACTTCAACCTTTTTAATAGATACTGGCGCTGATATCTCAATTATCAAACACAATCAGGTCTTAAATGAATCTGTAAATGTTTACAATAGAAAAAATCTAAATGGCATTGGCCAAGGCATAATCACAACACTAGGTAGTGTAAAATCAGAACTAAAAGTAGACCGATACTTAATTAAACATGTTTTTCAGGTAGTAAAAGATGATTTTCAAATACAGGTAGATGGAATTATTGGAATGGATTTCATACGAAAGTATAATTGCATCCTACAATATTCCAATGATAAAGACTTACTTATCCTTCGATCAAATGAAATTGATCATGATATTGGAATACCACTTAGCAATGGCCCAACTGTAAATTCTATATCAATCCCTGCCAGATCTGAAGTAATAAGAACCGTACCAATAGAATCATCAGAACAAAATGTTTTAATTCCTTATCAAACCATTCAAAATGGCGTTTACGTCGCAAATACCATAACTTCCACTTCAAATCCTTTAGTAAAAATAATTAATACTACTGAACAAGATTTAATAATTACTGATATTAAACTTGTTACTGAAAATCTTAAAGATTACAAGATAGCCAAACAAAATTTTATGCCTGCCAACTCCAAAGAGAAATTGGAAAGACTTTCAAGAAACTTTCCATCATTCGTTGAAACTGATTTGAAATCCCTATGTAAAGAATTCATAGATATTTTTGCATTAGAATCTGAAAACATAACAGTCAATAATTTCTACAAACAAAAGCTTAAAGTAAATAACACACAACCTGTCTATATCAAAAACTATAGAATACCTCATTCCCAAAAAGAGGAAGTCAATAATCAGGTTGATAAGCTCATTAAAGACGATATTGTTGAACCATCGATTTCAGATCACAATAGCCCCATACTCTTAGTACCAAAGAAACCTTTACCCGGTACCACACAAAAGAGATGGAGATTAGTGGTAGACTACAGAGCAGTAAACAAAAAACTGGTAGCCGATAAATTCCCTTTACCTCGAATAGACGATATTCTTGATCAGTTAGGTAGAGCTAAATTCTTCTCTTGTCTTGACCTGATGTCAGGTTTTCATCAAATATAACTTGAAGAAGAATCTAGAGATATGACATCCTCATCCACGGATAAAGGATCCTTCAGATTTAAAAGATTGCCGTATGGTATTAAAATAGCTCCTAATTCTTTCCAACGTATGATGTCATTAGCCTTCTCAGGTCTATCTCCAGCACAAGCATTCGTGTATATGGATGACCTAGTAGTAATTGGTTGTTCCAAAGAACATATGCTACGTAATCTAAAAAACGTATTTGAGTTATGCAGAAAATATAATCTGAAGTTACACCCAGATAAATGTTAATTTTTCTGTACACAAGTAACATTTTTAGGCCACAAATGTACCGATCAAGGTATTCTGCCTGATGATAGCAAGTTTTCTATAGTACTAAACTATCCTACACCAAAAAATGGTGATGAAGCTAAACGCTTCGTAGCCTTTTGTAATTATTACCGAAGGTTCATACCAAATTTTGCAGAATCATCCCGACATATCACCAGATTGTCAAGAAAAAGTGTACCTTTTGAATGGAACAAAGATTGTGAAAAATCTTTCCAGTACCTCAAATCCCAATTACTAAGCCCGAAAATTTTACAATACCCTGATTTTTCTAAAGAATTTTTTATTACTACAGACGCAAGCAAACATGCTTGTGGTGCTGTCCTTAGCCAAGAAAAACAAGGTATTCTAATGCCAATTTCATACGCTTCTAGATCCTTCACTAAGGGTGAAAGCAACAAATCTACCATAGAGCAGGAACTCACTGCAATACATTGGGCTATAAAATATTTTAGACCATACATTTACGGCAAAAAGTTTGTAATCCAAAGTGATCACAGACCACTTACCTACCCATTTTCACTAAAGAATCCCTCTTCAAAGCTCACCCGTATGAGACTCGACCTCGAGGAATACGACTTTGTAGTCGAGTATATTAGGGGTCAGGAAAATACAGTGGCAGACGCACTGTCACGCATAGAGTTTCAGGATATAAAGAACATTGAAGTCAATACAGTACTGAAGGTTACAAACAGACTTCAGACAAAAACAAGCGGAGCAAGTGCTAGTAAAACTGCTCCATCGCTTACAGAATCGCCCAAGTTAAACATATATGAGGCTATAAATGCCCATGAGCACCGTAAAATACCTCGATTGTATTTTACTAAGGATAATGCGATTATCCATAAGGGAAAGCAAGTTCTTTCCGAATTTAAGTTGAAAGACCTCATTATTAATAGAAAAGTCGACCTAGGTCACCTCTTTCTAAAGCTTGAAAAAATAGCTAATAATAAAGGCCTTACAACATTGCTACTCTCACTAGATGACAGTATGCTTACTTACCTAGGAATTGATATTAATACCTTCAAAAGTAAAGGTAATGAAATCTTGCAAGATTCTAATTTAACAATAGTGCTCGTACCGAAACTTATTAAAGTTTCAGCTGATTCTGATAAACTGCGAATTATGCAAAAATATCATGATGATCCAATTACTGGTGGACATCCAGGCATAACTCGTATGATTAAGAAAATAAGACTTCAATATCATTGGAAAGGCATGACTAGAGACATCTCTAGATACGTCAAAAAATGCCTTGAATGCCAAACCAACAAAACCACGGTTAAAGGCAAGGAGTCCCTCGTTTTAACCCCAACTCCTCTAAAAGCTTTTCAAAGAGTAATAATCGACACAATAGGACCTCTTCCACGGTCTGATTCACAGAACGAATACGCTGTAACCATTATGTGCGATTTAACCAAATATCTAGTGGCAATCCCAGTAATAAATAAATCAGCCAGAAATGTTGCGAAAGCCATTATGGAAAATTTTATCTTAATATACGGTCCAATGAATACCATTGTAACGGACCAGGGTACTGAATACATGAATCAAGTACTCACGGAACTATGCAAACTGATGAAGATAGAGAAACTACATTCTACTGCCTATCATCATGAGACACTCGGTACTGTTGAGAGATCTCACAGAACTTTTAACGAGTATTTAAGATCTTATGTTTCATCAGAGAAATCTGATTGGGATAATTGGTTAAAATTTTTTGTATATTGTTAGAATACAACTCCCTCAACAGCTCACGGATATTGTCCATTTGAATTAATCTATGGAAAAATTCCAAAAGAGTTAGATTTTACCAATAACAACCGCATAGAACCCCTTTACAACGTTGATGCTTACGAAAAGGAAGTTAAATTTAGACTCCAAGTAGCCCAACGTAGAGCCGCTAGTCTGATTGAAAATGCTAAACTTCTTAGACAGAAGATATCCAATGATAATGCCAACCCTATCACACTCTATGTAAATGATTCTGTTCTAGTCCGCAACGAAGCAGGACACAAACTAGATGCGGTCTACAAAGGACCCTTCATAGTAAAAGAAATTGATATTTTTAACAATGTCACATTAATGGACACCCAGGGTAAACTTTTTACTGTCCATAAGAATAGAGTCAAAAGACTTCCCAATTAATAACCGAGAGAAAAAGTCGCTTTGCTGTAACAAATATTGTATTAAATCAATGAAATTATTGTATGGCAAAAGAGCCAAATAAGTTTCTTTGTATATTTATTTCTTCATTTTTCATATAATTATACTTTTATGAAATTTTATGTTTAATTTAAGAGTTTCCTTATTGCAATTCACAATAATGAATAGAGCAGCACTTGCAACCGACTATCGTAATTTGAATAATGTTGTGAAAATATAAACAAAGCAGCACACAAACTGATTGTTTTCTAATCTTGAATAATTGCATACACCAAGTTATGTTAAGTGATTGATCACCAAACGTATATATGTAACAAATGGAAATACTTTTAAAATTACTCAATAATTTTTATTCTTTCTACCAAAAAGAATACATTTTTTTTCCTTTTGCCTCTATTTTTATTAATTCAGGAAATTATTTTCTGTTGTTTTTTTTTGAAAACATTTGTTACTTTAGCCTTTATTTTTATTAATTCAGGAAATTATTTTCTGTTGTTTTTTTTAGAAAACATTTTTTACTTTAACCTATATTTTATTAATTCAGGAAATTATTTTCCGTTATTTTTTTAGAAAGACACTTTGGTTCACTAATGTACCTAAACAAATTTCTTCAAATTTCTTACCTATAAAAAGGGAAGGGAATAGGTCAAAATTAGAACTGGACCATACTGTCCCCTATTCTAAGAAAAAAAAAATTTTGTATATATTTCATCGTTATATTATATAAAAGAATAATCAACCTAGTATTGATTATTCTTTTCCGAAAAAGGGAGGTGTAGTATGTTTGACTAGTCGTTGTTGCCATACCTTCTGTATGTAACAAGAGCTTCACACTTTGCTTGAAGCTAAAAAGTCCATATCAGCCAATCCCATCGCTGAGAATATGTGAGTCAGCATATTCTCAACGATCACTTAAAATTTTATGCTTAAGTTGCATTTTGTATGCATTAGTATTAGAGTATTCTTAAGTGCTTAGTCTTAAGAATTAATATGTAAAATCAATATTAAATAACTTCTCAAACAGAACAGTCGCACAAGCATTTCTGTAACAATATTTTGCAAAAAGTTTCTCACAAGAACTGTCAAAATAAGTCATATTTGAAATTGATGCGAGAAAACAAAATTTAAAAAAATGGAGCCCAAATTATGTATGTATGTACACAAGAATGTGTATTATTTTATTTTATTTTAAAAGAAAGAATTTAAATAATAATAGAAATAAATAATAAAAAGTGGATAAATAGTTTAAATTGTTGTGTTTTCCTTGTAACATTTTTATATCATGGCGATCCTTGTAACATTTTTATATCAATATCAAGGCAGTTCAAAATACTACCAAGGGGTAGCAATACTAAGGAATAAAATCGTTAGGAGCGCTGATTCTGTATTAAGCACATACAATACAGTTTTAAATTTTTATGCCATATTGGCTAGGCTGGATTTTGCGTATTCTGACAAAACATCGATCTATACGTTGGAGCAACAACTTTCAACGTTAAGACAGGGCCAAAGGCCAATTATTAATTTCTATAGTGATGTTGAGAGTAAGTTAACGTCTATCATTAATAAGGTCATAATGACAAATGAAGGAAACCCTGCATTGATCCGATCACTCAACCAGAAGTATAGGATGGATGCATTGCGAGTTTTTATATCGGGACTCAAAAGACCTATTTGTGACACGCTATTCTCATGTAAACCGACAGATTTACCTACTGCCTTGGCATTGGCACAAGAGCTTGAAACGAATCAAAATAGATATAATTTCGCCACTATTTATAACAATGGCCTTGGCAAAACTCAGCAGAATTATTTACCACAAACACATCCAAGGCCCACTACATTTGCCACTTCAACTTCTAGTAACCAGACATCTTAAGATTATGTTGGACAACCAATAGGGATAGCACCTTTTACTGGCCAAATACGACAACCCTTCAATCAGCCACAGAAATTTTACAAGCAGTCTCGCGCAAATTCTCAGGCAAATCTTCAGCCCTCAAATACACAGAATTTAAATTTGCAACCACGTTCCCAAATAGCAGATACAGATGTAAGTATGCGCACGGTTAGGTCAAACAACTGCAGGGGAGCGCTCAGCTCGGGCAGGGACATGAATTCGAGCAGACGTAATTATCCACATATGGAGGGCATAAATCATTTACAACACGAAGTCCAGAGCGTGGATCTTAGGGAAAATATTTCTGTCAATGCAGGCGATTATGATTTACAGGAATATGACACTTTGGAAAACTTACCCTTCGAAGACGAAATTAATTTTTTAGGGGAAAATCAGTTCTCCCCTATATTGAACGAAAAGTAGGAGACAATAGCATAAAACTTTTGGTTGACACTGGATCAACCAAAAGTTATATTAAAAGACTCCACAATCTGAAGGGCATTAGGGAACTCTCGAAACCTTTTCTAGTAAAATCTCTTTACGGTGCTAGTATAGTCAATCAATCAACTTTGGTAAACATATTTAATAGAACCGAAACCTTTTTTCTACTACAAAATTTACCACTATTTGATGGCAAATTGGGCTTTAGCTTTATTAAAAAAATTAATGGTATAATCGATACGTGCAAAAATTTTCTTTTTTTTGAGGGGGGGCAGGAAAGTCTTCGATATTTGAGTTTGGACGTAGTTAATAATTTAAAGGTTGAGTCAATACCGAAAAGTATTGAGGGAAAATTTTATGATATTATTCATAAAAACGCGGCAGTATTTGCAAACCCAGATGAAGCTTTTCCGTATAATACTAATATCTCAGCGAAAATCAAACCGAAAGATGAGGAGCCCATATACTCAAGATATCAATCGTACCCAATTTCCATGATCAACTTTGTTAACAGTGAGGTCGAAAGGCTTTTAAAAGATGGCATAATTAGGCCATCTAGGTCTCCCTACAACAGCCCGGCATGGGTAGTAGACAAAAAAGGAATTGACGAATACGGTAGACCTAACAAACGTCTTGTAATCAATTTTACAAAATTAAACTCAAAAACAATTTGCGATAAATATCCAATCCCAGATCCTTCCGTGATTATGTCAAACCTAGGAAAAGCAAAGTTCTTTTCAACTCTGGATCTAAAGAGTGGCTTCCACCAAATTAGGTTAGTTGAGCGCGACCGTGAAAAAACTGCTTTTAGTGTTAATAACGGCAAGTACGAGTTCTGCCGACTACCGTTTGGGTTGAAAAATGCGCCAAGCATCTTTCAACGTGCTATAGATGACATATTGCGTGAAGAAATAGGGAAATCCTGCATGTCTATATAGACGATATTATTATATTTTCTGACTCTGAGCAGAATCATATTTATGGTATTGAGAAAATTTTTAAAAAGTTACTTGAGGCAAACATGCGGGTATCACTTGAAAAATCTAAGTTTTTTAAAACTTCTGTAGAGTATCTCGGTTTTGTTGTTTCGACTAAGGGTATTAAAACATGTCCTAGTAAGATTGATGCAATAGTTAATTATCCGACTCCTCTTACTCTGAGAGGTCTTAGATCGTTTTGAGGACTCGCAGGTTACTACAGGCGGTTTGTGAGGGACTATGCGTCGATTGTTTAGCCATTAACTAAGTACTTGCTTGGAGATAATGGGCATGTTTCCACTCAAAGGTCTAAATCAGTGAAAATTGATTTGGATAGTGAAGCTTTGGCTGCTTTCGAAAAGTTAAAACAGCTTTTAGCTTCCGAAGATGTTCTTCTTCTATACCCAAATTTCGAAAAGGCATTTGATTTGACAATTGGAGCAGTTCTATCCCAAAACGGACGCCCAATTACAATGATCTCAAGGACCTTGTCTCCTGCAGAGGAAAGTTATGCCACCAATGAACGGGAGCTGTTGGCCATCGTTTGGGCACTTAAAACATTAAGGCATTATCTTTATGGAGTAAAAGGTGTTAACATTTTCACCGATCACCAACCGTTGACCTTTTCTGTATCTGACAGAAACCCTAATTCAAAAATAAAACGTTGGAAATCCTTTATAGAGGAGTACTCGCCCTCATTCTATTACAAGCCAGGCAAAGATAACGTCGTTGCAGATGCGTTATCCAGACAATTTCTTAATATGGCTACTGACTCAATATCATCTACTTCTATGCAGACATGTGCCAGCGAGCTTTCACTTACCGAAGTTATACCAACCGTTGAAAATCCGGTAAATTCTTTTAAAAACCAGATACTACTGTAGCCCGTTTCTGTATTTCTCGCATCGTAAAATTTCCCGCATGAAACAAGTGAATTATGACAAAAACAGTGCAATATGAAACAAAAAATGGTTTTTCTCACATAAGTGTTTCTGTACTTTTACTTTGCGAGAGTTATCTGTCATTTAAATAATTTTCCAGCAATTATTGGAAGGATGTGTGAACAAGTGTTTCTGTAACAATATTTTGCAAAAAGTTTCTCACAAGAACTGTCAAAATAAGTCATATTTGAAATTGATGCGAGAAAACAAAATTTAAAAAAATGGAGCCCAAATTATGTATGTATGTACACAAGAATGTGTATTATTTTATTTTATTTTAAAAGAAAGAATTTAAATGATGAAAATAAGTATATAAAACACAATTGTTATATTCTGTTATTTAAATTTTTTTGGCCTTTCATTGTGCTTGTTTTATGCAGGGCTGCCAGATAAATTTGTGGAAAAAACGTCAATATCCTAAGGAAAAAAAAAAAAAAATGTCTATTTTTTTCGGACAATTTAAAATTAATTTTGACGAATTTTGTTCGATTTGTATGATATAATCACAAATTTAGTAGATAGGTAATGGGGATCTTGGCAGTATCCGGTTCCGGTAATAAGGTTGGTAATGTGGATGGTAATACGGTTGCGGTTATGTGGATGGTAATGCGGTTGCGGTTATGTGGATGTTATCCAATTCACGAACCATTTTCTATGCGGTTATATGGATGTTATCCAATTTCCGAACTATTTTTCTAGTTCCCAAACCCTGTGATAGGAATGATATATTTAGATAGAGCATAATTTTTCTAGTTTCGAAACCAGTTGAAAATTTTTGGTTTTGAAAAACAAGTTTGTAGATTTTTAAATACAGTTTTTATTGGGTGGCAATGCTATATCGAATTAGATAGAGCATAATTTTTCTAGTTTCTGAACCAGTTGAAAATTTTCGGTTTTGAATTTTAAAATACAGTATTTAGAATTAATGCAACAGTCAAAATATTTGAATTTAGTTCTTTTTTGTATTAAGAAATATTGTATTTCCCTTCAGTTTTAGTGGATGGCAATGCTATATCGAATTAGATGGAGCATATTGTGGATTTTTAAATACAGTTTTTAGAATTAATGCAACAGTCAAAATATTTGAATTTAGTTTTTTTTTTTTTTTTTTTGTATTAAGAAATATTGTATTTCCCTTTATGATGACATTATGTTATTCTTATTTGCAGTTTGTTTTCTATCCCAATACAATGTCTCCTAATAAGATTAGAATTAGAATTAGAATTTGTATTTTGTAATAAAATGCTGACGATTTGTCTGCTTGTTTATTTTAACATTAATCTGATGAAGAGACCTTTTTGTTATATTTAAGAAGCATAAACATGAGTGAGCATGTAAGAATGTATAATTTGTTTAGAATGTATAATTTGTTTAGAATGTATAATTTGTTTATAAAACAAAACATTAATTGCAGTTTGTTTTCTTTCGCAATACAATGTGTCCCAATAATATTTAATAAGAATTTGTATATTGTTTATTTTGCCTTCATAAAAGGCTTAGTGGAGTATATTTCTGAAAACTAGGTTTATTTGCATTTAAACATTGAAAGCTTAAACAATGGATTCGAGTCAATACGAAATTGTATTTGTCGATGAAAATTCTATGGAGAAAGTAGAGGAGAATACGCAGACGCGTATTAATGGGATAATCGACGCATCTATAGATAACATCCTATTAAATAAAAACCCAGGAATGGAAATCCCCAACAACCAGCTGGCGTATTATGATTTTTTTTGGGAAATTGACGATTTCCTAGATGATGAAGAGGGAGATGCGATAATTTTGAAGGCAAATGACGGCTTTTATTTGGATGAAGAAGGAGATCGTTTTATTATGGAAGTAGATTTAAGTTTATAGATGTAGTGATTTTTTTTCTTTTTTGTTTTTTCAAATACTTATAAGAAATTATTAAATAAAATATAAATAATAAAAAAAAAAAAAACTCTATTAAAAGTAAAATTATTATTTCTGATATTGGATCACATTTCGAAACTAATTTTAATGGTTGAACATATTCATGTATAAATAGAGTATACAATTTATTTCAATAACAAGTATATTGTGATATATCGTGGATTTAAAATAGTATTTTTTACAATTGCGCTTAATATTAAATAGAATAAAAAAAAAAAAAAAAAAATTAAAATGGTTAAAGATTTAAAATTTGATTGCAATGAAGATCAGCATTTTAAACAATCTCTGTTTACGCCACGCTATAGCATGAACGATAACTTTAATAGAGAAGATGAACGATTAAAAACCTTTGTATGCTGGCCATTAAAATGGTTAGATAAAAGGGAATTAGCTATGAGTGGCATGTTTTATAGTGGAGATTATGACAAAACAAAGTGTTATTTTTGCGAAGTTGAAATTTGGAATTGGGAGCCTACTGATCAACCTATAACAGAGCATTTGCAATGGTCTTCAAATTGTACTTTACTAAGAAGGTGTTGTACCAATAATGTACCGATTAATTGGAATGCATTAAATCAACTACTACCACCACCCAGCTATGAAACCTGTGGTCTAACTGAAGAATGTGAAATACGAGATGATAACATTTCTAACGTTCCTCAATATAATATGGAAGTGAAAAACTATGATATCTCTAGAAGAAATCACATTTCAAATTATGGGGTTCAAGTTATTGAAATCCCAATTTCTTTTGTCGAATCTTCAAAAACAATGACGCAAAACGCTGAAATTTCATCCTTCATAATAAATAAAGCTAAATACATATATTTTTTTTTCTTATTTACAATTTATTGTTATTAATTTTATTTGTATTGGAATACATTTTATTTACTGAAATTAGAAAATAAATATAAAATAAAATAAAAGGAAAATAAAAAACATGTATATATAAATTTTTGTTTTTATAATTATTTTTTTAAATGATAAACTGTGCACCTGCACGGACTAGGACCCTCCTCACAAGTGGGAGTGTACCGCGGGCAGCATTCAAAATGTGGGTCTGCATCATTAGTATCTTCAACACCAAACTCCTCATTTTCGTCCATCATACTCAAAAAATGTTGAATGCACTCCCTGTGCTCGAACATCAAAACATCCTCAAATGCGTTTAAAAAATTTATTGTAAATTCCTTTAAGGCACACATTTTTTTTTTGATGCTCTTTGTTTGCTTGCCTTTTTGTAAATGTTTCTCGTTGTTAAATTTCTAGATACAAGTGTGAAATGTCAGAAGAATTTTTTATTATTATTTCACAACATTTCACTTAATAACTGGAGTGAAAGAGAAAACTATATTTATTTACTCAATGCCATTCGGTAATTTGTTCTGTATGATTCTTATTTATGTGGAAGTGTTAAGCTTAATCAAGCATATTCATATTAAAGTTGGAGCTTTATTCAATATTTATATATACCAACTTCTTTGTTTAGAGCAAAGGGAAGAAATGTATATGTTCATCTCTTTCTTTAACATCATTATATATATATATATAACTATTTTCTTAATTAATAAAATATACTAAGATCGATTTAAAAATTGATTTAATCTCAGTTGAAAAAAAGAAACTAACGTGATCGGTTGTGGAAAATGGAACCCTCGAAAAACTTAATAAATAAATTTAACACTCTGAGCTATAGTAAATCCTTAATTCACATTAAGGATCTTGTGATGTCATCTAAACACATTATTTTAAGTGCAAGTAGAGTGAAAACAAAGTATGGGAGCTCAATAAAAATTGAGCTGGAGGATAATGTATTGTTTTTGCCATATCGCTACAATACGCTAACTGACGAAGATTTGAAGAATTTATCATCTGGAACGTATCTTATATCCAGGGAAGGGGAGAAAAACTTGCAATTGAAACCATTCGAGGAGGATGATATC
This sequence comes from Pollenia amentaria, assembly GCA_943735925.1. Taxonomy (NCBI): domain Eukaryota; kingdom Metazoa; phylum Arthropoda; class Insecta; order Diptera; family Polleniidae; genus Pollenia; species Pollenia amentaria. The sequence continues at coordinate 65,967,384 of OX031009.1, forward strand.
TTTGTAGCCAATTCTAAATACCCCATATACGCCAACTTTAACAGTTTTTAAGTTTTATTTTAATGATAAAAATAGCAATATGTGTCTACACCAATATAATAATAATAAAGTTAAAACTAAAAATAATTAAATAACAAAATTAGTGGTTTTCTTTTTTTTGAATAATTTTAATTGTTTTTTATTTATTTATTTCTTTTTAGTTATTTTAAACAAAAATTCAAGACATAAATGTCCACAATTAACTGAATCATAGTTTTGATGTTGATTGTAGTTATATTTTATATTTCCACCTAGGTATTCAACTAGTTCCAATGGTGGTTGTAAATTTCCAAAACTATCATAATATTCTATTTGTTTATTGTTTTTATAGTAAGCTACCCAATGTGTACCACTACCTATTGTAGAATCCAAATTTATTATTCCACATTCAATATTTTTGGGATGTTTTGGTATTGAGTCTAACATGAAAATTCCTCTAAAGTGTGGAATATTTTTTGAGAATTTTCGTAAATCAATATCAGTCAATGGCCTCTTGGGTAGCTTGTTTAGAAGTTTTTTGATTTTTCTTCATAAGTTAATCCATATCCTTTCTTATATGGTTTAAGGTAAAGTCCTTTACCCATTGCTATGGCTTCCATGCTTTTATTGTGTCTACTCGCTTCATCAGGTTGGAGTTTAGCATTCTTTGCTGCATTAACTGCTTTTGCTATGTTAGCACCTCCACTCGATAGGGTACCAATTACACCTAAAGCTGTTAATATTGGTATTAATGGTAAAACACCACCAACTTTTGGAACACGTATTACGCGTGGTATTACAATTTCAGATTTCCTTCCCTTTAAGGATTTGTTAATGGTTTTACGTGCAATCTTGATAGCAGCGTTAAGATCTGTTGGTTTTTCTTTTTTTAACATTTTTGCTGTCGCTTTTAGCGTTGAATTGAACAGTTTTCTTCCAATAACTTTATTCGATTTTGATTGTCTATTACTTTTGTTTTGCTTAGTCATACCCATACCGAGTTTAGTTTTTGATTTCATTGTGTTTGTAAGCAAATATGCAAATGATTTTTCTGGCAGACTGCTATTGTTTGAAAGTACTCGTTCCCAAGCTCTGTTCTCAAGAATTTTATCAGCTTGATGTCTAATATTTATTTCTTTACTTTTGGAATAAGCAATATCGTGTTCTTTACATGCAGCGTCCAATAGATTTATTCCTTTATCACCTCGTTCTAAACGTTTTTGTAATTTCGTTCCAGGACCGCAATATTGATAACCAGGAAGATGTAGCTCAAAAGGAAGTGAATTTATCAATTTATTGACTAAACCTCTTCCTCTGACAGTTTTATTGTTATTAAGCTTGTAATTAAAGAGTATCACCATTTTATTTTATTCTATAAGAAAAACATAATATTTAATTATTTCATTCAGTTATAAAGATGCGCTTAATAAAACAACATAAAAATATTTTTGTTCGTAATACGGATTCTTCAACGAATATAAAATTAAAAACTAGACATAGTTCTATATTACCGAATTCTATTCGTGCGCTTATTGTGGGTCCTTCAAATTGTGGAAAGACTAACGTTATGATAAGCTTACTAGAAAGTCCTAATGGACTGAAATTTGAAAACATCTATTTATACTCAAAATCACTATTTCAGCCAAAGTATGAATATTTAAGAAAATTATTATCCCCAATTAAAGGAATGGGTTATTACACGTTTTCAAATAATGATTCTGTATTACCTCCTGATGAAGCACAAAACAATTCAGTTATGATATTCGATGATGTTGCATGTGAAAAACAAAACAATATACGTGCATATTTTTGTATGGGTAGACACAGAAATATAGATTCATTCTACTTATGTCAAACATATACAAGAATTCCTAAACATTTAATAAGAGATAATGCTAATATGATTATTATGTTTAAGCAAGATGAAATGAATATAAAACATATATATGCTGATCATGTTGGTAGCGATATGAGTTACGAAAAGTTTTATGAAATTTGTAGAGAATGTTGGAAGAATAAATATGGATTTTTGGTTATAAGTACAGATGATGAATTAAATGATGGGAGATATAGAAAGCAGTTTGATTATTTTATAACATTATAAATTATAGAATATATTACATACAAGTATTAGTATGTCATCAACCTTTAAAGATATTACAACAAAAACAACAAAATCATTGACAACTAACGAATATCTGATCTGATGGTCGATAAAAAAATGAATGAAAAAGTTTTAAAAGACCTGATAAAGACAAGAAATGTTTTAAAGAAGAAATTTCGCAGTATAAAAATTGGTGAAGCGGATACTCGTGAACAACTTAAAGATACATTTAAGCCCATAACAGAACCCTTGAAAAATTTTATTAATAGTTCGAAAAATACCAAAGTAAATTTTAAAATTGAAAAGAATAAAATTAAAAATGAATCAAAACAACAACAACAATTTAAAACAGATTTAAATATTCCAAATATAAAACCAGAAAAATATATGTTATCTACTGCTGCAATTAACTCTGAAGAAGATGATGATGATGATGATGATGATGATGATGATGATGATTTTTATTCTCAACCAGAAGCAGAAACTCTAAATAATCATATAAATTTTAATGATTTGTTATATTTAGAAAAAAGACATGAGTTAGACACACTATATGGATTACATAAAGATTCAAATAATGAATGGAAATTTGGAGATAGTAACATTAAATTTAATGAAGATAAGATTCAAGTTGGAAACCAAATATGGGCACTCACTCCAGGTTTATTTTCATTAATGTTTCAAAAAATACCAAAAAATTATGATAAATCCGAGTTAGATATTTATAAAAAAATATTAATTAATACTCATGCGTATAAAAGAGGTTATGTCTCAGATGGTAATATAAGGGGTACAAGAGCATATAAATATCAGAATATTATTAGCAAATTGATTAAACCTAAAAATTCATCTACCACAACACCGCAATCACCCAGTTCATCTGATACAATAAAAACAACAAAAGAAAATTATATGGGAAGTGGGTTAATGAATTTAAATCCAAATAAACCAAACTATATATACTGGGATGATCCAAATGAGTTAATAGATCGACTAAGACTCCTGCTCGCATCACAAGCTGCAGGTCACAGCAATCATAATAACGAAATTGTATCTATTATTGAAGAATTATACGAAGCTAACATTATTGAATAAATATTAAATTAACATCAAGTAATGTCTGTTGATAAATTTGGTCACTATATTAACAATACAAGTGGCGTAATTTCTATGAAAAATGCACCTAAATTGCTTGGGTTCTTTATGGATACAGATAACAACATTGACATTCAAAACAAAAGAATCAAACATATGTCAAATGCTTTGGAAGAAAATGATGGTGTCAATAAAATGTTTTTGCAATCTCAAATTGAAAAAACACAGAAGGAGATAATGGATCAATTAAGCAAGAATATAAATGAAATTTATCAAATAATAGAGAAAATTAAAAATGATTTTGAAAGAAGATTCAAAATCTTAAATCAGAAAGTATATAACAGACTTGATATTAAAAATAAAGAACAGCAGATAACAATATTTCCTTAAGTAAAGAAGACTTAATAATAATAATGGATTCAAGAAGAAGAGATTTAGTAAATGAACTTCATAAGCCAGCCCGAAAAAATTTTATACGTCGAAGAGTTGTAATGAAAGGAATAGATGATCTCTGGCAAGCTGATTTAGTTGAAATGGGAAACTATTCTACGTATAATAAAAAATATCGATATTTGTTAACTATCATTGATACTTTCTCAAAGTTTGCATGGGGTGTTGCACTTAAAACAAAAACAGCAACTGAAGTATTTCAAGCAATGAAAAGTATTTTAAAATTAGGTCGAGTACCCAAAAACTTACAGACTGATGATGGTAAAGAATTTTTCAATAAACAATTTAACACCCTCATGCACAACCATAATATCAATCACTACTCAACATATAGTATAATGAAAGCCTCGATAATAGAACGATTTAATCGAACTCTAAAAGGAATGATGTGGAAAGAATTTAGTTTAAATGGTTCATATTATTGGCTTCATATTTACAAAGATCTAATTAATAAATATAATAGCAAAGTTCATCGCACCATTAAAATGGCACCAATTGACGTTAATTCTAACAACGAAACGAAATTATTGAAAACCGTATACAATCATTTAAAAATATTTAAAAAATCTAAATTTAATGTTGGAGATTTTGTACGCATAAGCAAATATAAACACATTTTTGAAAAAGGTTACACACCCAATTGGACGACCGAAATTTTTAAAATTAAAACCGTAAAAAATACTTATCCCGCAACATTCATATTGGAAGACTATCTTGGAAATCCAATAAAGGGTGGTTTCTATGATGATGAACTTTCAAAAACTCGATTTCCTGATACCTACCTTGTTGAAAAAATTCTTAAAACTAAAGGAGAAATGGCATATGTAAAATGGTTGGGATTTTCAAATCAACATAATTCTTGGATAAATAGAATTGATATATTGTAGTTTGTAAGAAAGAGTAGATACAATAATAATAATAATAGTACCTAAGAGTTAATGTATAATTATTAAATAAGAAAAAAAAAATATTAAATAAATTATTTTTAAATAAAGAATATTACGTTTTTAACTTTATTTACAATTCAACAGTCGAAATGTCAATAACTCTAACGTTAAGCTCTAACTCAACAGAGTTGACAGCTAACTATTTTCCTCCAATTGAGTTAGATGGAAAATATGAGTGTGCACTTACAGATTTTCATTCATATAATAGTATTCCAAATGTAGATGTATATAATAATATGTTTCATATTGGTGAACAAGCAATTGAAATTCCGATTGGATCTTATGAACTGAACGACATAGTTGATTATATTAAAGAACAATATCAACGATATAGTCCTGAAAATAAAATTAATATTGAGGCTAATAATAATACGATGCAAGTTAGAATAAAAAACTCTAATGATCCAATATACTTTAATAAGGAAAATACAATTGGCAAGCTTTTAGGATTTAAAGAAAATATTTTATTACCTCATAAAGACTATTACTCAGATCTTCCAGTTAATATTTTTAAGGTAAACCTTTTACGAATTGAGAGTAATATAGCTGTCAACACATACATGAATAACTCCCAAGCACATACTTTGCATGAGTTTGGCATTAATGTCCCACCTGGGTATAAAATAGATGAGATTCCTAGAAATCTCATCTATTTGCCAGTCAACTGTCGAGAGATAAGCTCCCTTACTCTGCGAGTGGTTGATCAAAACGGTGATTTACTTAATTTCCGAGGAGAGGAAATTACAATTCGATTACATTTAAGGCCAATAAAATAATGATAATTTACAAGAAGACTATACATAAAAACAAAGTATTACATTCTTCTTCTTCTTCTGCTAACAAAATATTGAAAAATAAATTAAATTCAAAGAATTCATTAAAAAATATAAACTTAACGCAATCAAATAAAGAATTTCTAAAATCATTAAATTTAAAATTGAAGAAACCATGAGTTCAATAATAGATGTTCTGGATAAACCTTTGTCCGATGATAATATAATTAAAAAGGCCTACCATACGTATACCCCATATTTACAATCTTACAATAATAACGATGAAATTCGTATTACAATACAAAATCAGGATTTGTATGTTTTGCCGTCGGAAAGTTTTATATATGTAGAAGGATTTGTTAAAGATGATAGCAATACAAAATTAGTATCTTCTGCAGCCAACTTTAAATTAAAAAATAATTTTGTAGCACATATATTTGATGAAATCCGTTACGAAGTAAATGGTGTTGAAATTGATCAAACGAGACATTTAGGAACATCAAGTACTATTAAAAATTTGGTTTCATTATCACCAATAGATAGTAATGGAATGCAAAATGCTGGATGGAATAAAATTGATGATATTGATCTCGTAAATGGCTATTTTAATTTTTATGTACCACTTAAATTGTTTTTGGGATTCGCTGAAGACTATAACAAAATATTATTGAACGCAAAACATGAATTAATTCTATTACGTAATAAAAATGATGAGAATCTTGTATATTCAACTGTTTCTACCGAAAAGGCTAAATTAACAATTTCAAGTATATCATGGAGAATTCCTCATGTACAACTATCTGATTTTAGTAAATTAAATATGATAAAAATAATAAACAGTGGTACTTCAATACCGATTGCATTTAGAAGTTGGGATTGTCATATAAATCCACAACTAAATATGGCAACAAATCATGTGTGGAATGTTAAGCTGGCAGCGAATAGAGAACGCCCTCGTTTTGTTTTGATTGGATTCCAACATGAAAAGAAATTTATCCACTGCGATTTGACTAATTTAAAAGTACATTTAAATTCAGAGTCTTATCCATATGATGACCTTAACATAAAGTTTAAGAATGAACGTTATGCAATTCTATATGATATGTATCTAAGGTTTCAAGAAAACTACTATATGAGAGACTCCCAGCCGCTTCTCACATCTCAAGAGTTTAAAAATAATGCTCCAATAATAGTAGTAGATGTTAGTTATCAAAATGAATCTATTGTCAGCGGACCAATTGATATTAAAATTGAATTTGAAACAGCTACTAATGTTCCAGCAAACACATCAGCTTATTGTATTCTCATTCACGATCGTATTATTGAATATGTACCATTAAAGGGACAAGTTCGGAAAATTTTATAAATTGTAAATCACAAATAAGAAAAAAAAAATATGTATTGCGAACGTGTTTTCATTGATTTACAAGGATTCAAACTAGAATCAAATAAATTTATTTTTAAAGAAGTTGCAATTGTTTTCAACTCTAAGCAATATATCAATTTCATTATAAAACCACCTTTTGATTTCAATTGTTTATCACAAAAGGAGCAAAAAGAAGCATATTGGTTAATAAAAAATTTTCATTGTCTTGACTGGAATACAGGAGTAGTATCATTTAAGAGTGTTTGTAATTTTTTAAGAGATAATTTAAAAAATTCAAAAATTTATGTAAAAGGAACAGAAAAAATCAAATGGTTGGAGCAAATGTTGCAGAAAAAAGTTTTTAATATAGAGGATTTTGGATGTATAAATTTAAAGGAACTTAATAAAAAGTATCCAGAAAACTCATATTGCAGTTATCACAACTATGGAGTTTGCGCTTTAAAAAATGCTGTTTTACTTGAAAGAGAAAATCTAATTTGAAATAAGAACAACTATTTTTATTTTTTAATTTTTATATCTTACATTTTAACTTTATTGATATATTTTTTTTTCTTACTTTAAATTTAATTATTTTTATTGATCTAAATACAGATAAACATTATTTTTAAGAAACTTATGAATAAATGAATATATTTTAACTTTTATTGTATTAAAACAAATGTATTTAGATGTAATCTAATATATATATAATAATAAAATTTATTTTAATATGTATAAATACAAAGCCTTTTATTTTTATATTATTATTAATCACTGCCATCTCAATAGTAATAAACAAACAACATTATTCTTAATAAATTTCCATATAAGTGTTATTTCTATCTCTAAAGTGACCCCAAGCTCTAGTATTTACTTTATCTTCCATAATATTTCTTTTATCATCTGTATGATTAAGTACTACTTTATGCAACTTTTGTGTATACAACTGATGAGCTTTAGTTCTAAATACAACCATTTCATCAGATACTATTTTCTGCTCAAATAAACACTCCTTATAGTCATTTAATGTTAGTTTTTTAATTACACATTTTTTGACGCCTTTAGACTTTTTAATGTCTTCTGAAGTGACAGTTGACAAGGAATACATCTTTGATCTTAAACCTACAAATTCAATCATTATTTCCCCCTTATTTTCATCTTTCATCATTCCCAATACTTTTTTGTTAAGGAGGGGTAAATTAAAAACATTGTTTTGGGTATATTCAGACGTATCGAAATTTAAACTGACATCGCTACGAATGTCATCATAGAAGTCATTTGTTTTAATTGAATAAATAAATGAATCGGTATCCATATAATTTAAGGACAAATTTTCTCCAAACTTCGAAATCATATATGTATAATGGAAATCATACATCTTCCATTTGGATAATTCTAATACCGAAAATCCAATATATATGGGTTTGTCGTAGTATGGTTCCATTTTCTTCAGCTCGACTGCATACAAATCATCATTAAACTTTGTCAAACTAAGAAAATTTGGTTTAGAGATTAATGATCGTAACCCTAAATGGTTTTTATTACTATTTTCCCATCCGGTAGCAATACGTATATCTTTTCTTTTATCAACACTTTCCATCGTTTTTCCATAAACTGCATTATTAAGCAGTTTAAAAAAATCTTTTTCAAAATTATTTTTTGCATTAGTTCTATGCAGCGTATTTAAATCAATATATTTTTTTAGCCATGGAGACTGTTTGAATTTTTAAATTCTGTGAACTTTTTTCAAAACAAGTCCATTGGTAATACATTGTTTTAAAACTCTATAATGTATAGTGTAATTTTCTTTAGGCGTCAAATCTGCTATTAATTTTTTAAATTTAGACTGCCCTGGAGTTTTATTTTGTGGACAAAATGGTAGATCATTATGAATGTCATGAAGAGAGTCAGGATATTCAAGATCAACCTCTAAAATATAACCATATTCTGAGTTATCTGAGATATTTTCAACTTTAAAATTTTCCATATCTTCATTATTCATCCATTCAAATCCCTCATAAGGTAGATATTCAGACATTGCCCACCCATATAAATTGTTAGCATCTAAATACATCAAATACTCTGATGCTTTTTTGTCATCAAAATTTTCCATATACTTGTGGTTTGCCTTGGAATATCTTTTGGAGCATTGAACTAATCCACCTCGTATTCCATTTTGCATAAAGAGGTATTTTTCACTATCAGTAAATAGCTCTAATGTAACTTCTGTTATCTTAAGCATTGCATCCCAAGAGAGACCAGGTGCAGTGTAGTACTGACAAGGATCTAAATTATAAATACTCTTACATATTTTTCTGAAGTTTTCAAATATGTCTGTTAAGAGAAGAACATCAGATATTAGGTAGAGTTCTGTATAGTCAAGAAGGTTCTTGCACTTGAATTCACTCCATACTTTTTGAGCATGTTCGTAATCGACTACATTGCATTCCTCATTACTTAAAATATTGAAAAAGTTCTCTCTACTTGGTAGTTGATTTTCATTAAACCTTTCCATTGAATCCATATAAGAATACGGAAATACACCCTTCCTCCTGATAAGATTAAATTGCTTTTCATTAGAAAAACGTTCTCGGACTGTTAGAAAATCATTAATATCAAGATTTTTAGCTAAAGAATCTAAACTCGAAGACATAAACCTAATTGAATCTAAAAACCTGATTTCAAATCCACGGTTTTTATCTATTTTAATGTAAACAGAAAGTGAAATATAACGCTCTTTATTTAAAGGAATAACTTTTATTGTTGCATTTTTTATTGTTGACAGCTCTTTAAAGAAAAGATGCATGTCATAGGCAGAAAGATTATGGAAGATCACTGGTATAAAATTGGGATTTTTGTATTTCAAATTACATTCATTATGAGCAGCTCCTCGAAAATTACCAGTGAGCTGGCAGTGGTCTCTAACTTTATCATTATATAAAATTTTGTTACATATGTGACAATTTGTTGATTTATTAAAAATCTGAATATCATCTATTGTCATTATTATTTTTCTACTTTAGTTAGGTACTGATTATAAATATCTGTTGCATCTTTAACAATTTTGTCAACAAAAACTTTTGATGCTTCTTCTCCAAAATAATAAACATGGTTATTATATGAATCCTTAAAACTACATTTAACATAATAACTAAAAGCACATGGAATGTGCTTTTGAATATTTTTTGTCTTACTACTTACACTTTCATTTATTTTCTCCAAAACTGATTCAAAATCAGCATAGATCACGAACGGAACATCAACCTGCTTCTGGTGGTTAACAAAAGATATGAACGCATCTTCGGGATTGGGCATCTTTGTTATCTTTTTTCCACACACATTTTTATGATTTTTTGAAATTGATTCATCATGTGTATGGTAAAGACACATATTACATACATAAATTTTGCCCTTATGTGAGGTTATACTAGATCGAATTAGTCTAAAATAAATAAAAATAGTTTTAATTATAATTAAAAAGAAATAGGTATATACATATATGTATATTTATAAATGTAAAGAAAAACTTACTTGGAAATATCATTAATGAGAATATAGTGAAACTGTTCACCGGAATGCAAAAGCAGTAAATTTATATGGATAGTTTTTTCCTCAATCGTTATATAATATGGTCCAACGATTGACTCACCATTATATCCAAATACATTTACGCTTACATCATTTTGTTTTTCAAACCTTTTAATTGATTTTAAAGGCAGAGGAAATTCTAATCCCTCAAAATTCAACTCCAAGTCATCCACAGCAATTTTATTATTATAAATATTAATATTATATGAATTGCACTTTCTTTTTTCTTTGTTGCTTAAGTCACTACAGAGTGCTGCAATTAAACACCATTTAAAGCAGAAAACATCTTTATTTTCCACATTTATGCATGCTCCTTTAATATTGCTTATGCTCTTGGGCAAGGGTATAAATTGGGATCCTCTTATAATGCTAGCCTTGTTTACATTTACTTCTACAAAATTTATTTTAGTGAGTGTCCATCCACTGTCCCTTTCCTGAAATTCACTCATTTTAGTGGATATTTCGTCTGCATGTTTGTCATATGACTCACAGATATCCTCAGCAAGCGTTATTAACATCATTTTGGAAATGTGCACAATTGATGCTAATTTAATTTCATCGTCCACCAATTTCATATACTCACATAACAACTCCATGTTAAATTTAAATGTAGTGTGTTTGATGCCGCATCTTTTTAATTCTTCAATTACAATTGCCTTCGCATCTCTAAAGAACTCCTCCGGAAACAGAATTTCTTCCTTCTCATTCACTAATCTATAGGTTTCAATTCTTCCTTTAAAATTACTTTGTCTCACAGTTAATTTTTTATTAATATTAATTGTTTGACAATTTTCAACATGGCGATTTGTTCTCATATGCGCATTAAATGATGTTGTCGGTATTAATTCATTGCATTCATTACAATGCTTTTCATAAGCACTTTGAAGAAGAGGTGATTGGATGGTAGTATTGTGAGCTTCTTTATGTTCAATGAGTTTTCTTGAACTAATGAAAAGTTTCTTGCAGATGGGACAGTGGAGGTTAATGTGCACCTTAAGCATTTTGTTTGATATAGACATCTTGCATATCGGACATACTTCATAGTGATTACCATCAAAACTATTTGAAGTATTTTTATGCAATTCCATATGCTCTTTCAGCTTTTGTTGGGCCATAAATAACTTTTTGCATACACCGCAATGCAGATTTAGATGAACCTTAAGCATTTTTCTGGAAATATGCGTATTACATATGGAACATACTTCATATTCGTTAGCATCAAAACAATTAGAAGTATTCCTATGCAATTCCATATGCACCTTAAGCATTTTTGGACAGCTGAGCTTTGAAGAACAAATTGAGCAATATACAGGAGCCATTTTATTTTGTACTTTCTTTAACAACAAGAACTTATTTTTTCTTTTCTTTTGAACTTTCAAAAATGTTTATAACTGATTTTTTTTTTCTTTTGTATTCAACTTTCAAAAAAGGTTTACAATTGATTTTCAAAATTCTTTTTTTATTTTATTAGGTTGATGGAACTTTTTTCTTTTGTTTTATGTTTTAAAATCTATTAACGCAAAAATCAATGTGTCAATGGCGGAAAATATGTCTTCACTTTAAGGAATGTTGCTGTATACTAACTAATGATAAAAACTTTTCTAGCTATCTATATACACAAAAATATAATGCATCCCAAAATTTTATTTATAACGAAAAATCAATTATTCGCTATTTTGCTACAATAATCAGATTAATGGTCAAATAAACAATATACAAATTCTTATTAAATATTATTGGGACACATTGTATTGCGAAAGAAAACAAACTGCAATTAATGTTTTGTTTTATAAACAAATTATACATTCTAAACAAATTATACATTCTAAACAAATTATACATTCTTACATGCTCACTCATGTTTATGCTTCTTAAATATAACAAAAAGGTCTCTTCATCAGATTAATGTTAAAATAAACAAGCAGACAAATCGTCAGCATTTTATTACAAAATACAAATTCTAATTCTAATTCTAATCATATTAGGAGACATTGTATTGGGATAGAAAACAAACTGCAAATAAGAATAACATAATGTCATCATAAAGGGAAATACAATATTTCTTAATACAAAAAAAAAAAAAAAAAAAACTAAATTCAAATATTTTGACTGTTGCATTAATTCTAAAAACTGTATTTAAAAATCCACAATATGCTCCATCTAATTCGATATAGCATTGCCATCCACTAAAACTGAAGGGAAATACAATATTTCTTAATACAAAAAAGAACTAAATTCAAATATTTTGACTGTTGCATTAATTCTAAATACTGTATTTTAAAATTCAAGACCGAAAATTTTCAACTGGTTCAGAAACTAGAAAAATTATGCTCTATCTAATTCGATATAGCATTGCCACCCAATAAAAACTGTATTTAAAAATCTAAAAACTTGTTTTTCAAAACCAAAAATTTTCAACTGGTTTCGAAACTAGAAAAATTATGCTCTATCTAAATATATCATTCCTATCACAGGGTTTGGGAACTAGAAAAATAGTTCGGAAATTGGATAACATCCATATAACCGCATAGAAAATGGTTCGTGAATTGGATAACATCCACATAACCGCAACCGCATTACCATCCACATAACCGCAACCGTATTACCATCCACATTACCAACCTTATTACCGGAACCGGATACTGCCAAGATCCCCATTACCTATCTACTAAATTTTTATCATATAAACATAAAAAAAAAAAAAACTTTAAGTTCATGGGTAAAATACATATTTTATACATACATAAGCTTGAGGTATATTCAAATAAAATTATTTATTTTATTTTCCTTAATCCGATAAGAGTTTAAAATTTCAGATTGCTATTTTTCCCTACAGCAATCACACAAAGGAGTGACAAAATATCATATTAAAATAAAACAAACACTTTTGGACAAAGTAAAAGGCAAAAATTTCCTAAAGTGCATTGACTGAAAAATGGGGTAATAGTTTAATCTTTTGATCACACAAACAAATGTATTAAATAATTAAAGCAAATAAAAATTAAACAGTTTCCGTTCAAAATTTTGCTTTTGCCGATACATTTTTTATTCTGCCTTGTTTTTAAAGATATCGGTTTTCTGTGGTGCCTAATACACAAACATATAAAACTATTTAAAATTGTTTTATTTCCAAGACTGAATCGTCACTAGAAAAAAATCAGCAAATTGTCACTTTGCCAATTTTGGAACAAAAAAAATCGTCAAAATGTCGATAAATCTTTAAATCTGGCAGCCTTATTTTTATTATATATATTTCTTTCGTTGACGTTTCGCTTGCATTTGACACTTAATTACTGGAAGTATTCCAGTTAAAACAGAATCTGTGTTGTCTGTTCTCGCATTTAAATACAGAAACACTTTTTTCTCATAAATCGAGAAACGATGGAATTTTTTGTTTCACACTTAATATGAGAAAATTTGCGATGCGAGAAATACAGAAACGAGCTACTGGTTCACGATAATTATGTAAAAAAGGATACAAAGATCATATTTAAAAAACACTTAAGGCACCGAATTGCATACAGAACTGTCGAGGACATATATAGTTTGATTCATACCTCTATAAATGAGCGGGTTGTTTATGGAATTTTTTGTGACTTACATAGCTTAGCGCAAATCCAACACTTTTTGATTACTCATTATCCGTCGGTGAAATTCCGTCATACTAACAAATACGTGACTGATGTCTTTAGTCCTAGTGATCAGATGGAAATTATAAACACTGAACACAATAGAGCTCATCGCTACTTAAAGGAGAATTTTTACCAGATCCTTCAGGACTATTATTTTCCCGATGCTTGCAAAACATGCCGAGAGGCGAAGTACTCAAGGCACCCCAAAAAGCACCGAATCGCGGAGACTCCAATACCATCTTTTATAGGGGAGATAATTCATATAGATATTTATAGTACGGATAAACAATTCTTTTTAAGATGTTTGGACAAATTTTCTAAATTTGCTGTTGTCAAGCCCATAGCTTCCAGAGCTATAATTGATGTGAAACCGGCCCTTCTTGAAGCATCAAATCTTTTTGGCAACACTAAGGCGATAGTATGTGATAATGAAAAATCCTTCAACTCTGAAACAATTAGGTCACTCGTCAAAAATACCTTCGGAGCGGACATCCATGCAATACCACCTCTTCACAGTTCATCCAACGGACAGGTAGAACGTTTCCATATCACGTTGACGGAAATTGCAAGATGCCTTAAACTGGATGACATCTCTACAGATCCTCTGGAGCTAGTCCTCCTTGCCACGTCAAGGTATAATAGATCAATCCACTCGACTACCGGAATGAGACCGATTGATGTTATTCGGACTATACCGGAAGACCTAAGGGAGAAAATTTGCTCTGACATTTTGGCTAAACAGAAAATCGACTTGAGCTATCATAATAACAATAGGGTTGATAGGACATATAGTCCCGGTGAAAGGGTCTATGTTAGGACAAATAAGCGTATAGGTAATAAGTTTAACAAGGCTTATGTTGAGAGGGTAGTTCAAGAGGACTTAGGAACCACACTTAGAATTGACGACAGAGTGGTTCATAAGGACAATATAAGATTTTTGATTGCGGATTGATGGAATTTACTGCTATTATTGCAGTATTGACACAGGACGAAAATTTCACAACTTTTAGTGAAACTGACTTATCAAGTATATTTAGTAACTTATTTTACGGTTTTAAAAGGGGTTAAAATATTTGGCTGGAACTGCCTCCGATTATGTTTTTTATTCTTCTACAATTTTTTTTTTCGTATGAAAAGAAATACATTTGTTGCGTAAAAAGTAATAATTATAACAGAGAATAATCATAAGAAAGTTTGAAAATTTAGAATAATATATGTATGTCGTTTTATTTAAGAACATTTAATATATGTGAAGAAAATGTTAAAGGGAATCAATAACCTTCCATTGCCACTAATCCCAAAGACGCGGACGTCTGGATCTTAAAGGTGGGAGTAGTTAAGGTACGCTTTGTAGCATGAAAATTGCTGTCATTGCCGATGCTTTAGCATTGTTTTTCAATTACTAATTTGTTTAGCCCCTTTTCGAAGAGAGTCGGGCAATCGAAGTTTTTGATTTCTTTAGCTATTTTATAATAATAAGTCAGTCGCACATGAGTACTCAGCCTACATAGTAGGTAACTTTAAATACGATAACTCATAGAAGTTAAAGTCCAATATTGTAAATTGAAAATTGAGTGAAGCAATAAGAGGTTTAGTAACCTAAAAATTATATAAACAAAAGTAAAATACTTCTGATATTTGTAAAATATAAAATTGCCTCGATGTGGGCCTTGAATTGAAAAAATAAAATCATTTTAGAAATCATCATAGATGCCGTGAAATTAAATCATAAGTGAAGAAACATTAAACCCTAAACATTTAACAAATAAATAGTTGACAAATTAGAAGCTGAATTTATTATAAGGATAATAAAATTAATGGAATAAATATTTGTTTTAAACCAAATTATAACAGCGTTAAAATTATAAGATTAATAATATTAAATAACTAAAATATAAGTGAATTATTTTTGTACAAATTATTAATAAAACGTTATACTCAATAAATAATCCAATAAGCGATAAATAGTGCGTTTTAGTCTTTATTATTTATTATTAGAATTGCACGTAAAATAATTTGTACAAGGCCTGCTCGCTCCGTTCCATACTCATATCTTTTTTACACACGTTGTCATTGCGGGGAAGGCCTTCCGCTTTCCTTTCTTTCGCAGGCCTCTTGAAAGGCATTCAAATAAATGGCTTTTAGAAGGCTTTCCAGAGAATGACTGTCAAAAGGCCTTAGAATAAAGGTTATCTTCAAGGGATTCTAAGAAAGGTTTGTTAAAAGGCCTTTCAATTAATGGCTCTTAAAAGGCCTTTCAGAATATCCTTGTAAGATTGTCTTTGATTAAAGGTCATATTGAAGGGTTTTAAATAAATATAAAATATAATATATAAATAAGTTTTTTTAACTTCAATATAAATTTTAAAAGTTACGAAGCATTATTTTTCAAATTTATGCTAAATTTACAAAAAAATTTTATTATGGGGACCCAAATGAGCAAAAAATAACCGATGTATGTATGTATAATACCTTGTTTTTATAACGGGATCTGAATTCTTTAGCTTTTGCTTTGGCGAAAAAACAAAACAAAAAATGTTCTTTCTCTTTTCAACTTTAACTAAATTTTTTTTGCTGTTGCTTGTGCAAAAAACAAAACAAAAAATGTTACTCCTTCTCTTCTCGCTTCTCATAGAAGAGAGTGTGGAAGGTGTATATTTTCTTTTATACCAAAGATTCAAGGGTTCTATGAGGCATTCTTTAGCAGTTAGATAATAATAGTAATTTAATCAAAAAAAATTTTTAAAAGGCACGTCTTTAATTTGTATGTATATATAAGATAGAAAGAAAATAATAAGACACTGGAAACAAAAACAAACAGTAAGACGACTTTGTATTCTAAAAATTTAAATATATTTATACTTATACATATATAGTACATATATTTTGGTTAATATATCTCACCTTTTACGCTTGCTTTTTTATACAAAATATGCTGTTGCTTAGCTTCCTCCGAACTTCTTTGTTTAAAGCCTCTTCCATGCAGCTCGTACAGCATTAGCCATGCTAAATTTTCGTTGTTTGAGTACTAAATATAAAAGTTTTTATTAAAACTCATAAAATATTAATAATTAAAACAAAGTTATGAGATCTTATATATGAGAAATATCATACTGATTGTCTACCAATCAGATTGTTGCTTTCATTGGGATATGTTCTTTCACTTTCACTCTAGTGCAAGTGTCGTATGGAATTTTGTCTTAGTGATGAACAGTGGTATGCAGGTGTCAAGTGTTGTATTGAATTTTGTGTTAGCAATAAACAGTTGTATGCATATACATTAAACCTTCCCCCTTAAGAGAACATTATGGGATTTATTTTGTTTTGTTAAAAGAAAATAAAGCCACAAATTTGATAGTGTTAATTATATTTTAGGATTATAAATTTAATTATTTGAGTTTTAATATGTATGTAATAATGAGTAATATTTTGTAATAGGAGTTATAATAAAATGGTATTATATATATAAGAAAAATAAAGAGGGGTTCGTCATGTATTTTACCCGTTTAGAAACATCCTACGCGCTGCAAGGGCCAAATTTAAGATGTCATTAAAACGCCATATTTGTATGGTTGAAATTCTTATATTTGGGCCCTGCAACGCATAGGATGCGTCTATACAGGTAAAATGTATGACGAACCACTCTTTATTTTTTCATCTCCATCATTTATTTCTAAAACGAAATTTTGCTAAAACAATATTTTTTTTGCAAAAATAAAAAAAAAATTATTATTCTAAAAGTTATTGTCGGGAATACAAAATTTATTATTAATGAGATTTATCTATAACGTGCTAAATTCCCAATTTTTATTTTTGATAAAAACACTGAAATTTATTATTGAGGGAAAGCTAGTTTCTATGTGCATTTCGCTGGATGCTTACGCCAGCTCGTCAGAAATCTTTTTCCAAAGACTTTAGAAAAGCTAAAAATATTATACAAATAAGACTATAAAGTGAATTAAAGTTTTAAGCACTGAGGTCTAACTTGTTACAATATCAAAGCTTGAACAAAGCCACAACAATAAACAGTGAGTTTATCTTTTCTTACATTCCCCTACAAATGTCTGGTTTTTTTCCAACTCGAATTGTAGTTGTTATAGGTTTTGAGTTACGCGAAGCTATGTTGTGCAACCTCTTCCATTTTCGAAATAACGGTATATCTCAAAAACAAGAACTAACTTAAAAAAATCGGTTAGCACCAATGGATTCAACATACCCGAATTAGGTTAAAACGCCATGTGCCCAGCTTGTCTGTTTTTTTCAGCTAGCACAGTGTTATTAATGGACTGGTATCAAAACCCTACATCTACAGGAAGAATAATAAAATATGTTTCAAAACAACCAAAAAGTATGATCATAAATACAGCAAAAAATCTAATAGAAAGGGTATTAGCAATAAGTGATTTAAGACTCCATAGTGAGAGAAAGAGAAAGATTACGAATATATTAACAGACAATAGTTTTCCGATGAAATTTATAACTAATTTAATAGAACAATACATAAACAAAAATGGAAATAATAAAGGTCCTTTGAATGAACCAAAATTTCATAAATCATTGACTTATATACCAAAAATGTCGGAACGGTTGGTAAATTCTAACATTAATAATACTAATATTTATATAGTGGCACATTGGTCATAGTCGTATGTTCTATATATAGTATAAAAATCTAAACACTGTTAAAAAAGAAATGAATTTTAAATAAAGAACTTAAGTGGAAGCTTGATTTCTCTGCTGAGGACGAAGGAGATATTTTAAAGGAAATGAGAAGCATGAACGAGGCAGTTTTGCAAGCTTTGGGCGACAGGCAAAATAAAGGCAAAAAACAAAGTAAAATGCTATAACTGCGGTAAAACTGGCCATATTCACCGAAACTGGCAGTCACCAAGAAAACGATCCCGATCTGCTTCGCCGCAAAGAGATAACCAAAGAGCTTATCGACATTCATCACAAGACACGCCCTGAGGCTAAGAAGAGCTAGCATAACGGAGGAAGCATCTGAAGGTTCCACGATTAATTTAGTAGTGAAAACGAGCAACAAGAATGTTACGACCTGTGGGTATATCAATGGTGAAATCCGCATTTTGACTATCGACACTGGTGCAGGGTATTATAAGGGCTGATTTGATAAGGGGATATGTCGAACCACTAAGCGGGGTAAGCTTGGGAACAGCTACGGGAGAGCCTGTCATTGTATATGGCAAAGCAAAAGTGGAAATAAAAATGGCCGATATGATCGTTTTTGATGAATTTATTGTTGCTAAAATTCTGGACGAGGTCATAATTGGGGCAGATTTTATGATTCGTCAAAACATAAGTTTAGATATGGGACGACAAATAATGGATTGGTATGGTCTAGAAGTACCCCTTAACGTTGGGAATGGAAGTGCTGCCCTTGTAAGACAGCTAGTCGCTTGTAATCGTAAGAAATTGTCATCCCAGAAAAACTATGGAAAACGTGATGAGCCGAGCACACACTCAAGACGACCAAGTATATATATGAGAAAGCACTGTATGGAGGCTGAAAGCAAGAACTGCACCAATGTGATTCGCCTATTACATGTGGAACCCAGCGAAGACTGGTCAACGGCGCAGAAAAATGATCCCATATTGGTACGAATTATAAAGGCTAAGAAAGAAGGTAAAATGCCGACTCATAAAGAAATCACATTGAAGGGTCCACTGATGGAAGCGTATTGGGCGCAGTGGAATATTCTGAGGGTGGCAAATGATTGCCTATACCGTACATGGGAAAGTACTGATGGCAAATCGGCTAAAAACCTTATTGTAGTACCGTCTTCTAAAGTATGCGAAGTCGTGAAGAGATTCCACAACGGCACTAGTGGTGAACGCAACGAAAACTTTAAAGAAGTTAAAAGAAAGCTACTTTTGGGTCGGTTGCAAGCAAACCGTGATTGATTGCATAATAAAATGCCCACAGTGTGTTGCGGTCAGGGGTCCAATTAGAGAGAGTATACCATCGCCACAGCAGTACAACTTTGGTGAACAATCCGTACCAGCGGATAGTAAGGGCTCTTCCCAAGAGCAGAAAAACGAGTTATGACGGAGCCGTGTCAATTCATCAAATGACAAGATGAAAGTCAGATACGAACCGGCGGAAAATTCGGAAGACTTTACAGAAGGCCAGTTTGTTTTAGTTTTTAATCCACAACGCAAGAAAGGATTATCTCCCAGGCTGCAGACTCAGTGATATAGAAATTGAATGATATAACAGTCCAAGATCAAAAATGAAGGTGGTAGATTAAGAACGACGAGCCCATTATGGAAACGGAAAATCTGAGCATACATTATAGTTTTATGTCATATAAGTTACCATTTTTATGAACGCCACTGTACTAAATTTTCTAGCAATATAATTGTAGACTTTATATTTATATGTATAACAGTTATTTTAAAATAATTCGAACACAACGTTCTAGAAAATACTAGACGGTTCTTGAATCAACAAGGAATAGTTTTGAACTATAAATACAGGCTAACTCATAAAAGTTTAGTTTAGTTTGATTGGAGACATTAAAAGGTTCAGATCGCTACTTACAATAGTGGTTACATTTTGTGAATTTCAATAAAGTTTGTTAAGTTGAATTCGTGTGTGTATTTATTTTGATTTGTAATTAAAAGAACTCAAAGGTTTATTATAAAGGGAAAAAAACCTTAACGCGTTTTATAAGGTAAACACGTAACAGTATTTTTAAGTCTCCAATAAGTACCAGATTTTCTACATCTTCATTTATTAAGAAATGTTTTACTATTTCAAAACTTTCATACCAAGTAGATCGTCTTAGATATAATGGCATTATATTTATTGTCTTCACAGAGATTTTAAGGATAATAAGCTCAATATTTTCTTTAACACTATTCATATGAAATATTGTGCTTTTTAAGTTCTTTTTTAACGCCATATACACATCCTGCAATTGCTCTTCCAAATCTACTATTTCTGAGCGCTGCTTTCCAATATGTATCACAACCACTGAAAAATTTATTAAATCTAAGGTAGTCAGATTTAATAAATTTTCCGTAATATGAGTTTCTAATAAATAAAAATATATCGCTTGTTTTAATAAATTGAAAAAAATCATAAAGTTTGTTAAGTTGAATTCGTGTGTGTATTTATTTTGATTTGTAATTAAAAGAACTCAAAGGTTTATTATAAAGGGAAAAAAACCTTAACGCGTTTTATAAGGTAAACACGTAACAGTATTTTTAAGTCTCCAATAAGTACCAGATTTTCTACATCTTCATTTATTAAGAAATGTTTTACTATTTCAAAACTTTCATACCAAGTAGATCGTCTTAGATATAATGGCATTATATTTATTGTCTTCACAGAGATTTTAAGGATAATAAGCTCAATATTTTCTTTAACACTATTCATATGAAATATTGTGCTTTTTAAGTTCTTTTTTAACGCCATATACACATCCTGCAATTGCTCTTCCAAATCTACTATTTCTGAGCTCTGCTTTCCAATATGTATCACAACCACTGAAAAATTTATTAAATCTAAGGTAGTCAGATTTAATAAATTTTCCGTAATATGAGTTTCTAATAAATAAAAATATATCGCTTGTTTTAATAAATTGAAAAAAATCATTGTGAAAAACTTTATTTTCTAAACCATGACAGTTATATGACAAAACATTTAAAGACATTGAAATATGTTCATTATAAATGCATTTAAGTTTTACAGTTTTACTTTTGGAACATTTTGTATGTGTTTTTTTATTTTTTAATGTTTTTTTGAGTTTAAATTCGTTAAAATTTCATTATAGTTTATAGATATTGAGTTAAAAGTATCTCCAAATATTTTTTGTAGAGTTTTGGCTCCGTTGTGCTTCCCGCATATCAGCTGTTTTTTTTTTTTTGTTCCAACACATTTAATTATCTTCAATTTTTATTCTATCATTTCTTATTGATAGGGTTGCCATTCGTACTGTTTTTATCAGTACATGTACTGTTTATTGTTTAAAGTACTGATTTATCCATTGCAAGCAAATCAATACGCAAATGTACTGATTTTTTCATTAATGTACTGTTTTTGTACTGTTATTAAATATTAAGTATATAACTAGTTTGTCATATTGTCAAATTGTTTCGATACAAATATTAATATAGATGTCCTTATCGATGAGTTATTAACATTAAAGATTTTTGCCGAGTTGGTACGAAAAAAGAAGACAGTAGAACAAAAATGAAAAGTGTTTCTAAATGGTGGTGCATTAACGAATTTAAGGAAATGTGTGATTTCATTTCTTCCATTCCACATTCAAACGCTTATACAGAACGAGTCTTTAGTTTTCAAAGTGGAGAAAAGGGAGAAACAGGCTGCTAATTTAAAACCTAGAAGGTGAGTTGCAGATAGAGATAAACTTTGGTTATAGTTGTAATGAGTTTTACCATTTCTTTAAGACTGAAGACAGGAAAAAATGGAGACAATGTACAAAAAGGCCATAAATATTTTTAACTTGTAACATTGTAAATATTTATGCCCATACATATGTAAATATATTATTAATAAAAATAAATAGTATAAGATCGTCTGAAAAACGATTGTGCCTTTTGCAATAATTACAATTATTAATAGTAATTAGTTGTAAATCACTTTTAAATAATTTTTTTAAATTATTTTGAAGATAAATTCATAACAAGCTTCGTTATTTCAAGGGTTGAATTGGTTTTTTAACATTGTTGTCCATAGCTGTAGCTTGGTGCTAAAAAGGCCAATGTCAAATAATTAATTTTTGAGAAAATTTAAATTTTAGTATTTTATAGAAGAGTTCTAAGTGAATTTGGCTGGCAAAAACCTTTTTGAAGCTGTTCTCGGTTAAATCAGACATTGGCTGTTTCCGCAAAATAAAAGAGATTCAGCATGACCTTTCAATTGCAAAATGAAATTAAATATGCTGGAAGATATAGCAAAAAACTACTTTTATTTAATTTTTATTTAATTTTATGGAAATCAAATTTTAGTTCACATGCTGGTCACGTTTTTTTTTCGTCAAATATTTGCTAGGTGTGACCGTAGCTTAAGAAAATACCTAATGCAACAATTAACTCAAACAGCAAAATATTAATCTTGGCCCTCTTATTACCAAACTTCAGACATAATAAACTCAAATTTTGCTTTTAATAAAACTAATGTTTCTTTGAAAAATAGTAAACCAATTAGCTAGCAAGAATTAAGGAATCGAATTTTTGACAACTTGTTGTGTTTCAGATTTTTTTTGTTATTCAAAATATATACGGAATTGAATTATTGTTTTGAAAAAATTCAGTCTTATTAATTAAATTTTTTCACTGTTCAAATTATAGACTGAATTCAAGTTTTAGTTTAAAAAAGATTAAAGCTTTTTATGTTATTAATATGCAATTTTATATTTAAAAAGTAAATGTCCTGTTTTTTATGCAATTGTACTGATTTTTTTCTCTTATGTACTGATTTCTCTGATTTCAAAACTGGCAACCCTACTGATATACGATGATCCTTGTTCACATCTATAATAAGTTTTTTAAGCTCAAGAAAAACACGTTTGACTTTTTGTTTATCGCTGTATATTGAAAAATCTCCTTCACCATGTCTCCTGAACTAAATTCGGCTATCACCCCAATTTTCTCATCTCGCTCATATAGTTTTTTGGTTGATAAAATGTTAATTTTCTTTGTAAGTTTTAGATTATCTTTACAACACTCTTTTACAGCACCTTCTAAGGAAATTAAACAATATACAGGAGCCATTTTATTTTGTACTTTCTTTAACAACGAGCCTATCTAATAGAACTTTTTTTTAATTGATTTTCAAAATTATTTTTTATTTTATTAGCTTGATAGAACTTGTTTTCTTTTGTTTTATGTTTTAAAATCTATACACGCAAAAATACAATGTGTCGATGTCTGCAAATATGTCTTCACTTTGAAGAATGTTGCGGTACACTGACCAATGATAAAAAGAAACTTTTCTAATATTAAAATAAACAAAATACAAATTCTTATTAAATATTATTGGGACACAACAAACTGCAATTAATGTTTGGTTTTATAAGCAAATTTTACATTCTAACATGTTCACGAGTGATGCTTCTTAAATATAACAAAAAGGTTTCTTCATCAGATTAATGTTAAAATAAACAAGCAGACATATCGTCAGCATATTATTACAAAATAATAATTCTAATTCTAATCTTATTAGGACACATTGTATTGGGAAAGAATTCTAATTCTAATCTTATTAGGACACATTGTATTGGGAAAGAAAACAAGCTGCAAATAAGAATAATATAATGTCATCATAAAGGGAAATATAATATTTCTTAATACAAAAAAAGTAAATTTAAGTATTTTGACTGTTGTGTTAATTCTAATAACGGTTTCTAAAAATCCAGAAACTTGTTTTTTCAAAACCGAAAATTTTCAACTGGCTTGGAAATTAGAAAAATGGTTCGGAAATAAAATATATCATTCCCATCCACATGGTTTGGAAACTAGAAAAATGGTTCGGAAGTTGGATATATTATTACCATCCACATTACCGAAACCGGAAAGTGGGGTGTCACAAAGCCATAGGACATAAAGCCATTATGGCTTTATGTCTCAATCCAAACGGACATAAAGCCATAATTTTGATATGGCCTTAAGTCTCATATAAATTTTAGTGAAATGGGACATAAAACCATAATGGCTTTATGTCCCATTTGATGTTTTGCGTTACAAATGCTTTATTTCACTAAATATGCCTATTAATCTATGAAATTAATGATTTAAAAAAATTCAAAATTTCTAGGCTCCAGGAATTACAGCTGTAAACATTTTGTGAAAGAAAAATCCTTAGTTATCATTGGAAAACATTTTTTTATTCTTGTGACGCACACAGAAAAACTTTATTCAGCGAAGCCACCTGCCGCGTCTTACTAAAAGAACAAACCCCTAAGCGCGGCCGCAGGCCGCCACGCAGAAAAACTCTAGTATGCGAAGCCAGATTTCAATACTTAACTTTAGTTTCTCCGGAAAAAAATATGGCTTTATGTCTCATTTTCGGAAAAAAATGTATGGCGTTAAGTCCCATTATAATGAGACTTAATGGCATATGCCCTTATGTCTTAATGGAATGGGACTTAACGCCATATGGCTTTATGTCCTATGGCTTTGTGACACCCCATCAAATCGGAAATGGCCAAGATCCCCATTACCTAGCAACTTACCCTTTATTTATTATTGGTTTATCCATTTTCACAAATGATTATTTTTGTATATTATTAATTTACCTTAAATTAATTTTTCCACGCTCCTTTTATATATATTTTCTTTATATTGTCAAACTCTCAGACTATTATTGTTCAGAGCTGTATTTTTTAGTACATTAGTATGGAATTTATAGTTGTATCGTTGAATATTGCAAGATTTTGCCAAAGTCTAGTGACGAACTAGATTTGGTTTTGTATTGGAAATCTAGTAGAAATTAATAAGATTTCGCTCAAAATCTCTTAAGTACTAGATTTTGTCAAGGTGTAAATTTAGTATTAAGTAATTTGGTTCTTTGTTAGAATCGTAATTAATAATATATTTATTATTAGCAATTGAATGTCGATTAAAACATTCAGCAATACCTCCCTAATACCTCGAAGAAGAAAATTATATAAATTAATATATTATATAATAATAAAATCAACTCCAATTATATTTCAGTTGATTTCAACATTGCATCCCAGGATAAACCCGGGGTAATATAATACAGACATAGGTATAAATTATAAATGATTGCACACCTTTACGTTTCATCAAATTGAATTCTTCATTATTTGGATAGCTTGATTTTACTACCGTTAAATCTCTGACGGACAAATAACTTGCCAATTTTGCTATACTCGATAGCATAAACCTAAATAAATAGAGAAAACGTTACTCAATTGTATATTTTTCATTTACAAAAATTCTTTTTGATATACACACATAAAGCTCTTTATTTAAAGGTACAATATTTATATCGACTTCAAATGTTGAAAGCTCTCTTACAAACAGATCACAATCATATTCCGAAAGATTATGAAAAAATATGATTTTCTAAATTACACTGGTTATAAGCAGAACCCCTATATTGACCAGTTAAATGACAATGGTCAGCTACTTTATCTTCAGTAGAAAAAGATTTGGTACAAATATGATAAGTTTTGCTTTTACAATGTTGTATCTGTTGAAGGGGTGTTAGGTAATTCATTGGTTTAATAACACTAAGTGACTGGTGTAAATAGTTAAAATGTCGTCAACTAAAGTTTTAAAAAAATGTTGTGGCGCATCAATACCATTGTAAATTCTTAAAATATCTAAATCTGGAATATTTAATATAATTACTATAAGCAAATGGAATATGCTTTTGTACCGATTTGATGTTAGTAGAATTTTGTTTATTAACTGATTCAAGTAAACACTCACAATCAGCATAGAAAACAAAAGGCACATCCATTTGCATTATAAAATTTTTAAAACTAAGCTTACTGTTTGGGGGTTGGTTCTTTTTTTTTTGTTAAATAAAACACTTTTTTTGTTTGTTGTTTTTGTATTTTGTTTATTTTATTTTTCAATTCACGTTTGTTTTAAGTTTTTTAATGTTTGTCTCACAAAGGTCGCAACTAGAGAGTTTTTAATGTTTTAAAAATGATCTTACAAGCTAAGTTTCAGTACATAGAAAAATAGTGCAATGACAAATGTGAAAAAGTAAATAACAATTTAAGGACCGTTACTATTTTACAGGGTGCTGTGTTCATAATGAGTCATCACTAAACACCGGGTGTTTTGATTAACATGGTTCATCATTAAACATTCCGGCCCCCATGACTTGGTGCAGGTTTACCAAAGGTCCATAAAACACGAAACAATGTAGCACGGTGTTGTGATGAATTTGACAGATATGGCATCTAGGATCTCAATTCGATTCAGGGTTGCGGGTCGTGTGAGGTTGTATATGTTGACGGCAATCAATCTGTTGAAGATACGCTACGAAATGTTTCGTGGGATGCCATACCTGTAAGTAGGAATTCAGAATAAAATTAGTGTGGAAAATTGTAAAAAACTTATACTATATTTCAAAACAAAACCACAATTTTTGAAATGGGTCTGGTTATGATCCCATTTTTGGTCTGGATGTCAACCACTCTACAGTTCTGGTCTGTTCCAGTATACGTCTTCGTAATTCGACCCATTTGCCATTCGTTGGGCGGCAAGTTGTTGTTTTTGATGACGACTAAATCGTCGACTTTAACGTTAGCCCTCTGAGACTTCCACTTGTACCTGCGATGCAGTTCGGCCAGGTATTCGGGTTTCCATCTTCTACAGAATGAGTGGTAGATGACCTTTAGGCGTTTCCAGCGGTTGATGAGGGTCAGGTTTTCGCTGCTTACATCAGATTCGGCTGGGGTCAATAATGGAGTTCCAATAAGGAAGTGTCCAGGGGTCAATGGGTTAAGGTCATTTGGGTCATCGCTAGCAGGACTTAAGGGTCTAGAGTTTAAACACGATTCTATGCGGGTGAGAATTGTTGACAGCTCTTCAAACGTGAATTTCATATCTGGTATCATTTTCTTTAGGTGGGTTTTGAATGATTTTACACCGGCTTCCCAGAGTCCGCCCATATGTGGGGCACCGGGGGGTATAAATTTCCAAATGATATTTTGATGGCTATAGTTGTGAGTAACTTGGGTTTGAAGGGTTCTTAGAAATTCTAGACGATCTTTTTTGATGAGTTCTGCTGCTCCGACAAAGTTCGTGCCGTTGTCCGAATATATGATTGCTGGACACCCACGCCTTCCAATGAAGCGGGAGAAAGCGGCTAAAAATGCTTGAGTCGATAAATCACTAACTGGTTCTAAATGTACGGCCTTAGTAGCAAAGCATACAAAAATGCAGACGTACCCTTTTGTGATGAGGCAGGCTCGACCAGTAAAGTTTCGAATGGTAAAGGGTCCAGCGTAATCGACTCCAGTGGTGGTGAAAGGGCGAGAAAGTGTTGTGCGCTCTGGTGGTAAGGAAGCCATGATTTGACTCAGTGTGTGTTTTTTGTACAAAACACAAGTTTTACAATTATTAATCACCATTTTTACTAAGGGCCTTAAACGAAAAATCCAAAATTCCGTCCGAAGTACTCGGGTCATAAGTTGGTTTCCACCATGAATAGTTATTTTATGAGTGAACTCGGTCAGCAATCTGGTGAGCTTAGAGTTGTACGGCAACAAAATTGGATGTCGTTCGTTGTATGTGAGCGCTGGTGATTGAACCAGACGTCCGTTGGCTCGGATGACGCCTAGTTGGTCCATGAACGGGTTGAGAGTTAAAATACTGCTAGAGGACGATATCCTTTGTTTGAGCTTTAACTGCTTATATTCTTCTGGGAAGTGTTGTTTTTGCGTCAAAATAATGAGTCGTGTTTTGACATCTACTATTTCTTCTGGTGTAACTTCGTTTGAAGATGTCCGAAAGCTGTTTCTGTTTACACCAGTATTCCTCCAGAATCGTAGGACATAAGCTAATACTCTATAAGCACGTGACAAATTGGAGAAACGGTTCAATGGATCCTCTTGAGTCGTAGTAGTTAACGTCCTTACAGTTTTTGCTTCTAAGTTGGTGTCATCTGGACTTCTGGATTTTGGCCATTTATCTTTAGGTAATTTTAGCCATGAAGGTCCAAGCCACCACAAGTTGTGGGTTTCTAATTCTTGGGGCGTACATCCCCGGCTGGCTATATCTGCGGGGTTTTCTTTTGATTCGACATGTTGCCAATGGCTATTGCCGACTTTATCTACAATTTCTGAGACACGATTTCCAACGAAAGTGTTCCACGTGCAGGGGGGCTTCTTTAACCAGGCCAGTACTATTGTTGAGTCGGTCCAAAAATATGTGTCGATTTGCGTAGCTTGAAGATTTGGCAGAATTCCTGAGGCTAAATTTGCCAGTAAAACGGATCCACAAAGCTCCAAACGTGGTAGCGATATTTGTTTAATGGGAGCAACACGAGTCTTAGAGGCCAGTAAATGTGTAAATATAGAATTTTCAGACTGTATTCGGACGAAAAGAGTCGCAGAATAAGCCTTTTCTGAGGCGTCGCTAAAGCCATGTATTTCCACATTTAAATTAGGGCTGTACTGGATCCAACGAGGAATTTTCAGGGCATTTATTGCAGGGCAGTTTTTGACGAATTTCTGCCATTTGAGGCAAGTCAAGGGTTTTAGGTTGTCATCCCAGTCGACTTTATCTAACCAAATCTGTTGCATGATTAACTTGGCATCAACAATTACTGGAGCTATCCATCCGCAAGGGTCAAAGAATTTGGCAATTGTAGATAGAACTTCCCTTTTTGTGTAATTTTCTTTCAATTCAACACCTGGGGCAGTGAATGTAAAAGAGTCTGAGGAAATGTTCCATTTTATCCCGAGTGTCTTGGTTCCGGCGTTCTCGGATAAGTTTAACCAGTCGAGCGGTAGTAGGGTCTCATTTGGCAAATCTTGAATAACTCGTGGATCATTTGAGGTCCATTTCATCAGATCGAAACCGGCAGATTTTAGAACAGTTGTAAGTTCTTTTCGTGATTTGATGGCATCGTTTAATGTGTGGCCACCAGCTAAGACGTCATCTACATACATGTTGTGTTGTAAGATGTTTGACGCCAGGGGGTGAGATGTCCCGATATCTTCGGCTAGTTGAAGAAGGGTTCTTATGGCAAGAAAGGGCGCGCAATTAACTCCAAACGTCACTGTGAGGAGTTTGTAATCCTCAATAGGATCAGTCTCGGATTTTCTAAACAATATCCTTTGATATTTTGTTTGCGTAGGGTCAATGAGTATCTGGCGATACATTTTTGTGGCATCTGCGTTGTACACAAAACGGAAGAATCTCCACTTCAATATTATGAGCACTAAGTCTTGTTGAAGTATGGGTCCTGGATACAAAATGTCATTCAAACTTCTCTTATTTGAAGACGGGCTCGATGCGTTGAAAACTACTCTAATCTTCGAAGTCAACTTTTCGGGTTTTATTACTGCGTGATGCGGCAGGTAATAATTTGGGTATTTACTAATTTCCAGGGGAGATATTTTCCTCATATGTCCTAGCTCGAGGTATTCTACAATAACTTGGTCGTATTGTGTCTTAAGTTCTGGTTTTTGGCTAAGCATGCGCTCCATTCTCAAAAATTGGGCCATGGCAATATTTCTAGATACGCCTATTTCTTCGCCATTTTTAAAGGGTAGGGTAACAATATATCTACCCGAATCACTTCTACGGGTTGTAGACTTGTAGTGATTTTCACAGTGCGTGTCCTCTTCTGACCTCAAAACCTTTTTTGGGGTCTCCTCCACCTCCCAAAAGCGTGAGAAGATTCGGTCCAGGGACGATGTGTTTAGTAACGATATCGTTTTTCTAGGTGATGATGTTGTACAAATTGGTCCCCCCACAATCCAGCCAAATACTGTTTTTTGTGCCAAAAGGGATCCAATGGACCGCATCGGTGTTTCCATACTATATATTGAGGGGCCTAAGTCGAGGCCTATTAGTAGGTCGATGGGTCGACTTTGATGAAAGTGTGGGTCTGCAAGTTCTAGTTTTGCAGCCTCTGCGAATTGTTTTGCGTTTAACGTTTGGGGCGGTAAATTGGATGGAAGGGTCTTCAAAACTGGTGCCCATACCTCTAACTTAAACGATGTGTCCACCCTGGAGCAAAGGTTAAACAAACAGGCTTTGGTCGAAGTTTCAGAAACTGTCTGACTCAAGCCGGAAACGTGTACTATATTACGTTTTGTTGGTAAGTTTAATCGGTTTTTCAACTTGTCCGATATAAACGTGGATTGGGATCCAGGGTCGATGATTGCTCTTGCCTGGTATCTTGCGCCTCTAGTTTCGATTTGTACTATTGCAGTAAATAACAAAGTTTCTTTGTCTACTAGTTGTGTCGAGGACTGATTGCTTCCCCTCAGGGTCAAGGAAGTCAGGTTAGGAATACCTGATCTGGAAGTGGACTGTATATATTGGGCTTGCGCTGCAGCACTTGTACTAGCTTGCTCGTCAGCGTTATTTGGTGGTAAACTTATAGGCTGGGTCACCGTTGCCTTGTGCAACAAAGTGTTATGTTTTTGTTTGCACAGCCTACAACTATATTTGCTTAAGCAGTCCTTGACACCATGATTTATTGACAAACAATTAAAACATGAATTTGTGACTTTTACTATGTGAATTCGGTCATTCACATTCTTTTCCAAAAAGTTAGGGCAGGATCGTAATGGGTGGGGCTCTTTACAATGTTGGCAATTGTGTGTAGAGTCTTTTTGTCCCCCCTTTGATGGAAAACGTTTCTGAGTTTTCGACTCGTTATTGGTTTGAGTCGCGTTTGTTTGAAAACTGTGAACCTGTTTTTGTTTAGTGAACGGCTTAGAACATTCCTTTTTTTGTTGACAGGGTTTGGGTTTGGTGATGGCCGCTATTGACTCTAAAGTCTTAGAGTGGTGAGTCAAAAAAGTGTTAAATTGTTCCCACGACGGAACCTTTGTTATTTCTTGAAGAGAGTTTTCAAATTCCTTCAAAAGTGTTCGGGGGAGCTTGGTCGAGCAAAGATATACAAGAAAAGGGTCCCAAGTGCCAGTTTCTACCCTTAAAGCATTTAAAGCTTGAAGGCAGCCATTAACGGTTCGTTGTAGTGTCTGAATAGATTGGCCTGAATCTTCGGTAACTTTCGGAAGGTCAAATAAAATTTTCAACTGTTCGTTGCCCTGAATCCGATTGTTCTCGTATTGAAGAACAAGATTTTTCCAGGCTATATCGAAGCCATCGTTGGTTAATGGGGCATTTGAAACTATGTTCCTAGCGTCTCCTCCAGTTTTTTGAAGCAAATGAAATAATTTTTCAATTTTACTAAGTCGCGAATTATTTAAATATAGGGCGGTAAAAAGGTCGCGGAAGGTTGGCCATGTCACAAAATCACCTGAAAACGTATCTATGTCGCAAGGTGGCAGCCGAATAGACGAAACGTCGTTGTTTCCTAAAATTGGGGTTTCGGCAGACGAAAAACGCTCGTGCTTACTCGTGTCATCAGTTGGGGCAGAAAGCGCCAGAATTTCCGCGTTAAGTGAGGCCAAACAAGTTTTGTATGCACCCAGGGCCTTTTTGTACCGATCGCGAAGTTTCTGCCTGTCTATCGGTTGTTCGCCCGATTCCGGTTTCTTGTCCCTACACTCTTCATAAGCCCTTTTGATTTGCTGCCAAAGTGAGTCTAGTTCTACACGAAGAACTTCTAAACTATGAATGTCCTCACCTGCCTTTGATTCTGAATACTCGCTTTCAAAATCTAAAAGGTCATTTGTACAATTAACAAATTTATCGAGTGCCATTATTAATTTTTTGAATTAACCAGAATCGTGAAAAAACTATTTGAAATTGGGTCAAAAAAGTACCTGCTAGCGATTAAACAACAACAAGTATCGAAAAAATTATATTATTTTTAAAAATAATTAGAGTCCCACAAAGCGATTTGTTTCCCCGGTATTTGTTTAAAATGTGATGGGGGTGGTAACCCTGTTGGTTCTCTTCGTTCTTAAAAAATGCAGCGTAAAGAAATATTAAGAGTAACACAACAAGCAAGAGAATTTATTTCTTGTTGTTTGTTGTATTGTATACTTTGACTTACTTGTTGTTGTTGGGTCTTTTTTTCTTTTCTGTGTCACTGCTTGTTTATTACTTCTTCTGTTGTTTTTGTTGTTGCTGAGTCTGCTCGTAATGCTGTTGAACTTGCTGCTACTGCGCCAAAGAATTTGGGTCCCGTTAGCTTGTTCACTATTAAACTTTGCAAATTTGTTTTTTGGACACACTTTTAATTTAATTAATTTTTATTTTTTTTAATTTTTTAATAAAAATTTAACTTTTGTTTTTTATACTATTGTTCACTAAACTTTTTGATCCGGCTCGAAGGACCAAATGTTTGGGGGTTGGTTCTTTTTTTTTTGTTAAATAAAACACTTTTTTTGTTTGTTGTTTTGTTGTTTTTGTATTTTGTTTATTTTATTTTTCAATTCACGTTTGTTTTAAGTTTTTTAATGTTTGTCTCACAAAGGTCGCAACTAGAGAGTTTTTAATGTTTTAAAAATGATCTTACAAGCTAAGTTTCAGTACATAGAAAAATAGTGCAATGACAAATGTGAAAAAGTAAATAACAATTTAAGGACCGTTACTATTTTACAGGGTGCTGTGTTCATAATGAGTCATCACTAAACACCGGGTGTTTTGATTAACATGGTTCATCATTAAACACTTACTATTTTCTATACTAGGCATTTTGGTAACTATCTTATTGCATTCTTTTTTATTATTTTCCAACGATGTCTCTTATGAAAATGGATTGAACATGTATTGCATACATATATTTTACGTCAATCTTTAGTTAATTGATTGCTAATTAGTTTCGATATATTTTTAATCCAAACATAATGAAATCTTTGACCTTCCTCTAAAAGTAATAAGTTGATGTGTTTAGATTTTTCCTGTTGTGTAAAATAGTATGGATCGACTATAATATTATTATCATCAACTAATCCAAACACATTAACACTCATTTCAATATTATTAGCTTCTAAGATTTTGATTTCGTTAATTGGAAGCGGGAATTTTAAGTTTTTAAAGTTTAAAATAATATTATTATACGTATAACGTTATTATTTCATCTTTAATATTGTTTATTTTATATGATGAACATCTGTTGCTATAGCTGTGTTCATTTACTAAAAATTTTAACGAATTTGTAACAATTGTTACTGGAAAGTGTTCATTAACCCAAAAAATTTGCAAGTTGAGATCGTCAAAAGAGAGAAAAAAATTGAGAGACAGCAAAATTCTTGCAAATTTTTACTGGTAAAATTTTTACTTGCAAAAATTTTTGAAACAGCTGTTTCATGTTTTTGTTTACAAAACAAACTTTTCATTACGAAATTTTAAATAAGGATATTTTGCAAAAATTTATAAGCTAAAGTTGATTTTTATATTGAAAATATTTATGCGATAAGAAATCATACTTTTGTTTAACTAAGGACAGATAATTCGATATTTTTATTGCTAAATAAAATAACGAAATTGTTAAAAAAATTCCTTATGTATTTTGTTTTGCTTTTAACCGATGAGGTGTTGTTATTAGTACTGTGCGGACAATGGTTACCTAGATACCCGGTACTTAACACTATTAGTTAAACAATTTGTTAGAAAATTAAATTATTTACAAAATTAAAGATTCTTATTAATTATAAAATAATTTCAGATATTCTCATTGTTTACTTTATGACCCTCTTGTTTATCAAACACCAATGAAATGCATTTGGATCATATAAAACGGCCATAAAGTAGATAATGAGAATATCTAAAATTATTTTATAATTAACAATAATTTAACACGCTACCTCGTTACCTTTCTTTCGTGGTCATATTTCAATGCCAAAGTTTATGTTTCTTAGTTTTAAAAAAATTACCAACGTTATAGGTTCTCATTCATTTAGGACCCTGCACCTATAATTATATGTATGTTGTATATTTGTCTGCATTAGACCCCTATAAAATATTACTAATTTATTTTTTATGTAAGAGCCCGCGCTTTGATCTTCATTTTGTTAAATTTGTTATATAACAGCAATAGCATTGTATTGTAAAAAAGCTAATACTGTATACTAACGATTCTTAAGTTCTCGAGGATTCAGACACAAGCAATTCATTCATTGAAAAGTATATATTCTTCCAGGAAATATTTTTGATAGAATACATATGTATGGGTACACGGGGGTAAATTATATATGTGAAAAAAAACTGGCTGGTACTTACAGGTGGGCTGTTATAAGTTGCTAGAATTTCACGGCCGTTGGTCGGTAAAATCACTTCCACGTTGAAATAGAAGAGGTTTTGTCCGCTTCACTCCTGGGCTTGTATTTCCCTTTCAAACTTGTTTTCCTGCTAACAAATATTGTCCTCTCTTTTTTGGGTCCGTTTTCTGGATTCGCCAATTAACACACAATCACAAAAATGCACCCGTAGGAAGAGAAAACCACCGTCTTAAAATATAAAAAAAACTCCGCAAACCGAGTTAATACACAACCTGAAAACCACGATTTTACGCTTTCCAACAAGATTGCAATAACAAGAACACAAAATTTATTAAATTGTGATTTATTAACTTTTTTGAGTTTATTTATTCTTAATTGCTTTGTACTTATTAAATTGAGGGTTTTAGTGTCAACAATCGACCGATCGCACTTCCTTATGGCTTGTTGCAAAAACTTTGGCAGACTATATTACAAAAAAAAAAGAAAACTATTCAACTGCCTGCTGCTGTTAAAAAAGGAAAAAAACGACGAGTAGCTGTACTCGCTATTGTGACCCATGTAGGGTTTACATGCCCTGCAAAATATGTAGGGTTCTCGTGCCTAAACATCCCGCCCCCCTTGTTATATCCTAAGATAATAACGAGGGTAGGTTTACAAGTCTAATTTTCTTAACAACGGACAAGCAGTTGAATTCTAACATAGATATGCAAAATAATTCATGGAAGTACAATTCAATAGCAAAGTTAGTGAGGTAAAAGTATAAAATTAGCATACAATTCAAAAAATAGATTCAGGTATAATTTCATTATTTAATGTAAGTAAAAATGTATAAATGTTGCTTGATGAAAAATATGTTGCTTGATGAACTCCGAACTTTCCTATTATCAGATTCCCTTTGGGAGCGTAGGTGTCATCTGCTCGACTCAATTGCTCGTTTGCTCTGATGATTTCAGGCTGATGAAGGAGAGTGTGGTGTTGTCCATTGCAGTCGTGACAGCGTTCACTGCTGCGGCAGTTTTTGAGACAATGGGAGTGGGCGAAGCAGTTTTGGCAGTACTGGTGACGCTTAACGATGTCCTTTCTAGGGGGGATGAAGTGCCAGTCGACTGGAGTAAAACCATCCTGAGAGAGAATACCCTTTTGTATCTTAGACAATAAATGTTTGTGATCGTCATGGAGGACGTTGGCAGCTCCTACGAAAACGGTGCCATTGTCGGAGTACATATCGTGGGGGATACCTCGTCGCGAAAAGAACCGAGCACAGGCGGCAAGAAAAGCTTGTGTGGATATATCGCCGGTAGCTTCGAGATGGATCGCTTTTGTTGAAAAGCATACGAAGACCAGCACGTATCCTTTAGTGACCTTACAGCCACGACCCGCATAAGATTTTATGTCAAAGGGTCCCGCGAAATCGACGCCGGTGTGACAAAAGGGGCGTGATAAACTTGCACGTTCGGGGGGTAAAGCAGCCATGATCTGTTGACCAATTTGGCATTTATGTCTCCCGCATGTTACGCATTGGGATAAAATAGTTTTTATCAACATTTTAAGTTTAGGTACGTAGTAGCGTAGTCTCGTCAAACGATGTAAAAGCGCGTTTTGACCATGTAGGGTGTGTTTGTGTAGATACGTGAGAAACAATCTGGTGAAGCGCGCATGGTAAGGCAATAAAATGGGGTAACGTTCGTCATAGCGCAGGATAGGGGAGTCCGCTGAACGACCATTTATTCGCATTATTCCGTTGGAATCAAGAAAGGGGTTGAAGGTTAGAAGCGAGCTTTTTCGGGACAGTGGTTTTCTTGCAGATAACTGTGAGTATTCTTCGCTAAAGTGCGATTTTTGACAGACGACTATTAGACGATTTTTAGCGGAAATTAGTCCCTTGGCCGACAGCTCTTCTCGGCATACCATTCCCGCTGTCAACTTAGTTCTCGTGCGGTTATAAAAGCGGAATATATAATTTATAACTCTTAACGCTAGAGGTAGGTCTGAAAAGTTCTCACGAATATCGTCTGGTTTTATTAAAGTTGTATGTGCATGAACTAGTCTAATGTCTTCTTCCGTATCAAACTCCTTTTCTTGTGATGGCCAGTCTGAAGGGGGACGTCTTAGCCACGCAGGGCCCTGCCACTACAACTCACTAGATGATAAGTCACGTACGGTAACGCCACGTGACGCTAAGTCAGCGGGGTTACTTTTTGATTCAACATGAGACCACGAATCCTTTCCTACCTTTTCGATTATAGACGAAACTCGATTTTCGACGAACGTTTTCCACTTGTGAGCCGGTTTTCTTAACCATGCCAGCACGATGGTGGAATCTGTCCATGAGGGGCTGGAGGCATTTAATACCACGCGCAATTTTGTTGTGGTGCTGTCGGGTTTTAAAACAGCATGGTGGGGCAAATAGTAAGTGCCGCTGTCACCATTTCTGGGGGTTACTTTGGTCATTTGACCTAGAGTAGAGTACTCTTTGATTATCTGATCATATTCAGTTTTAAGTTGGGGGTTTTTGATTAATCTCGACTCGTTTCGTAGAAACGATTTGTTAACTGGAGATCCGATTTTGACGTGACAGCTTTGGGGTACAGTTGCAGTCACGGAGTCGCTTAGCCCGTGGACTTTGGCTGCTGATGGACTGGTGTAAAGACCAAGATGTCCTTGTAGTTCCCTCGGAGTGAATGTCTCCTCCGAGGCGGAGTCTATTAGCGGGCGAACCGTACACTTGAGGTCGTTATGGTAGACGTCGACTAACGCTGTACCGAGTACTACAGATCGTGTTGTGGGTTCCAGGTGAGTAGAAAAAGATTGCAGCGTTCTATTTTCTGCTTGGGACGAAGTCGAAGGAGTCACATCTAAAGCGGGAAGAGGGTTGTTATTTTGATGACCTGGAGTATTTTTAACGGTATTGTTAGTAGCTGTGGTTTTCTTTCCTTTACATACCTTGCAGGTGAGTTTGCTTTGGACTTCGGTATCGCAGGGGGGTAAAGGAATGTGTGAGGTCATATCGCGGTTGCTATCATTCGAGGGGGAGGCTGTTTGGGCATTGGCTTGAAGAGCCTCTCGGAGTTCGTAGATCTTTGCCACCACAGCTGTGTGGCTGCCATAGGTAGAGTAGTAACACCCTTTTAAAGCTTCCAGATCGATTTCTTCTTTGATGGTTTCATAATTATCCATCGCAGATTCATAACGTGACTCGAAACTTGACCAGAGACGGTCGATTTGCTTTTCGTAAGCTTAGAGGGTGTGCCGCGTGTGCGACTCGACTTTTAGACCATCAAAGTAGGTTTTGAATTCGACCACACGATCAGAATACCGCATGACATTTTTTACCGATGCCATTTTTCCTCAGGTGAATGCGGTAAATTTTCGGTGGTGCTTCGTAAAAGCGACCAGTAAATTTATTGGAGAAAATTTAAAGGAATTTTCAAAGGTGCTTCGTAAAAGCGACCGAAGAAAATTATTGGGAAAAATTTAAAGAAATTTTCAAAGGTGCTTCTTAAAAGCGACCGAAGAAAATTATTGGGAAAAAAAATTTAAAGAAATTTTCAAAGGTGCTTCGTAAAAGCGACCACAGAAAATTATTGGAGAAAATTTAAAGGAATTTTCAAAGGTGCTTTGTAAAAGCGACCAAAGAAAATTATTGGGAAAAAAATTTAAAGAAATTCTCAAAGGTGCTTCGTAAAAGCGACCACAGAAAATTATTGGAGAAAATTTAAAGGAATTTTCAAAGGTGCTTTGTAAAAGCGACCAAAGAAAATTATTGGGAAAAAAATTTAAAGAAATTTTCAAAGGTGCTTCGTAAAAGCGACCAATGAAAATTATTGGGAAAGAAAATTTGGAGAAATTTTCAAAGGTGCGTCGTAAAAGCGACCAATAAAAATTATTGGAAAAAAAAGTTTAAAGAAATTTTCAAAAGTGCTTCGTAAAAGCGACCAATGAAAATTATTGGGGAAAATTTAAAGAGATTTTCGAAGGTGCTTCGTAAAGGCGACCAAAGAAAATTATTGGAGAAAAATTTAAAGAAATTCTCGAAGGTGCTTCGTAAAAGCGACCAGTGAGAGATTATGGGCAAAAAGTTTAAGAAATTTTAAGGTTTAATTTATCGTTGAAAAGTTTAACTAAATTTTCAAAGGTGCTTCGTGAAAGCCACCGACGAAAATAGTTGGTAAAAGATTTAAAAGAATTTTCAAAGGTGCTTCGTAAAAGCGACCGATGAAAATAGTTGGTAAAAAATTTAAAGAAACTTGAATGATTAATTTTCAATTAATTTATTATTAAATAAATTTTCAGAGGTGCTTCGTAAAAGCGACCAATAAAAATTATTTGCAAAAAATTTAAAGAAATTTTAATAACTAATTTATAAGTAATTTAGTATTAAATAAATTTTCAGAGGTGTTTCGTAAAAGCGACCAATAAAAATTATTTGCAATAAAATTATATGAAATTTTAATAGCTAATTTATAATTAATTTATTATTAAAAGGTTTAAATAAATTTTCAGAGGTGCTTCGTAAAAGCGACCACTAAAAACTGTTTGCAAAAAATTTAAAAGAAATTCCAATAATTAATTTATTATTAAAAAGTTTAAATACATTTTCAGAGGTGCTTCGTAAAAGCGACCAATGAAAGTATTGGGAAAAAATTTAAAGAATTTTAAATGGTTATTATATAATATGGGTGTATAGGTATTATAATAAACTCGCAGCAAAGGGGTTATCATGTGTCATGTGTCGTGGACTTTATGGTAATTTGTTTATTTTCATATGTGCATTTTATTTTATAACGTAGGCATTTATTTCA
The DNA here is from genome assembly GCA_943735925.1 of Pollenia amentaria. Lineage (NCBI taxonomy): Eukaryota > Metazoa > Arthropoda > Insecta > Diptera > Polleniidae > Pollenia > Pollenia amentaria. The sequence goes on from OX031009.1 coordinate 66,007,011, forward strand.
ATAATAAATATTATGATAGTAATTGTATCAAAAATTCCAATGATTTTTCGAGCTGCCCTCGTATCCAGCTGTTAGTATATAAATTCTTATGTACAATTCAATTTGTCCCAGTGACCTAGTTATTTTCATGTACTTATGTTACACCGTACATACATACATTTACTCGTCTGGTTTTTTTTGATTTGTGTTCTCTCATCAAATTTAAAAAACCAACGAGTTGATCGACTGCGTAAATTATGCGAGATGAAAATTATTAGCAAAGAGGGAATCAATGCAGTTGACGACAACAACAACACAAGAGATGCTTCTTGATATTAACCTTGAATATCAAGCAGCAAGTACAACGCAATTTCTTTTTACTTAAATTTGGTATTTTTCTTGTGTATTCTGTTTGTTTGTCAACTCTATATGCTGATGCTTATGAAGTTGACAATGGTCAAAGCATTGCGGGGGGGAAAACGTATGATGAGATTGCTTGTAGATCTTGCTAGTTTGTTTTGCGGTACAAACTGGTTTTGTAATTCTTTCTTTCAAGTCAACCGACTGTTGCTACTTCTGATGAGTAGGTATAGTTGTTTGTGTACTTAGCTGTATTCATGTATGTTTGGAATTTTTGGAGGTGGATTTTTGGTTTATGAGAATAAATGCAAATTGTACATGAGTACGTACATATGTAGTTATTCTCATATTATTTTTATTTTTTTGCGTATGCAAGTAAATACAGACTTACTTGATACGATTTTTTTCTCCTTCACGTTTGCGCGACCGTTAGGTTTTTTCGTATGATGATTTTAGGGAAAAAGCATGACACATGATAGGTAGGTAGTCACGAGGGGGGAAAAAGAAGTTGGTTTTTTTGTTCGATTTAAAAAATTTTAAAAATTTATTTTTTTTTGTATGTTAACGGTTCTCATTTGAGACCGTTAAAGCCACGATATGTACATACTTATGTGCATGTACTTATGTATGTATCTTCTTTTCTGGCATTAAAAAATTAGCACGTTATGCCGCGAGGGGGTAAAATTGGATGTAACGTTCCACAGGGGGATTGTGGGGTTATATGACACTATAAAAGTGTCGGGAGGATTTTCCCGGGTTATTGATGACCCGGATCCGGCTCGAAGGACCAAAATGTATGGGTACACGGGGGTAAATTATATATGTGAAAAAAAACTGGCTGGTACTTACAGGTGGGCTGTTATAAGTTGCTAGAATTTCACGGCCGTTGGTCGGTAAAATCACTTCCACGTTGAAATAGAAGAGGTTTTGTCCGCTTCACTCCTGGGCTTGTATTTCCCTTTCAAACTTGTTTTCCTGCTAACAAATATTGTCCTCTCTTTTTTGGGTCCGTTTTCTGGATTCGCCAATTACCACACAATCACAAAAATACACCCGTAGGAAGAGAAAACCACCGTCTTAAAATATAAAAAAAACTCCGCAAACCGAGTTAATCCACAACCTGAAAACCACGATTTTACGCTTTCCAACAAGATTGCAATAACAAGAACACAAAATTTATTAAATTGTGATTTATTAACTTTTTTGAGTTTATTTATTCTTAATTGCTTTGTACTTATTAAATTGAGGGTTTTAGTGTCAACAATCGACCGATCGCACTTGCTTATGGCTTGTTGCAAAAACTTTGGCAGACTATATTACACAAAAAAAAGAAAACTATTCAACTGCCTGCTGCTGTTAAAAAAGGAAAAAAACGACGAGTAGCTGTACTCGCTATTGTGACCCATGTAGGGTTTCCATGCCCTGCAAAATATGTTGGGTTCTCGTGCCTAAACAACATATAAAAGATCAGTTTGGGTTTACTACGCGGACAGTGAAGTTGTGTGTTTATTATTCATAATAACTTCTAACCGTTATTATGGAAACCAGAAGCCAAGATTATTTCTGTACAAGATTCGAAAATGTAAAAGATATTAATGTTAATGTTGTACCAACTTACGAAATACTATGATTGGAATAGGTAGCAACTAAAAATAACAAGAAATACTATCAAAGAACCATCGTTCTTAGATATTGCAAAACTTGTAGCTCAAAGGATAGAATGCGTTTGGAGAAAATCGTCTCTTCCTACAGTGTCAAATACAATAGTCATACAAGTAATAAACGGTTATCATATAAATTACAAAAATCTCATAAAGTCGTTGAAATAATGTCCTTTTGTTAGAAAGAAAATTTTCTCTGACGTAGCAGAGTTTTTTTTTATGTCCAAGGCAATATAAGGTACCCAAAGAAGAACAGGAGTTTTTAAGAGAGATGAGAGGGCGAGAAAGATGCGTATTGGAGGAGTAGTTCGAGATCTTCCAATTAATTGCAAAAAAGAGCAGCCCAAGCACCAAATACAGAAAACAACGTAAATAAAAGTCACGACAAAATTAACTTAAAACAGCAGGAGTTATCTGTAAGTAATTCCAGTGCTTCTTGTGACGACTCTTTTAATTTACCTTCCACGTCAAAGGCAGAAAGAAAAAACATTTTAGTTTGCCTATATAGTCAAAAACTTGTAGCCGTTACAGTGTTTCCGATAGCGCAGCGGCTGCTATTGCTTCGTCTGTATTGCAAGATATCTCTCCTAGCAGAGAACCAATTGATAAATCAAAAATAAGACGGGAAAGAAAAAAAGTACTTAATGAATGTATTCAAGGCCAGAAGCAGCCAGACCTACTAGCTTTATACTTTGACGGCCGAAAAGATAAGACGCTTAATATTATTTAAAAGGGAGCTAGGAAATATAGACAAATACTGATTGAGGAACATGTACCTGTTAAGGAGCCAGATTCAGTTTATGTTGGGTATGCAAGACCAGATCGAAGTACTTCTAAAAATATTGAAATGTCAATTATTGCCCTTTCTTCGTCTCAAAAAATGAATAAAGAAAATTTGATGGCAATTGGTTGTGATAGTACAGTCACTAACACTGGGAAATTTAACGGAATAATATTAGTATTATCAAAAAGACTTCAGCGCCCTCTGCAATGGATTATGTATATTTGAACGAATTGCCATTAAAACATATATTTAACAAGCTATATGGTGTTACCAGGGGACCATATTCGCGCTGGTCCTATTGGCAACTTTTTAGAAAACTGCGAAAAACTTGCATCTGTCGATGTTGTTGGGTGAAACAGTGAGAGAACTGGCAGCCAGACGTGTTCATGAAGCACGAAGCTCACCTCATACCCGAAAGCAACCTCGCGTCTTTGAGACCCCTTCTATAAATTTTGACGGAAGTAAATACTTTGAAGTTATAAATTGGACTCAAAAGTGTTTTGATCCACCAATTCTTTGTAACATCACTGCTAAAGAAATAAATGCGGCTGTTGAGTGTCAAGAAGTGACAATCTAATTTTTTTAAAAGCCCAGATTTGACAGTATACAAGCTTTTGTGACCAAAAAATAACTTATAAAATTTCGTGTTTTTATTGTTTTATTTTGTATAGAAACAAAGTTTTATTTTTTTATGTGTAATTAAAAATGTGTTCAGTTTTAATTAATAATAAATAATTTATAGTAAAAAAAATATTAAAATTTAAAAAATGGCTTTTTTAAAATACTTAATTCTTAGTAGCTCCGGCGCGGGCTCAAGATGTGTCTTTTTTAAACTTTTTTTTATAGCAATTTTTATTTGTTTTAACGTAAGACATCAAAATATTGCTATTAGAAAATGATTCGAGAAGTTTTATTTTTTCTCATACATCTGTGACCCACCCTAACTATCATTCGGTTCAAATTTCAAACTTATAACTCATGGCGTTAAGGCTGTGCGAAGAAGAATCGGTCAGTCAGTCCGTAACCTTGAAATTTTATATACCTATATACATAGGTTATACATTGATTGTTAAATTAAATATTTTGTTTTGCCTTATAAATACTTTTATTGTTAACAAATGGTTTTTTTATCTTTTATTATTAATGAAAACCCGAATACTTCTTTCCCCTCCCAAATAAAAAAAAAATCGAAATCATGATCCATTTTATTCAACACAAACAAACACAAATTAATAAAATCACATTATTTTTAGCGTAATATATAAAATTTTCCGAAATCTTAGAATAATTAATGTGTACTCAAATATTCCTCTGTATTCTTCACTACTTTAACTTGTAAATTTTGGCTGGCAAAGTGTTCATTTACTTTTTAGTATTTTTGAGAGCAATTTCTTTAAATTCCTACTTACTCTCTCTTTGCAAGTTTCTGCTAATAAAGTAAATGAACACACCTTACATCTTCATTTATTAAAAATGTTTTACTATGTCAAAACTTTCAATATGTTTTACAGATGTAAACAAATATACAAACTGGCAGCACAACCTATAACGTTGGTAATATTTATTTTAGAACTTAGAAACAGAAACTTTGGCATTTAAATATGATCACGAAAGAAGGTAACGAGGTAGCGGGTTAAATTATTGTTAATTATAAAATAATTTTAGATATTCTCATTATCTACTGTATTGTCGTTTTATATGATCCAAATACATTTCATTGGTGTTTGTTTCATAATAAACAAGAGGGTCATAAAATAAACAATGAGAATATCTTAAATTATTTTATTAAATTTTTTAATTTTGTAAATAATTTAATTTGCTAACAAATTGTTTAACTAATAGTGTTAAGTACCGGGTATCTAGGTAACCATTATACGCACAGTACTAATAACAACACCTCATCGGTTAAAAGCAAAACAAAATACATAAGGAATTTTTTTAACAAGTTCGTTATTTTATTTAGCAATAAAAATATCGAATTATCTGTCCTTAGTTAAACAAAAGTATGATTTCTTATCGCATAAATATTTTCAATTTAAAAATCAACTTTAGCTTATAAATTTTGCAAAATATCCTTATTTAAAACTTCGTATGGAAAAGTTTGTTTTGTAAACAAAAACATGAAACAGCTGTTTCAAAAATTCTTGCAAGTAAAAATTTTACCAGTAAAAATTTGCAAGAATTTGTTTGTCTCTCAATTTTTTTCTCTCTTTTGACGCTCTCAAACAATTGTTACAAATTGGTTAAAATTTTTAGTAAATGAACACAGTTGTACAAATAGGAAACGGACAACAGTATCCAGATGAGTTTATAAAATTCACTTTCAAAGCTCGTCTTGATTCAAGAAAATCTAGGGATTCACAAGTTGAAGCAAATGGTAGAGCATTTCTTGAACTGTGTCAAGATTTTGGTTTACATATTATGAATGGATGTGTAAGAGGCGACGAAAATAAAAATTTTACTTTTATGAGCGGTGTTGGCGTATCGGTTAATGATATTTGTGCTGTGGCTCATGATAATCTAGATTTAGTTGAGTCTTTTGTGGTAGAAAATCAGCCTTGGTCTGACCACATGCCTATAAAGTTAACCCTAAATGTAAAAGTGCGAACTGTCGATAATTCGTTGAATTTACTTCAAAAACTTAGATGGGATGAAAGAAAAACAGAGAAATATAAAGAAAATCTCAATCGAGAATTATGCACTATAAAACAGCTTAAAAATAACTTGAATTTAAAAGATATGGTATAAGTAATAAGCTCGGCAAATCCTAACAGCAGCAACCAAATAGGAAAAACGCAATTAAATAAGGACAATAAATGGTTTAATTACAGATGCCATAACCTAAGAGAAAATCCTTTAATGCATTGCATCAATATCGTCAAAATCCCACAAATGATTACAAGAAAAAGTATCTTGAAAAAAAAACAAGAAGTAAAAAGAATATGTGAATATAGTAAAATCGAATATTACAAAATTATAGAAAATAAAACAAATCTTGTAAAAAATAGCAAAGACTGGTGGAACATAGTAAAGGAAATGAAAAATATTGAAATATTGGAATACATGCAAATGTATTCAAGCAATACTTCTACGAGTTGTTAAATCCACCACAAACGTCAAACAATATTATGTATGTATGTAGCAATGTTTTACTCTGATTATGATCTTGATCGACCAATAAACACCATCGAAATTAAAAATGTACTTGCAAAAGCCAAAAACAATAAAGCTCCGGGAGAAGATTGAGTAAGTTATGAATTTCTCAAAAATGCGTCTGATAGATTTTTGGAAGAATTAGCGATCTCCTATAACATTATTTACGAAAAATTAGATGAAACATTTACAAAGAGTATAATTTTTCCAATATTTAAAAAGGGAGAATACAAATAACACAGGTCAACAGCAAAAAGGGCTTGAATAACTACTATATAGATTTGATGCAGCATGGCTACCTAAGTACAAAAATGGTAACATTTTTCAATTCTATGGATAACTTTTTTTTAAAATAATTTTTAAGTAAAATTGTCAATATTTTGAGACATTTCTCCACTTATATTATCATAACTCAAAAACAACTTGTCCGAATAAATCTACAAAAATCATGATTTACAATATCTTTAAATGATGTATACAAATATTTTTAATGCGATCAATAGTTTCGAAGTTATGAAACAAATTGTTTGCCAAAAAATAAAAAAATTGGTAAAAAAAAAATCGAAAACGGCCAATGGTATTATATTTTATTTATTTGTAGTAAAGCTACATATCATGTGAATTAAAAAAGACATGGATCATGAAAATCGGTGTATGGTTAAGGTTTTTAATTACAATTAATTGAAGCTGTCGCATATTTACAAGCACTGTAGAAAATGGTATAATGAAAATGCAGAACACAGAAACACAGGAGTATTATACGACCCGGATTTCGGCAAACCCTCTTTACATGTAGAAAATTGTTTGGAAAAAAACCTTTATGACATTTTTATGATTTTCAGAATTAAAAAAAATAGTAATAAACGAAAGGTTGTTTTACGATTGCGGTAGCAAACTCATAAATGTGCGTGCACGCTGCAATGCTCTTTTTTCCGTTGGCTACCTGTAACGTATGATTTTTTTTGCATTAAATTCCTTAATGTTTTTTATGATTCTTGTTTAATTTTTACGATTGCGGTACCAAACTAATAAACGCTCATAAATGTACGTGCACGCTCAAATGCTCTTTTTTCCGTTGGCTACCTGTAACGGATGATTTTTTTGCATAACATTCCTTAATGTTTTTTTATGATTCTTGGGAATTCTGTCATTCTGTCTCTCGCGCTCGTTGAAGATATACGTGTTTTCTAAGCTCGGCATACGGTTTATTTTTTAATTTTTAAAACGTGATTATTGATTTGTGTATTTAAAAAGTAAATACAAGAAAAAGAAAAAAAAATACATGTATGTACATACATACATAAACACACATTTTTTTATTCTCGGTGTTGATAAACAATAACAACATAATAATAAGAGCACAACTGTAAACAGTAAAAAAAAAAAAAAAAAAAACTCTTATGAATGCAAACAGTAGAAATGCATATATCACAGTGAGTGTTAATGAAACAAATGCAGAAATAAAAAAAAGAATCGATGATAGCAAATACCTAACGGCTAAAACTATTACTCGCACGCGATCCCTCTCGCCGTCTGTATTTGGTAACACGGTTGATACAATAACAAATATAAAACCTGCTAGCGTTGCCTCAACAACAAAAACAATTTTAATAAGTGATGTAAATATTAACCCCCAATCAGGCATAATAGAAAACTCAGTATCACCTTCGGTGTCTAATAATACGGTTGATATTAATACAATAAAAAATATAAAACCTTCAAGCGGTGCCTCAGCGGCAAAAACGATTGTAATAAGTGATGAAAATATTACCCCCAAATCAGGCATGATGGAAAACTCAGCTCCACAAGTAAATAGTGGTCAAAAGCCTCCAGTACAAGTAGGTATTGATAGGTACATAACAGTGCTTAAACGGGGTCGCAGCCCAACCTCTTCAGCAGTTGCTTCGGTCTCAAAAGTCTTAAAAGATGGTACAGCTGATAAAACAAGTTCTCAAAATCGTTTTGCAATTCTGGATGAGGAATCTCCGGAAGCACAAAACGTTATCAAATCTTCTAAGCCACCGCCGATATATCTTAGAGAGCAAAACTCAAATGAACTAATAAAGAATTTGATCTCGGTAATAGGTGAAAATTCTTTTTATGTAGTTGCAATTAAGCGGGGTAGTATAAATGAGACAAAAATACAAGTTAATCGTGAAGATGACTTTCGTAAGGTAATTACGAAATTAGAGGCACTAAAAAAAATCTTTTAAACATACCAACTGAAGAGCAGTAAAGGTCTCCAGGTAGTGATAAAGGGCATTGATTCATGCGTAGACCCAAGTGAGATAAAAACGTTTTTAGAAGAGAAGGGCTTCAAAATAAAAAACGTAATAAATATTAAAAATAGAGAAAAAAATCCCCAGCCACTATTTCGAGTGGAGTTAGAACCCGGCGACGTTAAGCTTAAAAAAAACGAAACGCATCCCATTTACAGTCTGAAATATATCCTGTATAGGAAAATAACGATAGAGGAGCCGCACAAAAGGAACGGTCCCGTGCAATGTTTAAACTGCCAAGAATTTGGTCACACTAAGGCATACTGCCATTTAACCCCTGTTTGCGTTGTATGTGGAGAGTTGCATGGCACAGCTCTCTGCGATAAGTCTAAAAACGACCCCAATGTAAAAAAATGCAGCAACTGTGGTGGTAATCACACTGCCAACTATAGAGGATGCCCTGTATACTCTATAGTCAAGCGCTCGGTTGGACCGAAACCTAATCCCCCTCAAATGCAGGTATCACATCAAGTTAACACTAATGACATTCAAGTGCCGCAGCCTAGTAATAACAGAACATCCTACGCAAACGTCCTAAAATCAAACCATATTCCAATTCAAGGTGATTTGCTAAATAATGATGAGACTCCAGTTTCTAATTTAAGTCGTCTAGAAAAAACCATGGAAACACTAGTGCAAACAGTAACTAACTTTACGAACACAATGGGTAATATGATGCCAGAAATGTTAAGAATGCAATCGATGTTATTGCAGGCTGTACTAAACAAGCCATGAATTGTTTAAAAATTTGTTTTTGGAACGCAAACGGCATTCGCCAACATAAAAATGAACTAGAATACTTTCTTAAAAGTAAACAAATTGATGTAATGATGGTTTCTGAAACTCATTTAACCTCAAGAAATACGTTTAAAATTAATGATACCAAGGACCCTCGAGATAGAGCTTGTGGAGGCTCTGCTATTTTGATAAAAGCCCGAATCAAACACTACTTAATGTGTGTTTATCGTGAAGATTATCTGCAAGCAACGAACATTTGTGTTGAAGAGCTAAATCGAAACTTAGTACTTTCATCATTATACTCTCCACCTAGATTTTCAATATCAGAAAGCCAATATTATAAATATTTTAAATCATTAGGACCCTGTTTCCTAGCCGCTGGCGATTACAACGCTAAACATACCTTCTGGGGGTCACGGCTCATAACACCAAAGGGTCGTGTTTTGTACAATACAATGTCTAAAATGGATTTAAATGTGGTCGCGAGTGGTCAACCCACTTATTGGCCTACTGATCAGCAAAAAATTCCAGATGTCATCGATTTTGGCGTGGTTAAAAACATCCCCGCAGAAACGATTCATGTTGAAGCTTCTTTAGAATTATCTTCTGATCACACACCTACACTTCTAACTATAGCAAACCCTAATAGAATTGTATCTCCGTGTGGATACTTAGTGACGTCAGCAACACAAATAAATTGGTTAAAATATAAAAAATATCTGAGTGCCCATTGCACAGAAAATATTCCGCTTAGAACACCGGAGAATGTGAATCTTTCTATTGTAAATTTTGACAATTATCTCAAACTAGCTGTTCAACATTCTAGCATAGCCCGCAAAAACATCAAAAATAGTAAAATATATTCTACAGATGTCGAGCGTCTCTTGACTGAAAAAAGGAGAGCTCGAAGGGAGTGGCAATTGCACAGATCCCCTCAACTTAAAAATTTACTAAAAGAGTGCACAAAAAGGCTAAGAATCTTACTGCAGTCTCAAAAAACGGCTTCTCTGGAAAAATATCTTAAGGAACTTGATGCAACTCCTCAATCTGACTACTCATTATGGCGTGCAGCTAGAAATCTAAAAAGACCAGTTATCACTAAACCGCCATTAAGAAACTTAAATGGAAGTTGGGCACGAAATGATATAGAAAAAGGAAATATTTTTGTTAATCATTTGAAAACCGTATTTACCCCTCATACATCTTTCGATACTGCGGTCGAGTTACCACCTGTTGTTGTTAGATCAGCTGTTCCACTAAGATTTGAGATAAGAGAAATCGAAAAGGCTATTCATGATTTAAACCCCAAGAAAGCGCCTGGTTTTGATAACATCAGTAACAAAATGCTTTTGGAGCTACCCCGCATAGCAAAGAAAATTATTCTACTAATTTTTAATGCTATTTTACGCCTTGAATACTACCCACAAGAGTGGAAAGTATCTTTAGTTACCATGATACCTAAACCAGGAAAGGATCCCACAAAAGTTGAGTCATATAGACCTATAAGCCTATTGTCTAATATATCAAAGCTATTTGAGAAACTACTAGTGTCAAAATTAACGCCGATTTTAAATGAAAACAGATGTATTCCCAATCATCAATTCGGTTTTAGAAGAAAACACAGCACAATTGAACAAACTCATCGAATAGTAAATGTCATAAGAAAAGCCTTTGAAGAAAAAAAATATTGCTCTGCACTCTTCATCGATGTGTCTCAAGCTTTTGATAAAGTCTGGCATAAAGGGTTACTACTGAAGTTGCAGCAAAACTTACCAGCAAACATACACAAGCTGTTAGAAAGCTACTTAGTAGGGTGTCATTTTATTATTAAAGAAGGCGATTTTTTAAGTTCTCCTCAGCCAATTAACGCCGGAGTCCTACAAGGCAGCATCCTGGGCCCTCTATTATACTTAATTTATACTTCGGACTTGCCAACAAACAGCTACACCCATACCTCAACATTTGCGGACGATACAGCTTTTCTAAGCGTACACGCAAACTGTCAAGAAGCATCTTGTTACTTACAGGATCACATATTTGAACTGGAAAGGTGGTTACAACAATGGAGGATAAAGATCAATGAGCAAAAATGCGCACATATAACATTCACATTGCGTCGGGAAACATGCCCCCCTATTAAAATCAATAATCAAATAATACCCCAACACTCGCATGTAAAATACCTCGGTATACATCTAGATCGGCGTTTAACGTGGAAATGGCATATAGAAGCTAAATTAACTCAAATGAAACTAAAAGCAATTCAAATAAATTGGCTTATTGGAAGAAATTCTGTTCTCAGCCTCGATTGCAAACTTCTACTTTACAACTCTATCTTAAAGCCAATTTGGTGCTACGGTATTCAGTTATGGGCACTGCCTCGGCTTCTAACATCGAAAAAATTCAAAGGCGCCAAAATAAACTTCTTCGAATAATCACAGCCGCCCCCTGGTACGTCAAAAACTCAAATATCCACAAGGATCTCAATGTGCCATTAGTAAAAACTATGATAACGAAATATGCAGTAAAATATTTAAATAGGCACCCGAACCCATTAGCACGAAATATTTTAAATTATGGCGGCCACACTCGATTAAGAAGAAGAGACACTGCAGCACTCACCCAATCAGATGAGCGGTAAACACCTACATATGTGAACAGAAACCGTGATGACGAAATCTTTTTTGTCCGGCACTGGCAGGACATAAATCAAATATTAGGTTAAGATTTGATTAATTATTGTTAGTTCATATTTAGTATATGAAGATTCAATAAATAAATACTGAGAAAAAAAAAAAAAAATTCTTGGGAATAAGAAACAAATTTGCAGTACACACAAACTGTACCCACATGAAGGGTTATCCCAAATTATAGTATCAGTATTTATAAGAGCTACTTGAGCCATTTTACTTTATTTAAGAATTGTTTGCGATAACGGAAATATCATTTTATCCCTACATAAAGAGTCAATCAGCTTACAAGTTAAAACAATTTAATTTAATTAATAAAAATGAGCAAGAAAGCCAGAACATTTTTATGTAAAAACAATCCGGATTCATTTTGTTATGTGTGCGGCCAATATATCACCGAGAAAAAACGTAACTGCTTCCTAACTTCATTGCAAAAGTCATATGAAGATTGTTATAATATATATCCGCACAATTTGAATTGGACACCCAGTACCATATGTATTTCATGTCGATTAAATTTATCTATGAGGTTTTCTAACGTAAAGTAAGTATAGGTTAATACATTTGGAATATTTCATACTTAAAGTATTTCTTAATTAAATTTTGAAATTTTTTTCATTTTACAGACGACGCTTGGAAATTTCGAAGCCTATGCTATGGAGAGAAACAGCGAGCCACGAATCCGATTGTTATTTTTGTTAAAGTACAAAAACCGGCTTCGGAAAACATATGCGATGGTCTTACCCCTCGAGGTCTGCTGATGGGCTTACACTTGCAGTTCTACATTCACCAGAAATGAAATATGCTGAAGATCAGGGTCCAAGCTCTAGTCAAGTGCTTTCATCTTCACCAGGACACTTAACCTCAAGTATGTGTTCCAAATCAGAAAGTTCAAATTCAGCACTGCTATCTACATCTGAAAATGACGAGTTAATCCCACACAAAAATTTCTCGCCGAGACCATTGAATCAAGACCAGCTTAATGATGTAATTTGAGACCTTGGATTGTCAAAAAGGTCTTCGGAATTACTTGCGTCCCGGATGAAAGAAACTAAAGTTTCGTATTACCGTACTCGAGAAGAAGGCTTACTTCATTATTTTGTTGAAGAGGATGATTTTGTGTACTGCACAGATATTTCTGGTTTGATGACATGGGCTTCCAGAGATACGATTCAAACGAATGGCGTTTATTTATCGACTCATCAAAACGCAGCTCAAATCGCACATTCAACCAAAGTAAAAGAAGAATACTCTGTAATTGCATTGGTCATGAAGAAGATAAAGTATAATGAACATAACTGGGTAATTTGTGTGGATCTTAAGATGGTAAATTTCCTCTTAGGTCAACAAAGTGGCTTTACCAAATACCCTTGCTTTTTATGTTTATGGGACAGCAGAGCTAAAGCAGAACATTGGAAGAGAAAACAATGGCCTTCTAGGGAAACACTGGTTCCAGATATGCCAAATGTTATAAATGTGGCTCTAGTGCCCCGAGATCGGATCATATTACCCCCTCTTCACATTAAACTTGGTCTTATGAAACAATATGTTAAAGCACTTAACAAAGAGAGTGAATGTTTCCAGTATATTTCAAGGAAGTTTCCTAATTTGAGTATTGAAAAGCTGAAAGCAGGCATATTTAATGGCCCACAAATTCGCAAATTGGTCAAAGATATTACTTTGGCAGTTCAATGTCAGAAATTGAGAAAAATGCATGGGATTCGTTTGTATGGGTTATTCAAAATTTCTTAGGAAATAACAAGGGTGATGATTACGTTACCCACGTTGAAGAGATGTTAACTCACTTCCAGAATCTTGGATGCAACATGAGCATCAAAGTACATTACCTGCGCAGTCACTTAGATCGTTTTCCTGAAAATCTAGGAGACTTGAGTGAGGAACAGGGCGAACGATTCCACCAAGATATCCGGACAATGGAGGAACGATACCAGGGTCGCTGGGATGCACACATGATGGGTGATTTTTGCTGGAGTATTCAGAGTAACACTTCGTTATTCAACAATTGTAGAAAATCGTATAAAAGAAAATTCCAGAGTTTGTAGTTTATAATAATTATTTATTTATTTTCTTATTTAATTTCTTATTATAAATTTAAATAATAAAATATAAATTTTCTACTGTTTAATACATTTAAACTTATCCAATTCAAATGTTTTTCCGAAGAATAGAAACAGTATTTTAGGTAGGGTTTTGCCAAAAAAAATACATGAATGTTACTATGTAATGCATTTTCGATGTGAAAATTGTACATAGCATGTTTTCAAAATTCAATAAATCGAAAGAAGAACATTAATTACTCAATTTTATGTATATCGAGAAAAAAACTAAAATTTTGTGAAAATGAGCGAATTCACACAAAATTATCAATCAATTTTTATGACCGATATCTCATTTTGTTGCTTTTACATATGGCTTTGTGATAAAACAATAAATCTGCACAATTTTTGCCGTTTTCGATTTTTCATGATTTTTTAAATCAAAAATATTTGCCATTTTTACGTAAAACATATATTTTTGGCTTCAATTTTTTCTTATAACTCCGAAAATAGTGGGCCGATTGAAACGCGATGTATAAACGGTTTAAAGGCTATGTAAATTTAAATTTTTCTAAATTTATTTTAATAATATCGGACTAACACTTTTTGAGTTATCATTAATTATGTGAAGAAACGTCTAAAAAAATTTACAATTTTACTAAAAATTTTTTTTAAAAAAAACCTCTCCATAGAATTTAAAATTTGGACCATATTTGTACTACTGGAACCACAATACATCAAAATTGTATAGTGGTTTTTAAGCCTTTAAAATTTTTTCGATTTTGTTGCCTTGTGTAATTATCGTGGAATAGCGTTTATGAATACAGTAGCAAAAACATTTATGAGTATTTTGAATACTAGGCTTAACCAATGGCTACACAAACACAATAAAATAACAGAATTTCAAGCTGGTTTTCGGGAAGGGTACTCAACTTCAGATAATCTGTACAATTTAGCAGCGACTGCTCATCTTTAATCTAATGGAAAAAAAAAATTATATGCTTTTTTTGTGGACTTTCGAGCAGCCTTTGACAAAGTGTCGAGAAAGTCGCTTTTATATAGGTGAATTGCAAAGCATTGGCGTGGAGACGATCTAAGACTTGAAAAAAATTGGTAAATGCAAAAACTGAAGACCAACGAAATGATAGCAAAGATGAGCTGCCACTGTAAATCAAGCAAAACAATGAACTAGGAAAATTCCATAAAAAATACATAAACTGAGAAAGTTTGTAAATTGTACCAAATTAGTATTTGGTGTACCATTCTACTTTTGGGGTTGAATTGTATAAAAAAATAAAAAAGCTACACTGATAGATGGTGTAGTGTAGGATGTGTAGCAGGATCGCCATGTAGGGTTTTGTGTTGTGGTGTGAGCGTGTTTTTCTAATGTGTATTGGTCCCTATAGCCCTTATTTTGTTTAAATAGCTGTTAGGGTACCAGCTGCTTTGTAAGGCGTTCAAAGGAACTGCCGAATTTGGATGAGTCTTTAAATTAAAACCAGGTAAGTTATTGCCGAATTAAGTTATTAATTTTAAGTCTAATTTATTTTCAATTTACTGGTGCTTATATACTATACATGAGATTTTAACTTAACCGTTCTAACTTAGTTTAATTATTTACATTTCTCTATTTGTCTTTGTCGGTCATATGGAGATATCAATAGATTGTATCAATAACAAGCCCTCATGACCAGTCTCGCCAATCGGAATGTTGGACGTTGGAATGCACTCAATTTACACTCAATTTTAATGTCATTCACTTACATTCCGATTGTCGTCATTTGTTTATACCGTTATTTGATATTTAAAATACCCTACTCTATAAAAGTTGGTAAGTGTTGGTTTTAGAGTAGTTTAAGGGTATGCGGTGGCGACTTATGAGGTACACTACACCCTCACCGCTAAGAGAAAAATTAGGGGATTGATTTTTCTTGATATATTCATAATACCGACAATGTTTATAAAATAGTTCTTAGTTTCTATTTACATATATTATAATTTTACAAAGTAGTTCTTATATAGTATTTAATATTTTAATAGTTTTATAATTTGTATTTACATGAGTTATAGTTTTTAAAGTAGTTCTTAATGTAATTAATATTTAATTTATAATTATTTAATTATTTAAAAATAGTAGTAAAAATAGTATTCTTATAGTACTTAATTATTGTCTCTTAGGCCTATATATGGTTTTAGTTGATTGTTATGGAATTCTTTTTCAATTCCGTGGTAGTCTATTATAGTATTTACACCGTTATTTCTAATTATTCTATATGGGCCTTTGTACGGGCTTTGATTCTTTTTCCTATTCTCTACTTTTATTAAAACTAAATCTCCTATTTTTAGATTTAAACTACTGCTATATCTATTTTCCATGTTTCTTTTTCTTTTATTTTATCTGTGAAATCTTTAGCTCTAATCAAAGAATATTTTAATCTTTGTTTCAGCTCTTTTGCATAGTCATCATAATTGTATATTTTGTTATTATCAGTTTCATAAAATTCTGATGGTAGGCATGGCAATCTACCATATACCAATTCAAATGGTGTGTAACCAGTGTCTATGTGTGGAGCCGTGTTGTAGGCAAAAGTAAAATAGTTTATCCACTTATCCCATTCGTAATCATTTGCTGTTGTCAGCAAGAATTCATTGAGAACCCTGTGATTTCTTTCTACCGCACCCATTGTTTCATGGTGGTAAGGGGTTGAAAATGTTTGTTTGATATCGAGTAGTGAACATATGTTATGCATGAGTTCGTTTTTGAATTCTGTCCCGTTGTCTGATTTGAGCACCTTAAATTTACCGAATTTTAAAATTAATTGTTCTACAAGTGTTTTGGCAGTTGTAAGTGCGTCTTTTGTTGACATTGAGTGAGCAATAATGAATTTTGTTAGCTCGCATTGCATTGTCAATATGTATCGGTATCCGTTTGAAATACGAAGAGGTCCTACAGTATCAATTGATATTGTTTCAAAACTGTTGCTCGGTGTGTCCGTTATTGTAAGTGGTTCTTTAATGTGTTTGGTTTGTTTGTTTATAGTACACTTGTCACAGTATTTTACGAATTGCTTTACCATCTTATTCATGTTTTTCCAAATGTATCGCTGTTTTAATTTAATAATTGTTTTTCTTATTCCTAAGTGGCCTGCGTGTGTGGCGTTGTGGAATTCATCGATGAGTTTATATTTCAGTATGTCATCTGTTATTCTTGTTGGGGCATTGTAAATTAATATTTTTAGTTGAGGACTTTTGTTGTTTATTCTTATCTTTGTATAGGCTTCTTTAAAATCTTTCATTGTATATACTTTAAATATCTTATCATTCTTTGCTAGCGCTAGTTCTTTTATATTTTCCTTGTTCATTTTAGATATCAGTTTCCTCAGAATCGAATCTAGTTTCGCTGAGTTATCGCTGAATCTTGCATGCATATTATTATCATTTTGTATGTTTTTGGCATGTAACTTCTTCATAATCGAATCTTGTTTCGATGAATTATCATTACATCCTTTATTCATATGATTATTATCTTGGGTACGTGATTTCTTCATAGTCGAATCTTGTTTCGATGAATTATCATCACGCCCTATGTGCACAACGTTATCTTTTATATATATATCTATATCCTCTATATTTTCAAATTTATTAAACTGTACTTTCTTCATTTTCTTGACGTCATTTATGGATGTGCATTCCCATATTAGAAGTTGATCAGACTCCTGAGAGATGCATTTTTCCACATTATTTCTATTCGCGTACGCTTTATTTATATCTATTTCTTCATTATCATCAACTTTATTTGCCTCATTATTTGTAACTTTATTTGCCTCTTTTTCATTTCTCTTTGTCATTGCCCTTGTGTTTATTAGAATTCTTTTTTCTTTTTCATCATTTTCTAATGGTATCATTTGTTTTAGTACGTCTGAGTTTATTTCTATTCTTGATAATGCGTCCGCATTAGTGTTAATTTTTCCTTTTTTATAAACTATCGTAAAGTCATAATCGCTTAAATCTAGTCTAATTCTTGTCATTTTTGATGAGGGATTCTTATGTGAAAATAGTGATATCAATGGTCTATGGTCTGTTACCACTATGAATTTTTGACCGTATAAATATGGTTTGAAGAAATTTATTCCCCAGTGAATTGCGAGCAATTCTTTTTCAATGATTGGTTTGTTCATATCATGCTTTTGAAGTGATTTACTTGCGTAAGAAATAGGTAAATCTTTTCCAATTTCACCTTGTGATAAGACTGCTCCTAACGCGTAGTTTGAGGCGTCAGTCGTCAAAATAAAAGGTTTGTCAAAATTTGGGTACTGTAAAATTGGTGGGTTCATTAATTTTTCTTTTAGAGTGTCAAAAGCGTTTTGGCATTCATTTGTCCATAAGAATTTTACTGATTTTCTCAATAGCATATTTAAATGTTTTGCAATGTCCGCAAAATTCGGTATGAATTTTCTATAATAGTTACAGAATGCAACGAAACGTCTAACTTCATCTGCGTTTTTAGGTATTGGGTAATTCTTTATAACTTCATATTTAGCTGGATCTGTTTTCACACCGTCTTTTGTTATTAAATGTCCTAAGTAAACTACTTCTGGTCTTAAAAAACAACATTTCTTTGGATTCAGTTTTAAATTGTATCGCTGAAGTCTATTCAAAACTTTCACAAGATTTTCATTGTGATGGTTCAAACTACATCCATAAACAATTATGTCATCGACATAAAGAAAAGCTTCTGAATCAAGTCCCGAAAGTGCTATCGTAAGCATTCTCTGAAAACTGTTTGATGAAATTTTAAGTCCAAATGGTAGTCTTTTAAATTGGTAGTGTCCCTGTTGTGTAGAGAAAGCTGTAAGTGGTCTTGAGTCCTTGTCCAACTGAATTTGGTGAAATGAGCTAGTCATGTCAAGAGTCGAAAACCATTTAGCTCTTCCTAGTTTATCCAAAATATCCTCTAATCTAGTTAGTGGAAATTTGTCATTAACTATTTTGTCATTTAACTTTCTGAAATCCACTACAAGTCTCCATTTTCGTTTGTCTTCCGTATTCTTTTTGGGTACCAAAAGAAGTGAAGCATTGTAGGGGCTAATTGATGGTTCTATTATATCGTCATGTAACATTTTATGTACTTGTTCATTTATTATGTCCGTGTGTGAATGGGGTAGTCTGTAGTTTTTTATGTATACCGGAGTTTTATCTGAAGTTCTAATGTTTTGTTTATAAAAATTGTTTACAGTCAATTTTTCATTCTCTAAATGAAATACATTTTGATATTTTTTGAATATGTTTATTAATTCTGATTTTGCATATTCATCAGTTTCATTTAATTGCAAGTCATTTAGAATTTGTTGAAAACGTTCGTCATTGTTTATATTTGTGTATCTTAATACGTCATAATTCTTAAGTGGGTCAGTGTGCAGTTTAATGCCCTGTAAAATTTGTGTCTCATTTGTTGTGTTTAAAATTTTAATATGTGTCATTCCGTTTTTTGGTGCTATTGAATTACTTAAAAAAATACCGCTTTTTAATTCATTATTAAGTATTACACAATCTTCAGTAAGGTTTAATTTCAATGGTTGTATTATTTCCGTTCGGGGGGGTATGGTAATTTTTAATGTGTCAAATGCTTTTGATTGCATGGACAAAATTATGGTTTTATTGTTGGTAAAGAAAGAAATTGTGAATGTCTCATAATTTATTTTACATAAATATTCTCTTAAAAAGTCTCTTCCTATTATGCCGTCTGTCTCTATTGGAAAATTGTCATCTACTAGATGGAATTTGTATTTGCATGTTTGGTCTGCTAGTGAAAGTTCAAGTTCACTTGTCCCCAATGAATATATTTCTTCTTTAGTGATGCCTGTTAATTTGCATCTGTTTTCTATACTTAGTGGTTCATCATCAAAAATTGTTTTATTGCGACATAGTGATATGTCGGCTCCTGTGTCGACAAGAACCGTTAATTCTTTACTTTTGTATTTAGCGATTATGTAGTTTGTGTTATTATTAGAAACTTTAAATACCTTTAATTTTGGCTGTCCGGAATATCCCTGTATTCCGAGCCTTCCCCGTTTCCCTCGTCCTGTACTACATGTATATTTCTTCTATTGTTATTATTTCCGTAGTTGTTGTTGGTTCTATTTCTATTATTATTGTCATTCCTGTAGTCTCTATTACGGTTGTAACTGTTGTATGAGTTATTGCTATTTCTAGCGTAGTTGTCAAAGTTCCTGTTATTTCTGTTACTATTTGAGATATTGTTTCTACTGTTTGGCAAATTGTTGTTATTCCTAGTGTAGTTGTCAAAATTTCTGTCGTTTCTATTATTGTTTAAATTGTAGCTATTATTATTTCTATTGTTTGGGAAACTATGGTTCCTATTTTGATGGAAATTATTATTGCTATTTCTGTTGTCAATATTATTACGCTGTTGTTTTTGTATGTACAGCATCGAGTTAGTAGTCAGTTTATTTTCATTTTCTAGTTCTAATGCAAGTTCAACTGCGTCTTGCAAGGTCTTCGGACGAGCTGCAAAAATGGCCGTCTTTAAATTGTCATTTATACCTCTTTTAAAAGTATCTAGAGAAAGCTTTGAGTTTAATTTGATTATAACATTTTTCTCTGCTTCTGTGGCGTCATTACCAAGTTCTTCTATTCCTAACTTGTTCAGGTTGTCTATTGTCGTCATTATTCTTTCTCTGAATGTATTAACAGACATTTTCCCTTGGTAAATAGTGCTTAATTTTGATTGTAATTCTGGAATGGTCTTTGTACTTTTGTACCTCTGTTGTAATAATGATTTTAATGCATTGAAATTTTCTGGCTTTGCATAACTACCTATTGCCGTTCTTACCCCTGAAGTCAATTTTGCGTGGTATACGTACTGTAAGAAATCTTGTTTTGCTGTTACAGCTAGAGTTTTCTCAATGAGTTCTGCTGTTATCAAGAAACTTTCTAGTTCTTCATAGTTTCCAGCAAAAAGTGGGAGTGCTTTAGACACTGTTTCTAAATTAAATGCTGCCATTTTGATGTCTTTGTTTTCTATCTTAGTAATATTCTGGACTAAATATTCTTTAATGTTCTTTGTTATATTATTAAATTCTAATTTAATCGCTGATGCTTTTTCCTCGTCTTTTTCTTCAACTTGTGCTATCTCAAACTCTCTTGTTATAGTTGTTATTTCTTCTAACCTAAGGTTAATTGTCTTTTCTGTATATGTCCTTCCTGGACTTTTCTTTAAATTTTTCAATATATCTTTTAGTTTTTT
Source organism: Pollenia amentaria (assembly GCA_943735925.1). Taxonomy (NCBI): domain Eukaryota; kingdom Metazoa; phylum Arthropoda; class Insecta; order Diptera; family Polleniidae; genus Pollenia; species Pollenia amentaria. Next base: position 66,027,979 of record OX031009.1, read on the forward strand.
GAGGCTCTCCTCCATTACCATAAAATCAGTTATATGGTAATTTTGTTTTTATTTTGTTGTTATAAGTAGTAGCACATTTCTAAATCCTTAATACTATAGGTAATGTTTAATTACATTTTGTTTATTTATATCTTATATTATTTATTATATTTTATATTATTATTTTTATAAAAAAAAAAATTTCTTATTTATACATTGAAAATAGTAAAAATATTCTTAAAAACTAAGGAATTATTTATGTGTGTTTAATCTTTATACTACTGTTATTTTATTCTTATTGTTGTTTTTATATTTACTAATAAGTTTCTGAATCCTGTATATTACAGATAGGACTATAACAATCATTAATAATATTGTAGTTATTTTTGAAAACATTATAAATATTCTTCTATTATTGTCTTCTATTTAAGATTGCATATATTAATCTAATAATGTAAGCAATTACCAATAATGCTAGGATAACTATCATTATAATTTCGAAAATATTTAAGTTCTCATTTTCAACCTCGTGTTGTACTCTCATTGTACTTGTCGTCCTTATATATTCTAATAGCTGATCATTGCTATGTTTGTTTTCGGAATCTTCATGTTTTCCTACTTCATACCCCGCAAAAATTAAAGGGATTGCTTTTAAGATATTTTTCCACCATGTCATTTTGAAATCTTCTTTGCAATGTGGTGTCTATATTTAGAATGCTTGGTCTTAGTTTGGCAGGAATAGTCTAAAATTTTCTTTACCAGCCTGGCATATCTACAAAAGGATCTGGAGTGGACAGGATCTAAAAAGTTTAGCCTGACAGGATAATTAATTTGTTGTGGTCCTAGTGGTCCGAGTGCAGGATCGTCATGTAGTGTAGGATGTGTAGCAGGATCGCCATGTAGGGTTTTGTGTTGTGGTGTGCCCTTATTTTGTTTAAATAGCTGTTAGGGTACCAGCTGCTTTGTAAGGCGTTCAAAGGAACTGCCGAATTTGGAGGAGTCTTTAAATTAAAACCAGGCAAGTTATTGCCGAATTAAGTTATTAATTTTAAGTCTAATTTATTTTCAATTTACTGGTGCTTATATACTATACATGAGATTTTAACTTAACCGTTCTAACTTAGTTTAATTATTTACATTTCTCTATTTGTCTTTGTCGGTCATATGGAGATATCAATAGATTGTATCAATAACAAGCCCTCATGACCAGTCTCGCCAATCGGAATGTTGGACGTTGGAATGCACTCAATTTACACTCAATTTTAATGTCATTCACTTACATTCCGATTGTCGTCATTTGTTTATACCGTTATTTGATATTTAAAATACCCTACTCTATAAAAGTTGGTAAGTGTTGGTTTTAGAGTAGTTTAAGGGTATGCGGTGGCGACTTATGAGGTACACTACAATGGTCCAAACCGAACTTTAAAATTTAAGTGCGATTGGGTCAGTTTTTTTATGAGTGTAGGTAAGTCTAAATATAAATAAAAACATGAAACAATTTATTAAATATTTTAACTTATTGAATAACAAAGTTATTTTAAGTTTTTGTGGTAAGTCTCGAAGCAATTTCCCACATGTAAATTGACATTGCATTGAGGGCAAGTATAGGCAGTATGCTTCTTGCATATTTTGCTTCGGCGATAGCAGCGCTTGACACATACAAACATGCGCATTAGAGATGAGCGATCCCGTGATTTTTAAGGAACATCGTTATTAGTAAGTGTGATTTAAAAATCCCTGTTCTTTAAAACTGTGATTGTGATCACGGCTTGTTAGTTTTCAGTTTTGTTATAGTTATCATAAAATAAAACAAGTATACTATATTTTCTAGTATATGTTTAATTTTTTATTGAACGAATTAAGTTAAATTCGTTATTGCAGTGGTCTTACTTTGGCGAATTTGTAATTTTTGTCGATTGCGTCGATATTGGCAATATGGAAGTTTGATTTTAATTTATGAAAATGATTACGTGTCATTGCTTGTATTATGATAGCGACTCCATAGGTTGGTTCAATGCTCCAATGGTTCTGCACTTTAAGAACGGAATTATAACCGGAAAAAAGAAATACCCCAAAGAATCGACGCATTGTGCTCATATCAATCAAATGTTCATTATTGTTATGTTGAGAAGCATACCTGTTTGTCTCATCCACTAAATACTAAGTAACCTCATCTTAAAAAAAAATAGACAGAATAGCTAGTATGGTGTATAACCTTCTGCAAGGGATATAAATAATCATAACAAAATAATTTCAGAATATATTGTTAAAAGATATGTACTAGGGTGGTTTACTGATGTATGAGAACAAATAAAACTTCTCGAATAAAACTGTGATTGTGATCACGGCTTGTTAGTTTTCAGTTCTGTTATAGTTATCATAAAATAAAACAAGTATACTATATTTTCTAGTATATGTTTAATTTTTTATTGAACGAATTAAGTTAAAATCGTTATTGCATTCAGAAAAGGCTATTGGGTCACAAACAGTGAAATATAAAAAATTTGTGTATGTAACAAAAACTAAAAGAACGACTTAACAAGTACCTTGTAACTAACAAATTTGGTCACAACTGTGATTCGTGATTTTTCAGTAACAGTGATTAAATCACAGGTACAGAAAAATCGTTCATCTCTAATGTGCATACAATTTACTCTAGGCAGTGATACTGGGCGCGGCTTATGAACTCTTCTTCACTTTCGTTTTCTGCATCAGACGAAGATATTTCGTTGTTTGTTGATTCGGCGGATAGCAACAGCGTTTTTGTTATTGAATTTTAAAAATCAATTTGATTCATTGGCTTCTGGTTGGTTTTTTCAGTAATCATGCAATACAATTTCCATGCATTAATACAGGCGCTGTCCATGCAAGTAACCCAAAGTGGCCACCACCACTTCTTGCCTCTGATAGCATTATACGCCAATATACTTATTTTAATTGGCAATAAGGTTGGCTTGGGGCACAGGGACCCGTTTTTTACTTTTCTGTCGTATCGCATTACATTTTTTATCGGATACATATGATCATAATTTGTAGCCAAAGTGACCTCTGCATTGTCTCTCCATCGAAACAATGCAATTTTATGTTCTTGGTCAAATGCATAGTCCATCCGAGGTAATTTTGTTTTCAGGATTGCGCCTACCAATTTGTTTGCGCGGATTGTGCCAATTGCACAAAAAGCATTCTCTTTTAGAAGGCAAAGCAAATGGTATCCGGTAAAAAAATTATCGGAATGAACGCTATGTTGCCTTGAATTCTCACAAATCGACATTAGACTCATAACTACGCTAGCAGCAAGGCCCAGTTGTTTATCATAGGTATCCGAAGCTGCAGCATATGGTTGAAATTGGATTATATATCCCTTGGAAGAACATAAACATCAATATTTGTATTCGAAGCGAATTGGTTTCCCCCTGATAAACATCATGCAGCTATGACGACCAAAATATGGTAAAATTTGTTCATCCATAGACAGATTTGGTTCAAAAACACCAAACTGCATGAGCCGAGTATTCAAAAGATCGAACAGTGGTCTTACTTTGGCGAATTTGTAATTTTTGTCGATTGCGTCGATATTGGCAATATGAAAGTTTGATTTTAATTTATGAAAATGATTACTTGTCATTGCTTGTATTATGATAGCGACTCTATAGGTTGATTCAATGCTCCAATAGTTCTGCACTTTAGGAACGGAATTATAACCGGAAAAAAGCAATACCCCAAAGAATCGACGCATTGTGCTCATATCAATCAAATGTTCATTATTGTTATGTTGAGAAGCATACCTGTTTGTCTCATCCACTAAATACTGAGTAACCTCATCCTCAAAAAAATAGACAGAATAGCTAGTATGGTGTATAACCTTCTGCAAGGGATACAAATAATCATAACAAAATAATTTCAGAATATATTGTTAAAAGATATGTACTAGGGTGGTTTACTGATGTATGAGAACAAATGCAACTTCTCGAATCATATTCTAATAGCAATATTTTGTTGTATTAAGTTAAAAAAGTCACATCTTGCGCACGCGCCGGAGCTCCTAAGAATTAAGAAAAAAGCCATTTTTAAATTTTAATATTTTATTTACTATAAATTATTTATTATTAATTAAAACTGAACCCATTTTTAATTACACATAAAAAAAAAACTTTGGTTCCTATACAAAACAAAACAATAAAAACACGAAATTTTATTAGTTATTTTTTGGTCACAAAAGCTTGTATACTGTCAAATCTGGGCAGCATTTATTTCTTTAGTAGTGATGTTCCAAAGAATTGGTGGATCGAAACACTTTTGAAACCAATTTATAACTTCAAAGTATTTACTTCCGCCAAAATTGATAGAAGGGGCCTCAAAGACGCGAGGTTGCTTTCGGGTATGAGGTGAGCTTGGTGCTTCATGAACACGTCTGGCTGCCAGTTCTCTCACTGTTTCACCCAACAACATCGACAGAAGCAAGTTTTTCGCAGTTTTCTAAAAAGTTGCCAATAGGACCAGCATGCGAATATGGTCCCCTGGTAACACCATATAGCTTGTTAAATAGATGTTTAATGGCAATTCGTTCACATGTACATAATCCATTGCAGTGGGCGCTGAAGTCTTTTTGCCAATACTCTTATTACTCCGTTAAATTTCCCAGTGTTAGTGACTGTACTATCACAACCAATTGCCATCAAATTTTCTTTATTCATTTTTTGAGACGAAGAAAGGGCAATAATTGACATTTCAATATTTTTAGAAATACTTCGATCTGGTCTTGCATACCCAACATAAACTGAATCTGGCTCCTTAACAGATACATGTTCCTCAATCAGTATATTTCCTAGCTCCCTTTTAAATAATATTAAGCGTATTATCTTTTCGGCCGTCAAAGTATAAAGCTAGTAGGTCTGGCTGCTTCTGGGCTTGAATACATTCATTAAGTACTTTTTTCTTTCCCGTCTTATTTTTGATTTATCAATTGGTTCTCTGCTAGGAGAGATATCTTGCAATACAGACGAAGCAACAGCAGCCGCTGCGCTATCGGAACCACTACAGGAACAAATATGAAACAAAACTCTGCTACGTCGGAGAAAATTTTCTTTCTAATAAACGGAAATTTTTTTCAACGACTTTATGAGATTTTTGTAATATATATGATATCCGTTTATTACTTGTATGACTTTTGTATTTGACACTGAAGGAAGAGACGATTTTCTCCAAACGCATTCTATCCTTTGAGCTACAAGTTTTGCAATATCTAAGAACGATGGTTCTTTGATAGTATTTCTTGGTATTTTTAGTTGCTCCCTATTCCAATCATAGTATTTCGTAAGTTGGTACAACATTAACATTAATATCTTCTACATTTTCGAATCTCGTGCAGAAATAATCTTGGCTTCTGGTTTCCATAATATCGGTTACAAGTTAAAACAGTTCAAATTAAAAAATAAACACACAACTTCACTGTCCGCGTAGTAAACCCAAACTGATCTTTTTATTGTGCATTTTTTTATATGTATTCTATCAAAAATATTTCCTGGAAGAATATATACTTTTCAATGAATGAATTGCTTGCGTCTGAATCCTCGAGAACTTAAGAATCGTTAGGATACAGTAATAAGCTTTTTTGCAATACAATGCTTTATCTGTTTTATATAGCAAAGTTAACAAAATGAAAATCAAGGGCGGGCTCTTACACTAAAAATGAATTAGTAACATTTTACAGGGGTCTAATGCAGACAAATAAAGAAAAACAAATTTTTGGACCCACCCTAATATGTACCTAATTTTGAAACAATACCATCTCTTTATGAATTAAATGGTTCATGTACAGGAGCAATAGGCAAATTGCATACGCTTAGTCCTTTTCAATTTCGGGACGAAGTCAGATTTGGGTCGATATTCAGAGACAGTGGGAGCTGCCACTTCATCTATCTCAGCAGCAAAATCGTGTATCTCTGAATTTTACCTACAAAAGGATAACAAATTATTACAATAAAAATTAATTACATACGCAAATGTACATATGTATTATAAAGGGTCCGCCATCTAGCCTGGGTTCAAATCTCAGCGCAGTCAAGAATGAGAAATTATCAATAAAATTTTAATTGATTTCATGTTTTAAATTCCAGTCTTCGTAAAAATAATTTAATGAAAATTAAATTCAATGAACTTAAGCCTAATTTAAAATATCTAAATTTGGATTAAAAACCATTTAACAGTTCAATAAAATAACCACAATACTAATATTTTTTTTAATTATTTAAAAATTTCATATTTGGATTAAAATAATAATCATTAACATTTTTTGTAATAATGGGACACTCAAAAAAATTTTAATGTTTACATTAAAAAAATAGTAAAAACAACTGGAAATTTTGCTATTATTACAATTTTTTGCTGTCAAATTTGTTTACACTTAAAAAAACTTTAGAAATATTATCTAAAATCTTGCTATTACTACAAAAGAATCTATTATTATTTGCTGTAAAATTTGTTAATATTAGCAAAATAAATCCGTTGATTTCTGATTTTTTTTTAAATTTTGATACGAAAATATAGGTATTTATTTTTGAATATTTCTTATTTATTAAAACATTTCATACATATGTGGATAAAAAAACCTTTTAAAAATAAAAGCAGCAATAGATATTAATATCCTTTATAACCATGTGAGGTTCTGTTTATTATTATTTTTTTCTAATACATTGTCTGTCTTAGATCTAATTAATTATAATTATTGTTCATTTAATTTAAATATTGATTGCAAATATTTCATATTCTGTTCATTGTTATTTCTGTTCTTTAGTAGTTTTTTGACTTCTTCGTCTAAATCCCGATGATGAACGGATCTGACGTTGCGAACTATATATTAAATAGATCTTCATTTGTGGAATTTCGTTAAATTTTTCTAGAGTTGTGCTTTCTATAAAATCTGTAATCCTTATTCCTTTTTCCTGAGCTTCCTCTGATAAATCGCCAAGTGGCACATCTTCTCCATGATAAAGGATTTTCTGAACTGTAGCAGACATATTTCTCCCTGGGTACTTGGTTGTATATATTTTTGCAGTTTCCTTGGCGAAATCTCCAAATTTTCTAGAGCCAATTTCTTCATTTGACGCAAGTACTTCTAGGATTATTTTAAATCTAAAAGTGAGGTTAAAGTCAACACCTGTTATTTCAGATGCTCCCTCTGGATCTGAAAAGAATCTTCTTGCGGTATTGCCATCATTTGTATTGCCTGACCCTTGTTTTGGCTGATCTATAATCAACCCAAATTTGGAATATTCATCTTGAACATGTTTCCTTTTTCAACTTCTTAACTCCTTGTTGGTTTCGTTGTTTTTTATTGATCCTGAAGTTTAGAAATCTAAATCATAACTGATTTTTTGTATGTGTTCTATAAGTCTTATTCTTGCATGTAGTGGTGATAATCCAAATTCATATGCATCAGTAGTATCTAATGATTTTGTCGGGACTTGGTTTAATTGGCTTGATGTTGCATGGCATATGATGCAGCTGGAATCAGCCTTCGTGTTAGTCAAAGCCTGGCCTAATTTTCCATCTATCATTGTTAGCACTAATTGGTAGCTAACTTCAGTTTGCTGCCAATCTAAAGTTAATTGTAATGGCTGTAGTGTTGTAATTTGGGCCTTGATATCACTAACTTCTTTGTTAATGGCATCATGAGTTTCTTTTTTGAATTCAAATTTGATAGGCCTGCAGTATTTCGAAGAAGATGGTGTCTCATTTTTCCCAATATCCTTCGTTTGCGTTGTACTAGTCGAAAACTCTGAATCTTCCAAGATCTTTTTTAATCACAATGGTACACATGATACCATGAACATATCTGAGTCCGAAATATTTTCACATACTACTTGTTTGTATTGTTTTTGTCCGGAAGAACCATCACATCCCCATTTACAAAAAAGAATTAACTTTGTGCTTCCATATTTTTTAAACTCATTTCCTTTTATTGATTGTAGCAAGCGTTCGGCTGTGTGATGAAGTAGAGATTGTAGTCCACAATCCATTTTAGCAGCTTTTATGTGATGATATGCTGGATACAGATTTGAGCATTTTTCAATCGCACGCAATCTGAGCTGAATATATTGCTGTTTTGTTAATTTCCAGAAATAATGCTAATGCCTCCTCATTTGTGAATTGATTTGCATCGCTCGGAGTTGGTATACTTTTAAGAATCCGTTTTGTTCTCAATGGACTAGCATTAACAACTTTTTCAATGATATCCACTTTTGTCAATTGTTTCTGTGATCGTAATTGATGTAGGAAAGTATCTTGAATATTTTTATATCCGATTTCTTCATTAATATCCTTAAGCTTCCGCCTCTTAGACCGCTACAGTAGTCCAGCGATTTTTGTGGTCTCCTACGAGTGTTTTGATTTGTAGTTTCTGAAGCGATCTGGACAGAAAGTTCGTTCTTTAACCAGTTTGCAAAGCTCTTATAAAATCTATCTTTGCTGTAATCAACTTTCCTGTATCGCTGTTTTAAATTTTTGATGAAAACAGATAGTTTATTTTCTAAGACCAATTGTATTTCAGGTCTATAGGAATTTAAGTTTCCTTTTTTTCGAATGTCATTTTTAACATCTTCCTCGTTTTTTTTTCTAAAATACTCTCCGGCCAATTCTTTATAGCTGAAGCTCCTCCATGTTTTTATGAAAAACGCTGTTATTGCTCAGATATATTATATCCACTGAGTTTGCATCCGAATGTCACTTGCTTTTAAATCTGTTCATACTTTTTTTCATACCAATTACAGGTAGAATAAAAAGGATTAATAAACATAAAATCCTTTTATTTAAATGCTATAAAATACCTGACATGGCATAATTATAGGGTCATAGAATATTATGAGAGTAATAAAAACAGATAAAATAAAAACACCAAAAAAATTGAAAAATCCCTTCTAAGGTGGGAATCACAATATACCTGTTTAGCGTAAACGCGTGTTTAAGCCCTTTAGTCTACTATAAAATAGGCTAGTGTGAACGTTGTGTAACTAAAAAGGATGAATTAGGGCAGCTATACGTTTTTCTGATTGTTTAACAATTTTAAAAATGTTTATATGTACTACCTGTATTCCGTTCGATCACGATCAATATTCCCTATATCATAAAATTTTTTTTAAGCCAATAGCACATGATTTCTGTTACTTCTGCAAACATTTTTGTTGAATAAAAAAAAATTGTAAAAAAAAATTTCAAAAACAAAACAATTTTTTTTGGAGTAATTTCATTAAAATTAAAAGTGTTAAACAGACGGGTCCAGACGGGTACAAGAGTATATACAGGGTTAAAGAAAACTCTTTCACCTTTCCCTCAGTGGTTTTACCTTCTTAATCCCTTTTGATCCGCATAAGTTCTATTCTACTAAATTTGAGATTTGACAAAAATATAGTAGTTTAGAAAATATGTCTTAACATCTATCTATCTATCTATCTATCTATCTATCTATATATATAAAAATGAATTATGTATGTTTGTTTGTTTGTTTGTCGCTTTATAGACTCCGAAACTACTGAACCGATTTTCCTGAAATTTTTACAGTAACATCAGGTGAGCCCTAAAAATAAAATAGGCTACTTATTTTTTCGATAGGGGCAGGGGAATTGGTACCCCCCATAGGATGCCAATATTAATTATCGAACCGATTTTCCTGAAATTTTTACAGTAACATCACGTGAGCCCTAAAAATAAAATAGGCTACTTATTTTTTCGATAGGGGCAGGGGAATTGGTACCCCCCATAGGATGCCAATATTAATTATCGAACCGATTTTCCTGAAATTTTTACAGTAACATCACGTGAGCCCTAAAAATAAAATACGCTACTTATTTTTTCGATAGGGGCAGGGGAATTGGTACCCCCCATAGGATGCCAATATTAATTATCGCATATCTTAAGAGCCGCTGCACGCATTTTGCTGAACTTTTTGTAGTAGGATCTTCTGAGCCCCGGAATTGAAATAAAATAGCAGCGGGGGTATAGGAATACCCCATAGGACGCCAATGTTTAACATCGCATATCTTAAGAACTGTAATAGTGAGAATGTTCAAACTTTCTAAAAGTCACTCTTATGGTATACTACACTTTTGAAAATCAAAATAAAGCGGGTAGGCGCAGGGGGGAAATACCTCCCATAGGATGCATACATTAAATATCGCTCAACTGAAGAACTATTAAAGGGAGAGTCTTCAAACGTGGTTAAAGCTACTATTATAGTAAACTATAAATTTCAATATAAAAATGTGCGGGGTCAGTGTAGCGAAGCGCACCGGGTTAAGCTAGTCTCAAATATAAATAACAAATAATCGCACATATTACTTATTACATATTACAAGACTACCAACCTAGTAAAAAAGTTAGCAGGTCATTATCGATGATAGTTTTTGAGCAATAATATTTTCTTTCGGATTAAATATAAAAAAAATCACGTTTTTCTGAATTTAAAAAAAGTTGGGTTTAACAACATGGCACGACCACAATTACCAATATTTTGTCCTAATTTTTTGGCTACCTTAGTTTTAATACGTTTACTATTAAATAAAATTAAAATTTTGGAAATCGGTGACAAACAAAAATTGGACTCTTGGCTAATGATATTAAATTTTCAGGCACTGTGCGCCGTACTAAATTCCACCTTTCGGAACGGTTAGCTGCTAAGAAATCTTCACAATGTGCAACATCAATACAGTGTTTTTTACAAATAATACAATCTAGTTTTAATTGGGAACTATGTGCGTGTATATGAGCAACTCGTGGTTTATTTAGACTGTTATTATTTATATAAGATTTAAAGGCAAAATTGGTCATAGTAGCTGATAGCCCAATGTCAAACATCCAAACAGAAAACTCCGTAAGGTTTGCTTTTGTATTATCTTTAAGCAACTGAAGTTTTTACTACCCCATTCTAATTGCAGCCCAGTTCCTGCAGCAAAGAAGAGTTATTCATTTCGTCGTATAATCCACAAGCCTCGAGTGTAGCTAAAAATCCTTTAACTTGTATGGCGAAATTGCTAATGGTTTCAAGTTTGTTGGCGTTGACTAGTGGCGATGATTTTATGTTATGTCTAATAAAATTCAAAATGTGTTCCGGCTGTCAGAACAGCAATCTTAACGTGGAAATAACAGTACATACACATGATGGATGTATAAGAATACTTTGCACTGTTTTTAATGCATCGCCCTTTAGTGAACGTTGTAAACGTATAAGATTTTCTGAATCACTCAATCCGCAAACTTCTGTGGACCATTCAAAGGTCGAGTTAAACAATGGCCAATCTTCAGGCTTTCCTGAAAATACGGGCAGTTCTTTTGGAACCGATGCTCTGTAGACCAACTGTTTCTTTGAAAATTTGAAGGTTGCGAGCAGATGGTGCACAATTTGTTCTTCTGTCGTAACAATTTATATTTCCCAATGTCGAATGCAATCCGGTTTGGTTTAAAGATGGCGCAGCGGCAGCATTATAATTAACGGAAGATGATTGTATTGTACGAGGTATAGAAATATTAAGTGTCGTGTCTGCTGTGCAATTGTTATTTTTACTGAGAATGTGTTCACTTGTAGCCATTTTTGATGATGAATATATCGGTGGTGGCAAGCTTGATGCTTGCGGTTGTGTGTTTTTACTTTTTGTAGCACTAGTATCGACATAATTAGGGTTGCCATTCGTACGGTTTTTATCAGTACATGTACTGAATTTTGTTTAAAGTACTGATTTATGTATTACAAGCAAATCAGTACGCAAATGTACCGATTTTTTCATTAATGCACTGTTTTTGTACTGTTATTATATATTAATTTGTTCAGTATATAGTTTGTCATATTGTCAAATTGTTTGCGATACAAATATTAATATAGATGTTCTTATCGATGAGTTATTAACCAGATTTTTGTCGAGTCAGTACGAAAAAAGAAGACAGTGGAAGAAAAATGGAAAATGTTTCTATATGGTGATGCGTTTACGAATTTGATAAAATGTGGAATTTTATTTCTTCCATTCCATTCAAACGCTTTTACAAAACGAGTCTGTAGTTTTTAAAGTGGAGAAAAGAGAGAAACAGGCTTCTACTATAAAACCTAAAAAGTGACTTGCAGATAAAGACAAACTTTGGTTATAGTTGTAATGAGTTTTACAGTTTCTTGAAGGCTGAAGACAGGAAAGAAATTGTGGACAATGTACAAAAAGGTCATACAAATTTTTAAATTGTAACATTGTTAATATTTATGTCCATACATAGTAAATATATTATTTATTATTTATTTAAATATATAGTGCAAGATCGTCTGAAAAACGATTGTGCCTTTTACAATAATTACAATTATTAATAGTAATTAGTTGTAAATCACTTTTAAATAATTTTGTTGTCATTATGTCTGTTGCTTGGTGCTAAAAAGGCCAAAGTCAAATAATTCATTTTTGAGAAAATTTAAATGTTAGTTTTTTATAGAAGAGTTCTAAGTGAAATTGGCTAGCAAAATCCTTTTGAAGCTGTTCTCGGTTAAATTGGACATTGGCTGTATCCGCAAAATAAAAGAGATGCAATATGACATTTTAATTGCAAAATGAAATTAATTATGCTGGTAGATATAGCACAAAACTACTTTTATTTAAGTTTTTGCTGACCTATATTCAATATAATGTAATATAAATATAATAGAATAAATGAAACAAAATTTAAGTTCATTTTTATTCCCAATAAATTAGGAGGAGTAATCGCATTAGTTTTATCTATTGCTATTTTAATAATTTTACCATTTTATCAAATTTTTATTGAAGTTGTTTTTTTTAATCCTTATTTGGTCACGTTTTTTTCGTAAAATATTTGCTAGGTGTGACCGTAGGTTAAGAAAAGACCTAATGCAACAATTAAGTCAAAACAGCAAAATATTGACATTGACCCTTTTAGTGCCAAGCTTTAGACGTAATGAACTCAAATTTTGCTTTGAATAAAATTAATCTTTCTTTGAAAAATATTAAACCAAGTATGTAACAAGAAATTAAGAATCGAATTTTTAACAACTTGTTGTGTTTTAGATTTTTTTGTTGTTCACTTTGTATACCCGCTAAATATATGTTAGGAATTGAATTATTATTTTGAAAAAAATTCAGTTTTATTAATTAAATTTTGTCACTGTTCAAATTATAGCATGAATTCAAGTGTGGTTTTAGAAAAGATTAAAGCTTTTTATGTTATTAATATGCAATTTTATATTAAAAAAGTATATGTACTTTTTTTTATGCAATTGTACTGATTTTTCTCTCTTATGTACTGATTTGTCTGATTTCAGAACTGGCAACCCTAGACATAATTGAAGTTTACAGTTGTGGACAAAGGTAAATTTAAAGCAGTGCTAGTTGCTACTGTGCCAGTAGGCGCCGAACTAAGTATGACATTCTCGGATGGAGATATTTCTGGTTGGTTTTCAAGCCAATCATGTACAGACATACTAGATCTTGATGTGGCGACATCATCCATATCTTCTTGTTGTAACAGCTGCAATTTTTTATTCCAGAATTCTTTATCACGTGCAATGGAGAGCTGTCGCTCTTCCTCTAAGAGTTATAATTGTAAGGTAATAGTCTTAGCCCTTGAAGACTTCGAAGCCTTGCTGCTTTTTCTCTCGTTTGAACGTGATAAGCCAGAAAGGTTACATATGCTGTACATAACCAAGTGTTCGGTAGCGGGGACGCGACGTTAACGCAGCCGGCGTGTTACTATGTTTAACATTTAAAACATGATAAATCACCATCTGGAGGCTTATTCTGTATTGCGATGCGAAAGTCAATGCGACTCGAAAACATGCAAATGCGACCACTTCCTATTCTGTGTTACGATATATGCAAAGTACTTTTTTTATTCGCATCGGTATTCTGTATTGCAAAAACAAATGTCAGATACATACAAAAATCGCATAATATATATTCGATGACAAAACAGCATTCGCATAGCACAAAAATGTAAGTGAAAAATAATAATTTTGTTTATTTATTCTTACATTAATTGTTAAGATTATTCAGGGAAACAAACAACAAGACCACCAAATCGCAACAATTTGAAATAATGTTGGAATTTATGATGAAACACTGCCAACTGGCAAAAGGTCATTTAAATACATTGAATGCACGTCAGTCGGCAAATGCTTTGTGGCAGACATTAGCCGAAGAATTAAATGCAAGCGGACCGCCTGTTAAAGAAACTGCAGGATGTAAAAAGGTAAATATATAAATCACTTAAAAATATAGTTTTCTAAAAGTATGTAATTTAAACTTTCATTTTAATAGGTTTGGGCTGATTTCAAGGTGCATACTAAACAGAAACTAAGGCGAAATAAAACAGATATTGGCGGCACTGGCGGTGGCCCATCAAAATTCAACCCGCTGACTCCTTTAGAGGAGAAAGTGGTTGAGTTGCTGAATATAAGGGATTCTGTATTCAAACAAATAAATGAAAATTTGAAAAGTATAGGCCAATACCAGAGAAAGGAGTTCGAATTAAGGGAGAAACAGTTAAATCTGGCAAGACAAAGATTTGAATTCGACAAAGAAAATGCAGCTGAAGCAAAACAAAAACTAGAGCTCAAAAAAGGATGCTGGATGTCGAAGAGAAAAGATTGAAATTAATGTGATACACATATATTACATGCATATATATGTATATATTTCTTACTGTGATGTAAATATGAAATGAAGTGCCTTTTTTGTTTTTGGATTTTAATTTTTGATAGCTTGTAAGTTTTTTTTAACCGAAACCAATGAATTTTTTAGTTTTATATAGCTTGTAATTTTTTTTTGCCCAAAACTAATGAATTTTTTTTTTTGATAGCTTGTAAGTTTTTTGTTTAACCAAAATCAATGAAATATATAACCAATGAAGTGGCTTTATGTTTTTAAATACAAAAAAGACTGTTAGTTTTTAAATCATGTTGTTTTTTATTTCGCCTCTTATATTTCTAGCAATGTTTGTGTAATTGTTATTACCACTAGTACTATTATTATAACTGGGTGAATTAGTAACAGATTGTGGCAGATCTTCGGCATCCATAATTTCCTCCGTTGACAGTTCAGCTTTAAATTTGCAGCAAATATTGTGTAGAGTGCAACAAACATTCATAATTCGAACAACCTTTAGTGGATCGTAATGCAGCTCCCGGGCCGCTTACAAACATCGAAATCTTCCTTTCATGAATCCAAACACCATTTCAATTAATGATCTGGCTTTACTGAAAATTTCATTGAAAAGTGCTTCAGCAGAACCCTCTGCAGCGTTCCGATATGGTGTTAAGATCTATGGTTCTAATGGATAGCCTGAGTCGCCTGAAAATGTTTCAATTTTTAAAATTATTACAATAAAAGGAACAACAAAAAACCGCTTACCAAGAATCCAAGTTCCTTTCATTCCATTCTCGTATTGTGTTTTCAGTATTTGTCTTTCATTAGACAGGTTCCATACATGGGAATCGTGACTTGCGCCCCCATACCTACAATTGACAGCTCTAATTATCATTTTGTGGTCACATATCTAAAATGTATCAATATTATTTTATTTATTTAAGAATTTATAATAATTAAAATTATAATAAATCAAAAGCTAAAAGCACTAGCAACAATGGCTATCGGCTTAAATAATTATTAAAAACATTCTATTTGAAAAATAAGTTTACTCACCACCATGGCATTCATACTATGTATAAGTTTCCTGTTAATATACAAATGCTCATTTTCACTGGGTCGTATCATCTGGATGTGTGTTCCATCTACCACTCCTAACACACCAGGTAAATTAAATTTTCTGAAAAAGAAAGTTTTTGCCTCTTTCTTTTCGTCTTCGGACATATCAAATTTAATTAGCTTCGGACATAAAATCTTCTCTATACCTACGCAAACTTCTGCTAAACATCGCGACATTGCTGGCTGAGATATTGCAAGATGATGATCTTGACCAATTTGGTGTTGGTAGCCACCTTGACCAAGGAATTTTGACGTAGACGCCAATTTGATAATTGGCGGATTCGCACTTGATTTTTTGGTATTCAATTCGGAGCCAATGTTATTTAAAACATATATAAATGCCTCTTGGCTCAATTTAAAATTTTTTATAAAGCTGGAATAGAAATATTTTGCATAATTAATTGTTTTCAATGCTTCAAAATAAATTACATTTTTGCATTCAAGCTTAGAATATCCGATTTGCTTCTAAGCAATTTTCGCGGCACCCTTTAATTTTGGTCATGCGCCTTTCATCATCAAACCATAACAGAGTCCATTTTTGTTAATTACACAAATATTATATAAATTAATGTTATTTTGTAAGAACAATCACAAATTTCTTTTTCTTTTGTAAATTTAACTTTGACGTTTATTTTAGACCAGCGTTGTTATTTCTGGCTAGCGTTGTTATTTTTGGCTGGCGTTGCCACGATTTTAAATAAAACTCGAATGCGATTACGAAAGCCTTATAGAATACCAATTTTCTTTCGCATCGCATTTCATTTGCGCATCGCATTGACTTTCGCATCGCAATTCAGAATAAGGCCCCTGATTTGGGGCACATAGGGCATGACTTACTAGAACTAATACTACTAGTTCGATCTGTGGATGTCTGGCCACAAGGTGTAGAGAAAGACATTTTTACTCACTGTGAGATTAGAGATTCCTGGATAAGCAGAACTCCAGATAAGTCACGAAAGGGAGGGGAGTCCGTAACCAATAAAAAACGCAGGAGATGATATATGTTAACCATAAAATGAAATTTAATTGATTTAAACGAGAGAAGCGTTTACTCTTGTTCTAATCCGGGTTATTGCTTAAACTTAAAATTAAAACGCAAAACGTTAATTGCAACTTTATTTCTTTAGTTTCAATATAATTATAAATTCAAAGTTTGAAGTACAGCTTACATTTTAGTGCAATAGCCAAGAACATTCGTAAAACAAATTTAATAATTTTTGATAATAAATTTGCATGTGCCCGGCAAATAAAAAACTGAAATGGCAAGCTGCTTTATTAAGCAACTTGTTTTTTTTTAATTTTGTTTTTTTTTTCTATCCTCTTACAACTACAATTCGTGTTGGAAAAACCCAGCCAATCGTAGGGGAATGTAAGAAAGAAAAAATTCACTATTTATTGTTGTGTCTTTGTTGAAGCTTTGATATTGTTACAAGTAAGAGCTGAGTGTTTAAAATTCTTATTCACTTTATGGTCTTACTTGTATTATATTTTAAGCTTTTCTAAAGTATTTGGAAAAAGTTTCCTGACGAGCTGGCCTAAGCAACCAGCGAAATGCGCATAGAAACTAGCTTTCCCACAACAATAAATTTCAGTGTTTTTTATCATAAATTGGGATTATTAGCACATCATTAATAAATGAATTAATTAATAAATATTTCATTCCCGAAAATAATTTTTGACAAATTTAGTCTCGTTTCTTATCCAGTTGTCCTTCAGGAATGACCTTTCAGAACATTGACGCAATAATCATTAGCACATTTTAAATAAAGGTGCCTATTATGAACTTAATTCGATTTTCGACAGCAGTCGAATCAGTTGTTCGAACGAATTTTCATTTGGTAAAAATTGCTTTTGCCAACAAAGGATTTTGTGCCATAAAGAACAAAAATCCAAGCTTTTCCAACTGGTGCTTACTACTGACGACCTAACCCCTGCATAAAATAACCAAACATTATTGAGAATGTGGAATTTGCACACCAAAACTAATAAATTAACAAGAACTTAAATTTTCAACAATTTTTTTATTATTATTTACACCGTCGAAAGCAAATTTGTTTTCGTTGAAAAATTCGATGCACAACGAAATTTTCGACAGTGTTGCCAACTCATAATACCAAATTAATATTCGATAGTCAGCGAAAATCGTTTATTGAATGTAACTCATAATAGGGTTCAAAGCTTTTTTACATATCTTTCATCTTTCTTTAACATACGTTTTTAGATAGCAACTGAGCTTGTAATATTACAACACAATACAGAAATCAAATGTCAAATCTGGGTATTTAAAAAAATTAGATTGTCACTTCTTGACACTCAACTGCAGCAATTTTTTCTTTAGCACTGATGTTACAAAGAATTGGTGGATCGAAACACTTTTGATTCCAATTTATAACTTCAAAGTATTTACTTCCGTCAAAATTGATAGAAGGGGCCTCAAAGACGCGAGGTTGCTATCGGGTATGAGGTGAGCTTCCTGCTTCATGAACACGTCTGGCTGCCAGTTCTCTCACTGTTTCACCCAACAACATCGACAGAAGCAAGTTTTTCGCAGTTTTCTAAAAAGTTGCCAATAGGACCAGCATGCGAATATGGTCCCCTGGTAACACCATATAGCTTGTTAAATAGATGTTTTAATGGCAATTCGTTCAAATGTACATAATCCATTGCAGTGGGCGCTGAAGTTATTTTGCCAATACTCTTATTACTCCGTTAAATTTCCCAGTGTTAGTGACTGTACTATCACAACCAATTGCCATCAAATTTTCTTTATTCATTTTTTGAGACGAAGAAAGGGCAATAATTGACATTTTAATATTTCTAGAAGTACTTCGATCTGGTCTTGCATACCCAACATAAACTGAATTTGGCTCCTTAACAGGTACATTAGGGGTATAACCAAAAAAAATACCTATCACGACGGGGTGGCCACTGATGTATATATCAAAAAAGCAGTTTTTTGAGATCAATTTGGATAAAAAACCTCCCCCCCAAACTGTTTTTTCTAAAAGCTTCCAAAAATAAATAGTATTTGAATTTTTATTATTTAAATACCATACATACAGTCATGTACTATATATTAACTTCAGATACTAAAAATTATCTTTGTTGAAGGAAATTAACTTTAAGTTCAAAGTGCGTGTTGTTCTGCAATGTTAAAAAATATCTTGCACAAGTTTGGTTCCACGTTCCGCGCAAATGTTACTTCGTTGTTGTTTGTGAATTTTAGAGTCTTCTCTCACCCAATGTTTAAGAAAGCATTCCCGAGCATGAATCAACGAGTATATGGGATAGAGAACCTCTCTGTCTTAGCAAAACTGCAAAAAAATGAAAATAGAAGTAAACAATTGGGATTGTGAGGTTGGTTCCATTTTGTTCAAAAAAAGAGTTTCCGTATTATTTTAACATATTTTTAACTGTTTGGATGTAGTATAATTGGTGGTATAAGTCTTATTTGTGAAATAGCATAAAAATATAAATGGTTTGTGTTTTTACAAGAAGGACATAGTATTTTTAATAAACAAAAAAAATATCCAAATACTTAACTTCGAAGTGATTTGGGGGGGGAACTTTTTTAACGCCCGCGAAAAAGTGACCCCACTTTTCATCATAGATTTTCATGGTCTATATGGCATGGATCGGTATTTTTTGATAATTTAAAAAATTGTTCAAAAGTTATACCCCCCATTCTGTCTGTCGCGCTCGTTGAAGATAGACGTGTTTTCTAAGCTCGGCATACGGCTTATTTTTTATAAAAACGTGAACAAATAAAGTATTAAAAAAAAAAGTAAATAAAAGAAAAAAAAAATACATGTATGTACATACATACATAAACATACACATTTTTTATTCTCGTTGTTGATAAACAATAACAAATAAGAAGATCACAACTGTAAACAGTAAAAAAAAACAAAACTCTTATGAGTGCAAACAGTGCAAAAACAATTAAACATAAAGATAGAAATGCATATATCACAGTGAGTGTTAACGAAACAAATGCAGAAATAAAAAAAGAATCGATGATAGCAAATACCTAACGGCTAAACCTATTACTCGCATGCGATCCCTCTCACCCACTGTATTTAATAATAATGTTGATACACTAACAAATATAAAACCTGCAATCGTTGCCTCAACGGCAAAACCAATTTTAATAAGTGATGAAAATATTAACCCCAAATCGGGCATAATAGAAAAATCAGTATCACCTTCTGTGTCTAATAATACGGTTAATTTGAATACAATAAAAAATATTAAACCTGCAAGCGATGCCTCAGCGGCAAAAACAATTTTAATAAGTGATAAAAATATTAATCCCAAATCAGGCATAATAGAAAACTCAGTATCACCTTCTGTGTCTAATTAAACGGTTGATTTTAATACAATAAAAAATATAAAACCTGCAAGCGGTGCCTCAGTGGCAGAAACGACTTTAACAAGTGATGAAAATATTACCCCCAAATCAGGCATGTTGGAGAACTCAGTATCACAGGTAAAAAGTAGTCAAAAGCCTCAAATACAAGTTGGAATTTATAGGTACATAACAGTGCTAAAACGGGGTCGCAGCCCAACCTCTTCTGCAGTTGCTTCGGTCCGAAAAGTTTTAAAAGAGGGTACATCGGATAAAATAAGTTCTCAAAATCGGTTTGCAATTTTGGAAGAGGAATCCTCGGAAGCACAAAACGTTACCAAATCTTCTAAGCCACCCCCGATATATCTTAGAGAGCAAAATTCCAGTAATTTTATAAAGAATTTGATCTCGGTAATAGGTGAAAATTCTTTTTATGTAGCTGCAATAAAACGTGGTAGTATTAATGAAACGAAAATACAAGGTAATCGTGAAGATGATTTTCGTAAAGTAATAACTAAATTAGAAGCACTAAAAACTTTTATACATACCAACTGAAGAGCAGTAAAGGTCTACAGGTATTGATAAAGGGCATTGATTCATGCGTAGACCCAGGTGAGATAAAAACGTTTTTAGAAGAGAAGGGCTTTAAAATAAAAAACGTAATAAATATTAAAAATAGAGAAAAAAATCCCCAGCCACTATTTCGAGTGGAGTTAGAACCCGGCGACGTTAAGCTTAAAAAAAACGAAACGCATCCCATTTACAGTCTGAAATATATCCTGTATAGGAAAATAACGATAGAGGAGCCGCACAAAAGGAACGGTCCCGTGCAATGTTTAAACTGCCAAGAAACTGTTTGCGTTGTATGTGGAGAATTGCATGGTACAGCTCTCTGCGATAAGTCTAAAAATGACCCTTATGTAAAAAAATGCAGCAACTGTGGTGGTAATCACACTGCCAACTATAGAGGATGCCCTGTATACTCTATCGTAAAGCGCTCGGTTGGACCGAAACCAATTCCCCCCGAAATTCAGGTAACACATCAAGTTAACACTAATGACATTCAGGTACCGCAGCCTAGTAATAACAGAACATCCTACGCTAACGTCCTAAAATCAAACCATATGCCAATGCAAGGTGATTTGCCAAATAATGATGAGACTCCAGTTTCTAATTTAAGTCGTCTAGAAAAGACCATGGAAACACTAGTGCAAACAGTAACTAACTTTACGAACACAATGGGTAATATGATGCAGGAAATGTTAAGAATGCAATCGATGTTATTGCAGGCTGTACTAAACAAGCCATGAATTGTTAAAAAATTTGTTTTTGGAACGCAAACGGCATTCGCCAACATAAAAATGAACTAGAATACTTTCTTAAAAGTAAACAAATTGATGTAATGATGGTTTCTGAAACTCATTTGACCTCAATAAATAATTTTAAAATTAATGGTTATATATTATATGATACCAAGGACCCTCGAGATACAGCTTGTGGAGGTTCTGCTATTTTGATAAAAGCCCGAATCAAACACTACTTAATGTGTGATCATCGTGAAGATTATCTGCAAGCAACGAACATTTGTGTTGAAGAGTTAAATCGAAACTTAGTACTTTCATCTTTATACTCTCCACCTAGATTTTCAATATCAGAAAGCCAATATTATAAATATTTTAAATCATTAGGACCCTGTTTCCTAGCCGCTGGCGATTACAACGCTAAACATACCTTCTGGGGGTCACGGCTCATTACACCAAAGGGTCGTGTTTTGTATAATACAATGTCTAAAATGGATTTAAATGTGGTCGCGAGTGGACAACCAACTTATTGGCCTACTGATCAGCAAAAAATTTCAGATGTCATCGATTTTGGCGTGGTTAAAAACATCCCCGCAGAAACGATTCATGTTGAAGCTTCTTTAGAATTATCTTCTAATAGAATTGTATCTCCGTCTGGTTACATGGTGACGTCAGCCACACAAATAAATTGGTTAAAATATGAAAAATATCTCAGTACCCACTGCACTGAAAATATTCCGCTTAGAACACCGGAGAATGTGAATCTTTCTATTGTAAATTTTGACAATTATCTCAAACTAGCTGTTCAACATTCTAGCATAGCCCGCAAAAATATCAAAAATAGTAAAATATATTCTACAGATGTCGAGCCTCCCTTGACTGAAAAAAAGGAGAGTTCGAAGAGAGTGGCATTTGCACAGATCCCCTCAACTTAAAAATTTACTAAAAGAGTGCACAAAAAGGCTAAGAAAGTTACTGCAGTCTCAAAAAACGGCTTCTCTGGAAAAATATCTTAAGGAACTCGGTGCAACTCCTCAATCTGACTACTCATTATGGCGTGCAGCTAGAAATCTTAAAAGACCAGTTATCACTAAACCGCCATTAAGAAACTTAAATGGAAGTTGGGCACGAAATGATGAAGAAGAAGGAAATATTTTTGTTAATCATTTGAAAGCCGTATTTACCCCTCATACATCTTTCGATACTGCGGTCGAGTTACCACCTGTTGCTGTTGGATCAGCTGTTCCACTAAGATTTGAGATAAGAGAAATCGAGAAGGCTATTCATGATTTAAGCCCCAAGAAATCCCCTGGTTTTGATAAGATCAGTAACAAAATGCTTTTGGAGCTACCCAGCATATCAAAGAAAATTATTCTACTAATTTTTAATGCTATTTTACGCCTTGAATACTACCCACAAGAGTGGAAAGTATCCTTAGTTACCATGATACCTAAACCAGGAAAGGATCCCACAAAAGTTTAGTCATATAGACCTATAAGCTTATTGTCTAATATATCAAAGCTGTTTGAGAAACTACTAGTGTCAAAAATAACACCGATGTTAAATGAAAACAGATGTATTCCCAATCATCAATTCGGTTTTAGAAGAAAACACAGCACAATTGAACAAACTCATCGAATAGTAAATGTCATAAGAAAAGCCTTTGAAGAAAAAAAATATTGTTCAGCACTCTTCATCGATGTGTCTCAAGCTTTTGATAAAGTCTGGCATGAAGGTTTACTACTGAAATTGCAGCAAAACTTACCAGCAAACATACACAAGCTGTTAGAAAGCTACTTAGTCGGTCGGCAATTTATTATTAAAGAAGGCGATTTTTTAAGTTCTCCTCAGCCAAATATCGCTGGAGTCCCACAAGGCAGCATCCTGGGCCCTCTATTATACTTAATTTATACTTCGGACTTGCTTACAAACAGCTACACCTATACCTCAACATTTGCGTACGATACAGCTTTTCTAAGCGTACACGCAAACTGTCAAGAAGCATCTCGTTACTTACAGGACCATATATTTGAACTGGAAAGGTGGTTAAAAAAATGGAGGATAAAGATCAATGAGCAAAAATGCTCACATATAACATTCACATTGCGTCGGGAACATGCCCCCCTATTAAAATCAATAATCAAATAATACCCAACACTCGCATGTAAAATACCTCGGTATTCATCTAGATCGGCGTTTAACGTGGAAATGGCATATAGAAGCTAAATTAACTCAAATGAAACTAAAAGCAATCAAAATTAATTGGCTTATTTAAAGAAATTCTGTTCTTAGTCTCAATTGCAAACTTCTACTCTACAACTCTATCTTAAAGCCAATTTAGTTCACATTGCGTCGGGAACATGCCCCCCTATTAAAATCAATAATCAAATAATACCCAACACTCGCATGTAAAATACCTCGGTATTCATCTAGATCGGCGTTTAACGTGGAAATGGCATATAGAAGCTAAATTAACTCAAATGAAACTAAAAGCAATCAAAATTAATTGGCTTATTTGAAGAAATTCTGTTCTTAGTCTCGATTGCAAACTTCTACTCTACAACTCTATCTTAAAGCCAATTTAGTGCTACGGTATTCAGTTATGGGACACTGCCTCGGCTTCTAACATCGAAAAAATTCAAAGGCGCCAAAATAAACTTCTTCGAATAATCACAGCCGCCCCCTGGTACGTCAAGAACTCAAATATCCACAAGGATCTCAATGTGCCATTGGCAAAAACTATGATAACGAAATATGCAGTAAAATATTTAAAAAGGCTGGAACTGCACCCAAACCCATTAGTTTGAAATATTTTAAATTATGGCGGCCACACTCGCTTAAGAAGAAGAGACACTGCAGCACTCACCCAATCAGATGAGCGATAAACACCTTCATATGTGAACAGAAACCGTGATGACTAAATCTTTTTTGTCTAGCACTGGCAGGACATAAAGTAAATATTAGGATAAGATTTGATTAATTATTGTTAGTTCATATTTAATATATGAAGATTCAATAAACAAATACTGAAAAAAAAAAAAAAAAAAAGTTATACCCCTAAGGTACATGTTCCTCAATCAGTATTTGTCTATATTTCCTAGCTCCTTTTTAAATAATATTAAGCGTCTTATCTTTTCGGCCGTCAAAGTATAAAGCTAGTAGGTCTGGCTGCTTCTGGCCTTGAATACATTCATTAAGTACTTTTTTTCTTTCCCGTCTTATTTTTGATTTATCAATTGGTTCTCTGCTAGGAGCGATATCTTGCAATACAGACGAAGCAATAGCAGCCGCTGCGCTATCGGAAACACTGCAACGGCTACAATTTTTTGACTGTATAGGCAAACTAAATTTTTTTTCTTTCTGCCTTTGACGTGGAAAGTATATTAAAAGAGTCGTCACAAGAAGAACTGGAATTACTTACAGATTACTCCTGCTGTTTTAAGTTAATTTTGTCGTGGCTTTTATTTACGTTGTTTTCTGTATTTGGTGCTTGGGCTGCTGTTTTTTGCAATTTAGTTGGCAGATCTCGAACTACTCCCCCAATACGCATCTTTCTCGCCCTCGCATCTCACTTAAAAACTCCTGTTCTTCTTTGGGTACCTTATATTGCCTTAGACATCAAAAAAGCTCAATTTGCTTACATCTACAGGAACAAATATGAAACAAAACTCTGCTACGTCGGAGAAAATTTTCTTTCTAATAAACGGAAATTTTTTTCAACGACTTTATGAGAATTTTGTAATTTATATGATAACCGTTTATTACATGTATGACTATTGTATTTGACACTGTAGGAAGAGACGATTTTCTCCAAACGCATTCTATCCTTTGAGCTACAAGTTTTGCAATATCTAAAAACGATGGTTCTTTGATAGTATTTCTTGTTATTTTTAGTTGCTCCCTATTCCAATCATAATATTTCGTAAGTTGGTACAACATTATCATTAATATCTTCTACATTTTCGAATCTCGTGCAGAAATAATCTTGGCTTCTGGTTTCCATAATAACGGTTACAAGTTAAAACAGTTCAAATTAAAAAATAAACACACAACTTCACTGTCCGCGTAGTAAACCCAAACTGATCTTTTTATTGTGCATTTTTTTATATGTATTCTATCAAAAATATCTCCTGGAAGAATATATACTTTTCAATGAATGAATTGCTTGCGTCTGAATCCTCGAGAACTAAAGAATCGTTAGGATACAGTAATAAGCGTTTTTGCAATACAATGCTATTAATATATATAATATATTTATATAACAAATTTAACAAAATGAAAATCAAAGCGCGGGCTCTAACACTTAAAATAAATTAGTAACATTTTACAGGGGTCTAATGCAGACAAATAAAGAAAAAAATTTTTTTTGACCCACCCTAATATGTACCTAATTTTGAAACAATACCATCTCTTTATGAATTAAATGGTTCATGTACAGGAGCAATATGCAAATTGCATACGCTTGGTCCTTTTCAATTTCGGGACGAAGTCAGATTTGGGTCGATATTCAGAGACAGTGGGAGCTGCCACTTCATCTATCTCAGCAGCAAAATCGTGTATCTCTGAATTTTACCTACAAAAGGATAACATATTATTACAATAAAAATTAATTACATACGCAAATGTACATATGTATTATAAAGGGTCCGCCATCTAACGATTTTTTCAACTAGTGCTTATTTCTTGAATGGTAACACTTAGCTCATGTCTAATTTGACAGATAATTGGTTTTATCCTTCCGCTAAACGAATATGGTTATGTATACGCTTGAACAACGCTGGGAAATATTGCGACATTACTTTGAAAATCATGGTAATGTTGCAAAATGTGTGCGAAAATTGCGTACGGATTTTGAAAGAAAAGAATCACCGTCAGCTCCGTATGTTCGTTATCTTGTGAAAAAAGTGAAAGAAACTGAAATCCTCATCGATAAACCAAAGCGCGAAAAGCCAAAAACAGTGCGTACACCCGAGAATATTGCTGCTGTGGCAGAAAGTGAATTCACCGTCGTTCTTAACAATTGAACATTTCGGAGATATCATTGAGACGAATTTTGCATAAAGACCTTGGTATGACGCCATTTGAATGAAATTATTTTCCATTATTAACCGGAAGGAAATTTGAGAAAATATTCAGTAGTTTTTTTTATAGCACTTTCAAAAAAAAAGAAGTTATTTGGCGGACCCATTATCATTGAATTGCTTACCTACAAATTTATTCAATGGATTTAAGTCAGTTGCCTATTGATTGTTATTTCTTCGTCATCTAGAAACTCTTCATCTGAAACTTCGTCAATGTTAGGCGGAGGTAAGCACACAACATTAGATAAATTACGCAATTCTATTTTACTATCCTCATCATCACTGCAATTGTCAATTATTTTCAAAATTTCACTTGTACTCATAAATTTAGCTCTGGGCATTTTTTTATAATAGCGAATAAAAACACAGCAGGCTTAAAACACAACTATTCAATATGAAATGTTAAGCAAGAATACAGCAAAAATAGAGTGAATGTAAAGCTACACTGTTTTGCTTGCACATACAGGGAATCCCCTTTTTAGACATTGAAAAGCTGAATTGCAACCATAAATAAAGTTTATCTGAACTTGAGTTGTATCGAACATTTTCATTATATATAAATCATGAAAGAGTTATAATCGAACTTCACTTCATAACTGCTTAAAATGCATTGCAGCTTTTCCAAAGACTTGTTCGACCCAACTTTAATGTGACCAGTGTTGATGTTTAATATTCGCATTATAAAAATTTCTACAATTGATATTAGCACATTTTTTCAAAAAGTAATCAAAAAAAATAAAAAATTAGATAGATAAGAATAAAAAAAATTTTGTGCACTAATTATCCCAGTGGTCGGCATCTCGACCAGCTATGTTCAAGGCTGTCTGGCGGCCAGCAGGAGTAGAAAGTCAATTTTAATTTGTATAATAAAATTCATTTGAATTGTTGGCTGTTTAAAGCGCTTTTTTCTATTTTATATAAGTCGTTACAATTGGCTTAACAATGGCCTATTTTTAGTCTATTTTTGTGCTCCCCAGAGCGGTCCGTAAAGGGGGAGGGGCTTGGTAAAAGAATCCTGATCAGAAAGCTAAGCCAAACTAAATTATCAAGGACAAACTACATATACCTTGCCGAATGGTGTTTGGTTCTTGGCATTTGATTTTTTTTTTGTCAGTTTTGATAAAAGTTATTTGGCTATTCCAGTCTTATTAAAAAATTCAAGTTTTATCTATTAAAATATAAAAGTGAGTGATGATTATTCGCAAATAAAAACCTCATTGACAAAAAAAAATTATTTTTTATATATTTCCAAAACAATAATACATAATCAGTATTGTCAACTTTCAAATTTTCGAAAGCACTAATTGTAAACGAGAGAATCGTTTACTCTTGTTTTAATCCGGGTTATTGCTTAAACTTGAATTAGTTCTTAGAATTGAAGCGCAAAACGTTAATTGCAACTTTATTTCTTAAGACTGCATTAAATTTCCTACAAATTAATTAGTACAATTCAATATAATTATAAATTCAAAGTTTTAAGTACAGCTTACATTTAGGTGCAATAGCCAAGAATATTCGTAAAACAAATTTAGTCTTGTTTCTTATCCAGTTGACTTTCAGGAATGACCTTTCAGAACATTGATTCAATAATCATTAGCTTTTGCACGTTTTAAATAAAGCTTTTTTACATCTTTCATCTTTCTTTAACATACGTTTTTAGATAGCAACTGAGCTTGTAATATAACAACACAATACAGAAAATAAAGACAAAGATGTAAATGCAAAAGTGTAGAGTTGAGCAGTGGTGGTAACACCCCCCCCCCCCCCTCAGTAAGATCGTGATGCATCATAGTCATACTCCTCTTCTCTAGCCACTTCTAATACAGCTAACTTTGTACTAGGTCTGTCAAGTATGCCGTTGGCGGTCATAATTTTTGCACTCCGGGTTTGCCCATCAGTTGCCAGTCTTACCTCTAACACCCTACCTTTAGGCCAAACATTGCGAGGTAGCTTATTATCAACAATTACCACCAGATCGCCACCTTGTAATGGTCTAGCTAAGTCATGCCACTTCTTTCTGCATGTCAATGTAGGTAAATAATCAGAAATCCATTGCTTCCAAAATCTTTCAGCATATAGCTGAGAACGTAGCCAGATATGTCGTAACAGCTAAAAAATTCGAGCGGCGTACCACGTCTACCTATAAAATTTCTAATAGCCATTATGCAAGATGACGTTGTTAAAGAGTGTACGATCTCAATATGAATAGCCCTTACTGTTAAGCAAGTGAATAATGTGCCATATCGTTTTTCGGTGTTGCGTTTAGCAGTTATAATTATTGGACCAAAAAAGTCAAGACCTGTGAAGCTAAAAGCATGCGTAAAGGCAGCTAGTCTAGCTCTAGGCAATTGGCCCATTCTAGGACAAACTGGTGCGGCCTTTTGTATCTTGCAAGTTTGACAGTCTCTTATTATAGTTTTCAGAGTAGCACGTAGTCTACCTATAAAGAATTTTTGGCGTAATTCATTTATAACGATTTCGTGGTTCATGTGATGCAGTTAACAATGATACAGGTGAATGATTATAGGCTTTTTTTGTTCATGGGGTACATCTGCAAGGTCTATTCTACCATCGATACGTAGAATATTTTTTGCATCAAGGAAAACTGACAATTTATACAGATCGCTTGATTTCGGAATGCACTTTTTCTTTTGCAGCAGTTGTATTTAAAATGCATGAAACTCCTTTTAAGCATGTTGACACAAACAAATTTCACCTGCTTTTAGCTCTTCGGAAGTTAAATCTGGCACATCAGTAATAGACTTAAGTGATCTATCCGCACAATTATTTCGTCTACACATAAGTTGATTTTTAAAGCGTTCTACATACGCTGCAGTTCGTAATAAACGCTTCCACATTGAAAATAGAAACACATCGAATGCAGTATCCATGTTGGTAGTTAAAAGTACATGTGCTTTTACTTCTTCGTTTGTTGTATATGTAAATTCAATCACTTTTGGCCACTCATTTTCGGACGGGCAAAAGAACTTGGGACCGTAAAACCAACGGCTTTGCTGTGTAAAATCTGGCATCTTAGCAACATTGAGTTTCGAAGACACCCAGTTCCATTCGGCCAACTCAGTGTTGTCAAGTATTTCGCTACCGCGGAAGGCAACGAATTGACAGTATCTACGGTGATCAGACGTTAGCCAGCCAAGAACATTTCTTGAATCTGTCCAAAAGTACTTTTTTTTAGCGATTTTTATTGTGTGGTTATCTATTATAGTCTTTGCATATCGAGCTCCTATTTGCGCAGACATTAACTCTAGGCGGGGAATTGACGTTATATTCAGCGGTGCTACGCGCGTTTTTGAGCCAACAAACGAACTTCTTACATTAGTGCCATCAGATATTCTGAAGTAAGAAACAGCTGCATACCCGTCTTAGCTTGCATCAACAAATGTGTGCAAATGAACCTGCAAGTTATTATTATCATTGTACGTTTGCAAATAGCACCTAGGTAAAGAAAATTTTTTAAACTCAGGGATTTACGAAATCCATTTTTTCCATTTGTCATATTTATTTGCCTTTATTGGTTCATCCCAATCAACTTTACTGCGCCATATGTATGTGTTGTAAAAGTATTTTAGCGTACATAATAAAATTTCCAATAAGGCCGAGTGGATCATAAATTGTCATCACAACACGCAAAACTTGCCTTTTTGTTGGAATTTGTATACCATTAAATACATGGTGGGGTGTCACAAAGCCATAGGACATAAAGCCATATTTTTAATAATGATTGCATGTCACCCTATTTCATGTAAAAAATACATTGTTGTTTCATGTCGTCCTGTTTTATGTCAAAAATGCATTTGTCTGTCAAAACGTTGTTGGCAATCAATCAAATTCCCAAAATTTCTAGGCTCCAGGAATTACAGCTGCAAACATTTTGTGAAAGGAAAAATCCTTAGTTATCATTGGAAAACATTTTTTTATTCTTGTGACGCACGCAGGAAAACTTTATTCAGCGAAGCCACCTGCCGCGTCCTACTGGAGGAAAAAACTCCTAAGCGCGGCCGCAGGCCGCCACGCAGAAAACTTAAGTATGCGAGCCAGATTTCAATACTTAACTTTAGTGTCTCCGGAACTGAAATGAGAGATAAAGCCGTTTTCTAATATTTCTCTCATTCAATAGGGAGATAAAGCCTTTTATGTTTTTTTTTCATTTGAATGGGAGATAAAGTTATCATGGCCTCAGCTCACATTAGCAATATTAGAAAACGGCTTTATCTCACATTTCAGTTCCGGAGACACTAAAGTTAAGTATTGAAATCTGGCCACGCAGAAAAACTTTAGTATGCGAAGCCAGATTTCAATACTTAACTTTAGTGTCTCCGGAACTGAAATGAGAGATAAAGCCGTTTTCTAATATTTCTCTCATTCAATAGGGAGATAAAGCCTTTTATGTTTTTTTTTCATTTGAATGGGAGATAAAGTCATCATGGCCTTAGCTCACATTAGCAATATTAGAAAACGGCTTTATCTCTCATTTCAGTTCCGGAGACACTAAAGTTAAGTATTGAAATCTGGCTTCGCATACTAAAGTTTTTCCTCCAGTAGGACGCGGCAGGTGGCTTCGCTGAATAAAGTTTTCCTGCGTGCGTCACAAGAATAAAAAAATGTTTTCCAATGATAACTAAGGATTTTTCCTTTCACAAAATGTTTGCAGCTGTAATTCCTGGAGCCTAGAAATTTTGGATTTTTTTAAATCATTAATTTCATAGATAAATAGGCATATTTAGTGAAATAAAGCATTTGTAACGCAAAACATCAAATGGGACATAAAACCATAATGGCTTTATGTCCCATTTCACTAAAATTGATATGAGACTTAAGGCCATATCAAAATTATGGCTTTATGTCCTATGGCTTTGCGACACCCCACCTAAATACATCACTTTGCAACATGATTTCGGAAATTTTGAAAATTATTTTTTCTTTAGTGGCAAACCAAAAACACCAAGAACCTTTTCTATTTTGTTTTCATCGATAGATAGGCTTTTTCTACAATTTCAGCGGTTTCATTCAAAACATACAAACTGTTGGAGCACCAGTTTCTTATATAAAAACAGCCTTGTGTATGTGTGTATTTTAATTGTTTAGCTAACTGGATAGCATCATTTTCAGTATCTACTGAAGTTAAAAGGTCGTCTACATAATGATCAAATCGAATAGATTGTACCGCAGCGGGATATTGACTTCTAAATGTTTCTGCATTTAAATGTTTTATATACTGAGATATGCTAGGAGCGCAGGCTGCTCCAAATATCATGACATTCATTACAAATACATCCGGTTCGCTACTACTTTCACAGGTCTCATAATGTTTATCTAAGCGCTGATAGGTGTTATTTTTTAGTAAATGTAATGCAAGCTCATCTTCTTTGCTATAAATTGGGTTTTCAGGCGGATTCAAACCTACACAATCAAGTGAAAAATATTATTTTACAACCTCGTTTATATTTATATCATTTGATTCGCAGTCGCAAATATGTAAACTAAATGACTCAAATTGAGTGGAGGGACAAGCTATATTACCATAAATTAGCTACCCTAATTTAGTTTGTACAGCAACAGGTGAATCTGGCGATAACTCACGTATTTTTCTGGGAATTCCCAAGCTCCAGTTATTAGCGCCTATGAGCAGACGCGGGGAGGCATTATAGTAGCCATTAATTTGTAAGTTACAATAATTGAAAAACGCTTTTGATTCGGCCCTGAAATTGAGAGAATTACCTCTTTGGAGTTCTCTTCCTTACGCTGCATATGTCCAGTCCATTTGAGACAGATAGGATTAGACGTGCCATTTAAGCCCAAATCTTCAATTAAGTCTTCATCAACAAGACTTATTGATTATCCTTTATCAATAAATGCGTAGGTATTAAACCCCTGCACGAATGCATTTGTTTTTTGTACACAGTTGTCAACACCAAATTATTGTTGTATCAACTACTGTAATTTTTTTTTTAAATCAGCTCGAATGATCCATTATGAAAAACCAAATCAATGTTAAAACAGTAGTTCGTTTCAAGCAAATCAGTGTTAAGCAGTAGTTTGATTTAAACAAACCAACTCAATCCATAATTTGATTTGAACGAAAAAACAACACACAACAATTGTGTGTCTATAACGCAGTTATGTACGGTAAACTTTTCAATTCACAGTGTGTGATCTTGAGAGATTTTTATTCAGAGAGATTTTTATTCTAAGAGAACTCATAATTCTCACTTATCAGCGTTTAAGTGCGTGGCATACGTGTGTGTATCACTGTTGCCAGAAGTGCAGATTTATCTGAGTTTTGCAGATTTTATGCCCCTAAAATATAAAAATGCAGATTTGGAGATTTTTTAATGAAAAATTAAGATTTTTTAAAATAATAATAAAATAATCGAAATAATGCAAATAAAATATATTTATCTTTTTTTAAGTACATTCTGGGTATAATTAATAATGTAAATAGCATGTTTCAAAGCGAAGCGACTGAGACAGACAATCTACATATATATTCAAATTTAATAATAAGTAGTTACTTACTCTAATTCAGTTTTCAATATTGCGAAATATTTTCCAAATTTGTTTAAAGAAAATGAAAAACAAGATAAAATAGATGTCAGCAAACGATTCATTTAATTCAAATGCTTCCCCAAGTAGTTCAAATACTTTATTGCGTATGCCTCTTATAAAAAATTTAATCATAAGTGGCGAGTTAAAAATAAGCTCCAAAAGAGGAAGAAGTAAGGTGTGGGAGGTATTCGGAAAAGTTGTAAATATGTCAGAGGAAGAAATAAAGGACATTGTTGCTTGTAGAAAATGTTTTAATGTTTATAAATATAATGGATCAAGTACATCTAACTTAGTAAGACATAAATGTTATTCGGCGTTAAATAATAAGAATGAAAATATCAAAAAACTAGAAGTAGATGCAGAGACAAAAAAAAGGTACTCTGATATTTACAGAATGGGCTGTGGAGAACTGTAGACCATTCCAACTAGTAGAAGATACTGGCTTTCACAAAGTTGCAAAGTTTCTTCTATTCGTTGGCGCAAATTTCGGTACAAATGTAGATATTCGAAGTCTTTTACCACACCCAACAACAATTTCGCGAAATATAATGAATGTGTACAATAAACATTTTAATAAACTTAAGACTGAAATAAATTCTGTGAAGAGTGTTGGTTTTGGTCTTACATCAGACCTTTGGACCGATAACTTTATTAAAAGAACATATATAGCTGTGACCATTCACTACATAATAGATGGAAATATATTTAGTAGACTCCTTGGTATGAATTCTATGGATGGTGAAAAATGCACAAGTCTTATTTATTTATTCGATAATATGTATTTATAAATATATTATAAACTATAATATATTTTTTTGCTTTTTAGATGATAATGTCAGTCGAAAGGCACGAAAAATACTTTGATTTGAGTTTGATTTAGATCTGGATGATAAAGCCATTATTGTCACAGATCGAGGTTCAAACATGGTCGCTGCATTTCGGAACAATAATCACATATTTTGTATAGACCATCTACTACACAACAATATTCAAAAAACTATAAAAGAAGAACCTGCTGTTTCCGAACTATGTAGTTTATGTAGTTAACTCGTAAAATATTTTAAAATTTCTGGTCTAAACGTAAATTTACAAACAACACTTAAAAGCTTTTCACCCACCCGCTGGAACCCAATTTATTTTTTATTTGTTTCTGTTGAAAAAAATTGGTCCGAAATAGTTCAACTTTTGCAACAAAAAAATGAGCTCAGTAGAATCAATAATATTAATTTGAACCATATAACAGCTTTAATTAAAGATTTGGAACTTTTCGATGAAACTTTAAAAAAGTTAGAAGGGGAAAAGTATCCGACAATACACCTTGTTTATATTTATATACATCGCTTAAAGAAAAAATGTAGCACTGATATCGATGACTTAAAAATTACAAAAGAGTTTAAAGAAAAATTTACCCTTTTGATAGATTCCATAGTAATTGATAATCTAACTATGTACCATAAACTTGCTCTTTTTCTCTTTCCTCCACTAAACAAATTAGTTCAATTTAGTTAAGAAGAAAAATTACTGATTAAAGACCAATGCATAAACATTATAAGAAACTACTTTCAAGAGCAATATGAATCAGAAAATCAATTTGAAGGTGGAACTGCAATTTCTAGCCTTATCATAGAATTATATTCTGATTTTTTACCACAGACTGAAAATATTACACGCGTTGATACAGTATCCAATGAATTGCTAAAGTATGAGAGCTTAAATGTTAATATTAATGAAGATTTCAACATTTTGCAATGGTGGAACTTGCATCGAAATGAATTTCCACTCCTCTACAAAGTGAGCTGCAAAATATTAGCAACGCCTGCTAGTAGTGCAGCTTCAGAGAGAGTGTTTTCCGTAGCACGGAATTTGATTTCGGAGAAAAGATGCAGCATTGCTTCAAACGGTGATTCTATAAATGCCATAATGTTTCTCCATTCAAATATAGAAGCAACTGAATTGCAAAATGAACTTTTAAAATGTACAAATTAATTTTTATACTAAACAATTTTGTTCGTTGTATGTATTTTTTTTTTATATTAATTTTGTAAATAATAGAATTACCTTTTAATTTTTTTTTTTACTTTTAACTTCCATAATATGTTTTTTGTAATAATAAAATAATTTAAAATAAAAACTAAAAATTTTCTATAAAAATATTTTTCATCTTTAATTGTTTTTTGCTTCATACAAATTTAGCTAGTCATACCTAATAATTAAAAAAGAAAACAAGATAATTCATATCACCTATTTTGCTACTGTTCTTTCGTGTGATTTGTGTGATTTGGTTAAGTTAGTGTGATTTGTTTTGCTTTGTTGCTGTTTGGTGTAAATTCCGTACTCTTTACACTTCGCATTTGGTCGTTTATAACACACTAATTACAATTAATTTGCAATTGAGTGTTTTTATTTATTTGTTGTTATATGTGTTTTTCACAACATAGCATTTGATTCGTTAGCAAAGAGTGAGCGACAATCAGTATGTAAAAAACAAACGAATGTCTTGAAACGGCTTTTAAATGCATTTGTGCAGAGGTTTAGTAGGTATTTATTGCTTTATGTTTGCCATATAGTGATATCGGAATTATCTTAAAAAGTACGCAATCTGATTTAAGCTGAAGGTCCATGCCATGCATTCTATGCGTTGTTCCTTTTAATGCATATTTCAAAAAGTAAAATCAGTGTAATTGTATGTGACAAGTTACACAACAAAACGCATAGAATGCGTATACGTATCAACGCATGAAAGTAGGTTTACTTTCTACTTTTGTATGCTTCGAATTTGTGGTGAAAAAATGTCAGCTGTTATTGATGGCAATGGATGACAAATCATATTTTATTTTCAATGCTATCGATAAATTTGTTTCTGTGGTGGATTCCTTTTTAATATTTTTTGTATAAAAAAAGGATTTTAAATAAAGAAAAAGCTTTCGTAATAAAGAAAAAGCTTTCGTAATAAAGATAGCAATAACTTTCAAGAATAAATTGCATTGAAATTAATTTTTAGAACAATTGTTTTTATTTGATAAACATATTAGCACAACAGATGCTAAAAAAAACAATTTGGCGCATAAAACGGATTGCATATAACTTGAATTTAGGAACGCATGAAATGCACAAAAAGTATCATACGCATCTACGCATAAACGCATGGTGTGGACCTTCAGCTTTATGTTTATGTGCATTACAAGTAAATGCTTTTTTTCATCGTTGTTGTCATTATTTTCACCGCACTGCTCAACCGATGTTGTGGTGAATTTGTGAAGAAGAGAATGATGTTAATAATCACAGCTGTTTATTTGGCACGATAAATTACAATTAAACAATTTATTTGCGTTTTGAACTTTTAATCATTTTTTGCAAAT
The DNA here is from genome assembly GCA_943735925.1 of Pollenia amentaria. NCBI lineage: Eukaryota > Metazoa > Arthropoda > Insecta > Diptera > Polleniidae > Pollenia > Pollenia amentaria. Next base: position 66,064,357 of record OX031009.1, read on the forward strand.
ATTATAACGCTGCACAGTGGCTGAAACCCGTTTTTCATTGGCCAAAATTCTGTATCTTTTGAACCGAAGGAGATATTTTATTTTTTTTAATCGACAGATAGATTCTTAAACTTTTCTCCATTTTAAATTTCATTAAAATCGGTTGAGAGGTTATTGGGAAATTTAAGGGCAAAGTGGAACTTTATATTTTTTTAACTTTAGCGTGAAATATGGTTTTTTTATTTTTTTTTAATTCAAGTTGTGCTGAAAAGGGTCAACAAGAAAAAAAAACACAAAAACATGAAAAACAAACAAAAATTAACTTTGGATTTCAAGAAGAATTCTTGACAAAAAGTACGAAAAAACAGAAGTTAGGAAGAACATGTAAATCAATTAAAATAGATAATCATTCATTTAAAAGCAAATTTCGATCTAATACAGGTGGTGTTAAAACGCCATCTGATATTGACAGTTCGAGCCAATTTGTTTTGAGTTGTTAGTGTTTTGTTAGGAATGGTTGACGTTTTGGACTTTAAACCCTAACAATGCAATGCAAAAAACCCTATGCTGTTTCCGTTGTTTTTGAATTGTTGTAGTTTCGACACCACCTGTAGTTGAATTCACCGTGGATCTACAAAAGTGAAATACCATTTGGTTTAAGGATTGATGTTTGACTATTGACGTCATCTGGCTTCAATAGCCGAGTGAGTAAAACGAGATTGTGTGGTTACAATCGAAACTAGTCTGGGCAACCTGTCCGTGAAAGCCTGGGTTTAAATCTCAGAGCAGTCAAGAATGGAGAAATTATCAATAAAATTTTAATTGATTTCATGTTTTAAAATTCCAGTCTTCATAAAAATAATTTAATCAAAATTAAATTCAATGAACTTAAGCCTAATTTAACAGTTCAATAAAATAACCACAATACTAATATTTTTTTTAATTATTTAAAAATTTCATATTTGGATTAAAATAATAATCATTAAATTAACATTTTTTGTTATAATAGGACACTCAAACAAATATTAATGTTTACACTAAAAAAATTTTTAACATTAAAAAAATAGTAAAAACAACTGGAAATTTTGCTATTATTACAATTTTTTGCTGTCAAATTTGTTTACACTTAAAAAAACTTTAGAAATATTATCTAAAATCTTGCTATTACTGCAAACGAATCTATTATTATTTGCTGTAAAATTTGTTAATATTAGCAAAATAAATCCGTTGATTTCTGATTTTTTTTTAAATTTTGATACGAAAATATAGGTATTTATTTTTTGAATATTTCTTATTTATTAAAACATTTCATACATATGTGGATAAAAAAACCTTTTAAAAATAAAAGCAGCAATAGATTTTAATATCCTTTATAACCATGTGAGGTTCTGTTTATTATTATTTTTTTCTAATACATTGTCTGTCTTAGATCTAATTAATTATAATTATTGTTCATTTAATTTAAATATTGATTGCAAATATTCCATATTCTGTTCATTGTTATTTCTGTTCTTTAGTAGTTTTTTGACTTCTTCGTCTAAATCCCGATGATGAACGGATCTGACGTTGCGAACTATATATTAAATAGATCTTCATTTGTGGAATTTCGTTAAATTTTTCTAGAGTTGTGCTTTCTATAAAATCTGTAATCCTTATTCCTTTTTCCTGAGCTTCCTCTGATAAATCGCCAAGTGGCACATCTTCTCCATGATAAAGGATTTTCTGAACTGTAGCAGACATATTTCTCCCTGGGTACTTGGTTGTATATATTTTTGCAGTTTCCTTGGCGAAATCTCCAAATTTTCTAGAGCCAATTTCTTCATTTGACGCAAGTACTTCTAGGATTATTTTAAATCTAAAAGTGAGGTTAAAGTCAACACCTGTTATTTCAGATGCTCCCTCTGGATCTGAAAAGAATCTTCTTGCGGTATTGCCATCATTTGTATTGCCTGACCCTTGTTTTGGCTGATCTATAATCAACCCAAATTTGGAATATTCATCTTGAACATGTTTCCTTTTTCAACTTCTTAACTCCTTGTTGGTTTCGTTGTTTTTTATTGATCCTGAAGATTAGAAATCTAAATCATAACTGATTTTTTGTATGTGTTCTATAAGTCTTATTCTTGCATGTAGTGGTGATAATCCAAATTCATATGCATCAGTAGTATCTAATGATTTTGTCGGGACTTGGTTTAATTGGCTTGATGTTGCATGGCATATGATGCAGCTGGAATCAGCCTTCGTGTTAGTCAAAGCCTGGCCTAATTTTCCATCTATCATTGTTAGCACTAATTGGTAGCTAACTTCAGTTTGCTGCCAATCTAAAGTTAATTGTAATGGCTGTAGTGTTGTAATTTGGGCCTTGATATCACTAACTTCTTTGTTAATGGCATCATGAGTTTCTTTTTTGAATTCAAATTTGATAGGCCTGCAGTATTTCGAAGAAGATGGTGTCTCATTTTTCCCAATATCCTTCGTTTGCGTTGTACTAGTCGAAAACTCTGAATCTTCCAAGATCTTTTTTAATCACAATGGTACACATGATACCATGAACATATCTGAGTCCGAAATATTTTCACATACTACTTGTTTGTATTGTTTTTGTCCGGAAGAACCATCACATCCCCATTTACAAAAAAGAATTAACTTTGTGCTTCCATATTTTTTAAACTCATTTCCTTTTATTGATTGTAGCAAGCGTTCGGCTGTGTGATGAAGTAGAGATTGTAGTCCACAATCCATTTTAGCAGCTTTTATGTGATGATATGCTGGATACAGATTTGAGCATTTTTCAATCGCACGCAATCTGAGCTGAATATATTGCTGTTTTGTTAATTTCCAGAAATAATGCTAATGCCTCCTCATTTGTGAATTGATTTTCATCGCTCGGAGTTGGTATACTTTTAAGAATCCGTTTTGTTCTCAATGGACTAGCATTAACAACTTTTTCAATGATATCCACTTTTGTCAATTGTTTCTGTGATCGTAATTGATGTAGGAAAGTATCTTGAATATTTTCATATCCGATTTCTTCATTAATATCCTTAAGCTTCCGCCTCTTAGACCGCTACAGTAGTGCAGCGATTTTTGTGGTCTCCTACGAGTGTTTTGATTTGTAGTTTCTGAAGCGATCTGGACAGAAAGTTCGTTCTTTAACCAGTTTGCAAAGCTCTTATAAAATCTATCTTTGCTGTAATCAACTTTCCTGTATCGCTGTTTTAAATTTTTGATGAAAACAGATAATTTTTTTTCTAAGACCAATTGTATTTCAGGGCTATAGGAATTTAAGTTTCCTTTTTTTTCGAATGTAATTTTTAACTTCTTCCTCGTTTTTGTTTCTAAAATACTCTTCGGCCAATTCTTTATAGCTGAAGCTCTCCATGTTTTTATGAAAAACGTTGTTATTGCTCAGATATATTATATCCACTGAGTTTGCATCCGAATGTCACTTGCTTTTAAATCTTTTCATACTTGTTTTCATACCAATTACAGGTAGAATAAAAAGGATTAATAAACTTTAAATCCTTTTATTTAAATGCTATAAAATACCTGACATGGCATAATTATAGGGTCATAGAATATTATGAGAGTAATAAAAACAGATAAAATAAAAAGACCAAAAAAATTTTAAAATCCCTTCTAAGGTGGGAATCACAATATACCTGTTTAGCGTAAACGCGTGTTTAAGCCCTTTAGTCTACTATAAAATAGGCTAGTGTGAACGTTGTGTAACTAATAAGGATGAATTAGGGCAGCTATACGTTTTTCTGATTGTTTAACAATTTTAAAAATGTTTATATGTACTACCTGTATTCCGTTCGATCACGATCAATATTCCCTATATCATAAAATTTTTTTTAAGCCAATAGCACATGATTTCTGTTACTTCTGCAAACATTTTTGTTGAATAAAAAAAAAATTGTAAAAAAAAATTTCAAAAACAAAACAATTTTTTTTGGAGTAATTTCATTAAAATTAAAAGTGTTAAACAGACGGGTCCAGACGGTTCCAAGAGAATATACAGGGTTAAAGAAAACTCTTTCACCTTTACCTCGGTGGTTTTACCTTCTTAATCCCTTTTGATCCGCATAAGTTCTATTCTACTAAAGTTGAGATTTGACAAAAATATAGTAGTTTAGAAAATATGTCTTAACATCTCAAATATAAATAACACAATAGTCGCACATATTACTTATTACATATAACAAGACTACCAACCTAGTAACATTTTCTTTCGGATTAAATATAAAAAAAATCACTTTTTTCTGAATTTAAAAAAACGTTGTGTTTAATTAACAATTACCAATATTTTGACCTAATTTTTTGGCTACCTTAGTTTTAATACGTTTACTATTAAATAAAATTAAAATTTTGGAAATCGGTGACAAAGAAAAATTGGACTCTTGGCCAATGATATTAAATTTTCAGGCACTGTGCGCCGCACAGTGGGAAATTTTATGAGAAGGCGGCCAAAATTCCATAACTTTTGACTGGATCGGTATTTTTTTATGCTCGATAGGTGCGATATAAAACGTAAAATTCGACTGATAGGAGCAAAAGTTATTGGGAGTTCAAAATGCATTTTCATTTTTTTGTTGAGTTTCGGTGTAAAAGTTGAATATTTCAAATATGAATTTTTTTATAATTTATCATTATTTCTCTTGTATTTTACAACTGATACTTATTTTTTATTGTCGAACTTAGATCCTGTCAGAAAATGCCAATATTTGGCCCCTGTAAATTTTTTAGTCCCAATATTCACAGGGGCCAAAGGTTGGCTTTTTTGGGACGAGACAAGTTGTTATAAGGATAAAACTGAAAAGGAATATTTTAAAAAATGCCCAAAAAGCATTCTTGGCTATCGATAACATTTTAGGTAATTCAACTTCTGTTTTTGGTTTGAGATGTATGTGTATTTTATTTTTATATATTAATACAAATATATACTTAAAAAACAAATTATAATCTATAAACAATTTTAAATTAAATAATATAGTAAAAATAGTAATAAGATCTTTCTAGTACAACATCTGGACATTTTTCTTGTATTATGCTCGCGGAAGAATCTGTAGTCTTTGTTCCTTTTTTCTTGCGCTTCTTCAGATAGATCTCCAATTGGTAGGATGTTGTGTTGAACTATTTGTTCCCCATGGTATAACATTTTATGAACTGTGGTTGGCATATGTCTCCAAGAATATTTTTTGTTACATGATATAACTTGTAAAATGATCTGGAATCGTTCTATTAATTCAAAATGTACTATTGTGATAGATGCTGCAGTTTCTGGATCGGAAAAGAATCTCCTTGCAGTGTTTCCATAATTTGAATTTCCTTCTCCTTGTTTTGGCTGATCAATTATAAGGCTTAGGTGAAGGAATTTTTCTTGAATTTGTTTTTTTCTTTGCTTCCTTTTTTCCACATTTTCTTTGTTTTTTCTCACTGTTTCACCTAACGGGCCAAATTCCAAATCATAACCCAATTTAAGAATATGCTCCATGAAACGAATTCTGGTATGAAGAGGGGACATTCCAAATTCGTATGCTTCATTGAAACTATTGTCCTGTGATGGGGGTTGGCTTAATTGACTTGATGTCTTTTGGCATATGGTACAGCTTGACGAAGACTTTGTTTCGGTTAATGCTTGTGCAACTTTTCCATCGATCATTGTAAGGAACATTTGAAAATTAATTTCAATGCATTGGTCATCAAATTTAAATATTGCCGGTTGAAGTTCTTTAATTTGATCTTTTATTTTTCGAACTTCTTCAGTTATTACATCTTTAGTTTCCTTTTTGTAAACAAACTTTATTGGTCTGCAATACTTTGTTGAAGAGGGAATTTCATTTTTCCATATATCCATTTCTGTAACTCTACTGGTTGACGGCTCTAAGCCAATATAAGTTTTTCTTAAACGTAATGGTACGAAAGATACCATGAATAAGTTAGCATCAGATGAGTTTTCTGAATTACATTGCTTGTTTCTGACCAGAGCTTCCATCACATCCACATTTAGAAAATAAAGTGATGCTGCAATTTTTAAGTTTTTTTAAACAGTCAGCATCAAGTGTATTTAATAATCGTTCTGCAGTGTGTTCGAGAAGAGCCTGCAATTTTACTTCTGCTGAACTTGAAGTTACACTAATAGCCGTTTGTGAAGGTAAGCACTCTTTTTTGACAGAAACTAAATCTCGATATGCTGGAAAGATTCCACAATTTTTTTCATTGGTTCGCTTTCGCAGTTCTGTATACTGATTTGTTGTCAGTTTTAAATCCAAAAATAGTGCAAATGCTTCTTCTGGAGTAAATTTCATTTCTTCAGTTGGTGTAGGCATACTTTTTAAAATCCTCTTTGTGCGTTTAGGGCTCGCTTGATGCAGAAATGAATCATTTATCATACCATGAGAAATTTCTTCATTGATATTTGCAAGCTTGCGTCTTCGTGATCTTTCACTGCAATTGTCAATTTGTTTTGCGGGCCGACCCACTTTTCCAGTTTCCTTAGCGGTTATTGACAGCTTCTTAAAAATCAGATCATTTGTTAGCCATTTTTCGTTGTGTAAGTAAAACGTTTTCTTGTTTCTAGAACATTTAAGGTACCGTTTTCTTAATGTAAATGAAAAATTTTTAATTTTTATCTTATGAATTTTGATTTCTTCTTTGTTGCATAATTTAAAGAATGGATTATTCATTATGTGTAACACAAAATCTTTTTCATCTTTCTGTTGAAAATATATATCTGCGAGAACTTTATAACTGAACTTAGCCATTGTTTAAACAATAATGAAGGTAAAATTATGAATGCATGCATTTTTATACTCTTGATAGAAGTTTTTTAAATGATCTTTTGTTACCACTTCTTGGAAACATAAAAACCCTTTTTTAAATACAAATTTAATCTTTTATTACCATTTCTTTGAAACATAAAAAAACCCCTGTTTTCACACTTTTTAAAAGGATAACATACTGGCAATAAATTAACAGGTAACATGTAGGAAATTTTCACGTAAAATATAACTGCTCTTCCATTTTCTTAAATTAAGTTGCAATTTTCAGGTAATTAAACTATGTAGTTTATTTATTTATTTATTTAATTTTCCAGTCTATAGATTAAAAATCCTTACAGACATAAGTGCTTAAATTATAGTACATATAATAAATATAGAATAATGATATTAACTAATTTGAATTTAAATAAACAATAATTTTTCTTTTTAAGGTATCATTACTATCAGAAAAGTCAATTAGATTATATAGATTATTAAATTTCAAGCAAATTTGACGAAAGGAGTCGTTGTTAGCGTACACAGAACGGTAATACGTTAAATTTAACGGCTGAAAATTTCGTGTAGGTCTCACTGGAACATTAAAGTTAATTTTGCTTAACAAGTAACCGGAATCGACATCACCGCGTATTAGACCCATTAAAAACGAAATACTAAGCATTGTTCTTCGGCTTTTTAACGTCGGTAACTTAATAAGACCAAGTCTGCTTTCATATGAAGGTAGTGCAAGCGAATTCCATCCAAGACCTCTTAAACAAAATAAAAGGAACTGTTTCTGTACAGATTCAATGCTGTTGATATATATATTAAAGTATGGATCCCACACAATTGATCCATATTCCAGGATAGGGCGAACCAGAGACGTATATAAGTGTTTAGTTACATATGGATCAGAAAATTCTTTTGACCAACGTTTCAAAAAACCAAGAACTACATTAGCTTTATTGACCATTAATGAAATGTGATCACAGTATTTTAGTTTGTGATCCAATAAAATACCGAGATCACCAATAGTGTGAACTTTATCCAGTAATGTTCCATTTAGAAAATAGCTAGTGTCAAGTTTAAATGAGCGGAAAAATGACATGTGTTTACATTTTTTTATAATTAAATCCAATAAGTTGTAATTACACCATTGAGAGAAAAGTTCAATGTCAGACCGCAAAATAGATTGATCAATAATATCGTTAAAAGAATTAAAAATTTTAACATCATCAGCATACATGAGTATGTTAGAGTGCTGAACAACCGATGGCAGATCGTTAATAAATAATGTAAATAAAACAGGACCAAGATGACTTCCTTGAGGCACACCCGAGAGAACATCGATGAATTTTGATGTAGCATTTTTAAATTTTACTTGTTGGGTTCTATCTAAAAGATATGACTTAAGCCATTGTATTGCGTTGTTGCTAAATCCCATACGTGATAACTTGTAAAGTAAAATATCGTGGTTGACTTTATCAAATGCTTTGCTAAAATCCGTGTAAATAACGTCTGTTTGTTTATTATTAACAAAACCTTCATTTACAATAGTTGTTAATTGTAAAATGTTAGTAGCAGTGGAACGTGATTTCCTGAAACCATGTTGACAAGGTGATAAAAGGGAAGAGATTTGATGATATAAACTATCAGTTAATATTTTTTCTAAAAGTTTGGGAATCGCATTCAGCTTTGCGGCTATTTACTAATGTTTAACCTTTTAACTTACTCAGAAATCTAACGTGTTAGTCTATTTATGTCGCCTATTCGTTTTGCAGCATCCGTTCACCCACAATAAGTTCATAACAATGGCAATACCTTTACCTTCTCCAAATTAATTGATAACCTGACGTGCTAGATAATTTATGTGGCCTAAACTGCTTTATTTGTCGAAAATTCTTTAAGATTCACCTTCTTTAATTTCAGTAATGTTTCCTTGCAGGACTTATTTTTTGAACCGAATATCTTACCTTGGGTCACAGAAATTGCTGTAGTTCGCAAGATCGCATCCAGATGTGTATACAATGGGGTATAGAAATGTAGGTTAGATTCTGGACTACAAGAGAGTATAGATTTTTTTTGACGCGTTTTGACGGGCAGGACTTATGTTCTATAAAATAGGAAATTTCCGGGAAATTTTGACATAAAAAGAAAAGAAAATTAAATAGTTCTACAGGCCGCAGAGTTTAATGCTTTAAACCACGTATAGCTAATAAGATAAACTAATACACAAAACTTATTCTGTCAAAAAATCTTGAAAAACAAAATGAGTTATGAGCATTTCAACTTCAAAAGTTTACTCAGAAATTCAAATCTATAACCAAATACTGAGAAAGTCCATTTTGGACCACACTGTTCTCAATGAAATAGTTGAAATAGGGTTGAAATTTTTTGGTTCCCGAGGTTCACTAGTATTTACTTTCACATGAATAAAAAAAATTTCAAAATCGGAGAACATAAAAAAAATAGTTTTGGCCGCCTTCTCAAAATATGAACCAGTGTGCGCCGTACTAAATTCCACCTTTCGGAACGGTTAGCTGCTACGAAATCTTCACAATGTGCAACATCAATACAGTGATTTTTACAAATAATACAATCTAGTTTTAATTGAGAACTATGTGCGTGTATATGAGCAACTCGTGGTTTTTTTAAACTGTTATTATTTTTTTCATTGTTTCTTGGAACTCAACAATAGGATGAAGTTGGCTGCCAATTGCTTTAGCCTTTATAAATCTCCGGGTATGGATGGTACAATTCCGGCGTACCTTCAAAGGAATTCGGCCCTTATTACACCCTGGTTGATGTCTATATACAGGCGATGCGCTAGATTTTCGTATGTTCCTGCGAGCTGGACCTTGTATAGAACCGTCTTTATCCCCAAGAGATGCAAGACTTCTCACGCTAAGCCGAAGGACTACAGTCTTGCATCCTTTCTTCTCAAACTCTTGAAAGGGTTATCGATATACACTGGAGGATGACCATCCCAAGGTGTTTACTCTCTGCCTCTCAACATGCCTATACAAATGGTAGGTCTGTTGAGACGGCTCCCCACTCTCTAGGAACTATTGAGATATCAGTGTAAGAAGTGCAAAATTGTTGGCTTTCTCGATATTGCGAGGGCCTTCAACAACGTCAGTCCGGACTCTATCGTGGCACCCATGATGAGTCAAGAGATCGACGAAGGCATATTTCGATTTGTAGACAACATACTCAGGAATAGCCATCTGTTATACGATAGGTGAGACCAGCGTTAAGAGACTATTGAACAAGGGTACTCCCCAAGGAGGAGTACTATCCCCTCTATTGTAAAACTTGACTATGAATACCATGTTGACGAAGATGGACGACATGAGCATTAAACGTGTGACGGGGAGGCATTTGAACATAATGTGTCAGTGTGTGGAGACTGCACCTGGAGCTTATAACGTGAGTTAAGTGTCAATTCGTCTAAGACGGAACTGGTACTCTTTACGAGGAAGTACGGAACGACGGCTTTAAACTCCCAAAGTTAAACGGGACTGAGCTGCAGATTTCTTACAGTTCCAAGTATGTGGGCGTGGTTCTGGTCGTGGGGACTAAATGTCCGGATGAGGGTGGAAAAGGCAATAGTTGATATATATGCGCGTAGAGGAGCAATCACCAGAAAGTGGGGTATGGGTCCAAGGCGTGTCAATTGGATCTTTGAGCCTGTAGTAAAACCGACTCTGTATTACGGGGTTGTTGTATGGTGGGTTGCGCTGGATAAGAGCGTTGATGGATAATGCTTTCTACTCCTACGAAGGCGCTGTTAACAGTGTTAAAATGGCTCCCGGTAGACATCACGGCCAAACAGATGGCTTTTTCCTCGACGACACGGCTGAACGCGGCAGTGGCCCGTGATTATGGACACGGCAGGATAATCAAATGTTGGATTGGCCCTGATGGAGTGGACTATTGCACCCCGGAGCCTTTCTTTTGTGCGGGTACGCGACGCATATGGCGCACAGCAATGCTCTGTCGGTTGTAAGTACTTTCCATGGACCTGCCGTAGGGGTATATTATGATGGTTCGAGGAAAGGGTTGGCGGGGGTCTCTTCATAGAGGAACTGGATATAAAAGTTTCTTTTCGTCTGCCGAATGGATGTACTATCCTGCAAGCGGAAATATTAGCTATAAGTCGGGCGGCTAACTGGCTGAGGTATTATCGCATATCAAGAGATATACGTATATTTACTGATAGCATGGCTGCCATTGCTTTAATAGCGGGTTTCTACAGGACATCTAGGTTAACTGTAGACTGTCGGATGTCTTTGAATGAGATTGCGAAGCATTCAAGGGTAACGGTGATATGGATACCAGGGCACTCGCACTGGTCGGGCAACCAGATAGCAGACGAGCTGTCCAAGCGAAGTGGTCGCGGGAATGACACATTCATCGATCAATTCGTTAGCTTTCCAATGGCTCATTGTAAGTCACTTATCAAGCGCGAGTCTTATAGATTAGAACTGCTCTATATGATAGGCATTGGCGCAGGGTATCACAAAGGGACCATTGAAGGACCCAAGTGAGCTGCCTTTCAATGGCTGCCCATGGAACCTAACCCTACCTATCTGACAAAAATTCCAAATCTGAGAAAAACTGATAGTATTTATGGATTTTTTCTATTTCAAGAAACTGAAGAACTTCTTCCTTTATGTCAAATAGTCGTTAAGACAATCGTCTCTACTTGACTTACAAACCTCAGTAAACATTTCTAAGTCTTGTGTCGGGCTTTCTTGGTTTTAAAAAATCTTACGAATTTTCTATTTGTAAGCGAGTGATGTCTTCCTACTAAAAGGTGGGACTTAAATCAATATTTTATTCATATAACAAACATGTCATGTACATTGATAAATTAACTAAATAAATACCTCTGGAAACATTTGAAAAAATTGGATATCACTCAGGGCGTTTTTCAGGACGAATTTATCTGAAAATAGACCAGAAAAAAAATTTAATTTTTCATTATTCATCACTGTTCTGTATGTCGTAAATTTTTTAAATTTAATATTTCTCAATTACCACTTTGTGAATCGATATAAGGCTGTCCGTCCGTCTAGCTAACTGGTTATCTGCCCAGGTAAATCTTGTGCTCAAAGTACAGGTCGTAATTTTGAAGATAACGTAATAAACAAATTTACGTCAAAAGTTGCATACTTGCAAAAATAGGGAAATGCAAAAAAATAACACCAGCCTCACAGACAGTTATTTCGCACAAACTATGCAAACTTGTCAGGGGGTAATTAAGTGCAAGATTATCACAGTAAAGGTATAAATGTTGTGCAACTTTTTATCGCAAATTTTATGAAATGGTTAAAAAGTACTCAGAATATCAACTATACATTAAACAACACAGAAATATCTTTTTGAGGTATATTTTTCTTTTGAATTAAAAAAGATTATAAATAAGGTTTGAAGATGACTTCACTGAAAAAACCAATTAAAAAAAAAAGCGTCTAAAAAATGGAAATAAGCAGAAATAATAAAAATACTGGACCACTTGTCTGAAAATAAAAGTTTTGATGTAGATAATTTATAAGCTCGACTTATAAATTGAAAAAATTAATCATTTGTATATTTTACATGGAACCTATGGGTCAAATTTATTATAAATTTTTTTTTAAAGAAATCGCAAGTGCCTCCTTGGATATTTTCAAATGAAAGGTGCGTTATTTAAAAACCCGTTTGAGGCAAGGCTAGCTGGTAGTGAGCTATTCTATCAGCACCGGGGTTGCGGGTTCGATTCCCGCCAGAGACTCTGGTCTCCTGCAGACAATCGCATAGCTTCGCGGAACTAGCATAGGTAATATTAAAAAAAAGATGGGTTACTCACTTAAAGTTAGTGCAATTTTGCTATTTTGCACAGTTGCAAGGTTAAAAAATTTACGTGAATCCTTTAATAATTTGTGAACCATCCAAGTATCTAACCCGTACAATTTGGCACAAAAATATTTTATTGCAATCTCAAATGAATAAATGTTCAAGCTCAAGGTCATATGTTTTTAAATCTTTTTTTATTTACTAAAAGATTTTGTTTCATGGAAACGTTCTCCTAAATAATTTTAAATTTTTATAATTTTTTTAAAATGTTTATAATTTTTTTTAAATTTTTATAATTTTTTCTAAAATTATTTAGGAGAACGTCTCCTTATGATCTGGCCTAAGCAACCAGTGAAATGCGCATAGAAGCAGCTTATCATCCAACAATAAATTTCAGTATTTTTATTAATTATTAAAAAAAAGGGAATTAAGCACAACGAACAACATCTTTTAAGAAATAATTGTATTCCCAAGAACAACTTTGATAATACATTTTTTTACTTTCTTAAATATTTCCAATATTTCGATGTTCTTTGAATATCATCATCAGGGACAGTCTAATGTTTCACAAAAAATGTAAATAAAAAAACAACAATATAAGTTTAAAAATTAATATAAACACAAAGATCACAAAAATTCACAGCATTTTCACAATGCAAAGCATCTCTCAACACCGCTTTTAAAATTCATAGTTGTTGGTATATTGAAAATGTTCAGCATCTCTAACATAAAGCGCCTTTTGTAATTTTGTTCTTGTTATAGTATTCGTACATTATCAAAGTTTGGCGAGTGATTTGGCACAATGGGCGGATAGTGCAGTTTTTTTGTGACGAAATATTAAAAATGCGGTAATCGGATTTATGGCCTAATATTCTAGTTTTAAGTTTATTTTAAGTAGTCCCTACATACACTTTATTACAATTTTCGTCATTCTTCCCGTTGCATGGTATTTTATATACAACATTAGCTTTCTCCAATATTTACACTTTATCTTTGGGATGGTTTAATAATTCTCCAAGATTGATGATGTATGAGCCATTCTATATTTTTCGGAGTTATGTTGTCGAGATTTTTCAATTCTTACGCACAGTTCTGGAACACATGTCAACGATTTATATATGATGGGGTATTCATTGTTTTCACATTTAAGTATCTTTTGTTTTGACTAGAACATATTGGTCTTAATGGATAGTTTTCCTTATGGGTTTCGGAAAGTCCATTCTTGGGGTTGTAGCCGAGTCAGTTTTGAGTCTTCTCGTCTCTGTTGGTGGATTTATTCTATTCGCAGAAAGATCTTCTACGAAATCATTTTTTTTTTTATTTTGAAGTATGAAAGAATGAATGAATATATGATTTACTGAAAAATAAAATAGCATACATATGTTTTACAAAAAATAAAGTTAAAAGATTAGTTCTTAAATAAATCATAGGAAGACATAACATGTAATTTTGAAGTATACTGGTTGAGTCCTTTTTCCTATAACATCATGCATCCTGTTATGGTAGTCGTCCTTCTCAATTACCACTGTTATATTACCCTTAACCGCGTTCAGGATCAATATATTTCTTTTTCGTTTTAGAAACCCTTCTGTTTGTATTTGACATAAACCTATCTCTACTATAGTTGTCATTTTCGTTCTTATGCTCACCTTCCGCTATGAATTTCAACATAGGGAAGTTTTCCTTAGTCATCGGTGAAGCACGTTTCTTACCCAATGACAAAACCCACTGTATGTCGTCAGAATGGCTCATAAAACAGGGTTACTATCTTGAACAATTATTTAGCAATCCCAAATATAAAGTCGAAATATTGGACAAAGGCAATGTTGTATATAAAATACCATGCAACGAGAATAACTTGTATATAGGGACTACAACATAAACTTAAAACTAGAATGTCAGGCCATAAGTCCGATCAACGCATTTTAAATATTTCGTCCCAAAAAAAATGCACTATCAGCCCATTGTGCCAGTACAAATTACTCGTCAAATTATGATGATGTACGAATATTACAGCAAGAATAAAATTACAAATGACGCTATATGTTAGAGATGCTGAACATTATCAATATACCCACAACTATGAATTTTAAAAGCGATGTGGAAAGTGGTTTCGCAAAACAATATAGATATATAGTTAATAAGGCCAAACAATATTCAAATTGAGATCAATCATTACGATGGTAGTAAACACTACGTAACTAATAAGAAATTTTGTGTGAATTTTTATTCAAATTTTGTAAATTCTTGTTCTTATTGTTATTACTGTTTGAAGTTTCGCTATCCTTGTGTTGATATCGATGTTTTGAACTTAAATTGTATGAATGTGATATAATAAAGTTCTTGAATACAGTAGCTCGTTTCTGTATTTCTCGCATCGCAAAATTTCTCACATTAAGAGTGAAACAAAAAATTCCATTGTTTCTCGATTTGTGAGAAAAAAGTGTTTTTGTATTTGAATGCGAGAACACAGATTCTGTTTTTACTGGAATACTTCCAGTAATTAACACTGCATGAAAGTACTTTCATGAAATTTCTGTATACATACGTATTACAAATAAAAATTTCAATTAAATGGACGACTTTCTTGAAAATTTCTTGTGCGATTACACAGGAAAGTGAAAGTTCATTTTTAAAATGCCGTCAAAGCGAAAAGTTGCAAAATTATTTAACTTCTAGAATTAAAAAAAAACTAGAAATGGAAGGTATATGTATGATTTATTATTCATATCCCATAAAATTAGGTAAGCACATTATAAATTTATTAATTTAATTATACTTTGATGTTTTAATTTTTTGTTCATGCGTGTTGTTTTGATTACTACCTAATGAGAGTTGCCAAAGTTATCACATACACAAATTTATAGGGCAATAGTTGGAAATAATAATTATGTTAACTTTTTAATAACATTTTTGTGTTTTATAACACGCATTGTCATTTTTTATGTATATGTATTTGAAGAAAAATATTATAAATACATTCATACATACACACAAGAAAATACATAGGATAAATAACCTAAAAATATGGTATAAAATTAAATAAGCGCAAGGAAAGCATGGAATTATCTATGTTTCTTAGGTAATATAACTACATATTAAATTAGGTAATTTCTATGTTCGAAAAAGTAAGAAAATTTACCAATATTTGAAAAGTTATTTTATTTTTGGAAAATTATCTTATGACGATTTATTTTCTGAGGAATATGTTGCATAAATGTTACATGTTCTACATTTTTGTGTTCGTTTGTAGAAAAAATAAAACTGTGGGAAACATTTCTTTTGTGGATATGTTGGTGAAAAACATGCGAAACATGTTGCATATTTAACCCACACTTTTACTTAAGGTGTTTAAACTGCCCTGTTTTATAACTTTGGCACTTCTACTTTGTTCGCACAACCAAGGTTTTATTTTGTTTGTCATAACACAAACTGCTTAGAATTTTGTGAAAATATTGCTTAAAAATAATATATCAAAATGTTGACACATTAAAATAAAAAATTGTATGTATATTATTATCGTTTTAAGTACTGGTTCACACTGTTCAAGTCTTAGCCGTCAAGTCTAGAGTTTTTAGGAGAGAAAGGAAAATAAATGGAATTCTCTTTGCCCTTATATCCTAAAAGCTCAAGACCTGACGGCTGAAACTTTAACTGTTTGAACCAGCACTAACTTTTTCCAAGCCATTAGTAATGTCAATATTGGTTACAAAACCGCAATAGCTTGTATAAACCGCTCAAATAGCTAATGACGTACATTAATAATAAAAGTGTAATAGTTTTAAATAAAAGCAACTAATTTTGTTCTATTGAAGTTGCACAACATGTAAAATGTTATTGTAAAGTAAGCATATTTGAAAAAACTATATACTTCTTTCAGTTACACACTTTAAATAAAATTAACTTCCTTATTCATTTCATTGTAATATGCTATTTATCAATTCAATTCAATCAAACATAATGTATAACAATTAACTAAATTATCTACTGAAACATTTTACTTGATTGCCTTTCTAAATCTATATATCGCTCATTTGCTGCAACGTCGTAATTATTCAAAAAATACATTTCGAAATAAACGTGTTTAAAATTTTTGATTTACTTGATCCACTTGGAAAAAAACGACACCTTTTTTTTTAAACGGAGAAAGTATAAAATATTTAAGATGCGACCATTATTATCAATTATGTATTTTCGCATTGGTAAAATTACCTAGATTATTTTTTTGTGTGTACAAAATAAATTAAATTTAAAATTATTGTTTTTTTGTGTGTACAAAATAAATTAAATTTACAATTATTATTTTACCACAATCCTGTAAATTTGTATAAGTCTGTTTAGTGGGCAACTTTGTTTACCGCTCTGTCATTTTACTTTCAGAAAGTGTCAAAAAATTACTTTCTTGAAAAAATCGTTGAAAGCTGAGTGGAAAGTAAAAAAATGGGAGTGTATTAGTGAAAAAGTGTGAGTGTATTGCTACTTTCATGAAATTACTTTCACGTGTAAACGCTAGGTAAGTGTCAAATGAAAGCGAAACGTCAACGAAAGAAATAGATATAATAAAAATAGGGCTGCCAGATTTGACGACTTATAGTCATTTTGACCATTTTTTGTTCCAAAATTGGCAAAGTTTCGATTTGCTGATTTTTTCTAGTGACGATATTATTAAGTCTTCGAAATAAGATAATTTTAAATAGTTTTATATGTTTTTATGTTCGGCACCAAAGAAAACGATATCTTTAAAAACAAAGCAGCTTAAACAATTTATCGGCAAAATCAAAATTTCGAGGGAAACTGATTAATTTTTATTTCCTTAGATTGTTTAATACATTTGTTGACGTGATCAAAACAAAACATTTTTCAGTCAATGCTCTATAGGAAATGTTTGCCTTTTTTTTTGGCCAAAGTGTTAGTTTAGTTCAATATGATATCTTGTTACGCTTTTAAGTGATTTTTTCAAGAAAAAAAAAAACAATCTGAAATTTTAAATTGTTATCGGATTAAAGAAAATATAAAATAAATAATTTAATTTAAATAGACCGCAAGTTTAAGTATGTATGTATGTATAAAATATGTATCTTACCCATGAATTTTAACTATTTTTTTTTTTGAATATGTTTTAATACAAATCGAACAAAATTTGTCAAAATTAATATTAAATTGTCCGACTTTTTAAAACAAAATAGGTGATTTTTTTTTCTTAGGAAATTAACGTTTTTTTCCACAAATTTATCTGGCAGCCCTGCATAAAACAAAAACAGTGGAGGGCTTAAAAAATTTAAATAACAAAATATAACAATTGTGTTTTATTTATTTTCATCATTTAAATTCTTTCTCTTCAAATAAAAAAAAAAAAAAATAATACACATTCTTGTGTACATACATGCATAATAATTTGTGCTCCATTTTCTGAAATTTTATTTTTCTCGCATAAATTTCAAATGTGACTTTTTGGCAGTTCTTATGAGAAACTTTTAGCAAAATATTGATACAGAAACACTTTTTCTCACATCCTTCCTATAATTGCTGGAAAATTATTTAAATGACAGATAATTCTCCCAAAGTAAAGATACAGAAACACTTATGTGGGAAAACCCATTTTTTGTTTCATATTTCACTGTTTTTGTTATAACTCACTTGTTTCATGCGGGAAATTTTACGATGCGAGAAATACAGAAACGGGCTACAGGTTTTACCAATTTACTCTCCAAAATAGCCAAATTTCAAAAAAGGTATCAATCACATGTCATGCTTATTTTTCTAGTGAGCCACGATAAGTATTTTTTTATCTCTAGTAGTATGCCAACTTAAAAATCCAGTTCACAAGATGCATTCTTTTTCATGTGGGTATGTTTAGGATATCGAGGAGAGATAAAGATAGAGAGAGTGAAAGATATTGATATAGGGGGAGAGAAAGGATGATATTTAGTTTTAAGTTTTGAATATTTAAAATGATTTGTAATTTTTAGGAAGCAGTCCATTATCACTAATGTTGTAAAGAAAAAAAATAATATTTGTGCATGTGTTTATGTATATATATATGTTTGCATATATATGTATATATATATATATATATATATATATATATATATATATTCCTTTATATATTTATTTCCTTTATAATTAACCTCTTAATTTTTTTATTGCAATTTAATAAAATAAATAAAACACTTTACTTATAGCTGGTACTATAAGCTATTTACACAACTTTATTTAGATCTTAGTCACTTTCGAAATCTTAATTTATAGTTCTTAGAAACGAATTGCGACCTCTGTGATCTGCACACTTAAACGTTTGTATTTATACTGGTTTTTAGTGCTATCTGAGAGTAGTATTTATACTCTAACCAAAACTACTATATTTCTCTAGGCTATTCGAATTGTCTCCGGAATGCTCTCTAGCGTCAATTATATTAACTTACTCAGCTAATATCATTATGCATTAGCACTATGGCTGAATTTAAATTGAGCTATTATACATCAATAAGCTAAAGCATACTTAATGGGTTAACAATAATCTTAACACTATTATGGTATACAATGATGTATAATTATAATAACATTACATTTGTACAATAAAGCTCTGTACAGTGATTTTTACATTAGAAATATGCATAACTAATACAATAACAATTTAAACTAATAATATTACTAGCAAATACAAAATAACTAAAAAGTACAAGATAACTAATAAATTAAACTTATTCTTAACTAAAGTCACTTTCGTAACACTGTCCCCCACTTAAGCCTGTTCGTCCCGAATATGCTCAGAATGACCTCTTCCATAAAGGGCTAATCGTTCCAAATCAACAACTTTCATTTTTGCCCTTAGACTTCGGTATTTTTGTATACGATATACAACATCATTTAATTGAATTATAATCTGATATAGCCCATTCCAATGTGTCTGTAGTTTGGCAAACAATCCTTCCTTTTGTTGTGGATTCTTTAGCACTTCGTATAGTGCCTGTCCTCCAATTTACTAAGCTGTCTTACATAAGCAACTGCTTCTTCACGTTTATCTACTTTTCTGCGAGCTGACGATTTCGGACGAGTACAAGCGAGAGGCTGTCCCACATGAGCCTCGCTTCAATACCCAACATCTAGGGGTATTTCAAAATCATGTTTTCCCATATCCAGACTTACGTTTTGACGAATCATAAAATCTGTGCCAATTAGTAGATACTTCGTCTACAATGTCAGCCACAAGAAACTCATAAAAAGTGACTATATCGCCAATGTTTTGCCATAGACAGTAGCAGGCTTACCAGTAGTTGTTCGCAAGCTTACTCCGCTAAGTGGTTCGGTAGCTCCTCTCACCACGTCAGGCCTTATAATTGAAAATCCTGCACCAGTGTCGATAGTCAAAATGCGCTCTTTGCCATCGATGTGACCACATGTTGTAACACTTCTATTGCTCTTTTGCACTACCAAATTTATTGTCGAGTCCTCAGATGTGAAAGGTAGCACTCCTTCCATGCTTAACGGCGACTCCTGTGTTGGCTGCTGATTAGGTCTTTTGTTATTTCTTTGCGGCGAAACGGATTTTTAACGTTTTCTTGCAGTTACGCTGTACATGCCCAAACTTACCACAGTTATAGCATTTTACTTTAGTTTTACTTTGCTTCTCGCTTAAAGCTTCCATAACTGCCTCTTTTATGACCCTTAATTCCTTTATTAACTCGCTTTCGTCCTCGCAAGCCATATCCAGTTTTCTCACCTTGTACGTCTGTGGCTTGGAAATGATTCTTGCGGTTTCCTGGGCCACGGCAAATGAAACAGTTTCTGCGAAGGTTGGTTTTTGTGATGCACACACCGCAAGTTTTACATCAGCATATCTAATTCCGTTTACAAATGCCTCCGTTTTAAAATGATCGAAAAATGGATGACTCTCCCCAGGCTACGTAAGCTGCATCAAACGCTCTATCTCGAGTGCGAAGTCCTGTAATGTCTCATTAGCCTTTTGCATTCTACCTCGTAATTCTATTTTGCAGATTTTCTTTTTGTGGTCGCCACCATTTTTACGCTGCAGTGCCGTCATCATAATTGTTTTTACAGCTTCTTGGAACACTTTGTAAACTTCCGATGCCGTTGCTTTTATGCCCAAAATTAATTCAATTGCCTTTTCTCCATTGTTCCATGTGTTTTTGTTGGCTACTGTTTCAAATTGGAATTTAAACACATGAAATGGAACACTACCATCATAGCTTGGGGCTTTTATTCTGCCTCCTGGCATTGAATGTTATTAACTTTTGTTTCCAGATGGTGTAGTTTTTTATCAACTTCTATTTTTACATCAGACAACTTTTTGTTGAATTCTATTTCCAGATCGTCAACTGTTTCATTTGTAATAGTTGAAATCTCTTGCAGCTTCTCAAGTTTTTCATTAGTAGCCTGGAGCTTATCATTGGTAAGTCTAGAATTCTCTTGAATTTCGGTCAGGATGGTGCTCGATTTCTCTTCCATTTTCTAGAAGTTTCATCCATTTTTCGAGAAGCTACATCAATTATTCTAGAAGTTTCATCAAGAATAGCTCTGAAATTTTCATTTTTGCCATCATAGCACCAAACATTGGATCGAGTTAACTCTATCGGACGGTGCTAAGTATTTGGGTAACTTCCTCGACTGTAAACTGTTCTGAAAGAGAAATACTGAGGAGATGATAAGAAGGGGCCTCAACGCCTACTACACATGCAGGAACTCCATTGGTAGGAACTGGGGACTGCGACTGAATATGGTAAGCAGGATTTACACATCGGTGGCTAGGCCTATTCTTACTTATGGATGTACTGTTTGGTGGGATGCATTGAATGTGGATAACTATAGCAAGATGCTCAGCAAGGTTCAAAGGAATGTACCTCATGCCATCACAGGTGCAAGGAGAAGCACTCCACTGGCGGTGTTGGATATCCTACGCTGTCTGTACCTATTGAACATTATGTGAGGAGTGTGGCTGCTATTTAGACTGTACAAGTACTTATTGGTTAGACCTAGGCGCGATGATCACATGAGATTTTTGTACGAAATGGGTCTGCTTGATCAGGGTAATACTCTCGAGGGAATTTCAGATCATAGGATTATGATCCAAGACTTCGGTGTTACACCACCAGTGGAGTTCCCGGATAGGTTATTTTGGCGTGGATCAATTGGACTGTTTGAGGGGTGGGCAGTATTTACGAATGGATTTAAGATGGAAACCGGCACTAGTGCCGGGGCTTATATTGCGGACACTGACGTAACAAGGTCATTCAGACTCCCGGATCAATGCAGTGTTTTCCAAGCTGAGATCCTAGCTATTTGGAGCGCGACTGCGGTAATACTGAATCACATCGTGGGTGCATCTGACGGGAGAATTTACGTCGATAAACAGGTAGCGCTTACGGCATTGACAAATTATACGGTGCGATCGTTCCTGGTCGCTCGGTGTAGGGATGCTCAGAGGGAACTCATAGAGGTATTCGCACTAAGGCCGGGTTGGGTACTCGGACACTGAAAGGTGGATGGCAATGAGGTGGCGGACGAACTCGGAAAAGAGGGTTAGAGTTTGGACTTAATAGTAGGGGACAGGGGGGATGGGGTAAAGCCCGCCCCCTATGTCACTACTATGAGGTGATACGGAAAAGATTCAGCGATGGCGTTAACCGGTCCTGGAGGTACACAACGGATTGCTGGGCGTCTACGGCATTATGGACCGGATTGGACGCATGGGCAACCAGGGTTTTACTTGGATTGGATAGGAATGGTCCCAGGAGACTTATAGCGTTTTTGACGGGTCATTGTTCTGTTAGGGCTTTTACGAGAAAATGCGACGCTTCTGAGGAGCTAGAGACGTACTGTGCCACTGTCCTATGATGCAGGGTCTCAGGCAGACATTGCTAGCAAATATATTTCACGACGAACTGGGGTACACATAACACAAACCGAACATAAAAGAATCAAGCTTAATATAAAAAACATGTAGCGTTGTTGACATTTTCTGACTCAATTATAACATAAGTTGCTTGCATTGTTGACGCTTTAAAATTAATTTGCAAAGATATATGCATATGTATTTATTTATGTATACATTTTCTAAAAACAACTGTATTTTCTCCAATAAAATAGGCAATGTTGCCAAGCGAAGAATAATTTGTTAAGTGTTTTTAATGTTAAGACGACGATGGCATTTTAACGGTTTTTTGTAAAGTAGTAAAATTAGATGACTTTAAAAAGAGTCAAAAAAAATCGCAACCGCCAAAAAGATCACATTGCAATTTTCCTCGACGAGCGACAACCTTGCCATGTTTGTGCGAAATAAAAGGACAACTTTTAAACAGTGTGACCATTTTGGAATTTTTGCAGCTAAATTCGTCAATAAAAACGTAAATATCATTTGAGACTTTTTTTTAATTTTTTAAATTCGTGAGGAAAAATTTCAGCGATTAAAACATTAACCCATGTAAGAACAAGAAAATCTATAATAATTTATTGATTTTAACTTATTTCGTTTGTATTAAGTAACATTTTCTTAAATAAAGAAACAAGCCATATTTTCTGGTGATTTAGTAAATTATTCTTTCCGTAAATCCAATGCGATTTTTTTCCAAAATTATAAAAGAAATTTAAAAATAATATGGCAACACTAGCCCCTTTTATATCTGGGATCTGCGGAAAACACATATCAAGCGTTATGCTTTAAACACATTCGAGACAGCAGACTACCGACTTCAATATGTCAACAATAGAATACATGTGTTTATATGGAAATGATTATTTTAACGACGACACGGCAAAATGGCTGCAGGTTGTTGTCTATGCTAATTTTGTCGTTGTAGTCAAATTAAACTAATTTCTATTTTTGTACGCTACAAAACAGAAAAAGTGCTGCTAATATAATCAAAAATTAGAAGAATTAGTGCTTATAATATATAATAATAATTTTTTTGTTAAACAGCAAAGAACCGGATTGAAACAAGAATATAAGCGCGGCTCACCACCAAATCTATATTATTATAACTTTTTAGTATCCTTAAAAGAAATTATATAGGAAGATGTTTGTCACGCCAACGCTCTTAGTTTTAGCAGTATGGGTATCATTGAAAAATTGAAAGTGCTCTTCACATGGTGTTTAAAGCACACAAATTTATTAACCCATTAAGAGCCCATTTCAAATGCTCATACTTCTTGACTGACTTTTTTACTAAATTTGCTTTCTCTTTAAATTATGTCGAAATAATAATAATTATTTAACAATAATATACACATGTTACCAAAGTTATTAGGACTTTGACTAATAAAGTTTTTCTGTATTGCGGGTTTTCAGCCTTCCGGAACACTTTTCAAATATTTACATATTACTATATTTCAATATGTAACAAGTGCATAAACTATTACCACGATATATTTTAACTCAAACTTATAAAAAATTGTGAAGTTTTCCAAAATGAAACTTTTTTAACCCTAATAACTTTAAAATTTTATATGATGGAGTTTCTAAAAATATCGCATACAAAAACTTGGGGTGTTCTCTATAACATATTATATTTGAGGAAATATTATTATACATATCGACAAAATTTTTAGATAAATCCTCTTGAGGGGTTAAAAAAAGTCGGTATATTTATTACATCATATGAAATGTGCTTCGAAAGACTTTATTATGGTACCAATACTTTAAAGATTCAGATTATATTTTTCTTCCTATACTATTGATAAAGTGCTCTGAAACCTTTACGACCTATAATTCATAAACTTAGTGCGTTGAACCAAAAAACCAAACGTTAACCAAATTTTAGCGCGTCTGTGCCGCTCCTAACGTTAACTCTAAGTTAACTTTTCAGATCGTATTAGTAAAAGTACTGATTTGTACAAACGATAACAAATTCGATTAAATTTTAAGCTGAAAGTTGAGAGTTCAAACAAAATTGAGAAATACATTAAAGAAAAACTATCGGCGTTGTATTATTGTATATCTGAAGTTGCCATCTCAAAAATAAAAACGAAACGTCACAAAATTTTCGAGGCTTTGAAGAATACATAGGAAAAAGCATACAGGAAAACATTACAAAGACCAAAATATGCCGATCGTAAAGCAAGTTTGTACAAATGTTTTCTTGAAGCATCGAAAACGTAATTGCGCAATCACTGTTCTATTTTCAATATCAATAGCTAAGCGCGAGTTCGTGTAACTGCAACCTGAAAAGACAATAATGTCAGTAATGGATGGCTGGCAAATGTTTAGAAAATACCCAGAATTCGCTATCTGAAAATTTTTGAAGAACTAATTTTCTGACAAACGTCATATGTAGCACCTAACACATAATACATGACTGATTGCATAATTATTAATTATAAATTATAGCCGGTACAAATTAGATCCAAGTTTCTTTTTTGTACAGATGAAAACTAAGTCATTGAAAAAAATATAGTTACATATGTTTATTATTGCATTTTTTACAATTTAGAAAAGTTAATAAATAAGACGAAAAAGTTAACAACCCTTAGGACATTTCAGTTTACTTTTTCGCGATTCTACTGTATATTAGGATTTTTTTATTCAACCTGCCATGAAGATGATATTCTTTATGAGTTCTAAAAACAATAAAATTAATATATATTAAATGTTTTTTAATAAATTCATTTGTTTTTACGTTAAAAAATTTATCATAAATAAGTATTTATATTTTATGTAGGCTTAAATTAAGTTTGTGTACGAGTCTGCAATTATGCATGTTGTTAAATTTATAAAAATTAAAAATGATAGTGGCACCACTGAAATGTAAATACATAATAAAAAGCACAGCTGTTTATATTTTTTCAATTGTAGCTGTCGTCTTCAAAATAATTCAGTAGCTAATTACGCGACTACAATTACAACCTGTAGCATTTGTAGTCGTGCCTTCGTGTTGCCTGCTGTCTCGAATGTGTTTAATGCATAATGCTTTAAACACATTCGAGACAGCAGACTACCGACTTCAATATGTCAACAATAGAATACATGTGTGTATATGGAAATGATTATTTTAACGACGACACGGCTAAATGGCTGCAGGTTGTTGTCTATGCTAATTTTGTCGTTGTAGTCAAATTAAACTAATTTCTATTTTTGTACGCTACAAAACAGAAAAAGTGCTTCTAATATAATCAAAAATTAGAAGAATTAGTGCTTTTAATATATAATAATAATTTTTTGGCTAAACAGCAAAGAACCGGATTGAATCAAGAATATAAGCGCGGCTCACCACCAAATCTATATTATTATTACTTTTTAGTATCCTTAAAAGAAGTTATATAGGAAGATGTTTGTCACGCCAACGCTCTTAGTTTAAGCAGCATGGGTATTATTGAAAAATTGAAAGTGCTTTTCACATGGTGTTTAAAGCACACCGATTTATTAACCCATTAAGAGCCCATTTCAAACGCTCATACTTCTTGACTGACTTTTTTACTTAATTTGCTTTATCTTTAAATTATGTCGATATAATAATAATTAATTCACAATAATATACACATGTTACCAAAGTTATTAGGACTTTGATTAATAAAGTTTTTCTGTATTGCTGGTTTTCAGCCTTCCGGAACACTTTTCAAATATTTACATATTACTTTATTTCAATATGAAACAAGTACATAAAGTTTTACCACTATATATTTTAACTCAAACTTATAAAAAATTGTGAAGTTTTCCAAAATAAAACTTTTTTAACCCTAATAACTTTAAAATTTTATATGATGGAGTTTCTAAAAATATCGCATACAAAAACTTGGGGTGTTCTCTATAACATATTATATTTTAGGAAATATTATTATACATATCGACAAAATTTCAAGATAAATCCTCTTAAGGGGTTAATAAATCGGTATATTTAATACATCATATGAAATGTGTTTCGTAAGACTTTATTATGATACCAATACTTTAAAGATTCAGATTATATTTTTTTTCCTATACTATTGATAAAGTGCTCTGAAACCTTTACGACCTATAATTCATTAACTTAGTGCGTTGAACCAAAAAATTACAGTAGAATCGCGATACAGTAATCTTGCGGTCAAGTTAACCAAATTTTAGCGCTTCTGTGCCGCTCTAAACGTTAACTCTAAGTTAACTTTTCAGATCGTTTTAGAAAAAGTACTGATTTGTACAAACGATAACAAATTAGATTAAATTTTAAGCTGAAAGTTGAGAGTTTAAACAAAATTGAGAAATACATTAAAGAAAAACTATCGGCGTTGTATTATTGTATATCTGAAGTTGCCATCTCAAAAATAAAAACGAAACGTCACAAAATTTTCGAGGCTTTGAAGAATACATATGAAAAAGCATACAGGAAAACATTACATAGACCAAAATATGCCGATCTTAAAGCAAGTTTGTACAAATGTTTTCTTGAAGCATCGAAAACGTAATTGCGCAATCACTGTTCTAATTTCAATATCAATAGCTAAGCGCGAGTTCGTGTAACTGCAACCTGAAAAGACAATATTGTCAGTAATGAATGGCTGGCGAATGTTTAGAAAATACACAGAATTCGCTATATGAAAATTTTTAAAGAACTAATTTTCTGACAAGCATCATATGTAGCACCTAACACATAATACATGAATGATTTTATAATTATTAATTATAAATTTTATTTCAAGAGCAATTGTGAACTTGAAACCAGCCGGTACAAATTAGATCTAAGTTTCTTTTTTTGTACTGATGAAAACTAAGTCATTGAAAAAAATATAGGTACATATGTTAATTATTGCATTTTTTACAATTTAAGCCCGCTTAGGAAAGTTAATAAATAAGACGAAAAATTTAACAACCCTTAGGACATTTCAGTTTACTTTTTCGCGATTATTCTGTATATTATGATTTTTTTATTCAACCTGCCATGAAGATGATATTCTTTATGAGTTCCAAAAACAATAAAATTAAAATATTTTAAATGTTTTTTAATAAATTCATTTGTTTTTACGTTAAAAAATTTATCATAAATAAGTATTTATATTTTTGTAGGCTTAAATTAAGTTTGTGTACGAGTCTGCAATTATGCATGTTGTTAAATTTATAAAAATTAAAAATGATAGTGGCACCACTGAAATGTAAATACATAATAAAAAGCACAGCTGTTTATATTTTTTCAATTGTAGCTGTCGTCTTCAAAATAATTCAGTAGCTAATTACGCGACTACAATTGCAACCTGCAGCATTTGTAGTTTAATGCATGCATAATGCATTAAACACATTCGAGACAGCAGGCAGCACGAACACACGATCATAGCTGCCAGATAAAATTGGTCGAAAATCGTCAAATTTTAAGGAAAAAATCGTCAAAATCGTCAAATTGACTAAGCTAAATCGTCACAGAAATCGTCATTGTAAAAACCATTTTTATAAGTTTTGTAAATTTATTGTTATTTTTAGTTTTCGTTGCTAATAAAATTTTAATATATTCCGCCTGTTTTTTAAATTAAATAAAAATGTTCGTTAAGAAACTTATTATTGAAGTAACACAACCAAACATTTTTCAAGAGTATTGACATTCATAAGAAAACTAAGAAAATAAACTAAAACCAAAGTATATCAAACACCCATTTTCACGTCGAAAATCCTGCTTAAGAAATAAAGTCTGGTAAACAACAATGAAATCAGACTTTCTGAAAGAAAAGTTTACCTGCCGCAGATCGAACTAGTACCTAACTAGTACTAAACTAGTACAAAGATAACCAGTACTAGTTCTCGACTGTATACTTTTCTATACTATCTTAATGCTCAAATTAGCATTGTGTGTGCTTAGAAAATCACTAGTACTATTGGTTCTAGTCGTGTACCAGTACACTTGGACCCAATTGGATATTTTCGATTAATTTTTTTTAAATTGAACGCGACTTTTTCTGATTTGAAAAGAGGTAGTGGTAAAGGTTAGTGAACTTCAACATATGAGTCGTATAAAAAAAAATATTTTTGTTAACTTTAAACACAGGATAAATTTAAAATTTTGTCCGATTTCAATTTCTCGTGATTTCCAGAACACGGCCGTAAATAATTTATAAACAAATTATTTAAAATCAAATTTAAAAATAAGTATCAAAATACGAATTTTTGTTTTTAAAAAAATTTTGCACAAAAATTCTATCAGTTTACAACTGATGCCTAGAACTCTTAAAAATATGCATCCTACTAAAAAAAAACAATCGTATTTTATATGATGAACAGCTAAGACATGCAAATTACTGCCAATCAAATAATTCAAATAAAATTATATTAGAAGCTTAACTAAAATGTGAAATTATATTAAAAATATTTGTAAATTTGAACAAAATGTGTCATTTAAAAAATCGTCAATTTTGGGGTATAAATCGTCCTATCGTCAATAGACCATTTTTGTACCTAAAAATCGTCAAAATGACGATAAATCGTCAAATCTGGCAGCTATGCAAACAAACTTCACGATTAGAGCCTACAAAAATATAAATACTTATTTATGATACCTTTTTTAACGTAGAAACATATGAATTTATAAAAAAAACATTTAAAATATTTTAATTTTGTTGTTTTTGGAACGCAGAAAGAATATCATCTCCACGGCAGGTTGAATAAGAAAATCCTAATATCCTTTATATAAAATAAAAGAACTGCACATATCGTCATCTTAAATCCAGAATAATGTAACATCACAGTTTACATGAGAAGCAAAAATCGTTGTTAAATGGAAATTATATGAGATAAAAAAGCAATTTCAAATATTTCGGATAAAAATGCGATAACCGATATAATTTTGAGGAAAAAATTTTATTTTTATTGTTATTCAAAATCTTTTTATTTTTCGAATTTATTCCATGAGCTAAATTTCAGTTATGTATTTTATAAAGCTTTCTATAATAGTTCTATTCATTAATTTTTTATGAATGACTTTATACACTACCAGACTATTGTCTTGTATCTTCTTATTACATTTTACCTTATCTATCCTTTGGATAGTAATGAAGTCTATTGTATGTACAGAAAAATTTACAATTATTAGACATCAGCAGAACGTAATGCATTTTCTGGCCCGCTACGGCCTTCGTCAGCATTCTTTGTGTCACACGGGATAGTGATACTTTATAAATTGAATGTATTTAACTGTAGTGTATTCATACATTTCATTAAATAATACATTCTTTCATTTGTTAATTCATTCTCAATAACAATTATACTGGAAGCATTAGTCTAACAATACAAAAAAAAGAAGACACTCAAACCAATTAGTAAAGCGTATCAAATGGATAGAAATATAAATAAGATGTTTTGCGATAAAACTTAATATAAGATTCGCAGAAAAACAATACAAAAGCATATTTGATTAATCATGGTTAAACAATTTTTCATTACAATATTTACATTAGTATTAGTTGTTACATTAATAGGTTTATGGATTAAGATTAGCAATACCACTATAATAAAAAAAACACAAGAAATTAAAAATTTTATTGCAACACATATAGATAGAATTTTTTTCAATATATTACCCTTTTAAGACACTAAAATAAAACGATAACAAATAAAAAAAAAACATCTTAAAACAATTCTACAATAGGTACATAGGCTGAAGGGTTGTAACTATTTAAAAATATTGAGACTTGTAAAATTAGTCGTAAGAGATAATCCGTAATGGAATTTAGAGAGCAACTGAATCAGATAATAATCAATGCAAGAAAATCGGTAGGTAGACCTTATACTGCAAATACTGTTATTGAGAAAAAGCTAGAAATAGAGAAAATTGAAAAGGATTTAGTAGTTAACTTAAAAATTTAGAAGGTGAAGGAATACATATCTTAAATGAATTTAAAAAACTAAAAGAAGAAGCCCTTAATCTATTAAATGAACATTTAGATAGAAAATCATTAATACAAAAAGAAGGCTTAGTCATGGCATCCCTAGACTTAAATGAACTTTTAACCATCACAAAGTTAGTACAAATATTTTCAGATAAAACCAATGAATTACACAGCTTTTTATCAAATTAAGAAATGGTCTTTGCATCTATTTCATTAGATAAGCATGTTTCCTTTTTCAACTTCGTTTTTAAATCAAGACTGGAATTAAGTGTACAAAACAGAATTAAACAAGTACAAGTACCCAAAACCATAGAAGAACTAATATCGATATTAAAAACGAGTTACAAATCATTTAAGACATCCAATAAATGAAATAACACGTATATCACAGAAGGACAAAAACTGAATGGGTTTCGCTGCAAAAATTTAAAAACTCATTACGGAGCTGAATGAGATACAAGTGTTAGAAGAAGGCGTATCTTGTAGAAACACTAAAGTTAACACAAATAATTAAATAGCATTTAATGCATTTATGAACGGATTAACTGATCCACAGATATCTGCTATCTACGCCAGCAGGTAACAACATTCTCTGAAGCTTTAAAGATGGCAGAAAGCGCTTCATCTCGTGTGGAAAAACTACGGATACTATATCACAACGCTCAACAGAATCAAAACTCGTCAATAAGAACTTGCAGAAAATGTGGTGGAAACCATAATAATGCATGCCCCGCAGATGGAAGTAAATGTCATAATTGTGGAAAATTGAACCATTTTGCAAAAATGTGTTTGACTAAAAGACCAAGCAACAACAACAATGGTAATATAATCTACAACAACAGAAACCATAATAGAAGCCAAAACAATAACAGCAACAACAATAACCGAAATTTTAATAACAACGACAACAATAATAACAGGAACTATAACCATAACAGCAATAGCAATAACAGAAATTCTAATAACAGAGTCTACAGCAACAATCAAGGAAGCTGAAATACAAACAATAGAAATCATAACATAAATCACATGGAAGAGCAGGGAAACTTACAAAGCCCGGAGTCGACCCGCACAGAGACTCCGATGAGAATCAATTAGACACTAAAAGAATCTATAGCATATCATCTCACTTCAGAAATTATGTAAATTTACAAATCACAGATGTTAAAAATAATCTTAGATTTTTAATTGATTCCGGAGCAGCCGTTTCACTGTGCTAAGAATTTTTTTTGGAATATTATTATGAAAAAAATCAAGATGATTATTGCAACTTAATGTTATTAAATCACTGGGTTCCACAAATATAAAAATTAATATAAGCAATGAAGAAATCATTCAAAAAATACAACTGGTAGAAAATAATTTTCCAATAAAGACAGATGGAATTCTTGAAGAAGATTTTTTAACAAGATATAAATGTAATATCGACTATGACAAATATGTGCTAACATTTAAAATTAACAATGAAACGATACTGATACCGATACATGATAATAATACGTAAAAAATAAATAAAATAAGAATACCACAAAGAATTGAAATAATTTTACCATTTACAATCTAGTTGGTTATTACAAACAGAGAAGTTAGCCAAATATGGAAATCAGCATATAAAATTATTAAACGTTACCGATATAATAGTAACCATAGAGAACTTAAAAATAAAAACCATACCATTGCGAAATTACGAAATTTGTTCAATTAATACTCAAAATCACGAAAAGTATCATACATCAGAAAGATTTGAAAAATGGCTGAGAAATCTTAACCTAAAAGAGTTGAACAATGAAAACAAAGAAAACCTCATAGCAATACTAAGAAAATACCTAAATGTATTTCACATGGAAGGAGAACATTTAACAACTAACAACTTTTATAAGCAAACAATAGAAGTACATGATAATAACCCTGTATATATAAAGAACTACCGTCTACAAATAGCACAAACTGAAGAAATAAATTCACAGGTACAACAACTATTACAAGACGACATTATTGAACCATCGTTTAGTCCATACAACGCTCCACTTTTATTAGTGCCAAAAAGGACAAACTGATTTATAGAAATGGAGATTAGTTGTCGATTTCAGAAAACTTAACGACAAAATTGTCAACGACAAGCTTCCTTTGACACGTTTTGATGACATACTAGATAAATTAGGCAGAGCAAAATATTTTTCAACTTTAGGCATGACAAGCTCTTTCCACCAAATCGAACTTGATCAGCAATTTCGTCCTAATACAGCATTTTCAACACCTAAAGGACATTATCAATACACAAGACTACCATTTAGTTTGAAAATATCATCAAATAGTTTTCTGCGTATGCTAACAATAGCCTTATCAGGTCTAGAATGCGAAGCTTTCCTATATGTCGACGACATAATAGTTTTTGGTTGTAGTCTTCAACATCATAATACAAATCTCGTTAAAGTCCTAGACAGATTACAGCAATACAAATTGAAACAACGCTAATAAATGATGATTTTAAAATCAAAAGTAGACCTAATAACACTAGACGGAATAAAGCCCGACCCAGAAAAATTCGAGGCAATAACAAAATATCCTGTACCAAAGAACACAGTCGAAGTAAGAAGATTTGTAGCATTTTGTAACTTTTAAAGACGTTTTGTGGAAAATTTTGCAGACATAACAAGCTATCTGAATGCCAAACAATTGGACAGAACAATGTCAAACAGCATTTGAAATATTAAATGAAAAACTAGTAAGTCCACCGATTTTACAATACCCAGATTTTGATAAACCCTATCTAACCTAGCATTCAGAGCCATTATATCACAAGGTAAAATTGGACAAGATAGACCAATATCCTTTGCAAGTCGTTCGCTTAATAAACACGACAAAATAAGCCTGTAATTGAAAAAGAACTACCCGCAATACACTGGGGTATACAATTTTTTAAATCTTACCTTTATGGCAGACAATTTATAGTCGTAACAGACCACCGCCGACTAGTTGCATTATTTTTACATAAAAACCCAAGCTCAAAACTAACTATAATTCGTGTAGAATTGTCAGATTATGATTTTGAGATAATATACAAGAAAGGAAGTAATAACACAAACGCAGATGCTATGTTAAGAAAACAACTCAACTCAGAAATGTTACAAACAATGATTCGAGATAATATTGATGAGACAGTAAATAAAACGCTGGTAATAACAAGAAATATGAAAAGAAAAATTATACAAAATGAGGAAAAATGAAAAGAGGAAAATAAAAGAAAAGAGATGGATCCAAAGAATATGGTAAAAACAGATCCTAATGAGCCTGATCAACTCAAAATATGTGAGTGTACATCAATAAAAGATATAAAACTTGCAAGAAAGTAAAAAATTTATATTAGAAAAGTCGACTGGAGAATTCATAGTAGAAAACAATCATGCATTAAATCAAACGGCTGTCAGATGTAGCGATAATCCCTTATATAGACATTATGTTGGAGAAACTACCTTCTGTTTTAAGCAGATTGAATTGTGTAAAGTTCGCACTAGAAAAAGGTGACGAAATATTTAAGAAAATAAAAATAGAAAGATTGAAAGATATCATAAATAAAAGTAAAGAAAATGACGTCAGAATTCTACTGTATAACAATCCTCAAAGAATAACATATAAAAACCAAAAACACGAATTAATAGAATTGTATCACAGCACACCTTGCGGAGGGCATTTCGGAATTAGAAAAACTTTAATAAAACTAAAAAAAAAAAAAATACATCTGGAAGAATATGTACAAGATTGTAAAAAAATATGTCTTAAAATGTGACCATTGCCAAAGAAACAAACAAGTGAGACTCACCAAGGAACCATTGTGTGTTGCGGATACACCAAAGGATAATTTTTCCACTGTAGTCATAGATATAGTCGGACCATTACGACCATCAGTTAACTATCGATTTATACTAACAATGCAATGTGAGCTAACTAAATACATAATAGCTGCACGAATGGAACGAAGGAAGCAAAGTCAATAGCGAAATGTTTAATAGAAAACTTAATATTGAAGTATGTTATATTTAAAACACTTAAATCTGAAAGAGGTACAGAATTTGTAAACGAGTGGATTAAAGAAATAGGCATGTTAAAAGTAGAGCAAAAATTATTCACATCATATCCTCATGAAACTCTAGGTACTGTGGAGAGGAACCACAGAGAACTAAATGAGTATTTCTTATCATTTGTAAAGGATGTTAATTGGGAACAATGGATTCCTTATTATACATTCGCATACAATGTAACTCCTCATGTAGACACCGAGTACTCACCTTTCGAGCTAATTTTCGGAAAATTACCAAGTTTACCAGGGGATGAAGTCATGAATCATCCAAAGATTTACAATTTCGAAAAAACGAATAGTATATTTCTTAGTATATGAGACTTAGTATTAGTGAAATTAGAAATAAGTGAGGCACCATATAGGTCTTATAAAATAATTAATATAGATAATGTTAATGTAGAACTAAAAATAAATGGAAAAACAAAAATTTTACATAAAAATTTAAAAAGAAATATAGAATATGAAAAGTACTTCCTATTGTAACACAAAATAAACTAAAAGTACTAGAACATAAAAATTACAAACAAAAAAAAAAAAAAAAAAGATTTATAATACATTTTGTAATATAAAAAAAAATTAGTATTGTACCACGCAGACAGCATACATTAAATTTAAATTTTCAAACAAAATTGTAAAATATTAACTGAAAGATTGGGGTGTAGTGTATCCATACATTTCATTAAATAATACATTCTTTCATTTGTTAATTCATTCTTTC
Organism: Pollenia amentaria; assembly: GCA_943735925.1. NCBI lineage: Eukaryota > Metazoa > Arthropoda > Insecta > Diptera > Polleniidae > Pollenia > Pollenia amentaria. The sequence goes on from OX031009.1 coordinate 66,099,524, forward strand.
ATTTATAAAAAAAATTATTATTAATACATTCTTACCAAAAGTAAACAAATATTATTAAGACAGGTCAGTACCAATCAGAGAATGACAACAAATACCCATAAGAAAATAATACAGAGGTATTTACCCACGCTTTACGTTATTGTGTATATCCATACTTATAACACAAATAATAACAACAGCTATGGTTGTGCGTTGCAAAAAATATGTGTATTACTTATACTTATGCACGGCAATATTTCACGCAACCACATTCAGTAAACTTAAATACATGAATGTTATGCAGATATTATTCAATACCCATGAATGCGTTTTGGTTATCTGCCATACATATAAAATATCTATGTATTAGAAAATATACATGGGTACCTTCAGTATTTTTGGCACTACTGCGTAAATATAAAAAAAATTTTTTTGTTGAAATGGTTTAGCAAAAACGTGCTTTGATCACTAGCCAGGTATGGGACTATATACATATTTTTTTGATATATAAAATAAAATTTTTTGTAGCATCAGCTACATATAAATAAAATTATAAACATGCAATGTCCTGAGCGGATTAGAATCTATAAGAGAAGACTTTTTGATACTTTTTTGTTTTTCAATTGATATTTTCTGATATTTTTTATATTGAACTTACAAAATAGATTGACTTGGTCGGATTTTAGGCAAACCATTAGGCAAACGCTAGTATATATAAAACGTTTAATTTTTATATCCTAAATTGGTATCTTCGAAATTAAAGAAAAACAAATTAAAGATGGGTTAACCCTTACGGTACAAATAAAAATTTTTGAGGCGGCAGTACGCTATTTTTAAACCGAAACTATGCGAAAATAAACATAAAATGAAACGTTTGAATTAAAAATCGTTACAGAGCGGCGTCTAAATGTATTGAGTGGCGGTAACACCCTTTCTTATTAGCACAACATACAAATCAATACTTACATACATACATAAAAAGCAATATCTTCCGTCTCGTGTCACCTCTCTATTCTATGTGCGTGTGACAGCGACAAGTGTAAAAAAATTATGCGGATGCGTAAAGGGTTTTTACACGCAAAAATAAATAATTGTTTTGCACTTGTGCACTTGTCGCTGTCACATGCACATAGCATAGAGAGGTGACACGAGACGGAAAATATTGTTTTTTATGTAGGTATGTAAGTATTGATTTGTATTTTTACATTTTAAGTGCCACACCCAAAATGATTTAATTTAAGTTAAAATAAAAGCATAATTTTACCAAATTTTAAAAAATAAAAAAACCAATATGTTCTTACTTTATAATATATTTATGCAATAGAAGAAAATTTAGAAATAAACAACTTTCAACATTTCAACTAAAACTGCAGTTTTTCTTAACAGAATACGACTGTTATTTACACCAAAATCTTTATTTTAAAATTTCCTACCATACTGCATTTACAGAATATAAAAGTTTTGCCTCGTTCAATTTTTATATATGAAAAGGTAAGCAAAAATTAAAAAAAATGTTAAGTTTGTATTTGAAAATCTGAATTTGTAGTGCTATGAATAAAAAACCATCGAACAAAATGGCAATGTTGCTTTAAGAAACATTTAGGAAATTTAATAAGCTTTCTAATGCATGAAATGATGTTCAAATCCATTCAGAACTGCTTGAGTTTGAGGCAAATTACTAAATCAAGATTTTTCCATTTTTTGGAAAAAAGGTATTTTGCCTAAAAACATGAAAAAACGATTTGAGAGACCACTTCCCATTCATCAATATTTAAGTGTTATACACCAAATTTCTTGGTTTTTATAGTAGATAAACAAAATCGATGTTCATGAAGGAATTTCGAAAAAAGTATAAAAACTGAGACGGTCTACTATACATATTTAACTTCAACTTGTAATGGGCAGTGTGACCATATTAGCTTTTTTAGAGCTAAATTTAGCTTTATTTTTTTGGATTTAGCTTGATATATTTCATTTAGCTTTTAGCTTTTTTTTAAGATTTTTTAAAAAATGAATTTGGCTTTTTCTAGCCTTTTTTCTATTTGTATTCCAATGATTTTAATATATGTACATAATAAAAAAAGAAAGTTCAATAAAATAAAGATATATTGGTAACCTTATAAACTAGTCTCAAACAGCTAAAATCTGGCATCATAGACACAATAAGTCATCAAGACCCCTTTCAGACAAGCAAAGTTTACTTTGCAAAGTCTTGAGTTTATAGAAGAGAAGGGAAAAGAGTATAGCGGGGGAGTACATACTTTGCTGTACTCGCAAAGTCGTTTTGTTTTTCGTTCGTAGATTATACCTGAAGTTGGCTGCAACTTTATATTTATATACAGCGTTACCAGAATCTTTGGAATAAAAATTGTCATATGGCGAAAGAAATCATATTTTGAAGAGGAAAATCTTAAATTTTTTTTTCTTAATTTAAATTTTTTAAAACAAGGGCAAAATAGTAAGAATTATTAACTTTTTATAAAACCATACTTCTTATTATTGAAATTGAAATACATAAAAACATAATTCGTCAGTATATGAAACTTTATAAAAATACATTTTTTCTTTTCACAAATATTTTTTTTTATCAATATTCTAACTGCCTATTTCCGATGTACGAAAGAATTATTTACTTCTTAAGGTACGTTCAGACTAATGAAATATTTAACGAAAATATTTGTTCTGATATTTGCTTCAAACTGTGTGAAACAAAAAAATATTTTGTTAATGTTCAAACTAAGCTCAAATATTTGATAATTTTTGTTTGATGAAACAGTTGGCAAACAGTGTTAATAAAATAAATTAATTCATGTTTGCCATGCGTTCAGACTAAAAGAAATATTTACATCAAATAATTATTTAATGAAAGTGTTCAAAAATAAAAATATATTTCTCAAATGGTAAAAATGAGCGCAAAAGCTAATTTTTTTATTTTATTCTATGGATCAGCATCTCTTTTAGTGTTAGAACAGGAGAATGTAGAAGAAGAAAAAAATGGAAGCCACTGGGTAACGGGAACATGGCTAAAATTTGTGAAAAATTTCAAAGTTGGAAACAAACCCTTAAATATATTTGAAGTCGCTAAATCAGTTAAACAACAAAATGTCGAGAAAAATTTTTTTTGCAAAAATAGCGAAAATTCGCGAAAAATTTAGATATTTCAAACAAGCCATAAAATTTATTAAAAGTGCCTAAAACTATAAGGAATGGCAAAAATTCTATAAAAATTGCTAAATTAGCGGTAATTCGCAAAAATTTGCTAATAGCGGCACGATAGCAAAGTCTAATAATTATAAAAAATCTTTAAAATTGTAAAGAATCCGAAAACTTACAGGAAAAATTGCTTCTATCCGGAACATGGCTAAAATTATTTGTCGTTGTTCTTACAATTTTTTTGTAATATCAAATAAATGTTTCCTCAAAAATTACTAAAATATTTGATTTTTTGTGTTCACACTATGTTCACATTGGACAAATATTTGTTTGCCGGCAAAGACTTTTATTTGCTCAAAATCAGCTGTTATTTTATTTGATACTCAAAAATATTTTGTGTTCAGACTACGTTAATGAAATATTTGATGTTTGCTTTCAAATATTTTATCAGTCTGAACGTACCTTTACAAATACATTTAAAACAAAAACAATATTTTTAGAATTTGTTTTTGTTTTAAATGTAGTTGTTCGAAAGAAGGAATTCTTTCGCACATTGGAAATAGGTTATAATATGCCTTTTTTAATATTTTTATGTTATTATGATACTGGGTACAAAAGTGTGAAGCACCAACACACATCAAGCTGATGCAAAACTTCATTGTTTTAAAAATTGACTGTTTAAATAATTGTGTATTTTCTATAAGCAAAATTAAAGTAAAAATCAGAATTTCTAAAAATAAAAAATCATCATTTGAGAAAAAAATCTTTAATCATATTTTTGTTTAAAAAAATAATCCAAAATATGATAAAATCATCATTCTGGCAACGCTGTTAATAGATTATATTCAAACAAGAGAAAACTAAAATTTGTCAAATTAAACTTTGTGTGTCTGAGCACCAAACAAAGTTTAAAAGAGAATTCAACAGACTTTGTCAAAGTAAACTTTGCCTGTCTGAAAGGGGACCAAGTAATTCTTTAAAGTTTAACAAGGTGGTACTAGGAGATTTGCAGTTATTTTTTCACTATTGTTTTTGACAGCTTGATGATCTACACACATATATGAAAACAATGCGATGTTTCAATATCTGCTATAATCTGTTTTGAAATTTACTTTTGTACACATTTTGTTTTCTTCTTTTATTGTAAACTACAATATAACTGTTTTTTCGTATTTGGCTTCTTAAATTCATACTTTACACCTATTAAATTAAAAAATTAATAAAAAGGAAAATGGAAAGGTCAGCATTAATATAAAACTATAAGTAAGGTGTATTATTTTTAATTACTTATACATATAGATTCTTAAAAAGAAATGAGTCGAAAAATAAGCAAATTGTGCATAGCTGTAGTAGTGATACAGAAGATGAATTTTCACCTAGTACTAGCAAAAGGTAGTTTTAATATTGAAAAGAAAAGTATAAGGAATTAAGTATTGTTTTATACTCCAGTAAATACACGCAAAAATTGAGAAAAAGCTGGTTCAATGATTCGAGACTTTCGAAGTTGATTGTTGAAGTAAATGACAAACAGGTAAAATGTAAATACTGTCATTGTACATTGATATCAAAATTAAGTAACTTGTTAACGCATGGGAAGACAAGTAAGCATGTAGCTGCTGCATCACCTTTCAAGACCAAAAATCAAAAAACATTAGAGTTTCAAACTTTAAGTAGCTGTACGAAGAAAAAAGAAGCAGAGTTGTCTGATGCATTGTTCGTGGGGTTGCATACTTCTATTAGGTCTGTAGATCACATGGTAAAGATGCAGAAAAATATTTTCAATGACAGCAAACCGGCGGCGGCAATGACTTTGGGGCGAACAAAATGAACCGCTATCATTACTTCTATTTTGGCACCACATTTCAAGCAATTGTTGACAGACGACATTAAGGGAAGTCATTATAGTCTTATAATAGACGAGTCAACCGATATTACTGTGGAAAAACATTTAGGTGAAGTAATTCCTTACTACAGTAAGTCATTAAAACATATCGTAAATACATTTTTACATTTATATGCTCTAGAAGAAGCAACAGCTCTCGGAATTTCGTCAGCTATCTTTAAAATTTTAAATGCTTTTGATCTAGATATAAAATATATGTAAGGCTTAGGAACAGACAACGCAAAAGTTATGACCGGAGTGAACCGTGGTGTTATCGCAAATTTAAAAGAAAAAAACGATAAAATTGTATTAGTTCCCTGCGTTTGTCATTCGATACAATTATCTGTTTCACATGCGTCCAAAAGTTTGCCGTCCGAAATTGAATATTTAGAAACATATAATTGGTTTTCAAAATCAAGTTTAAGACAAAAGAACTATAAAAACATATATGCAGCAATTAATTGTGATATGCAGCCACTTAAGTTAGTAAGAGCTTGTGACACTAGATGGCTGTCAATAGAAACAGCTGTAAATCGAATTGAAAACCAATGGTTAGAACTAAAAACCCATTTTGAAATTGCAGCTGTTTCTGAGTCGTGTCATCAAGCTAAAATTTTGAAAAAATTGTATAATGAAAAGAATTTACTTTATTTAAAATTTTTGAAGCCGTTACTATCAGATGTTCAAAAAGTAAACAAAATGTTTGAAAGCAACGACGCAGATCCCACATTATTGCTTTCAGAAGTTTATTTATTATTGAAAGATCTTGCAAATCAAATTATTTTGAAAACTGAACATTTTGATCCGTTAAAATCTGATTTGGAAGATTTTTTAATTCCAATACCTTATTTTAATTATAGTTTTGAACCATATCTGATTTCGAAAAGACAAATAATAGATTCTGAAACAGAAAAAGATATAAGATGTACTTGCCAAAATTTTATTAAGCAATTAATATATCAATTACGCCAACGTTTGCCAAACAATATTTCATCATTGCAACAAACAAACTTCTTTTCTTTAGAAAATAGTCTTAAGAAAATAAAATGTACTTTGTATGAGAATTTTAAAGAAGAAATGAAAATTTTAAAACTAGATGAAATTTCTGATTTAGATTTACAGTGGCAAAAATTAAATTGTTACGAGTGGCCTAATCAAAATTCCACAATAGAATTTTCGATCAATGTTTTTGAGTATAAGAATGCATTAAATGAAACCCCTTTTAGGGAATTATCTTCTTTTGTGATGTAATTTTTAGTTTTGCCTTTCAGTAACACTGAGCGCATATTCAGCGGAATGAATCTCATAAAAACGAAAATTAGAAACAGATTTACTTTAAATGCAGTAAATTCACTTCTCTATATAAGATGTGGCTTAAAAAGAATAAATAAATGTCATAATTTTAAAATAACAAATGATCTCATAAAAAAATTTTGATAAATCTATTTATACAAATAATAGTGATTTTTTGTCGAACTCTTTAGAGGAAGACGAATATTCATTTGAGGAAATATTTAACATGTAGTCAAATATTTATAAAGTTTATTCGTTTGCTTGTTAAAAAGTATTTTTTGGAATTGAAAATTTTTAAATCTAGTAAATATACTTATAAGTTGTGCAAACGAAGAATCCAAATCTTATAGGATTCCAAATTTGTTCTATACTATACTATATATTAACCGATGCCTTTGATTCTATTCCTTTTTGTATTTTAGCTTTAAGAGCTTTTTTATATATGTTCACCATTGTACAAAGGTACATATGTACATACGTTCATGTGATATAACTTTTTATATGTTAATTTTATATTTTTTGTTTTTACTTTATTTTTATATATATCAACCGAAGTAGTTTTAAATAGCTATCAATTTTATTTTAGTCTTAAGACTTTTCTTAACTTTGTTTGCTTTGTGGTTAACTTATGCTGGCAAAAGAATTACAAAAAATTATTTTATAATCATTATTATTATACGAGCATACATACATTTTTTTTTTTTTTCGTTATTTATTTATTGAATCTTCATATATTTAATATGAACTAACAATAATTTATCAAATCTTAACCTAATACTTTATTTATGTCCTGCCAGTGCCAGACAAAAATTTTCTTCATCACGGGTTCTGTTCACTTATATAGGTGTTTATCTCTCTTCTAGTTGGGTAAGTGCTGCAGTGTCTCTTCTCCTTAAGCGAGTGTGGCCGCCATGATTTAAAATATTTCGAGCTAAAGGATTTGGGTGTTGTTCAAGTCTTTTTAAATATTTTACTGCATATTTTGTAATCATAGTTTTTACTAATGGCACGTTGAGATCCTTATGAATGTTTGAGTTTTTAACATACCAGGGGGCGGCTGTGATTATACGAAGAAGTTTATTTTGGCGCCTTTGAATTTTTTCGATATTAGAGGCCGAGGCAGTGCCCCATAGTTGAATACCGTAGCACCAGATAGGCTTTAAGATAGAGTTGTAAAGTAGAAGCTTGCAATCGAGTCTAAGAACAGAATTTCTTCCAATAAGCCAATGAATTTGGATGGCTTTTAGTTTCATTTGAGTTAATTTTGCCTCTATATGGCATTTCCACGTTAATCGCCGATCCAGATGTATACCGAGATATTTTACATGCGAATGTTGAGGAATAATTTGATTATTGATTGTAATAGGGGGGCAAGATTCCCGGCGCAGGGTGAATGTTATATGTACGCATTTTTGCTCATTGACCATTATCCTCCATTGTCTTAGCCATATTTCTAGTTGAAATATATGATGCTGTAGGTAACGAGATGCTTCATAACGGTTTTCGTGGACGCTTAGAAAAGCTGTGTCGTCTGCAAATGTTGAAGTTTGGGTGTAGTTGTTTGTTGGCATGTCCGAAGTATAAATTAAGTATAATAGAGGGCCCAGGATGCTGCCCTGTGGGACTCCAGCGCCAATCGGCTGAGGTGAACTTAAGAAATTTCCTTCTTTAATAATAAATTGACGACCGACTAAGTAGCTTTCTAACAGTTTGTGTGTGTTTGCTGGTAAATTTTGCTTCAATTTGTGTAATAAGCCTTCATGCCAGACTTTGTCAAAAGCTTGCGAAACATCGATGAAGAGTGCTGAGCAATATTTTTTTTCTTCAAATGTTTTTCTTATGACATTTACTATTCGATGAGTTTGTTCAATTGTGCTGTGTTTTCTTCTAAATCCGAATTGATGGTTTGGAATACATCTATTTTCACTTAAAATCGGTGTTAATTTTGAAACTAATAATTTCTCAAATAGCTTTGACATATTTGATAATAAGCTAATAGGCCTATAAGACTCAACTTTCGTATGATCTTTACCTGGCTTTGGTATCATGGTAACTAAGGAAACCTTCCATTTTTGAGGAAAGTATTCAAGGCGTAAAATAGCATTAAAAATAAAAAGAATAATTTTCTTTGCTACGCGAGGTAGCTCTAATAGCATTTTATTGCTGATCTTATCAATGCCAGGTGCCTTCTTAGTGTTTAAGTCACATATAACCTTTTCGATTTCTCTCATCTCAAATCTTAGGGGAATAGCTGCTCTAGCAGCAACAGGTGGTAAATCGACCGCAATATTGTGAGATATATTAGGTGTAAGTACGTTTTTCAAGTGACTTACAAACAGATTTCTTTTTTCAACATCATTTCTTGCCCAACTTCCATTCAAGTTTCTTAATGGTGGTTTAGAGACAACTGGCCTTTTGAGGTTTCTAGCTGCACGCCATAATGAGTAGTCCGATTGTGGAGTTGCATCAAGTTCCTTAAGATATTTTTCCAGAGAAGCCGTTTTCTGAGTCTGCAATAACTTTCTTAATCTTTTTGTACACTCTTTTAGCAAGTTCTTAAGTTGAGGAGATCTGTGCAATTGCCACTCTCTTCGTGCCCTCCTTTTTTCAGACAAGAGACGCTCGACATCTGTGGAATATATTTTAATAGTTTTTGTTTTTTTGGGGGCAATATTGGAATGTTGAACAGCTAGTTTCAGAAAACTGTCAAAATTATCAATAGAGCGATCTACATGCTCCGGTGTACTGAGCGGAATATTTTCTGTGCAATGGGCACTGAGATATTTTTTATATTTTAACCAATTTATTTGTGTGGCTGACGTCGCTAGGTAACCAGTCGGAGATACAATTCTATTGGGGTTCATTATAGTAACAATTGTAGGTGTGTGGTCGGAAGATAATTCTAGGGAAGCTTCAACGTGAATCGTTTCTGTGGGGATGTTTTTAACCACGCCAAAATCGATGACATCTGGAATTTTTTGCGGGTCAGCAGGCCAATATGTTGGGTGGCCGCTCGCGACAACACTTAAATTCATTTTAGAGATTGTATTAAACAAAACACGACCCTTTGGTGTTATTAGTCGTGACCACCAGAAGGTATGTTTAGCGTTATAATCGCCAGCGGCCAGGAAACAGGGTCCTAGTGATTTATAATATTCACAATATTGGCTTTCTGATATTGAAAATCTAGGTGGAGAGTATAAAGATGAGATTACAATGCTACGATTCAGCTCTTCAACACAAATGTTCGTTGCTTGGAGATAATCCTCACGATGATCACACATTAGGTAGTGTTTGACTCGATTTTTTATCAAAATGGCAGAATCACCACAAGCTCTATCTCGAGGGTCCTTGGTATCATATAGTATATAACCATTGATGTTAAACGTATTTCTTGAGGTCAAATGAGTTTCAGAAACCATCATGACATCAATTTGTTTATTTTTAAGAAAGTATTCTAATTCATTTTTAGGTTGGCGGATGCCGTTCGCGTTCCAAAAACAGATTTTTAAACAGTTCATGGCTTGTTAAGTACAGATTGCAATAACATCGATTGCATTCTAAGAATTTCCTGCATCATATTACCCATTGTGTTCGTAAAATTAGTTACTGTTTGCACTAATGTTTCCATGGTTTTTTCTAGACGACTTAAATTTGAAACTGGAGTTTCATCATTACTTGGCGCAGCACCTTGCGTTGGCGCATGGTTTGATTTTACGACGTTAGCATAAGAGGTTCTGTTATTACTAGGCTGCGGGGCCTGAATGTCACCAGTGCTTACTTGATTTGTTACCTGCATTTGAGGGGGATTAGTTTTCGGTCCAACTGACTGCTTGACGATGGTATATACAGGGCATCCTCTATAATTGGCAGTGTGATTACCGCCACAGTTGCTACATTTTTTTACGTTGGGGTCGGTTTTAGACTTATCGCAAAGATCTGTACCATGTAATTCACCACATACTACGCAAACAGGGGGTAAATAGCAATATGCCTTAGTATGACCATATTCTTGACAGTTTAAACACTGGACGGGACCATTTCTTTTGTGTGGCTCTTCTATAGTTACTCTTCTATAGAGAATATATTTCAAATTGTAAATAGGGTGCGTTTCATTTTTTTTAAGCTTTACGTCGCCGGGTTCAAACTCCACTCGAAAAAGTGGTTGGGGGTTTTTTTCTCTATTTTTTATATTTACTACATGTTTTATTTTGAAGCCTTTTTCTTCGAGGAATGTTTTTACCTCTTCTGGGTCCACACATGAGTCAATTCCCTTAATCACTACCTGGAGACCTTTACTGCTTTTCAGTTGGTATGTATAAAAGTTTTTTTTAAGTACTTCAAATTTGTTTATAATTTTGCGAAAATCATTCTCATTATTGACTTGTATTTTTGTCTCGTTTATACTACTTGATAGCAGCTACGTAAAACGAATTTTCGCCTATCACCGATATCAAACTCTTTATAAGCTCATTTGAGTTTTGCTCCCTAAGATATATCGGGGGAGGCTTGGACGATTTTATGACGTTTGGTGCTTCAGAGGATTCATCCTCCAGAATTGCAAATCGATTTTGAGAATTTATTTTATCAAAAGATGGTACTTTTGAGGCCGAAGCAACTGCTGCAGAGGTAGGGCTGCGACCCCGTTTAAGCACTGTTATGTACCTGTCCATACCAACTTGTACTTGAGGCTTTTGACCACTTTTTACTTGTGGAGCTGAGTTTTCTATCATGCCTGATTTGAGGGTAATATTTTCATCACTTATTAAAATCGTTTTTGCCGCTGAGGCACCGCTTGCAGGTTTTATATTTTTTATTGTATTAATATCAACCGTATTATTAGACACCGAAGGTGATACTGAGTTTTCTATTATGCCTGATTGGGGGTTAATATTTACATCACTTATTAAAATTGTTTTTGCTGTTGAGGCAACGCTAGCAGGTTTTGTATTTGTTATTGTATCAACCGTGTTATTAAATACAGACGGCGAGAGGGATCGCGTACGAGTAATAGGTTTAGCCGTTAGGTATTTGCTATCATCGATTCTTTTTTTTATTTCTGTATTTTTTTCGCTAACAGTCACTGTGATATATGCATTTCTACTGTTTGCACTCATAAGAGTTTTTTTTTTTTTTTCTTTTACTGTTTACAGTTGTGCTCTTCTTATTTGTTATTGTTTATCAACACCGAGAATGAAAAAATGTGTGTTTATGTATGTAAGTACATACATGTAATTTTTTTTTTCTTTTTCTTGTATTTACTTATTTTATACTTTATTTGTTCAAAAAAAAATAAACCGTATGCCGAGTTTAGAAAACACGTCTATCTTCAACGACCGCGACAGACAGAATGAGCATACATACATGCATATGTTTTTAATTTAATGCTCATGAAGATATTTTTGTTCCATAAATATACATAGTTTGATTTGGTTACTGATTAAAAACATATTTTACTTAAATTTTGACTTAAAAAAAAGGTTTTTACATAGTATGTGTACATGTATGTGTTATTTATAATACGAATAATGAATTAATATTATTAAATGGCAATATAAAAATTTAGCTTTATATTTTGGCTTTAATTTATTTATTTTTAGCTTTTTTTGGCTCTATTTTTAACCTGATTTAGCGCTATATTTTTTTAAAATCTGGTCACACTGGTTATGGGTAATGGTATGTATGCCACTAAAAGAGTACTTAAAATTATACTTTTGTCATTCTCTGGTAGCAATATTAAATTATCGTACGTTGTCGCGATCATAAATTCTTTTGTGAAATTTGATATTATTAAATTAACAACAGTTGACAACAAAAGTTCAACGTACATTTTTACAGTTATGCTTAACTAGCACATTCTTGACTACACAATACACCACTAAAACCAATGCAAATTATTAATTGAAAATGGCTCAAATTTGTTCAGCCTGATACAATACTGTATATTTGCACGTAAGTTAATTCTAAGTACAAAATAAGTGATTGAGTGAACTTTTGTAAAGTCACTCAAAATTAGGTTAAACTTTATTTCCATAAGTAGTATTTAAGCCAAACCAATTTATTAATAAAAGGCAATCCATTCTGATCAGCCAAAGATAAAAATAACATTCCCATCGTTTTTAATATTACAAACTCAACTATTTAAACAAATAGAATCTGGGAATTATTTCTTTTTTATAAGTTACTTTATTATATTCAAGATTTTTTATTTTTCGAATTTATTCTATGAGCTAAATTTCAGTTATGTATTTTATAAGGCTTTTTGTAATAGTTCTATTTCTTAAATTTTTAGGAATGACTTTATACACTACCAGACTATTCATTATCTTGTATCTTCTTATTACATTTTAACTTAGCTATCCTTTGGATAGCAATGAAGTATATTGTATGTACAGAAAAATTTACAATTATTAGACATCAGCAGAATGTAATGCATTTTTTGGCTCGCTACGGCCTTCGTTAGCATTATTTGTATCACACTAGATAGTGATACTTTATAATTTGAATGTATTTAACTCAACTATTTTAACATATAGAATCTGGGAATTATTTATTTTTTATAAGTTACGTTATTATATCCAAGATTTTTTATTTTTCGAATTTATTCTATGAGCTAAATTTCAGTTATGTATTTTATAAACTTTTTATAATAGTTCTATTCCTTAAATTTTTAGGAATGACTTTATACACTACCAGACTATTCATTATCTTGTATCTTCTTATTACATTTTACCTTAGCTATCCTTTGGATACCAATGAAGTATATTGTATGTACAGAAAAATTTACAGACACCTGCAGAATGTAATGCATTTTCTGGCCCGCTAAGGCCTTCTTCAGCATTCTTTGTATCACACTGGATAGTGATACTTTATAAATTGAATTGTATTAAACTCAACTATTTTAACAAATAGAATCTGGGAATTATTTCTTTTTTATAAGTTACTTTACTATATTCAAGATTTTTTATTTTTCAAATTTATTCTATGAGCCAAATTTCCGTTATGTATTTTATAAAGCTTTTTGTAATAGTTCTATTCCTTAAATTTTTAGGAATGACTTTATACACTACCAGACTATTCATTATCTTGTATCTTCTTATTACATTTTACCTTAGCTATCCTTTGGATAGCAATGAAGTATATTGTATGTAAAAAAAAAATTTACAATTATTAGACACAGCCAGAATGTAATGCATTTTCTGGCCCGCTAAGGCCTTCGTCAGCATTCTTTGTGTCACACTGGATAGTGATACTTTATAAATTGATTGTTTTTAACTCAACTTTTTTAACAAATAGAATCTGGGAATTATTTTTTTTTTTTATAAGTTACTTTATTATATACAAGATTTTTTATTTTTCGAATTTATTCTATGAGCTAAATTTCAGTTATGTATTTTATAAAGCTTTTTGTAATAGTTCTATTCCTTAATATTTTAGGAATGACTTTATACACTACCAGACTATTATTGTTTCGCCAGAACAGCTTTTTGAATTTTATTTTTATTTACTTGAATTTCATTTTATTTTGAATTTTTTTTAATGAATTAATCATTTTAAACTACTTTTAACTTAAAATCTAAATTTTAACGTCAAACAGCTTGGGAAATTATTTCCCAACTGTTATATTGTTAAATTGTAAGAACCATTTTTAAAAAATAAAATTAATAAAATTAAATACAAAGCAACTCTTAGAGAGAACGGACGCATTTTTTCATTTCTTCGTAGTTTTTATTAATTTAATTTAGAAAACAGTGTTATACCGCAACAACGAAAAACATAACGCTATAACAATATACTTTAAATACATTAAATCTAAACCAAGTATCAAAACATAAAAGTTTTTTAAAATATATTATCAAAGTTGTTTTTGGGAACACAAATATTTATTAAAAGATTTTGTTTGTTGTGCTTAATTCCCTTTTTTAATAATTGATAAAAATACTGAAATTTATTGTTGGAGGATAAGCTGTTCCTATGCGCATTTCACTGGTTGCTTAGGCCAGATCGTCAGGAAACGTTCTCCTAAATAATTTTAGAAAAGCCAAAGCTATCAGCAAACAAAACTACAGAAGGAATGAAAATTACCTACAATACCCTCAACAAGTTTTATTTGCAACGATATCAAAGCTTAAACAAAATACCAAACAATAAAACAGTGATGAGTTTTTATCTTTTCTTACATTTCCCACTACAATTAGTTAGAATTCTCCCAACATTAATTGTAGCTGTAAGTGGGTAAAGAAAAAACATATTAAAAACAAAAACAAAGTACTTTTGTTGTTTTCGTAAGAAAACAAAATAAAAACAATTTGTCCGTTCAGTTTTTTATGCACGTGCACTTGCAAAAATTTATTATCAAAGTCGTTTTTGGGAATACAAATATTTATTAAAAGATTTTGTTTGTTGTGCTTAATTCCCTTTTTTAATAATTGATAAAAATACTGAAATTTATTGTTGGAGGATAAGCTGTTCCTATGCGCATTTCACTGGTTGCTTAGGCCAGATCGTCAGGAAACGTTCTCCTAAATAATTTTAGAAAAACCAAAGCTATCAGCAAACAAAACTACAGAAGGAATGAGAATTACCTACAATACCCTCAAAAAGTTTTATTTGCAACGATATCAAAGCTTAAACAAAATACCAAACAATAAAACAGTGATGAGTTTTTATCTTTTCTTACAACAATAAATTTCAGTATTTTTATCAATTATTAAAAAAGGGAATTAAGCACAACAAACAAAATCTTTTAATAGTTTTTTAAAATAAATAATCTAATTATTTTGTTTTTCAAACAAACAAAAAAAAAACCAAAGTTCTTTTAACCAACTAAACAACTAAGCAAAATAAAATAAAAAAAAAAAATCGTAATCGAAAATAATAAACAAATCAAATATACACACAAACCAAAACAACAAACTAATCCAATATACATACACAGAAACCAACACTACAAAACATTTACAGCCGTATTCATAAAAATTTATTTATGATTAATTAACCGCTTATAAGCAAAAACTGCTAAAGTTGTATTCATAAACGAAAAATAGTCTATTAAACCTTTAATTAACCATTCATAAAGTATGAAAATTAATTGTTGGATTTACCCTTCTTTAAACCAAAAATAAGATGACATTTTGATAAATGTTTGCATTTAATGATATTATTTTTGGGCAATATGTTTTAAAATAATGGAAAAATGTCTTACTTATTAATATGGATATGATAAATATATTAAACTAAATTTATTTTAATTTAGACAACCAATTTAAAGTTATATTGTTAAATATTTAAAAAAAAATGTATGTGATTTAAATGAATATATTCAGGGGCAAATGCAGATATTATTTTTTATTATTTATTAAATTATGGCAATTAGTTTTTTTAGCTTTTAACAACGAATTGTTGTTCAAAAAAATAAAGAAGTCATAATAAAAGTGATGTTAATAAAAAGTAAACAAACCTTTTATTCGAATACCTTTCGGCAAAATCTTGTTCAGAAAATAAAATAATATGTATTGTTTTTTATAAGAATAATTTTTAAGGTATTTAATTATAAAAATATATTAATTATAGAATGTCATTTGAACCGAATAGAAGTTTCATGCTTCACTAACAATTAAAAGCCAACAAAACGTAAATAAAGTAGCCATAATTAAACACAAAATCGCTACAAACAGATAATAACTAAGAAGCTCTTAATGTACGTTTGTGAATACCAATTTTTATAAAAGGCTTAAAAGACAAAAATCGTTTGATAGTTATTACATACTTTAAGCTTAAAATAAGAACTATTTATGAATATGGCCGTTAAATTATTAAAAACATAAAAAAAAAATAAAAAACAATACAAAGATGGAAACTAGAAGTGAATCCTCTGCGAAAAGAGCAAGAGAGTCCCACCAAGAGCTGGACCAATATGTTAAATTACCGCGTTTATCCTCTTCTGATAAAATGTTTTGTTGGCGTCTGGCTCGTGGGAACATCATTGATGGGAAACATTGAAAAATGTGGCTCCGTGTGAACCCCGCTACATGGGTTGGTGGCATCTGGCAACCTCCTATGTAGCGTGGTGAACTTGTCAGATTAAGGTTTTTTTTGCCCTTTTTACTTTTACTTTTTTCATAAAAAAAAACCAATAATTAAATAAGCTTAAACTAAAACGAAAAATAAAGAAACTTAAAACAAAAAAAAAAAAGAGAAACCGAGTGTCCAGTGTGTTTTTTTGTTGAAAGTGCCAGTGGTTTTACCCGTGCCGCAGCAGGATAGCTTTTTTTTTACGCAGCAACGTAAGTGTGTGTGTGCAGGTTGCCTCAACTTGACCTGCCTCAACTCGTCATCACTGGGTCCACAGAGAACGTGCCTACCCCAACATCACCGAACCAGCCCACACCAGGTAACCCATCTACCAGCTAAACATTTGGTCCTTCTCCCGTGAAGTGAATAAAAAGGTACGTACTTTTGGAATTTTAAAGTGCATGCATATACTGTGTCGCGCCATATTGTGTCTCGGTAAAAGTGAGGTTAAGTTGCGCCAAATTAAAGTCTCACAATTTTAACAGCCATCTTTTTTTTACTCGCCGGTTTACCCGTTACTCGCCAATTTGTAATTCTGTTTTTTGTCTAAAGATTTTTTTAACATCAATTTTACGAATAAAGGAAAAGTGTTACCAGCGCGCCAAAAAAAATTTTTTATTTTGTTTCTCGAAGAAAATTAATTTTGTTGTCTTAAGGATTATCTCGCTATTTTTGTTGTTCAAAAGTGCGCCCGTTTGATAAATAGATAAAATAAAAAGATGTCTACTTTTGAGAAATTTATTCGGGCAGCAGATGAGGTAATAAATATTGAGGTTATGTTGAAAAAGGAAGACTTTTCAACATATACCAGTGAGGCGTTTGATTTTGAAAAAAGCGAATTAGACAAAAGTTGGGAAAAATTTAAGAACATTTTTGATGAGTGTTCCGCGGACACTATTGAGGCAAAGAAAGAATTAGTGGCGGTCCAGACAAAGTATCCTCAGGTGCTAAAAATATATGTGAAATGTATAAATATTTTGGCCAATGCTAGACAGGTATTAGAAGAAGATAGGCAGAAAAATAAAACAGTGGTTCCCAACCTTTGTTCTATACCTGTCCCCCCTTGTGATACTGGCGTTTTTCATGGAGATTACGTTTCGTGGCCCACCTTCAGGGACATGTTTACGGCAATCTACATAAATAATTCGAGACTTAGCCCTGTAGAAAAATTATTTTATTTATTTCAAAAGACAGATAATGAGGCCCGGGATATAAATAGAAATATTGCCCTAACAGCTGAAAATTTTGAGATAGCGTGGAACAATTTAAAGTCCCAATATGAGAATAAGCGCGTTTTAATAAATAGTCAGTTGAAAGCTTTATTTAATTTGGCTCCATGTCAACGGGAAACGGCTTCAGAAATAAAAAGGCTCCAAAGGGAAATTAATAATTGTATTTCGGTGCTAAAATTATATAATGTAGATATTGCCTCATGGGACCCAATTTTTGTTTTTCAATGTTCGTCTCGACTCTCAGAAAGTACTTTACATCTGTGGGAGCAATCGGTAAAAAATAAGACAGAGGTTCCCAAATGGGAAGAATTAAATAATTTTCTGACCGATCGATTTTATGCCCTGGAAAGTGTTTCTGATATTATAGTAGCGAACAATGTAGCTGCCAGTGGTTCCCAAACAGGCCCCTCACATAATAGCTCTATGTCTACAAAATCTAAACAGTAGCTCGTTTCTGTATTTCTCGCATCGCAAATTTTCTCATATTAAGTGTGAAACAAAACATTTCATCGTTTCTCGATTTGTGAGAAAAAAGTGTTTCTGTATTTAAATGCGAGAACAGACAACACAGATTCTGTTTTAACTGGAATACTTCCAGTAATTAAGTGTCAAATGCAAGCGAAACGTCAACGAAAGAAATATATATAATAAAAATAAGGCTGCCAGATTTAAAGATTTATCGACATTTTGACGATTTTTTTTGTTCCAAAATTGGCAAAGTGAAAATTTGCTGATTTTTTTCTAGTGACGATACAGTCTTTGAAATAAAACAATTTTAAATAGTTTTATATGTTTGTGTATTAGGCACCACAGAAAACCGATATCTTTAAAAACAAGGCAGATTAAAAAATGTATCGGCAAAAGCAAAATTTCGAACGGAACTGTTTAATTTTTATTTGCTTGGATTATTTAATACATTTGTTTGTGTGATCAAAAGATTAAACTATTACCCCATTTTTCAGTCAATGCACTTTAGGAAATTTTTGCCTTTTACTTTGTCCAAAAGTGTTTATTTTATTTCAATATGATATTTTGTCACTCCTTTGTGTGATTTCTGCAGGGAAAAATAACAATCTGAAATTTTAAAATCTTATCGGATTAAGGAAAATAAAATAAATAATTTTATTTAAATAGACCTCAAGCTTATGTACCTATGTATAAAATATGTATTTTACCCATGAACTTAATGTTTTTTTTTTTTTTTTTTTTTGATTATGTGTTTATATGAAAAAAATTTGTGATTATATGATAAAAATCGAACAAAATTCGTCAAAATTAATTTTTAATTGTCCGAAAAAAATAGACGATTTTTTTATTTTTTCTTAGGATATTGACGTTTTTTCACAAATTTATCTGGCAGCCCTGCATAAAACAAACAATGAAAGGCTAAAAAAATTTTAATAACAAAATATAACAATTGTGTTTTATATACTTATTTTCATCATTTAAATTCTTTCTTTTAAAATTAAATAAAATAATACACATTCTTGTGTACATACATACATAATTTGGGCTCCATTTTTTTAAATTTTTTTTTCTCGCATCAATTTCAAATATGACTTATTTTGACAGTTCTTGTGAGAAACTTTTTGCAAAATATTGTTACAGAAACACTTGTTCTCACATCCTTCCAATAATTGCTGGAAAATTATTTAAATGACAGATAATTCTCGCAAACTAAAAATACAGAAACACTTTTGTGAAAAAAACCATTTTTTGTTTCATATTGCACTGTTTTTGTCATAATTCACTTGTTTCATGCGGGACATTTTACGATGCGAGAAATACAGAAACGGGCTACAGTTTAAGGCGCATCACACAAAAGTTGACTCGAGCTCGTGTAAATTGTGTAAAGGGTGTCACAAAATTAGTGCTTGCAATAAATTTCTGAGCATGGACTACAAGAACCGTGTCTCAACTTTAAAAAGATTTCGTTTTTGTTTTAATTGTCTTACTATGGGGCATTTGTATGGGGATTGCAGTAGTCCTAATGGTTGTTCTAAATGCAATAAGAAACACCACACGCTAATACATAGGGATATAGTAAGAAATATAAACAACAATAATCTAAGCCAGCCAAGCACTAGTTCGCAGAGTCAGAGTCAAAGCAATCAAAGTCAAATACAGTCCACTAATGTTGCCGGCCCTTCTGGTGTAGTTCAATCTCATCATACCTCGGTTGCAAAAAAGGTTATGTTAGCCACAGCCTGGGTTAACATTATAAGTTTTGGTTCCTGTTACAAGGTTCGTACCCTGATAGATCCATGTTCCGATGAAAGTTTTGTTTCCGAAAAGATACAAAAATTATTGAAGTTGCCAACTAACCCAGTTTCTGCAGAAGTCTCAGGTTTAGGCGGAGATATAATAAGTACGTCTTCAAAAATGGCAGTTTTTACTATTGTTTCTCTTTTCGATCGGAACGTGTCTCTAAATATACAGGCCCTAGTTGTCCCTCGTGTAACTGGTAGTATCCCAACGCACTCCTTTTTGTCCCAAAAAGGGATTGAGCTGCCCAAATTGTGTTATGCTGATCCGAAGTTTTATGAAAGCAGCGAGGTGGATTTATTGTTAGGAGGTGACTTGTACCCTTCTATTCTTCGTGGCGGAGTTAGGCATGGTGTTTTTGAATCGTTAGTGGCTCAAGAAACCATTTTTGGTTGGATAGTTACAGGTCCAACGCCTACTAGAGTTTCCCCTCGAATACTTAGAGTGTCTCATATGACAAAAGTGGCGATTGATGACCAATTATCGAAGTTTTGGGAGTTAGAAGAAGTATCTCAAAGGCGAATTTTATCAGAAGATGATACAAAATGTGAGGAGATTTATAGATCTACTACCACTAGAAACTCTGAAGGGAGATACACAGTGAGTCTGCCCTTTAAGAATAGTTTGCTGTCGCTTGGTCCCAATAGGCATATTGCTGTTTGTCAATATTTGAGAAACGAAAAATCCTTAATGCGCAATGCTGAGCGTAAGGCCCAGTACGATGAGGTCCTAAAAGAATATTTAACCATAGGGCACATGGAAAAAGCAGATGATGCTAGAGGTGACCCTGGTTATTATTTACCCCATCATGGCGTTTTTAAGCCAGAGAGCACAACGACTAAATTGCGAGTGGTATTTAATGCCTCGAGCCCTTCCGCAAATGCAGAAGTTTAAATGATTTGTTGTTCACTGGCCCTATTCTGCAGGCTGAAATAGTTAATCTCATTTTGAGATGGCAATTTTTTCAGTTTGTCTTTAATGCGGACATTTCGAAAATGTACCGGCAGATTTTTGTGACTCCCACACATAGGCCCTTTCAGAAAATAGTGTTTCGTAGCAGTGATAGCGCGGAAATTTGCTGATTACCAACTGAAAACGGTGACTTTTGGCGTAAATTGTGCTCCATATTTGGCCCTTAGAACCATTCTACAGTTGGCGAATGATGAAGAGCGACGATTTCCGTTAGGCGCTAGAATCTTGCGAGAAAATATGTACGTAGATGATGCCTTAGTTGGTGCCCATTCAGTTGCTAATGCTTTAGGGGCACGGGAGCAATTAATTGGTATTTAAGATATGGGGGGATTTGAGCTCAGAAAATGGACCTCGAATTCTGAAGAAATTTTAAAAAATTTGCCCCATGATCACCTACTAAATTCTTCATTTTTGTCGCTTGATGAAAAAAGCACTACAAAAACGCTAGGAATTCGCTGGAATGCGGCAGAAAACGTGTTTTTCTTTGTTTGTGAGAAGATAACACTAAAAACCTCATACACAAAAAGAGAGGTACTTTCTACCATTGCTCGGCTATACGATCCTGCTGGTTGGTTGGCTCCGGTGGTAGTTACTGCTAAAATTATTATGCAGCAAATGTGGCTTGATAAGATCGAGTGGGACGAGGCTATCAAACCCGTGGCTCTGCAGAAATGGCAGAATTTTGTTGGTAATTATGCGGATATTGAAAAAATTAAGCTTCCACGTTGGGTTCAATATTCGCCTGTCTGTAGTATACAATTTCACGGGTTCTGTGACTCGTCTGAGTTGGCATATGCAGCTACAATTTATATAAGGGTACAGCTCGAAAATAAAGTTTGGACAAGTTTGCTCACGTGTAAAACTAAAGTGGCCCCAATAAAAAAGCCATCTTTGCCTCGTTTGGAGTTATGTGGAGCAGTTCTTTTGGCAAATTTGGTTGGCAGTATAGTACCTACTTTTAACGTGGACAAGTCCCCCCTATATTTGTGGTCCGATTCCACGATTGTTTTAGCTTGGCTGAGAAAACCCCCTTGTAGCTGGAAAACGTTCGTGGCAAATAGAGTGGCTACAATATTGGAAAAAGTGGGGAATAAAAACTGGTGTCACGTGGCGTCAGGTGACAATCCTGCCGATCTAGCAACCCGGCGGCTGATCCCTTCGGATTTGAGAGAAAACGGGCTCTGGTGGCACGGACCTGAGTGGCTCAACTTAACGCAGTCTTCGTGGCCTGCGGGAGCAGCGGAGTTCGAAACGACAGAAGAGTCGAAAGGAGCTAAAGTTTTTGTTGCTAGATCTGCTGATAAAGAAGATATTCTAGACAGGGTTTCCAGTTTATCTCGAGCATACCACGTAATCGCTTACATGTTTCGATTTGTCGCCCTGGCGAGTAGGAAAAGACGTGAAAATGTCATGCACAGTTCTTTGAGACTATCAGCTAGCGAGCTAAAGTTCGTAAGAAATCGTTTAGTTTTCCTTTCTCAACAAATGTACTTCTCAGGGGAGTTTAACTGCCTTATGGCGAATAGGAAAATAGATTCACGTAGCCCTCTGTTGACTCTTACACCTTTTGTTGATAAAGACAACATTATTCGATCAAATGGTCGACTTAGCTCTACTACTTGTCAGTCCTACAACGAGCGACATCCTATTATCTTGGCGTATGGCAGTAGATTGGCCCGGTTGTATGTAGAATTCGTGCACACCTTAGTCCTTCACGGAGGCCCTCGTCTAGGCTTAAATATTGTCCGGCAAGAGTGCTGGATCATTCGAGCGAAAAACCTGATACAGACAGTGGTTCGTAACTGCAAACTCTGTGTTCTTTATAGAAAGAAGCTTCAAAATCAAATACTGGCGGCTTTGCCGGAAGAACGAACTACCCCTTGTCGCCCCTTTACGAATACTGGCGTTGACTTTGCTGGCCCGTTCGAGATTAAAAGTTTCACAGGCAGATTCTGCAGAATCTCAAAAGGCTACGTGTGTCTCTTCGTTTGTTTCTCTACGAAGGCGATTCACCTTGAAGCTGTTAGCGATTTGTCTACCCCTGCCTTTTTAGCAGCCTTGGCCCGTTTCGTCGCCCGTCGCGGCTGCCCAAGCCGCATGTATTCTGACAACGGCAGAAACTTTATTGGCGCCGCTAGAGAGATAGACGCAGACTTCGCCAAACACGTGAAAGAGCTTCGTGACACGGCTGTCGAAAACTATGGTCACCAGCACCTGTCGTGGCACTTTATCCCTGCTGCAGCGCCTCACATGGGAGGTTTATGGGAGGCAGGGGTAAAAAGCATGAAAATGCATCTCAAAAAGTCAGCTGGTCAAGTGAAATTTACGTTTGAGGAGTTTTCCACCGTTCTGGCAAAAATAGAAGCGTGTCTCAATTCGCGCCCTCTCGGCCCTATGTCAGAAAACGCTGAAGATTTGTCTGCCCTTACTCCAGGTCACTTTCTGATAGGGACCTCTCTGCTTGCCCCTGCTGAGCCCGAAGAGCTATCGTCACCCATAAGTATTGTCAATCGATGGCGTAAACTGAAGGCACTACAGCACGAATTTTGTCGCCGGTGGAAACAAGAATACCTAAGGGAGTTAAATAAGCGCAACAAATGGCAACACCCGCAGCTAGACTTAAGAGAAAGTGATCTTGTAGTTCTAAAGAGCGAACCAGGCTGTCCGAATGAGTGGCGTTTAGGGCGTATTATAAAGGTTTATCGAGGCAGTGATGGCAAAGTGCGAGTAGCCGATCTTAAAACGCAAAATGGCGTAATCACTTGACCGATACACAAATTGGTCACTCTGCCGTGACGCGGTTCCCCCTTATACTTATTTCCTGTTTCCCAAATAATCAATGTACCCTCTCTTACAGATCCCTATGGCTGAAGGTTTCTTTAACCCCAATTTTTGTTGTCCGATCTGCGGCCGGCTGCATGCCATACGACAGTGCTCGAGGTTCGTCGTGATGGACGTTGAGCAGAGGCTGAGGGTCGTGGCCCAGCATTCGCTGTGCTATAATTGCCTTGCCCAATCTCACCGCCTCGCCGAATGCGAGAGCATTGATCGATGCTACCGGTGTAGACAGGATCATCACAGTTGGCTGCACCCCCTGCCAAAGGGTAGCATATGGTTTCCGATGACGGCCTACATACGCGTTTTTACCTCGCCAAACGGCAGCGAACAATACACCCGGGCAATAATTGATCCGACCGCGGCCCGCTCATCAATCACGTTGCGGGAAGCGGAAAAGTTGCGTTGTCGCGTTAAGCAAGGCCGGACCACACTAACCGTGTCGCATAGCCATAAAGCAGGACGAAACATTGTCGCGGAGATTGTGGTGGAGGCAAAGACTTATGCGGACATCCCTGAGGTATACATCCAGCGCCCCACCGAGTACCCACGCTCCGAAGTTGCCGACCTCGTCAATGCCAATAAGTATTGGCACCGGAGACTGGAGTGCTGTATGGTCCTGGGAGCAGATTTGGCCAGCCGTATCCTCATTGGTCCTGCTAAGGGACGGCCTGGCCGCGTGTATGCCCAGGACACAATATTTGGGTTGGCGTTTTTTGGTGAAGGTGTAAGAGCGGAGTAATCGTACACTCGTTCATCCGATTGCCCTAGGAGGGGGTTCTTGATAATTTTAATATTTGTTGCTCAGGAAAGAAGCTCACTTTTTTTTTTGTTATTAATTCTTTTTTTTTTGTTATTACTTTTTTAGTAACTTGTTGAACAATGAATTTATGAATTAACTTTCTCTTTTTTTTTTATTGATATACTATAAACCTAACATTTAAGATAAAATGAATTAATGTTAATTTAAATGAATTATTGAATCATTGTTTATCGTCGCCCTGTCGTATAATGCTTACGTTACGGCAACGGTTTTGTTGCACTATTGATGCAAGGTGGGCGGTATGTTGGCGTCTGGCTCGTGGGAACATCATTGATGGGAAACATTGAAAAATTTGGCTCCGTGTGAACCCCGCTACATGGGTTGGTGGCATCTGGCAACCTCCTATGTAGCGTGGTGAACTTGTCAGATTAAGGTTTTTTTTGCCCTTTTTACTTTTACTTTTTTCATACAACTTCAGAACAGCCAGACGCCGGCAGAACTATTTTAAAAAAAAAACCAATAATTAAATAAGCTTAAATTAAAACGAAAAATAAAGAAACCTAAAACAAAAAAACAAGGGAAACCGAGTGTCCAGTGTGTTTTTTTGTTGAAAGTGCCAGTGGTTTTACCCGTGCCGCAGCAGGATAGGTTTTTTTTTACGCTGCAACGTAAGTGTGTGTGCAGGTTGCCTCAACTTGACCTGCCTCAACTCGTCATCACTGGGTCCACAGAGAACGTGCTTACTAAAGGGCTGCGCAAAATATTCTTAATGTTCTGTGTTCTACTTCACACAACTATCAATCATATTATTTCACTGTAAAAATATATAGCAAAACAAACATAACAACACATTATTCTCACCAAAACAAAACAAGCACAACTTGAAAAGTTTTTCTCTTCTGCTTTGTTAGTGCTTGTATTATCAAAACAAACAGAATATCAACACAAAAACAGACAATGAAATAAAGAAACGGTAAATTATAGTAAAAGCATCGAGTGCACGTAATTAGGAATTTAAAAAATTTAAAGTGATCTTAGCTTATAACAGAAATGGATGCACTAAATATAAGCAAAATTTATTTTTTTGAATTATTTCCTAAATGTACATATATTTTATTTTAGTCGACCTTTAGTATTATATTATCAAGCTTGAGGTCTTTTTTTATATTTATATAAAACTTTAAACGTTTATTTAACCAATATTTGTAATTAAAAAATTTTTTAATTTGTCAGTTATTGTTAAATTTGTTAAAAACATAAAATCCTATAAAACAGAATTCCATTTGGAGACTGCGGAAAAAACACACCATTATAGGTACTATGTAGTACATGTTTTTATTTTTTATTTCTATAAAAAGAATGAATTCTTCTTAATTAAATATTAAATATTAGATTTAAATATTAGACCTAAGTACCTTCATATACATATATGTATGTAAATAATAAACAATAAATTTTTGCAAATAAAAATTAATATTGACTATAAACTTTTTTAAGCTTTTTTATATTCATAACAAAACGCAAATGTTTCTCCCTTTGCAATTTTCTCTTTGGTTTATGGTTACGATCAAAACATTCAAACATGCTTGGAATGTTCTATTTCTGTTTTAATGTTCTACTTCATCTTTGTTCTAATTCAGCTTAATTCTAGTTCAGCATTGTTCTAGTGCAGTTTTGTTCTATTCTTCAATATTTTGATCGTAAAGCAAAACAATTGTTTTTGAAAGTATGAGTTTTGTAATGAGAGAGTAATATACACATACTATCTACATTTAATGAAATTGCTTGTAAGCAATTTTTCTTGTGCTTGTGCAGCTCTTTAGTGCCTACCCCAACATCACCGAACCAGCCCTCACCAGGTAACCCATCTACCAGCTAAACATGTTTCTTAAAGAACTGATAAGAGAAATTGAACACATAACTTCTGAAATTATTAAAAACTCAATAAGAGAAAGCGAGAATAATACTTCTGAAGTAATAAAAAATTATATAAGAGAAATTGAAGATATGCATTTTAAATTTATTGAGAACTTAATAAAACAAAGTGAAGAGAGAATTCTCAGCGTTATAGAGCATAAAATTGATAATCTAAAGATTGGGCTTAATATTATTAATGAAAGAGTGAACAAGCTAGAAATAAAAAGTGCCGAATTTGATGATATGAAAAAACAAATCAGCGAATTAAAAAAGAAGATACTAAAGCAAGAAAATTCTGTCGTTGCCGGAAGTGTGCGAATTGCTGGTATACCCTACTTTGATAACGAAAATCTACGTCCAATCTTTCAAAATATTTGCTAGTGTTAACATACCTGCGTCGCAGATTGATAGCATATACAGACTTAATTTATAAAAATAATAAGCCGTACACCCTAATGATGAAGTAATTGTAGTTAAATTACAATCGCCATTTGAAAAAAACTATTTGCTAAAATCTATTGCAAAATACCGACGTGAAAATAAATGTACATTGCGTTTAAATCACGCTGGGTTTTAAAGTGAACAACCTATCTGTTCAGAATTGAACATGTTTATTATTAAAAGATAATATTTATTAGTTCTAAGAATAAAAGACAAAAAAAGTTAATAGAGTAAGAGATAATGTAGTGGTGATGGAATTTCCCATAAAAAGAAATTTCCATTAGTTCTAAGAATAAAAGATAAAAAAGGTCATTAGAGTAAGAGATAATTTAGTTTCCATATGTATGTAATTCTGTGTAATTGGTTATTTTGACAAACACTAACACAGATAATGAAACCTTTTGTTTTTATCACTAAAATACGCATGTGCCTAAACAAGATCATAAAACACTTAACGAGTAATAAATTAAGGGTCGCTAGTGTGTGCATGTGTACAATCGTAGCTTATCAGTTCTAGTTAGGTTTAAGGTTTTCAATGTTAGTACTTAAGAATAATTTTGTAAATAAAATTTAGTATCCTACAAATACTCAAGCGGGTAGTTATGCTCGTATGTTTTATTAATTTAACATTTGGTCCTTCGAGAGAAAAAAAAACCAGTGTGGAAAATAAAAATTAAAGAATAATAAATTTAACAAGCGTTAGATATTATTGAAAAATAACATTTTTAAAATAGTATACAAAAAAGTTATAGAGCGTCAATCTCGGCTTAAACAGGGATTGTGAGTTAAAAAAAAAGGCGTCAATCTCGGCTAAAACAGGGATTGTGTTGTGAATAATTATCCGAGTACACAGATATTATTTCTATAAACATTAATAATATAAAGCATATTAGCTATGGCTAATAAAGCAAAATTATTTGAACGCCAAAAAGAGTTGGGCGACGAGCTAGTTACAATTCGGACAAAACTAAGCTTGAAAACAATTCGCGCTACAAGAATTCCTGAGGTATCTAAACGTATTGACCAGATTCGAGCTGAATTTGAGGCAAATAATACAGCACTTTTGACAACAGGAAGAACGTCTGAAGATTACTTTGAACAAAAGTATTTTGAATCAATAGAGGATGTAATAGCAGAAAATATTGAATTAATTCAACAAGTAATGAATGAAGAAGAGCTAGATAAACATCAGGAAATTGTTCACCAGCAAAAGAAGCAGTTAATAAAAGCCAGTACGTCATCATCAGAAAGCCAATGGACGCAATCAATAGCCGGTAAAAAAGAAAACAAGGACATTACCAATGTCCAAGGAAAAGCCGAAGAACTGCGGGAAGAATTTATCAAAAAGGTAGAATGGATGCGCGAAAGGATATCAGAACTACATACAATAGTATCTGATGCATCCAACGAACTACTGGACATAAAGACGCAGCAAATAAAAAAACAATTTTTAGCATTGGAAGACGTTTATAAAAAACTATGCGAGTTCAATAGCACTAAAGAAGTGCGTATCCTCAAGGAAGATATTGAGGACGAGTATTACATGGCTCTTGCATTACGTGCAAAAAACGTAAAAAATCCTTCAAGGGAACAGGTCAATGAGCCAAGAGTTGATGCCAGTGGCATTTCAAACTTAGGTAAAATAGAAATACCTGAGTTTCATGGAGACATAAATGATTGGGCTCCATTTCATGAAATGTTTAAGAGCCTTGTGCATGACTGCAATTATCTCTCTAATGTGGAGAAAATGTATCGATTGGTGACAGCACTAAAAGGTGAAGCTAAGAAACTAGTTCAACACCTGAAAGTGACGGATGTAAACTATGTGGCGGCTTTTGAAATTCTCAAACAAAGATACGAGAATCGAAGGCTGTTGCTTACCAACCAAGTCGACAAACTACTAGATCAACCAATGGTCAACAGCGAGTCATCCGCAAGTGTAAAGCAGCTATTGGACACGACAAACAGTTGCATTTATGCGCTTAAAGGAATGGATGTGAAGATAACGGATGCTGAACCGTTTATTGCTCGCATTGTAATCAGAAAACTAGACAATGATGGTCTCCGGTATTATGAACAAAATGTTAAGAAAACAAAAGAAATTCAAAGTCTTGATGACGTTTTGAAATTTTTGGAGCAACAAGTTCAAGCCTTGGAAGCAGTTACGAAGCGCCAAGGATATAAGTACCAGAAAAAAGTGGGTGACAATACAAAAGTTTCCAACACACTTTACACGGCACAACAAGCGTGCCTTTACTGCAACATGAATGGCCATTTAACGAGTGTATGTAGAAAGTGTCTAACATTACCAATGGCTGACCGCAGAAGAATCTCTTATAAAAATAAATTATGCTTTACATGCATTAACCACAAATTTGATAGGAAATGTTCTAATAAAACTAAATGCGGTCTTTGCGGAAAAGGACACCATAGGCTGCTACATAAAGATGAGGAAAAAAACGAGGAACCAAAATCTAGTACATCAAAATCAATGATGATAAAAAAACCAAACACAACTACAACAACACTACTAGCGACCTCACAGGTAAAAATTCGTGCAGCAAGTGGAGAATTAATTATGCTAAGAGCATTAATTGATCAGGGATCACAAATTACAGCGCTTTCTAAAGAAGCTGCACAAATATTAGGACTTCCAAGAATTAAGTGCGAAACTAACATACAAGGACTTGTAAGTACAATAGTGGCCACATCAAAGGCAATGGTGAAACTATTAATTCAACCACGCTTCTATAGTGACCAAGTTATAAGTACTGATGCGGTAGTTTTACCTTCAATTTCAGGACCACAACCTGATAAATCATTTAAAATTGATCTCAGTCAGTGGGACAACTACGTTCTAGCTGATCCAATGTACAATAAGTCAGATAAAGTTGATATCCTGATTGGAGCTGACGTATTTGGCGATATTCTAGAAGAAGGGGTTTGCAAAAAGAATGGCTTAGTGGCTCAATCTTGGGTTGGATTTTAACAGGAGTATAGTAATAATAGCAATAATAACAAATTATTGTCAGCCGTAACCAATCTGGAGAGGTTTTGGGAGCTTGAAGAGCTTCCAAATGCTGAAGAAAATTCTGAAGATAAACACTGCCTAGATATATTCGAAAAAACTACAATGATTAACCAAAATGGCACAATTGTAGTAAAATTGCCAATTAGAGATGACATCAATTTGGGCCAATCCAGAAAACAAGCGTTAGCCAGGTTTCTATCATAAGAAAGAAGACTAGATCGCAACATAAAGCTAAAAAAAGGACTACGTCAAATTTATGCAAGAATACTTAGAGCTGGGTCACATGACAGAGGTAAATAAGAGCCATAGTGGAAAGTACTACCTACCGCATCAACCGGTAATACGAGAAAACAGTCTAACAACAAAATTACGTGTAGTATTCGATGCGTCCGCTAAAACATCAAACGGCAATAGCTTAAACGATACAATGTTTATGGGCCCGAAACTTCAAAAGGATATCTTTGACATCATCATAAAGTGGAGGTTGTGGAGATATGTAGTGACAGCGGATGTGGAAAAAATGTACCGTCAAGTTAAGATTGTAGAAGAAGAAGATCAATCTTATCAACATGTGTTATGGAGAGAAAACAAAAATGATCCCATAAAGGAATACAAATTAAATACTGTTACGTATGGCACAGCGTCTGCACCATTTCTTGCTGTAAGATCACTTTTCTACATAGCTGATAGCTGTAAGGAAGAGGATGTTCCCAACATAATAAAAGAAGACTTTTACATGGACGATTTGATGACTGGAGCAGATACAATTCAACAATGCAAAAGTATTCAGCGTAAAATTGAATATCAGCTAAAGAAATTCGGGTTTAATTTAAGAAAATTTTGTTGAATGAACTTATGGGCAAGTATTCAAAGTTCAATAAGCTGACTAGGGTTGTGGCCTATGTTTTGCGATTCACGAACATAATCAAAGGCAAACGTAATAATCAAGAATACTTGACCGTTGCGGAATTAAAAGCGGCAGAAAAATTGATTATCTGTCACCATTAGCAATATGAATTTAAAAATGAAGTTATAAGTTTAAAGAAAGACCGCATAGTCAGCTCTACTAGTAAAATCCAAAGTCTATACCCATTTATGGACAGCGACAACATTCTTCGGGTGGGCGGAAGGTTGAATAATTCAAGACTGCCTTACAACCAAAAACATCCAATAATTTTACAAAATTCACATTTGGCATCGTTGATAATAGATTATGTACATACCTTAACACTTCATGGAGGCAATCGACTAGTAGAGGCAAATATAAAAAGAAAATATTGGATATTAGGGGCAAAAGCAGCTGTGAAGAAACACATTAGAAATTGTACAAAATGCGTGCGCTATAGACAAGACTCAGCCAAACAGCTCATGGGGAATCTGCCCGAAGTACGTGTTACGCCATCTTCCCCATTCATGCATACAGGTGTAGATTATGCAGGGCCAATTCAGATGAAATGTTCAAAAGGGAGAGGCTTAAAATCATTTAAAGGATATATTGCAGTATTTGTCTGCATGGTAACTAAAGCAATTCATTTAGAAGCTGTCAGCGATCTAACAACTGATGCATTTTTGGCAGCGCTGAAAAGATTTTTTGCACGAAGAGGCTTTTGTAGTCATTTATATTCGGATAATGGCACTAATTTCGTTGGCGCAAATAAAAAATTAGATGCAGAGTTCAAAAAAGCAATAAAAAGCAATGAATACATTATACCAATTTTGGCATCACAAAAAATACAATGGCATTTCATTCCCCCGCAGCCCCCCACTTTGGAGGGATTTGGGAAACGGGTGTGAAATCTACAAAATATCATCTAAAAAGAATAATTGGAGATACAAAGCTGACTTTTGAAGAAATGTGTACGCTGCTGACGCAAATAGAAGCAGTTCTGAATTCCAGACCTCTGGTAGAAGTGGATAGTCAGAGCAGCGATATTATAGATACATTGTCACCAGGTCATTTTCTGATTGGTCGACCCCTAATCGACTGTCCGGAGCACATTGATGAGTCTAAGATAAGTTCACTTAATAGATGGAAGCTTATCCAAAAATTAAAAAAAGATTTTTGGAATCGGTGGAAGGAGGAATACCTGGTGACATTGCAACAAAGAGCAAAGTGGAGGCAGCCTAGGGAGAACTTAAAGAAAGGTTCAGTGGTACTGGTAAAGGATGAATCAACTTACCCTGCGAAGTGGCCTCTGGGAAGGGTGATAGAGGTACATGAAGGTAAAGATGGCATGGTAAGAGTTGTGACTGTAAAACTTCCAAACAGCATACTCAAGCGTCTAATACATAAAGTATGGGCATTGCCGGTGTCAGATGAGCATGACGGTGAAGAAAATGGTTCTTCAGTTACAAGTTTTTGTACATCAAGAAAGCAACCAAAAGAAAATAAGATGTTAAGAATGTTAGGGTTCCTGCTATTGCTGATTGTGATAATTAAGCAAGTAAAGACAGCGCCGTTAGAAGCCAATTAGCCATTTTCAATCAAGGAGATTTCTTCAAATACAGCATTATATCTAGACAACATAGGCCAAATAAATATGATCAATTCGAAATGGAGCTTAGTAATATATTTCGATCTTTCAACATATCAAAAAGAGATGGAACGTATACAGACGTTGATGAAAAAGGTTAAAAAGGAGTGTCCAAATCTTGGATATTACAAAGAAGCATGTGAAATGGTAATTTCAACAATGGATAGAAGAATCAATATACTTAATGAAAATAACGATCTTTTATTAACCAAATCCCGAGAGAAAAGAGCTCCCTTCGAATTTGTGGGGTCTTTGTATCACATGCTTTTCGGGATGATGGATGCTGATGACCGAGATAAAATGGAGGAGAATATGAGAAATGGGTTTGAAAATCAACAGGATTTGAACAACTTAATCCAAAAACAAACGTCCATTGTAGACTCAACTATAAATATACTGAAAAAGACTACAGACGATGTTAACACGAACTTCAATAAAATGTATAACCAGCTGAAGCTGTTCAACGAAGAAGTTCAAAGTAATAGAAACACCGAGCGTTTGATTATATTATTCCATATTATGTCCACACAATTAAACATAATGATTGATGACTGCAGCAGGATTCAATCCTCAGTTATAAACTTATTGATAGATATTAATCACGGGCATGTGAATCTTGATTTATTGAAGCCATCACAGCTCCATAAACAATTGTCAGAAATCAAGAAGATGTTGCCAAATAATTTAGTTCTTCCTGGAGAAGCTACGGGAACAGAGCTGAAAGAGGTCTACCATTCAATGACTTCTAAAGGGATCATAATGGAGTCACGGTTAGTAATTCAGTTGGAGATACCTTTATTGTATGAGCACAGTTCTGAAGTTTACGAAATAATAAAGCTGCCAGTTGGTAATAAGAACCATACGATGATGCCAAGAATTGGAAATGAATTGATTGCATTCAACTTTGCTTCCTACAGTGGATTGTGGTCAGGGAAAGCGCAGCTGGACAACTTTACCTTTTAAAGGAATTCTGACGTTATCACCAGGATGTATTGCAACATATGAAGGAGTGACATTCACAGCCTCACAACGATTTACATCACGTATGCAGTCACCTATCCAGACATCGTCATGGGGTCTAGAACTTCCGCAAGTAGAATCAAGGCTGGTGAAACCTTTAGACGTGACAATTATCAACAACACAAAGGGGATGAACTATTTAAAAAATGCAGTCGAAAAAATGAAGACATCCCACATTGAATTAAAAAGAATTCAACTCCATACTGTATCAGGACACGCTTCTTTGATATTAATTATAATTGGTATTCTAATATTGTTTTGTATGTATATTAAATATCAGTGTTGCCGCAGTAATAATACGGTAGTAAAATTAGATTTCTCGGCTCCAGCTCCTCTGGAGGCCCGGCAGAATGTTCAGAATTGAACATGTTTATTATTAAAAGATAATATTTATTAGTTCTAAGAATAAAAGACAAAAAAAGTTAATAGAGTAAGAGATAATTTAGTGGAGATGGAATTTCCCATAAAAAGAAATTTCCATTAGTTCTAAGAATAAAAGATAAAAAAGGTCATTAGAGTAAGAGATAATTTAGTTTCCATATGTATGTAATTCTGTGTAATTGGTTATTTTGACAAACACTAACACAGATAATGAAACCTTTTGTTTTTATCACTAAAATACGCATGTGCCTAAACAAGATCATAAAACACTTAACGAGTAATAAATTAAGGGTCGCTAGTGTGTGCATGTGTACAATCGTAGCTTATCAGTTCTAGTTAGGTTTAAGGTTTTCAATGTTAGTACTTAAGAATAATTTTGTAAATAAAATTTAGTATCCTACAAGTACTCAAGCGGGTAGTTATGCTCGTATGTTTTATTAATTAAACCAGTGTTTAAAAAACTTAAGTCAAAAGTCGAAAAGTCGCAAAATTTTAACTTTTCAATGCTTTTACTTTTCTCTGCTTTTTAAAATCAAACATTGATTCTGTTAAAACTTATGAAAACAATCGGCAGTCGTGTGCTAAGTTTTCTTCTGCTTTTGATAAGTTAAAAAAATCAAAAATACAAGCAGTGTCTTTGCTTTTGAAAGTTGTCAGAAGTCGCAGTCCTAAAATCAGGCAGTCTTTTAGTTTTGTACATTTCTAACAGAAAAATATTCTCTTTTCTCTTCTGTTTTTTTTTTACATTTATACTTACTCACACACAGGGGTGCCAGATGGTGTTGGTAAAAAATCGGCATATTTAAAAAAAAAAAAAAAATCGGCAAATTGAAACTGTCTTTTTTAAACGCAAGAAAACATGTTTCTAATAATATAATCGAAAAATTCAGCATTACATATAAAAAGTAAACGTTTTACACCGGCTTATGTAAATTTATATATTGTAAAGTTCAGCCCTAATTACATTCAATGAAAAATTCAATGAAGGGGATTTTAGCGATACGGAACAAATTTTTTTTTTTTTGGGGATTTATAAAAAATATTTTTAATTATTCAAAAAATACAAATATTTTTGTCAAAAACTAAAAAATAAATGCCATGGCGATTTTGGCGATTTTTGACATTGAATTTGGCGAAAAAGTTCAAAATCAATCTGACAGCCCTGATTGGTACTTATAATTTGCAAATACAAATAACTTTTTGCTTCTGCGACTGTTTGCGACTTACAAAAGCAAAGAGATTGATTTTACTTTTACTTGCGAAACTGTTCAAAAGAAAAGAAAATCAAAATCAAAATTTTTGAAACAACTGCTGGCAAAAGTTTCGTTCAACTGTTTGTTTTTCGTTTTGTGATTTTGCTTTGACTGAAACTGTTGTTGATTTCAGAAGCACAAGCAGAAGTCAAATCAAAAGAAATGAAAGTTATTGCAGTTTTTTAAACACTGAATTAAACACTATCTATATAAATGAAAATCTAACTCCATACAACCACGGCATTTTTAAAGAAGCCCTAATTATGCGGAAGACTAAGCGTCTAAACTCAACATTTACCTTACGTGGCCTACTTTATGTAAAAAAAATTTGATTCTGAGGATGCTATACTGGTAGAATCTGTTGAAGAACTCCGGGAGCTTTTTCGCGTATAAACACTTTAATCTTAATTCTACTGATGCAATCATTAATTTAAACCCTTATTTATTATTTACTTATATACTTTTTATTATTCTGAATTACACACTAAATTAAACTGTTTTGAATCATTAAATTCATATTTCTTACTAGTTCACAAATTTTATTGCGGTGTACTGAGTTATAATTATGACAGACTCACTTTTAAATCAATTTGGTTCCAGAGATGGTAATTATAATATGGTTCGTATTTTATCCAAAATACATAAAGGTTTTAATATTGTTCATATGAATGCTCAAAGCTTATTACCAGCTATGGGCACCACTACATTGAAAGCTTTGCATGTGTGGCATTGTATTGGTTTGTTTATGTTTGCATTTGTTGGTTTTATGTACATTTGTACGCTTTGTTTTTTTCTCATTTCATGACATGCGACGCACGTCTGCTTCGTTCGAAATGTTCTGCTAGACTAAGCACAATTTCTTTTCACTATTTATTGTTGTGTCTTTGTTGAAGCTTTGATATTGTTACAAGTAGAGCTGAGTGCTTAAAATTCTTATTCACTTTATGGTCCTACTTGTATAATATTTTTAGCTTTTCTAAAGTATTTGGAAAAAGTTTCCTGACGAGCTGGCCTAAGCAACCAGCGAAATGCGCATAGAAACTAGCTTTCCCACAACAATAAATTTCAGTGTTTTTTATCATAAATTGGGATTATTAGCACATCATTAATAAATTAATTAATTAATAAATATTTCATTCCCGAAAATAATTTTTGATAATAAATTTGCATGTGCCCGGCAAATAAAAATCTGAAATGGCAAGCTGCTTTATTTAGCAACGTGTTTTTTTTAATTTTGTTTTTTTTTCTATCCTCTTACAACTACAATTCGTGTTGGAAAAAACCCAGCCAATTGTAGGGGAATGTAAGAAAGAAAAAAATCACTATTTATTGTTGTGTCTTTGTTGAAGCTTTGATATTGTTACAAGTAGAGCTGAGTGTTTAAAATTCTTATTCACTTTATGGTCTTACTTGTATAATATTTTTAGCTTTTCTAAAGTATTTGGAAAAAGTTTCCTGACGAGCTGGCCTAAGCAACCAGCGAAATGCGCATAGAAACTAGCTTTCCCACAACAATAAATTTCAGTTTTTTTTTATCATAAATTGGGATTATTAGCACATCATTAATAAATGAATTAATTAATATATATTTCATTCCCGAAAATAATTTTTGATAATAAATTTGCATGTGCCCGGCAAATAAAAAACTGAAATGGCAAGCTGCTTTATTTAGCAACGTGTTTTTTTTAATTTTGTTTTTTTCTATCCTCTTACAACTACAATTCGTGTTGGAAAAAACCCAGCCAATTGTAGGGGAATGTAAGAAAGAAAAAAATCACTATTTATTGTTGTGTCTTTGTTGAAGCTTTGATATTGTTACAAGTAGAGCTGAGTGTTTAAAATTCTTATTCACTTTATGGTCTTACTTGTATAATATTTTTAGCTTTTCTAAAGTATTTGGAAAAAGTTTCCTGACGAGCTGGCCTAAGCAACCAGCGAAATGCGCATAGAAACTAGCTTTCCCACAACAATAAATTTCAGTGTTTTTTATCATAAATTGGGATTATTAGCATGTAGTGTATCCACACAATTCATTCTTTCTTACAAATAAACAAACAGATAATATTATTAAGTTAGGTCAGTAACATAACTGAATTGTTTTCGTTGTCACAATTATAAATTCTTTTTGTGCAATTCGATATTTTAAATAAACAACGGTCAACGTTCGCTTATTTATTTTGACAACAAAATCGACAACAGTAGTTCAATGTACGTTATTACATTTATGCTGATCTAACAAATTCTTTAGTTATGAATGAATTCCTTAATACACTGGACACCGATATGAGTAATAATTAATGAAAATACAATTTGATAAAGTAATTTAAAGATTTCTGTGTGCCTGATACAATACCGTATCATTTGTATGTAAGTTAATGCTACGTACTAGAATAAGTGATTGAGTGAACTTATTGTAGTCACTCAATATTAGGTTAAGTTTTATTCTCATAAATAGTATTTAAGCAAACAAAATTTGTAAATAAAAATCAATTATTATCCATCAACCTTCGCTTGTGTTTTACTTTTAGTAATAAAACATTACATGGCGATCCTGCCAAATCTCTAATTTAATTAGACATAGCACATCTAAGAGACTTCACAGCAGTCTTGCTTATCTCTTAAGTGCTTAAATTAAATTGAGCATAGATCCTTGACAGACACAGCTTAAGCTTAGTCAGGATCTATGGGCGTTTAAAAAAAAAAAAAATTTTTTTTTATTTTTCTCCCTACATATGACGGAAACCTGGGAGGAGATCCTTCGGAGTCTAGAGGAAGCCGAAGCACGCTGGGCTAAACTCCTAGAGAGAAGGATGTCCCGTCAAGGACTATGAACGAGCTATGGAGAGATCCTTCAGAAATTGGAAATTGAGGAATACAGTTATATTTAAAAAAAATAATGGCTAGTGATGATGACAACAGAGGTGAATCGTGCTCAGATGACCTACGAGTATTATTTTTATAGATTACATACTTAAAAATTTAAATTTAGTAAAAAAAAAAAAAAAAAAAAAAAACGTTCAATTGCAAAGTATACTACAAAAAATACATGGTTACGCCAATGATTGTGATTAATGATTTACAACTATTAAAATTTTTAAAGTTAGCTGTCAAAGATATATTGTTGTTCATATAAATATTAAAGGAAATTATTGTCAATGCAATGATTAGGAAGGCCTTATGCTAAAAAGGATACTAAAGCAAAATAAAAATATAAACTTAAGAAAAAAATAAAAATTGTAAAAAAAGACAAGAATAGACAAAAAGAAAATACAAATTTAAAAGATAATGACTTAAATACTAATACAAATTATACTATGTGAATTAATTTTCCTATTATTCTTTAAGACAGTAATGCTAATATTAGAAACGTTATTATAAAACAATAATATAATCAAAGTAAAGTACGTTGCCTAAATGTATAGAAGAAAAAATAAAATTAAACCAAAAAACCCGGTAAACTGGGGTTACCAAGAGCCACCTGAATTGAGTTCAGAAAGAAAGGTAGAAATGTTAGCAGAAATTTGGAAGAAAATAGGTATTGCGGGAACACCAACAATAGAGGATTATAATGACTTGGGTAAAACAGCACTTGAAATTACACTTAGTATAAAATACGCAGAAAAACATTATAGAAGTATATTTGATTAATCATGATTAAGCATTTTTTTCCATTATAATATTTACATTAGTACTGGTATTAAGTGCCACATTGATAGGTTTTTGGGTTAAGGTTAGCATAGTCAACATAATAGAGAGTAATTTACAGGAATTTCGTAGTTTTATTTCAACACAAATAGATAGAATTTTTTCATTAAGAAATATACTACCCTTTTAAGATAGAAGCAAGTAATGGATAATTTAAATAAATTTTATAATAAATACATAGGCTGGATAGTTCTAGCAATAATTTTAACACCTTTGTTTTTAGTTTTGGATTTAAAAATATTAAAATTTGTCAAATTAATTATAAGAGATTTGTATAAATGAAAAAAAAAAGAAATAAAAGCCATTGAATTATTAAAAGTATATATGAAAACACTGATATTACAAAATGTATTAGAGTTAAAAAATGAACGGAGGAAAATAAATGTAAAAATTTTGTTCTAATGGAAAAAATATTTGAAAAAATTAATATACTAATAACCAATGCAAAGAAGTCATTAGGTAAACCTTACACAACAGAGACAATCGAAGCAAAAAGGAAGGAAATTGATGAACTGGAAATAGCTAGTACAAGTATTTTTGATAACAGTGATTGGAAAGTAGAAGAGAAACAATTAAATTTTAACAAATTTAGGGAGTTACGGAAAGACGCACTAAATATTTTGAGACTTCATGAGGATAAGTCTATGCAAACTAATAGTACTGCACCATTTCAAACAAGACAAGACGTAGCCATGGCATCCTTAGATTTAAATGAGCTTTCAACTATCACAAAGTTAATACCAAAATTTTCGGGTAAAACTAATGAATTGCAAACATTTTTATCAAATTTAGAAATGGTCTTTGCATCTATTTCGTCAGATAAGCATGTTTCCTTTTTCAATTTCGTTTTTAAATCAAGACTGGAATTATGTGTACAAAACAGAATTAAACAAGTACAAGTACCCACAACCATAGAAGAACTAATATCGATATTAAAAACGACTTACAAATCATTTAAGACATCCAATACTTTGCTGAATGAAATAACACGGATATCACAAAAGGATAACAACATATTGGGTTTTGCTGCAAAAATAGAGAAACTCATTACAGAATTAAACGAGGTGCAGGTATTAGAACAAGGTGAATCTAGTAGGAGCACTATAGTAAACACAAACAATAAAATAGCTTTCAATGCATTTTTGAATGGGTTAACCGACCCACACCTAATATCTACTATCTACGCAAGCCAAGTAACGACATTTTCTGAAGCTTTGAAAATTGCCGAAAGCGCTTCATCTCGTGTAGAACAACAACGGATACTACATTACAACACACAACAGAATCAAAATTCGTTAAACAGAAACTGTAGAAAATGTGGTAGAAACCATAATGGTAGATGCCCCGCAGATGGAAATAAATGCCATAACTGTGGAAAATTCAACCACTTTGCAAAAATGTGTTTGACCAAAACACCAGGCTACAACAACAGAAATTATAACAACAACGGTAACAATAATAACAGAAATCATAACAGCAACAATAACAATGGTAACATAAATTTTAACAACAGCAATAACAGAGGTAATAACAATAACAGAATTCATAATAACAGAGGCAATAACAACAACCAAAGAAGCCGAAACACAAACAACAGAAGTTATAATATAAATCACATGGAAGATCAGGGAAACTTCCAAATCCCGGAGTCAACCCGCACAGAGACTCCATTGGGAATGAACTAGACACGAAAAGAATCTATAGCATATCATCTAACCTCAGAAATTATGTAAATTTACATATCGCTGGCGTTAAGAACAGCCTTACGTTTTTGATTGATACAGGAGCAGATGTCTCGCTGTGCAAAGAACAATTTTTAGAAAGTTATGAGGAAAATCAAGATGATTATTGCAACTTAACAGGAATCACAGAAAATGTAATTAAATCACTGGGTTCTACAAAAATAAAAATTAAAATAAATAACGATGTAATTAGTCAAAAAATACAATTAGTAGAAAATAAATTTCCAATAAAAACGGATGGAATTCTTGGCAGAGATTTTTTAATGAGATATAAATGCAATATTGACTATGACAAATATGTGCTAACATTTAACATCAACAACGAAACAGTAATAATCCCGATACATGACAGTACTTACATAATAAATGAAATTAGAATACCACAAAGAAGTGAAATAGTTTTACCATTCACAATCGAATTAGAAGAAGATGCAGTTATTACAAACAGAGAAGTTACCAAAGGAGTATTTTTGGCAAATGTAATAGTACCCAAATATGGAAATCAACATATAAAATTATTAAAAGTTACCGATAAAATAGTAATCATAGAGAATCTGAAGATAGAAACCGTCCCATTAAAATATTACGATATATGTACCATTAATGAAAAGGAGAATGACGAACAAAGTTCGAACAGTCGTTTTACAAAACTTTTAAATACACTTAATCTGGATGAAGTAAACGATGAGAGCAAAAAGCAACTAATAAATATATTAAAGGAATATCAGTCAATATTCCATATTGAAGACGAATACTTAGGTATCAATAATTTTTATAAACAGACAATAAAATTGAACGACAATAGTCCTATATATATAAAAAATTATAGATTACCACAAACTCAGACAGCAGAAATAAATTCGCAAGTGAAGAAACTCTTGGAAAGCAACATTATTGAACCATCTTTAAGCCCATATAACGCACCACTGCTGCTAGTTCCAAAAAAAGGACAAACAGATTTAAAGAAATGGAGATTAGTTGTCGATTTTAGAAAACTGAACGACAAAGTTGTGAACGACAAATTTCCTTTATCTCGTCTAGATGACATTTTGGATAAATTAGGAAGAGCAAAATACTTTTCAACATTAGATATGACAAGTTCATTTCACCAAATTGAACTTGATCAAAAATCTCGCCCGTATACAGCTTTTTCAACACCTGATGGGCATTATCAATATACAAGATTACCATTTGGTCTGAAGATATCTTCCAACAGTTTTCAGCGAATGCTAACAATAGCTTTATCTGGGTTGGAATCCGAAGCTTTTATATACGTAGACGATATAATAGTATTCGGATGCAGTCTAAAACATCATAACGAAAGTCTTGTAAAAGTATTTG
The DNA here is from genome assembly GCA_943735925.1 of Pollenia amentaria. Lineage (NCBI taxonomy): Eukaryota > Metazoa > Arthropoda > Insecta > Diptera > Polleniidae > Pollenia > Pollenia amentaria. Next base: position 66,141,337 of record OX031009.1, read on the forward strand.
AAAGGTTAAGAAAATACAATTTGAAACTTAATGCTAAAAAATGTTGTTTTTTGAAACCGGAGGTAATATATCTAGGACATTTAATAACTTCAGAAGGAATTAAGCCAGATCCAGAAAAATTTGATGCTATAACTAAATATCCCGTACCCAAGAATGCTGACGATGTAAGAAGATTTGTGGCATTTTGTAATTATTACAGACGATTTATTGAGAACTTTGCTGATATAGCGAATTGTTTAAACAAATTATTGAAAAAAGGTCAAAAATTCGAATGGACTGAAAGATGTCAAAGAGCATTCGATACTCTAAAAAATAAACTTATTAGTCCACCTATTTTGCAATATCCAAATTTCGAAAAACCGTTCGTCCTAACAACGGATGCATCAGAATTTGCTTTAGGCGCTATATTATCGCAAGGAGAAATTGGTGAGGATAAACCAATATCATTCGCAAGTCGCTCACTTAACAAATACGAAAGGAATAAATCGGTAATCGAAAAAGAATTACTGGGAATCTACTGGGGTATACAATTTTTTAGACCTTATTTATACGGCAGAAAATTTATCGTAGTAACAGACCACCGTCCATTAATTGCATTATTCTCACACAAAAACCCAAGCTCAAAATTAACCAGAATCCGATTGGAACTATCTGATTATGATTTCCAAATAGTTTATAAAAAAGAAAAAAATAATACTAACGCAGACGCCCTGTCAAGAATACAAATAGACTCACATATATTAAAAACAATGGTACCTCAAACAATTGACGAAAATATAAAGAAAACGCTGGTGATCACAAGAAATATGAAAAAGAAAATGATACAAAATGAGGAAATGAAAAATGAGGAAAATAAAAAGAAAAACAAACAGAGAAGAGATCGATCCAAAGAAAATGGTAATATAAATCCTGAAGAGTCTGATCAACTCAAAATATGGGATTGTACATCCATAAAAGATATAAAACTTGCAAGAAAGCTAAAATTTATATTAGAAAAGTCGACCAAAGAATTCGTAGTGGAAAACAATCATGCATTAAATCAAACGGCCGTCAGATGTAGCGATAATCCCTATTATTTAGATAATATGTTGGAGAAACTACCTTCTGTTTTAAGCAGATTGAATTGTGTAAAGTTCGCACTAGAAAAAAGTGACGAGATATTTAAGAAAATAAAAATAGAAAGATTGAAAGAAATCATAAATAAAGGTAAAGAAAAAGACGTCAGAATTCTACTGTATAAAAATCCTCAAAGAATTGAAAATGAAAATAAAAAACATGAATTAATTAAATGGTATCACAGCACACCATGCGGAGGACATTTCGGAGTTAGAAAAACTTTAATAAAATTAAAACAGAAATACATATGGAAGAATATGTTCAAAATGGTAAAAAATTATGTATTAAAATGTGACCTTTGTCAAAGAAATAAACAGGTGAGACACACCAAGGAACCATTATGTATCACAGACACACCAAAGGATAGTTTTTCTACTATAGTCATAGATACAGTTGGACCTCTACGACCATCAGGAAACTACCGGTATATACTAACTATGCAATGTGAACTAACCAAATACATAATAGCCGCACCAATGGAAACCAAGGAAGCAAAGTCAATAGCAAAATGCTTAACAGAAAACTTGATATTAAAATATGGTATATTTAAAACACTAAAATCAGATAGAGGAACAGAATTTGTAAACGAGTTGCTTAAGGAAATATGTAGTCTGTTGAAAATAGAACAAAAATTATCAACACCATACCATCATGAAACTCTTGGTACTGTGGAAAGAAACCACAGAGTTCTGAATGAATATTTCCTATCATTTGTAAAGGATGATAATTGGGAAGAGTGGATTCCTTACTATGCATTCGCATACAACGTAACACCTCATGTAGACACAGAGTACTCACCTTTTGAGCTAGTTTTCGGAAAATTACCAAGTTTGCCAGGGGATGAAGTCATGAATCATCCAAAGGTTTACAATTTAGAAAACTATGCTAATGAATTAAAGACAAGGTTAAAGCATTCTTTAGAAAATGCTAGAAAGTTAATAGAAATAACAAAAAGAAATAGAAGTATAGAATCGTACAATAAAATGAATAGGATAGATCTTAATATAGGAGATTTAGTGTTAGTAAAATTAGAAAATAGAAGAAAAAATGAAGCACCATACATTGGCCCTTATGAGGTAGTGCATATCGATAATGTTAATGAAGAAATAAAAATAAATGGAAAAACAAAAATCGTACATAAGAATTTAGTAAAGAAATATAAACATTGTAAAATGAAACAAAGCCAAAAATATTAGAACATAAGAAAAAAAAAATTTTTTTTAGTTATGCCTATTATAAAAAAAAAAAAATATATAAAACTACAAATACTGAAATATAAGAATTACATAAAAATAAATTTTTTTTTAATACAAACAATATATTTTAAAAAAAAAAAAATATTAAACAAAACTTTTGTATACATTTTTATTACAAACTGTAAAATCTATATAAAGCATATGAGTATTGTTCCACGCACACATCACATTACATAATAAATTAAAATTTTAAAATTCCAAACAAAATTATAAAATTTTAACTGAAAGATTGGGGGTGTAGTGTATCCACACAATTCATTCTTTCTTACAAATAAACAAACAGATAATATTATTAAGTTAGGTCAGTAACATAACTGAATTGTTTTCGTTGTCACAATTATAAATTCTTTTTGTGTAATTCGATATTTTAAATAAACAACGGTCAACGTTCGCTTATTTATTTTGACAACAAAATCGACAACAGTAGTTCAATGTACGTTATTACATTTATGCTGATCTAACAAATTCTTTAGTTATGAATGAATTCCTTAATACACTGGACACCGATATGAGTAATAATTAATGAAAATACAATTTGATAAAGTAATTTAAAGATTTCTGTGTGCCTGATACAATACCGTATCATTTGTATGTAAGTTAATGCTAAGTACTAGAATAAGTGATTGAGTGAACTTATTGTAGTCACTCAATATTAGGTTAAGTTTTATTCTCATAAATAGTATTTAAGCAAACAAAATTTGTAAATAAAAATCAATTATTATCCATCAACCTTCGCTTGTGTTTTACTTTTAGTAATAAAACATTACAAGCACATCATTAATAAATGAATTAATTAATAAATATTTCATTCCCGAAAATAATTTTTGATAATAAATTTGCATGTGCCCGGGAAATAAAAAACTGAAATGGCAAGCTGCTTTATTTAGCAACTTGTTTTTTTTTTTTAATTTTGTTTTTTTCTATCCTCTTACAACTACAATTCGTGTTGGAAAAAACCCAGCCAATTGTAGGGGAATGTAAGAAAGAAAAAATTCACTATTTATTGTTGTGTCTTTGTTGAAGCTTTAATATTACAAGTAGAGCTGAGTGTTTAAAATTCTTATTCACTTTATGGTCTTACTTGTATAATATTTTTAGCTTTTCTAAAGTATTGGGAAAAAGTTTCCTGACGAGCTAGCCTAAGCAACCAGCGAAATGCGCATTGAAACTAGCTTTCCCACAACAATAAATTTCAGTGTTTTTTTATCATTAATTGGGATTATTAGCACATCATTAATAAATGAATTAATTAACAAAATTAAAATTTTATAAAATTATAACCATTTACATTTTTCCAATAAATATTTACCTTTTTCTTGCATTTACATTTCTTCTTTAACTCGCTCGTTATATTATTTTATGTTTGCTTTGTTTTATTTTCTTTGAACGCGTTACTAATAAACTAATAAGTTTACCAACACTGTGTGTACTGATCTGAATGGCAACATCATTGATCATATGGTAAACAACAAATAAAATAAAAACAAACATAAGCAAGAAGAAGAAAAGAATTAAGTGCATAAATTTTAAATAATTTTAAATGAACTACTGAATGATAATTACTTAAATAAAGGTAAATAATTGCGAAATTTTAAGCAAAGAAAACCGTGTATGAAACAAAATATACGTTAAAGATTGTGAAAATAAATCGAGGAAAAATAATTATTATCGGACGGACATTTATCGAAGTGATCGCGAGTGAATTTAACAGAGTTCCGAAAAATTCATATATGATCGCTCATATTTAACCATTCATAAATGAGGAATTTAAAACGTGTAATTTTTTTTACAACCATGAATGAATTGTGAATTTTTTTGCCAATTCATTCATGAGCGTAAGAATGAGGAAACAAAAAATTTTCTTAACGCTCCTCACCAGTAATGTTGTTGTTACACGACAGTTTGCATGACCACAACACGAAATGCCATTGTGTGTATTTTGCTGTTGTTAAAGGCAACGAGCCAAAGTGTGTGTTGAATTTCTTCTAGGCAAATATTTTTAAAAAAAAAACTAAAAGAACTGCACATATCGTCCGTCATCTTAAATGCAGTATAATATAACATCACAATTTTGTATAAGAAGCAAAAAAAAAAACGATATAAAATGGAAATTAATTGAGATATAAAAGCAATTTTAAATATTTAGGATAAAAATGCGAAAACCGATTTTTTTTTGATGGAAAAATATTATTTTTATTGTTATTTATTTAGTTATGTGTGTTACGTTATTTTAATTTGTAATTCTCTGAAACAAAACGACGAATCATCAACGAAAGTACGATAGTATTAAGTTAAACCAACATTTAAAATATTAATAATGAAATGTTTTTGTTAAATTACAGGTAAAATAGAATATAAAGATAATGCACTTGGTTATAAATAAAATACTGCGTTTAAGAAATAAATTTAAATATGGTTAAATACACAAATAAAAAAGACAATCACACAATTAATATGTAGCACAATTAGGTTTGCGTTGACATGGTGAAACCAGTTTGATTTTTAGATTCAGCGCAGGCAGTACTGCGTTTGAGAACGTAAAGATGTTATATTTGTTTGGGTGCACAAGGGTATTACCTTATGGGCTGGTTGTCGCAGGAGCTGTGTGCCGGCTGGCTGTTGCGCGTCGGGAACCACTTAAAACAAAAGAAAACCACCCTTAACTTGCACCGGGCGGGAAGCACTCTCGAAAAGGCAGAAAAAAACACTTAAGCTTTTATATTATCTATTTCGTTTTATTTAATCTTCTTTTTTTTCCTTTAGGTATTTAAATTTAATTTTAATTTAGACTTAGTGGCAAAAATTTTCTCCTTTTCCTTTTTTTTGTTTTCACTTTAACTTTTTCTTTTTATTTGTGGGCAATGGCGTCTAGCTGGTCTGAGTTTTATGACAAGAGTAACAAAAAATCAACAGGTTGACAGACTCACCACTCTACATGCGGGGCTGCCAGACGATCAAAGATGTAGGCCAGTCTCACACGAGCAACATAATGGGAAACATCTCGACCACACCAGCTAGACGCCAACATACCTGCCGCCTTGCGACGAAGGTGCAACACAAACATTAAGTTAATAACAATACGATGCAAGTAATAGAAAAAGGTATTCAAATTAACAATATATTTCAGGTTAGACAGGTATGTGTAAAATAAAAATAAAAAAATATATCAAAAAATTAAAAAAAAGGAATTCAAATAAAGAAAAAAAAAGAACTTAACAATAACAATAATGGCAGTAATAAAAAAGGCAAATTAAAAAAAACGTAACAACTTCAGTTATATATAAAAAAAAATATCAAAAAAAAAATCAATATCCGCCCTAAAGGGCTATCGCATACGTCGCCTTCCAGAGCAACCAAAAAAACCTCCTTCATGGCTCTACCACGACTGCTTCCCCAAAATAGGCAAACCCAAAGACGGTGTCCTGGACGTATATCGTCCCTGGTTTCCCCTTCGCCGGGCCGATAAGGACACGGCTGGCCACGTCTGCCCCCAGTGTAATGTGGTAAGCTCGGCTGCGGTGCCAGTGCCGATCAGCCGATGAGGTATCGTCCCGCTCTAAGTATTCGGCTTCGACGCTGGCTGCCGGTCTTCGGACCTGTGGGCGTTCCTCCACCGCTAACTCCACTTCCAGTTTGCGGCCTTCTTGGTCCCGGCGAAAGAACGCGAGCGTGGTCCGACCTTGGGTTATCTCGCACCCCAGCTCCCTGGCCTCTTGGCGGGTTATGAACGACCTCGCAACCGTGGGGTCTAAGAGCGCCCGGGTCCAGAACGTCCTGCCCCCGGACCGGGCTGACACGCGTACTCGGGCAGTCATCTTCACCCACACCCGTCCCTTGGGCATCGGATGGAGCCAGCTGTTGTGGTCCTGCAGACAGCGCCGGCATCTATCAATGCTTCTGCAGGCGGCTCGAGTGTGGGACTGCGCCAAGCAGTTATAGCAAAGTGATCTATGAGCCACGATGCGCAGCTTCTCCTCCACCGGGAGCGTGATGAAGCGCGAACACTGCCGGATTGCATGGAACCGTTCACAGAGGGGGCACCGGTAGTTGGTGTTAAAGGCGGCCATGGGACTCTGGAAGAAAATATTTTTAATTAGAGAGGGAAACGTTATATAGAGGCATTTGGAGTGTCGCATTTAGGCAGCGCGACCAACTTGTGTATCGGCCGAGTGACTACGCCATTTTGCGTTTTGAGATCGGCTACTCGCACCTTGCCATCATTGCCACGGTAAACTTTTATAATACGCCCTAAACGCCAATCAGTGGGACAGCCTGGTTCACTTTTAAGAGCCACCAAATCGCCTTCTTTTAAGTCGGATTGAGGGTGTTGCCATCTATTTCGCTTATTTAGCTCTTTGAGATACTCCTGCTTCCATCGGCGACAAAATTCTTGCTGTAGGGCCTTCAACTTACGCCAGCGATTTACAATACTTAGGGGTGAAGACAGTTCTTCGGGCTCCGCAGGGGTAAGCATAGAGGTCCCTATCAGAAAGTGACCTGGAGTTAGGGCAGATAAATCTTCAGCGTTTTCAGACATAGGGCCGAGAGGGCGCGAATTGAGACACGCTTCTATTTTTGCCAGAACCGTGGAAAACTCCTCAAACGTAAATTTCACTTGACCAGCTGACTTTTTGAAATGCATTTTCATGCTTTTCACCCCTGCCTCCCATAACCCTCCCATGTGAGGCGCTGCAGCAGGGATAAAGTGCCACGACAAGTGCTGGTGACCATAGTTTTCGACAGCCGTGTCACGAAGCTCTTTCACGTGTTTCGCGAAGTCTGCGTCGATCTCTCTAGCGGCGCCAGCAAAGTTTCTGCCGTTATCAGAATACATGCGGCTGGGGCAACCGCGACGGGCGACGAAACGGGCCAAGGCTGCTAAAAAGGCAGGGGTAGACAAATCGCTAACAGCTTCAAGGTGAATCGCCTTTGTAGAGAAACAAACGAAGAGACACACGTAGCCTTTTGAGATACGGCAGTATCTGCCGGTGAAACTTTTAATCTCGAACGGGCCCGCAAAGTCAACACCAGTATTCGTAAAGGGACGACAAAGGGTAGTTCTTTCTTCCGGCAAAGCCGCCATTATTTGGTTTTGAAGCTTTTTTCTATAAAGAACACAGACTTTGCAGTTACGAACCACTGTCTTTATCAGGTTTTTGGCTCGGATGATCCAGCACTCTTGCCGGACAATATTTAAGACCAGACGAGGGCCTCCGTGAAGGACGAAGGTGTGCACGAATTCTACATACAACCGGGCCAATCTACTGCCATACGCCAAGATAATAGGATGCCGCTCGTTGTAGGACAGACAAGTAGTAGAGCTTAGGCGACTATTAGATCGAATAAGGTTATCTTTATCAACAAAAGGGGTAAGTGTCAACAGGGGGCTCCGTGAGTCGATTTTCCTATTCGCCTTGAGGCAGCTAAACTCCCCTGAGAAGTACATTTGCTGGGAAAGAAAAAATAAACGATTTCTTACGAACTTTAGCTCGCTAGCTGATATTCTCAAAGAGCTGTGCATGACATTTTCGCGTCTTTTTATACTCGCCAGAGCGACAAATCGAAACATATAAGCGATTACGTGATACGCTCTAGATAAACTAGAAAACCTGTCTGGAATATCCTCTTTATCAGCAGATCTAGCAACAAAAACTTTTGCTCCTTTTGACTCTTCTGCCGTCTCGAACTCCGCTGCTCCTACAGGCCACGAAGACTGCGCTAAGTTGAGCCACTCAGGGCCGTGCCACCAGAGCCTATTTTTTCTCAAATCCGCAGGGATCAGCCCCCGGGTTGCTAGATCGGCAGGATTGTCCCCTGACGCCACGTGATACCAGTTTTTGTTCCCAACTTTTTCTAATATTGCAGCCACTCTATTTGCCACGAACGTTTTCCAGCTACAAGGGGGTTTTCTCAACCACGCTAAAACAATCGTGGAATCGGACCACAAATAAAGGGGGGACTTGTCCACGTTAAAAGTAGGTACTACACTATCAACCAAATTTGCTAAAAGAACTGCTCCACATAACTCCAAACGAGGCAAAGATGGCTTTTTTATTGGGGCCACTTTAGTTTTACATGTGAGCAGACTTGTCAAAACATTATTTTCGAGCTGTACCCTTATATAAATTGTAGCCGCATATGCCAACTCAGACGAGTCACAGAACCCGTGAAATTGTATACTACAGCCAGGCGAATATTGAACCCAACGTGGAAGTTTAATTTCTTCAATATCCACATAATTAGCAACAAAATTCTGCCATTTCTGCAGAGCCGCGGGTTTGATAGCCTCGTCCCACTCGATCTTATCAAGCCACATTTGCTGCATAATAATTTTAGCAGAAACTACCACCGAAAGCAACCATCCTGCAGGATCGTATAGCCGAGCAATGGTAGAAAGAACCTCTCTTTTAGTGTACGAGGTTTTTACAGTTATCTTTTCACAAACAAAGAAAAAAATATCTTCTGCCGCATTCCAGCGAATTCCTAGCGTTTTTGTAGTGCTTTTTTCATCGAGCGACAAAAATGAAGAATTTAGTAGGTGATCATGGGGCAAATTTTTTAAAATTTCTTCAGAATTCGAGGTCCATTTTCTGAGCTCAAATCCCCCCATATCTAAAATACCAATTAATTGCTCCCGTGCCACTAAAGCATCAGCAACTGAATGGGCCCCAACTAGGGCATCATCTACGTACATATTTTCTCGCAAGATTCTAGCGCCTAACGGAAAACGTCGCTCCTCATCATTCGCCAACTGTAGAATGGTTCTAAGGGCCAAATATAGGGCACAATTAACGCCAAAAGTCACCGTTTTCAGTTGGTAATCCGCAATTTCCGCCCTATCACTGCTACGAAAAACTATTTTCTGGAAGGGCCTATGTGTGGGAGTCACAAAAATCTGCCGGTACATATTTGAAATGTCCGCATTAAAGACAAACTGAAAAAATCGCCATCTCAAAATCAGATTAACTATTTCAGCCTGCAGAATAGGGCCAGTGAACAACAAATCATTTAAACTTCTGCCATTTGCGGAAGGGCTCGAGGCATTAAATACCACTCGCAATTTGGTCGTTGTGCTCTCTGGCTTAAAAACGCCATGATGGGGTAAATAATAACCAGGGTCACCTCTAGCATCATCTGCTTTTTCCATGTGCCCTAGGGTTAAATATTCTTTTAGGACCTCATCGTACTGGGCCTTACGCTCAGCATTGCGCATTAACGATTTTTCGTTTCTCAAATACTGACAAACAGCAATATGCCTATTGGGACCAAGCGACAGCAAACTATACTTAAAGGGCAGACTAACAGTGTATCTCCCTTCAGAGTTTCTAGTGGTAGTAGCACTATAAATCTCCTCACATTTTTTATCCTCATCTGATAAAATACGCCTATGAGAAACTTCTTCTAACTCCCAAAACTTCGACAATTGGTCATCAATCGCTACTTTTGTCATATGAGACAATCTTACTATTCGAGGGGAAACTATAGTAGGCGTTGGACCCGTAACTATCCAACCAAAAATGGTTTCTTGAGCCACTAGGGATTCAAAAACACCATGCCTAACTCCGCCACGAAGAATAGAAGGGTACACGTCACCTCCTAACAATAAATCAATCTCACTGCTCTCATAAAACTTCGGATCAGCATAACACAGATTGGGCAGCTCAATCTCTTTTTGGGGCAAAAAGGAGTGCGTTGGAATACTACCAGTTACACGAGGGACAACGAGGGCCTGTATATTTAGAGACACATTCCGATCGAAAAGAGAAACAATTGTAAAAACTGCCATTTTAGAAGACGTACTTATTATATCTCCGCCTAAACCTGAGACTTCAGCAGAAACTGGATTAGTTGGCAGCTTCAATAATTTTTGTATCTTTTCGGAAACAAAACTTTCATCGGAACATGGATCTATCAGGGCCCGAACCTTGTAACAGGAACCAAAACTTATAATGTTAACCCAGGCTGTGGCTAACATAACCTTTTTCGCAACCGAGGTATGATGAGATTGAACTACACCAGAAGGGCCGGCAACATTAGTGGACTGTATTTGACTTTGACTGTTTTGACTCTGACTCTGCGAACTAGTGCTTGACTGGCTTTGATTATTGTTTCTTATATTTCTTACTATATCCCTATGTATTAACGTGTGGTGTTTCTTATTGCATCTAGAACAACCATTAGGACTACTGCAATCCCCATACAAATGCCCCATAGTAAGACAATTAAAACAAAAACGAAATCTTTTTAATGTTGAGACACGGTTTTTGTAGTCCATGCTCAAAAATTTATTGCAAACACTAATTTTGTGACACCCTTTACACAATTTACACGAGCTCGAGTCAACTTTTGTGTGATGCGCCTTAAACTGCTTAGATTTTGTAGACATAGAGGTATTATGTACAGGGCCCGTTTGGGAACCACTGGCAGCTACATTGTTCGCTACTATAATATCAGAAACACTTTCCAGGGCATGAAATCGATCGGTCAAAAAATTATTAAAAATTATTCTGTCTTATTTTTTACCGATTGCTCCCACAAATGTAAAGTATTTTCTGAGAGCCGAGACGAACATTGAAAAACAAAAATTGGGTCCCATGAGGCAATATCTACATTATATAATTTTAGCACGGAAATGCAATTGTTTATTTCTCGTTGGAGCCTTTTTATTTCTGAAGCCGTTTCTCGCTGACATGGAGTCAAATTAAATAAAGCTTTCAACTGACTATTTATTAAAACGCGCTTATTTTCATATTGGGACTTTAAATTGTTCCACGCTATCTCAAAATTTTCAGCTGTTAGGGCAATATTTCTATTTATATCCCGGGCCTCGCTATCTGTTTTTTGAAATAAATAAAATAATTTTTCTACTGGGCTAAGCCTCGAATTATTTATGTAGATTGCCGTAAACATGTCCCTGAAGGTGGGCCACGAAACGTAATCTCCATGAAAAACACCAGTATCACAAGGGGGGACAGGTATAGAACACAGGTTGGGAACCACTGTTTTATTTTTCTGCCTATCTTCTTCTAATACCTGTCTCGCATTGGCCAAAATATTTATACATTTCACATATATTTTTCGCACCTGAGGATACTTTGTCTGGACCGCCACTAATTCTTTCTTTGCCTCAATAGTGTCCGCGGAACACTCATCAAAAATTTTCTTAAATTTTTCCCAACTTTTGTCTAATTCGTTTTTTTCAAAATCAAACGCCTCACTGGTATATGTTGAAAAGTCTTCCTTTTTCAACATAACCTCACTATTTATTACCTCATCTGCTGCCCGAATAAATTTATCAAAAGTAGACATCTTTTTATTTATCTATTTATCAAATGGGCGCACTTTAGAACAACAAAAATAGCGAGATAATCCTTAATAAGACAACAAAATTAATTTTCTTCGAGAAACAATATAAAAAAAAAAATTTTGGCGCGCTGGCAACACTTTTCCTTTATTCGTAAAATTGATCTTAAAAAATCTTTAGGCAAAAAACAGAATTACAAATTGGCGAGTAACGGGTAAACCGGCGAGTAAAAAAAGATGGCTGTTAAAATTGTGAGACTTTAATTTGGCGCGACTTAACCTCACTTTCACCGAGACACAATATGGCGCGACACAGTATATGCATGCACTTTAAAATTCCAAAAGTACGTACCTTTTTGTTCAGCAACGGGCGAAGGACCAAATGTTTGGGTGCACAAGGGTATTACCTTATGGGCTGGTTGTCGCAGGAGCTGTGTGCCGGCTGGCTGTTGCGCGTCGGGAACCACTTAAAACAAAAGAAAACCACCCTTAACTTGCACTGGGCGGGAAGCACTCTCGAAAAGGCAGAAAAAAACACTTAAGCTTTTATATTATCTATTTCGTTTTATTTAATCTTCTTTTTTTTCCTTTAGGTATTTAAATTTAATTTTAATTTAGACTTAGTGGCACAAATTTTCTCCTTTTCCTTTTTTTTTGTTTTCACTTTAACTTTTTCTTTTTATTTGTGGGCAATGGCGTCTAGCTGGTCTGAGTTTTATGACAAGAGTAACAAAAAATCAACAGGTTGACAGACTCACCACTCTACATGCGGGGCTGCCAGACGATCAAAGATGTAGGCCAGTCTCACACGAGCAACATAATGGGAAACATCTCGACCCGGTTCACACCAGCTAGACGCCAACAATATTATTAGAGATATTATTATGACATATTAATTATAGTTTTTATTTCTAATAAGAAGTGGATTAAACTAAAGAATGTACTTCAATAAATTTAACTATAAATTGATTTTAAAAAGCCAACTTTTCCATTATAAATAACGTGTATTTTGATCTCCTTATAATGCATTTTCTCAATTGAATTTTTCTTTACAATAAACAAATTTTGTAAACAAAAATTTGACTCATATACATACATACAAGTATATTTGTCTCCATATAAGGAATTATTTCAAAAAAAAACTTCTGTAGCTCATACTTATAACGCTATATACGGAGCAAGAAGTAAATTTTAATTAGTTAATTTCTGAAAAATTTAAATAAAAAGAATGAAAGAGTTTTTCAATTAAGAGTAGTATTGATTGCAGCCCCTTATTCAGTGAACGAAAATTTTGTACAAAGAAGCAAATATCTGTAATGGGAGCCTTGTGACCTTCCACTTACTTGTACTATCGAGCTATAGCGCTGGCAGCTTGTTTGGTATGTCCGTTTTATATTTTTACCCGATATGAATTCTTGTCTCTATGGAATTCTTATTCATTCGAATTTACTTAGGTTTTGGTAGCTATCCCAATAAAAAAATTTCTTATTTTGCGAAGCAGTAATGTTACATTTTAAAAAGTAAGCACACATTTATGCGCTACGCAATAAGACATACGGAGATGCAGTAAGGTAAGTAAACGAATTCTTAATAAATTAAAAAATATATATATAAAATTTGAAGAGCTACGACATTCCCTTACCACGAAGCAGGTTTGTAAGGGAGCATATTGAGGAATAACGGTAACAAACAATTCAGTGTGCAAAGCTGATCGTTACGTTCACTAATTTTTATATGCGCAGAATAAAGCGCTTTCTGTGCCAAAAATGTATTGCTTCAAGGTGGGAATTCGCCATATAAAATTCATGCCTTCCGTAAGCGATATGGTAAGCGAAACTTTTACGTTTCTCTCTTACAAACCTGCTTCATTGGAAGCTCCATTTTTTATTGGGATTTGAAATATTTAATTTGTCTAAATAAATTTACTACAAAAAAAGAAATAAAACTTTATCGACAATATAACAACTCATAACCTCTTTAAAATATACATTTTGGTCTTTATGATCATATGTTTTGTTTTACTTCGTTCGCAACACAGGTACATACATAATAATCGACCGGCATACGAACCAGAGTATAAGAGTTTTGTGATAGTTTCAGGCAGTTGGAGTTAAAATGTTAATTTATTTGCTATATACTATTTTCTCTAATAAAGTGTACTATTTTCTAAGAGTTACTAAATAAACTTTTGACAGTGGACTTTAAAATTAAGTGCCCACATATTAATTAATGAGACAATTTAGTTAGGTAATGAACTGTCTGAGGACTGAGAAGAGTCGAAGTACGAAGAGGATTAAGATGCTTTATTGCAACAATATGGCAACTTTAAAGTATATGTCACTTTAATGACAATTCAAATATCATTTTCTGACAAGAAAACGGAGAAAAAGTTTCTTTTGACATGCACATTGTACATATATCCTTTTTCCGGTGAGTCTCTGAATCGACAAGTTTAATAAGCGAAGTATCAGACAAAATCTGAAAATCGTTTGTGCATCGTCATTCTAATTTTAAAATTGTGTTAAATTTTGTGCATCATCTTACCAAATTGTTTGAACTCGAGGTAAATTTTAAGTTACTGCATTTCAAACTTTTATTTTCAACAAATTTTACTTGAAATCAGGAAGAATTTGTGACACATAAACTCTATCGTCGGATTAGTGGGTCCGATGCTTAACCCATAACACTAATTTTTGTACAGGCGACAGGTTCTGGGGATGACCCCAAATTGAGTACAGTGCTTGGCACTCCGGGAAAATTCGACGAAGCATAAACGAAGAAAATATCTTAAAGGAAACATATTTCTGTGTCACCAACTCCATCCCGGTTTACTCTGGTAATATACCCTGGCATTCCCTTCAACCCTAAACGTCACCAACGGCACCTTGCTTGCAAGAACTGTTCCCAACTACTATCATAAACTACACAATTGAACAAGCTAATGTAAATGAGGGTGTACTAGAATCTACTTAATATAGAGGATTATAATTCTGAACCTCAACACATCGGTTATCAGTGGAGCAGTTATTGCCAATTGCAGAAAACCCGCGGGAAAATTTAATTCAGCAAAAAAAAAAAAAGGGAAAAGGGAAAATAAATAATATGCTACTAAATTCACTATAAAAATTTCAGTTTTGTCATCAAGTGCCAATGTATCAAACAAGCAAATTTTGCTTGGAATGTTACTATAGCTTATTTGCTTAAATGTTTTCTTAAAAGATAAAACCAATGTAAATTAATACTATTAATACTTAAATGCTAAGGAACAACATACCTTCACAATACCTAAAATCAATATTCGATAATTTAGAATCTTAATTATAAAGACAGAAAACGAAATATACTAAAGTTATTGGAAACTCGTTAAGTCCAAAATTATGCAAAAATAATTCTGACTCATGTCAGACATCGAGTTCGGAGAAGGACTTCTGCAGAATTGGCGATTGGTGAGTGAAGAAAATGAACATATAAGAACATTTTATATACTTCTATACATATATTTATTTTTGCATTAATAAAACCTCAACTATACTTAATTTTACCTCATTAACAAAAAAAAAACCAAGAAAAAAAACCCTAAACATAAAAAAATAAAATAAATAAAACAACAAAAAAAAAAACCAAAGCCCATGAAGAAATCGGGAGAAGAGAAAAAAAAACTCGATACGACATGTTGTAACCTACTTATGTAGTTTACAACCTGTCGTGACCTACTTTTGCGTCCAACCTTTTAATCATAATCACACAAACTTACATTCGAAGATCAGCTGATCCTACAAAGTTCATTGAACTTTGCTAACTTTTATTCCCTTTGCTTTTCTTTGCTATTTTTTTAACTTCGCACTAAGGGCGAAACATGTACAAACCCAAAAAAAAATTTTGAAGAACAAAAAACCAAAATATTTAACATTTTTTTCCCATTAAATTTTTCCTTGGATTCTTGGTAACTGATGATGAAACCTAAGTTACAGTTTTACCATCGTACATAAGTACATGTTTTATTGCTGGTTTTCAATATCTTTTGTTTTCTTTTTTTTTGCTTTGCATCCTTTAGTAAAAAAAAAATAAAATTAAACAGTGGATTTAAACTATTAATTTGTAAAGTAAAATGATTATATGAATTATAATAATATAATACAAGTTACCATCTAAATTTTGTGCTTGGATATTTATAGTTTTATTATTACCCAGCTTACATTATTTATCCATATGAATCATGTGAGTTTTACATACAATAAAGAATTTTAGAATGTGTCCTTAAGTAAATTATGTTGGTCTTCTGATTGTTTAAGATGTGAGAAACTAGTGGGTTTTTGGAATAGAAGCGAACTAGAGGCTCTAGAATACTTTATTACGCCGCTAGAACATAGAACGGTGAGGGTTTTGAGGCATTTGATTCAGCGACATCCGGATCAATTCACCTAGGCAGAAATTTAACAATCCGACTGCTTTGCAATAGTTTTGTTTTGTTTTCTAATGGCTAGATAAGGGGCTTTTGTTTTGGGTCTAGTCTATGTCACTACCTAATATATTTACTTTCAGTATCGGGAGTCTATAATAGAGCAGTGTAACGACCAGGTGAAATAAGTAAACGTACACGAACCCCCCGGCTGCTTGCTTGCGTATCAATGGCTCCCTAGTCCGACTACTGTATTTTACCAACCGCGAATCAGGTCGAAGAGACCAGCCTATGGGATAATGATTTTTAGGTACGTTTTGTTACGAAAACGAAACATGTTATCTTAACAAGAACTGAATTGATTGAAGCGGTTTTAATGCAGATTGGTTTCTTGGGGATATTCTCAGAATCAATCGAATCATTGTTACATTACATAAATGGCGCCCAACGTGGGGCCGAAAGAATGGCTCGTTCTTTCCGGCTCAAAATTTTTGAAAAAGTTCAATGTAAATTTCCAGTTATACATAATTCTGAAAGTTTTATCGACATTTGACGTGGTTCAAAATAATTATTGTTCTTTTCATGGAAATTTAGTTGTTTGAGGGTAATTGGTTCGAACAGGCTAACCGCTAAGTCTTACAATAGTTTTTTTGTTATCACGTTAAATGTCATAGAAAATTTTAGTCTTGTAAAGTTCGGCATAAATTTTTTCTACCTATGCTGCTGCAACCAAATTTTAACCCATTTTATGCTCTGGACTTTATAAATTCGCTACCTGCAACTTATGACCGAGTATATCTTTGACCTAGTTAGAAAATCAATTTTGGGTTAATGGTATGCGTGGTGAAGACGTTATATTGAACTCCATAGTTAGTAATTTCTTTGGCGGATTTTTATTTTTCGCCTAGGGGAAATTTACCACCTAGTTTTCTCACATTAAAACTTTTAGAAGACCCGACATTAATTGCATAATTAAAAGTTTGAGAAATTTTTGTTATATTATAATTTGGAACATTTTGCTGCTTATATTAACGTATAAATATACCTGTTCATATCTACAGCGAAAAAAATTTCACCAATTAAAGCATTAGTCAAAATAAAATCAGTTTTAATTAAAATTTTAATCAAGTGAATTAAACGCTTAATCAAGTAAATTAAACGTTTAATTAATACTATTAACTGGTTTAAGTGATACTATTAATTAGATTACTGGTGCAAATTTAATAAATTTTTTAATTAATATCACAAATTTTTTTAATTGAAATCAATTTTTTTTTATTTTTTTCTGTGTATGTACCTATATATATTTTTATATATATTTATATAGATATATATATATATATATATATATATATATATATACCTATATATGTATATATATGTATTGAAAACCCTATATTAAGTATGACTATCAGCTTCTTCTACATTGGACTGTTACAAATTTCACAGCTTAACCCATTGCATTCCCATATGCTAATAATTTCCAAGAATATATAGTACCATCTGCAGGTCCTTAGTTTTTTGCTTCCAGCAGACTGTCATTATTTTTATGATATGATTTTTCCATCACTTGTTTCGTTTGCAACCTTATGAGTTAATATATGTACATATATACTTTTTAATAATTTTTAATACAGTCGAAGTTCCCTTTAATGATTCTGTTAGTATTGGACCAGAATATTTCTTCATTAACAATATAGAATGTTTATAATACAATATAAATATTTCCTCCACGTTTATTGAATATAATCTGGTATTTTTGTTAGGATTGCATTCTTCCAAGTCGTCCTTCATCAATATCCTCATCAAGACTGTTATAAAGCCTTATGTGTTAAATAATAAATTACTTGTCTTCTACATCTTAAGAATAATAGCATTTTTTATAAAGTGCTGGAATATAAATTGTTTGGATATATTTTTTGTTAATCCTTTTACGGCTTTTTTAAATACTAATAGTATTTTTTTTTAGGATATTTGCTTCTTTGTACAAAATTTTCGTTCACTGAATAGGGGACTGCAATCAATACTACTCTTAATTGAAAAACTCTTTCATTCTTCTTATTTAAATTTTTCAGAAATTAACTAATTAAAATTTACTTCTTGCTCCGTATATAGCGTTATAAGTATGAGCTACAGAAGTTTTTTTTGAAATAATTCCTTATATGGAGACAAATATACATGTATGTATATGAGTCAAATTTTTGTTTACAAAATTTGTTTATTGTAAAGAAAAATTCAATTGAGAAAATTCATTATAAGGAGATCAAAATATACGTTATTTATAATGGAAAAATTCACTTTTTAAAATCAATTTATGTAGTTAAATTTAATGAAGTACATTTTTTAGTTTAATCCACTTCTTATTAGAAATAAAAAACTATAAATAATATGTCATAATAATATCTCTAATAATATAACATCTCTACGTTCTCAAATGCAGTACTGCATGCGTTGAATCTGAAAATTAAACTTGTTTCACCATGTCAACTCAAACCTAATGATGCTACATATTAATTGTGTAATTACCTTTTTTATATGTGCATTTTACTATCTGGGGGTTCTGGAAATCGAAAACGCAAATTGCAAGAATTTAAAACTCGTTTTTTTTAATAACAGTAGTAAAAAATATACAAAAAAATTCAATACAAGTATTTCTTTATTAAACAGAATTCTATAAGAAAATTTTAAAAAATTGGATTAATAGTATATATAAAATAACTTCAAAATTCTTGCGTCTTGCGCTTTCGATTTCCAGAACACCGCAGCATATTTAAATTTATAACCTGTAATTTAACAGAAATTTTTAATAACTTAATATTTTAAATGATTGTTTAACTTAATACTATCATACTTTCGTTGATGATTCGTCGTTTTGTTTCAGAGAATTACAAATCTCATATAATTTCCATTTTACAACTTTTTTTGCTTCTCATGTAAACTTATGAAATTTGATGTTACAATATTCTGCATTTAAGATGACGATATGTGCAGTTCTCTTAGTTTTTTTATTTCAATTATACATGCCTACAAAAAAAAAACAACACACACACTTTGGTTCACCAGTCAAGAAATAATTTTACAAAAAAAAAAAAAAAAAAAATACACGCGGGCTAAACGTGCTGCCCAGCGGGGAAAATTGCAAGCGATTCACTTTTTAGACCTATAAGAAGGTTTACAATTGAAACTTTAGTAAAATTTTACCCATTCCACTCTGCCTTCTTTGAAAAGGTCTTTTAGAAAGGTTTTTATTAAATATTTTACAAATTCAAATTTTTCTATTCTAAGTTAAGGCCTGTCGCAAGTTTAGTTATTAATTTACTCACTTCGTATTATTAACCACAACAATTAAACTTGGATAAAGCTTTATTCTTAAATCTTTTTACCAATGACACACCTTGTTAATTGGTAATAAAGTTGGAATGCGACTGGGAGATCTTATGTCTGCAAAAAGGCCTCTTTACTACTTGATTTTACCACTGGAAATGGTTGGGCAAATCGCATTTTTTTCCTTGTGAAGAATTTTAACGTGAATTTTTTCAAATTTTTCATATCTGAAAAATCACATATGATTTTTTTGTATTTGCTCAATCCTCATGAATGAGCGAGCGTTTCGGTACTCTGGAATTTAATATTCAAGAGGCTGTGGTAAGCTAGTGAAAAATAGAAAAACAAAGATAAATTATTAAAATTCTATTTGCTTGTCTTTACAACCAACAACAATATATAAATATATCCGTGTCTCTTGTTTGTAACTTTTTCTTTTTTTATCTGCGGTGCAACCCAGCAAACATTTTGGTGATAATTTTAACGCCAGTAACAAAATATATTTATTTAACAAAAATTTCTAAAAATTGTTGTGAATCGAGAAAAATTATTGAAATTACTCTTCACAACCCAGCGAACAATTTTTTTAAATCAATTGAAAAGTTTCCCTACAATTATTGCAGTTTAACCGCAAAAAAATTATAAATAAAAAATAGTTGAAACCTAAAAATTTCTGAACTATAATTGTATTGTGGTTATTTATTTATTTAAAAAAAAAAAATTTCTGAACTTTATAAAAAGTTGTTTCTGCAGTAGCATTGATAGTAAGTTGATCTCGGAAAGTTTTTTATTAATTTATCGTGTCAGTGCGACAATACGCCTAAAGTTCCTTGAGATCCTTCCAGAAATTTTTAGAAAAAAGTGTATTAAAGTTTAACTTTGTTTCCTATTTAATCTGTTGTTGATCAAATAATTCTCGACTACATTATGGCAGGCGGTAAGAAGCAAAAAGGTTCCGCTCCTAGTCTTGAGAGTTTATACCAACAGAAAAACACAATATTAGGCAACGTGGCAAAAATAAAGCGGTCGATTAAAGAAAAAACAATTTCGTTTAATCAGAATGAATTGCAGTGTAGGTTAGAAATTTTAAATTCATATATTGAGGACGCTATGGTTATCCAGTCAGAGATAGATATTTTAGATCCATCAAATGATGAAAGGTCCGATTTGGAAAACTTACGCGCTTCCACTAAGAGTATGCTTTTGGGGTATTTAACGCCAAGGCAAAACAGTTTTGCAGAAACCACTTTAGGTTTCCAGCCTCATCATAACTGACTTCCAAATATGAAGTTGCCGAAATTCAGCGGAAAATATTCCGAATATAAAAACTTTATAAGTTTGTTCGTGAGTTTGGTTGATAGTGATACCACTCTGACTGAAATTGAAAAATTCAACCATTTTATATCATGTTTGTCAGATGAAGCTCTAGGCACAGTTAAAGTCTATCAAATAAGTGAGCAAAATTATTCCAAGGCTTTAAAAGAGTTTATGACAATCCCTGTCTGATATTTTTCGATAACATCACAAAATTATTTGACTTACCGCAAATGTCTAAACCATCGGCAACAGCCTTGAGGTGCATGATCGATACGGTTTCGGCCATATATGGGTCACTTTTGTCAATTGGCGACGACAAAGCAATTACTAACGCGATAATAATTCACTTAGTAGTGACAAAAGAAGATCCGAGCACTAGATCAAAATGGGAAGAGCAACTTGATTACGAAAAGTTGCCCCTATGAAATGATTGCGAAGCAGCTTTAAATAAAAGGTGCCAGCATATTTCTGCTGAAGAGGCTTCAAGTTCAAGATTGAAGCCTACTTTCAATTTTGCAAAGAAAAATTAAACGTTTCTAAAAATAAATCCAAGTCTTCATACCAAAATACTCAACAAGAGGCAGTAAAATGTTTGTTTTGTGCATGTGCTCAACATTATTTATCTAATTGTCCTTCATTCTCAGCAGTGCCTGTACAACAAAGATTTGACTTTGTTAAGGGCGTTCCTGCCTGTATTATTTGTTTAAAGAAAGGTCATACTGTGACGAAATGTAAATCGTCAAAGTGTCGAGTTTGTAGTCGCTCACATCACACGTTACTACAGGTTTATGCTGCAAATAATGCACAGCCAGTACATGAAAGTAGTTCTGATCCTGATAGACCTTCAACTTCGAGGGCTTCTGTAAATCATTCATCTTCAAACAAGGACAATGTTATTTTGGCGACCGCATTGGTTAACATTAGAAATAAATCTGGTCAATATGTTTTGGCTAGGGCCTTATTGGACTCCGGTTCACAAATAAACTTTGTAACTGAGGAACTATCAAAGCGGCTACAACTCCGAAAAGAAGAAAGAAATCTAAGTTTATTTGGTATAGGTAGAACTAACTCTTCCGCCAAATTAAAGCTACAGACAACAATAAGATCTCGAATGAATTCACATGAATTTTCGTCAGAATTCTGGATTCTTCGATTGATTTCAAATTATCAACCAGATCATAAAATTTCGACAAATGGTTGGAACTTGCCTTCTAATATAGAATTAGCTGATCCATATTTTAATAAACCGCAGAAAATAGATATGTTGATCGGCGCTGAGATCTGCTTTGAGTTATTATGCGTTGATCAAATTAAACAGAATCCTAACAGCCCGACACTTCAGAAAACACTTCTAGGATGGATTGTTTCGGGAAAATATAAGGAGCCAAGAAATACTGATCATAATGTATGTCATTTAAGTACACTGAAAGAAAACGAGGAAGATTCACTTGACTAAGTGGTCCGTAGATTCTGGGAGTTAGAAGAAATACCTAAAGGGTATGCGAAGAAAGTTTTCTGAATTCTATTCAACGACTACCCTCAGGAAAATTTAAAGCGGCGCTATCTTTCAAACCATAACAACAGAAAACAATACAAGCGTTACCACTGACACCATAAACTCGAACATAGACGCAATGGAAAACAAACAAGAACAAATTTGTCAAAAACCACAAGTGCAAGTTGGTATGGACAGGTATATTACAGTGCTTAAACGTGGTCACAGCCCTGCCTCTTCAGCTGTAGCCTCGGCCTCAAAAGTTCCATCTGTTGATAGAATAAATTCACAAAATCGTTTTGCAATTCTGGAGGATGAATCTTCTGAAGCACCTACCGTCATAAAAACGTCAAAGCCACCCCCGATATATCTTAGAGAGCAAAACTCAAGTGAGCTAATAAAAAGTTTAATCTCGGTGATAGGTGAAAATTCGTTTTACGTAGCTGCAATCAAGCGTGGTAATATAAACGAAACAAAAATACAGGTTAATCACGAGAATGATTTTCGCAAAATAATTAATAAGTTTGAAGCACTTAAAAAAAGCTTCTATACATACCAACTGAAAAGCAGCAAAGGTCTTCAGGTTGTGATAAAGGGCATTGACTCATGCGTGGACCCAGACGAAATAAAAACATTTTTAGAAGAAAAGGGCTTTAAAATAAAAAATGTTACAAATATTAAAAATAGGGAAAAAAATCCCCAACCACTATTTCTGGTGGAGTTAGAGCCCGGCGATGTTAAGCTAAAAAAAAATGAAACACATCCCATTTACAGTTTAAAGTACATCCTGTACAGTCCCATTTTTAATTTAACTCGGCTAGAAAAAACTATGGAAACATTAGTGCAAACAGTTAAAAATTTTACTAACACAATGGGTAACATGATGCAAGAAATGTTAAGAATGCAATCGATGTTATTGCAAGCTGTACTAAACAAGCCATGAACTGTTTAAAAATCTGCTTTTGGAACGCAAACGGCATCCGCCAACACAAAAATGAACTAGAATACTTCCTTAAAAATAAACAAATTGATGTTATGATGGTTTCTGAAACTCATCTGACCTCAAGAAATACGTTTAAAATCAATGGTTATATATTATATGACACCAAGTACCAAAGACAGAGCTTGTGGCGGTTCTGACATTTTGATAAAGAACCGAGTAAAACACTACTTAATGAGTGATCATCAGGAAGATTATCTCCAAGCAACAAACATTTGCGTTGAGGAATTAAATCGAAACATAGTAATTTCATCATTATACTCCCCACCTAGATTTTCTATATCAGAAAGCCAATATAATAAATATTTCAAATCATTAGGACCGTGCTTCCTGGCTGCTGGCGATTATAATGCTAAACACACTTTCTGGGGGTCACGACTTATTACACCTAAGGGTCGTGTTTTGTTTAACACAATTTGTAAAATGGATCTAAATGTGGTCGCGAGCGGACAACCAACATATTGGCCTACTGATCAGCAAAAAGTTCCAGATGTCATCGATTTTGAAGTGGTTAAAAACATCCCCGCAGAAACAATTTATGTTGAAGCTTCCTTAGAATTATCTTCTGATCACACACCTACAATTCTAACTATAACAAATCCTAATAGAATTGTATCTCCGTCTTATAACTTAGTGACGTCAGCCACTCAAAAAAATTGGTTAAAATATAAAAAATATCTCAGTACCCACTGCACTGAAAATATTCCGCTAAGTACACCGGAGAATGTGGATATTTCTATTGTAAATTTTGACAGTTATCTGAAACTGGCTGTTCAACATTCTAGTATATCCCTCAAAAAAAACCAAAAATAGTAAAATATATTCTGCAGATGTTGAGCGTCTCTTGACTGAAAAAAGGAGAGCTCGAAGAGAATGGCAATTGCATAGATCCCCTCAAGAATTTACTAAAAGAGTGCACAAAAAGGCTAAGAAAGTCTCAGAAAATGGCTTCCCTGGAAAAATATCTAAAGGAACTTGATGCAACTTCTCAATCAGACTACTCATTATATCGTGCAGCTAGAAATCTTAATAGACCAGTTATCACTAAACCACCATTAAGAAACTTAAATGGAATTTGGGCACGAAATGATGAAGAAAAAGGAAATCTTTTTGTTAATCATTTGAAAAACGTATTTACCCCGCACACATCTCCCGATATTGCAGTCGAGTTGCCACCTGTTGCTGTTAGAGCTGCTGTTCCACTTAGATTTGAGATAAAAGAAATCGAAAAGGCTATTCATAATTTAAACCCCAAGAAAGCCCCTGGTTTTGATAAGATCAGCAACAAAATGCTTTTAGAACTACCCAGCATAGCAAAGAAAATTATTCTCTTGATTTTTAATGCTATTTTACGCCTTGAATACTACCTACCTTGAATGATACCTAAGCCAGGAAACGATCCTACAAAAGTTGAGTCATATAGACCTATAAGCTTATTGTCTAATATATCAAAGCTGTTTGAGAAGCTGTTAGTGTCAAAATTAGCCCCAATTTTAAATGTAAATAGATGTAACCATCAACTCGGCTTTAGAAGAGAACATAACACAATTGAACAAACCCATCGTATCGTAAACGCCATAAGAAAAGCCTTTGAAGAAATCGATGTTTCTCAAGCTTTTGATAAAGTCTGGCATGAAGGCTTATTACATTTTTTTTCAGTATTTGTTTATTGAATCTTCATATATTAAATATGAACTAACAATAATTAATCAAATCTTATCCTAATATTTACTTTATGTCCTGCCAGTGCTAGACAAAAAAGATTTAGTCATCACGGTTTCTGTTCACATATGAAGTTGTTTATCGCTCATCTGATTGGGTGAGTGCTGCAGTGTCTCTTCTTCTTAAGCGAGTGTGGCCGCCATAATTTAAAATATTTCTAGCTAATGGATTTGGGTGCAGTTCCAGCCTTTTTAAATATTTTACTGCATATTTCGTTATCATAGTTTTTACTAATAGCACATTGAGATCCTTGTGGATATTTGAGTTTGTGACGTACCAGGGGGCGGCTGTGATTATTCGAAGAAGTTTATTTTGGCGCCTTTGAATTTTTTCGATGTTAGAAGCCCAGTCAGTGCCCCATAACTGAATACCGAAGCATCAAATTGGCTTTAAGATAGAGTTGTAAAGTAGAAGTTTGCAATCGAGACTAAGAACAGAATTTCTTCCCATAAGCCAATTAATTTGGATTGCTTTTAGTTTCATTTGAGTTAATTTAGCTTCCATATGCCATTTCCACTTTAAACGCCGATCTAGATGTATACCGAGGTATTTTACATGCGAGTGTTGGGGTATTATTTGATTATTGATTTTAATAGGGGGCATGTTTCCCGACGCAATGTGAATGTTATATGTGATCATTTTTGCTCATTGATCTTTATCCTCCATTTTTTTAACCACCTTTCCAGTTCAAATATATGGTCCTGTAAGTAACGAGATGCTTCTTGACAGTTTGCGTGTACGCTTAGAAAAGCTGTATCGTACGCAAATGTTGAGGTATGGGTGTAGCTGTTTGTAAGCAAGTCCGAAGTATAAATTAAGTATAATAGAGGGCCCAGGATGCTGCCTTGTGGGACTCCAGCGATAATTGGCTGAGGAGAACTTAAAAAATCGCCTTCTTTAATAATAAATTGCCGACCGACTAAGTAGCTTTCTAACAGCTTGTGTATGTTTGCTGGTAAGTTTTGCTGCAATTTCAGTAGTAAACCTTCATGCCAGACTTAATCAAAAGCTTGAGACACATCGATGAAGAGAGCTGAACAATATTGTTTTTCTTCAAAGGCTTTTCTTATGACATTTACTATTCGATGAGTTTGTTCAATTGTGCTGTGTTTTCTTCTAAAACCGAATTGATGATTGGGAATACATCTGTTTTCATTTAAAATCGGTGTTATTTTTGACACTAGTAGTTTCTCAAATAGCTTTGATATATTAGACAATAAGCTTATAGGTCTATATGACTCAACTTTTGTGGGATCCTTTCCTGGTTTAGGTATCATGGTAACTAAGGATACTTTCCACTCTTGTGGGTAGTATTCAAGGCGTAAAATAGCATTAAAAATTAGTAGAATAATTTTCTTTGCTTTTCTGGGTAGCTCCAAAAGCATTTTGTTACTGATCTTATCAAAACCAGGGGCTTTCTTGGGGTTTAAATCATGAATAGCCTTCTCGATTTCTCTTATCTCAAATCAGGTGGTAACTCGACCGCAGTATCGAAAGATGTATGAGGGGGAGATACAATTCTATTAGGGTTTGATATGGTAAGAATTGTAGGTGTGTGATCAGAAGATAGTTCTAAAGAAGCTTCAACATGAATCGTTTCTGCGGGTATGTTTTTAACCACGCCAAAATCGATGACATCTGGAATTTTTTGCTGATCAGTAGGCCAATAAGTTGGTTGTCCACTCGCGACCACATTTAAATCCATTTTAGACATTGTATTATACAAAACACGACCCTTTGGTGTAATGAGCCGTGATCCCCAGAAGGTATGTTTAGCGTTGTAATCGCCAGCGGCTAGGAAACAGTGTCCTAATGATTTAAAATATTAATAATATTGGTTTTCTGATATTGAAAATCTAGGTGGAGAGTATAAAGATGAAAGTACTATGTTTCGATTTAACTCTTCAACACAAATGTTCGTTGCTTGCAGATAATCTTCACGATGATCACACATTAAGTAGTGTTTGATTCGGGCTTTTATCAAAATAGCAGAAGCTCCACAAGCTCGAGGGTCCTTGCTATCATGTAATATATAACCATTAATTTTAAAAGTATTTCTTGAGGTCAAATGAGTTTCAGAAACCATCATTACATCAATTTGTTTACTTTTAAGAAAGTATTCTAGTTCATTTTTATGTTGGCGAATGCCGTTTGCGTTCCAAAAACAAATTTTTAAACAATTCATGGCTTGTTAAGTACAGCTTGCAATAACATCGATTGCATTCTTAACATTTCCTGCATCATATTACCCATTGTGTTCGTAAAGTTAGTTACTGTTTGCACTAGTGTTTCCATGGTCTTTTCTAGACGAATTAAATTAGAAACTGGAGTCTCATCATTATTTGGCAAATCACCTTGCATTGGCAAATGGTTTGATTTTAGGACGTTAGCGTAGGATGTTCTGTTATTACTAGGCTGCGGTACCTGAATGTCATTAGTGTTAACTTGATGTGTTACCTGAATTTGAGGGGGATAAGGTTTCGGCCCAACCGAGCGCTTGACGATAGAGTATACAGGGCATCCTCTATAGTTGGCAGTATGATTACCACCACAGCTGCTGCATTTTTTTACATTAGGGTCATTTTTAGACTTATCGCAGAGAGCTGTACCATGCAATTCTCCACATACAACGCAAACAGGGGTTAAATGGCAGTATGCCTTAGTGTGACCAAATTCTTGGCAGTTTAGACATTGCACGGGACCGTCCTTTTGTGCGGCTCCTCTATCGTTATTTTACTATACAGGATATATTTCAGAATGTAAATGGGATGAGTTTCGTTTTTTTTAAGCTTAACGTCGCCGGGTTCTAACTCCACTCGAAATAGTGGCTGGGGATTTTTTTCTCTATTTTTAATATTTATTACGTTTTTTATTTTAAAGCCCTTCTCTTCTAAAAACGTTTTTATCTCACCTGGGTCTACGCATGAATCAATGCCCTTTATCACTACCTGTAGACCTTTACTGCTCTTCAGTTGGTATGTATAAGTTTTTTTTAGTGCTTCTAATTTAGTTATTACTTTACGAAAATCATCTTCACGATTAACTTGTATTTTCGATTCATTAATACTACCACGTTTTATTGCAGCTACATAAAAAGAATTTTCACCTATTACCGAGATCAAATTCTTTATTAAATCACTTGAGTTTTGCTCTCTAAGATCGGGGGTGGCTTAGAAGATTTGGTAACGATTTGTGCTTCCGAGGATTCCTCTTCCAAAATTGCAAACCGATTTTGAGAACTTATTCTATCCGATGTACCCTCTTTTAAAACTTTTGGGACCGAAGCAACTGCAGAAGAGGTTGGGCTGCGACCCCGTTTTAGCACTGTTATGTACCTATCCATTCCAACTTGTACTTGAGGCTTTTGACTACTTTTTACCTGTGATACTGAGTTTTCCAACATGCCTGATTTGGGGGTAATCTTTTCATCACTTGTTAAAATCGTTTCTGCCACTGAGGCACCGCTTGCAGGTTTAATATTTTTTATTGTATTAAAATCAACCGTATTATTAGACACAGAAGGTGATACTGAGTTTTCTATTATGCCTGATTTAGGAATAATATTTTTATCACTTATTAAAATTGTTTTTGCCGCTGAGGCATCGCTTGCGGGTTTAATATTTTTTATTGTATTCAAATTAACCGTATTATTAGACACAGAAGGTGATACTGATTTTTCTATTATGCCCGATGTGGGGTTAATATTTTCATCACTTATTAAAATTGTTTTTGCCGTTGAGGCAACGATTGCAGGTTTTATATTTGTTAATGTATCAACATTATTATTAAATACAGTGGGTGAGAGGGATCGCGTGCGAGTAATAGGTTTAGCCGTTAGGTATTTGCTATCATCGATTCTTTTTTTTTTATTTCTGCATTTGTTTCGTTAACACTCACTGTGATATATGCATTTCTATCATTATGTTTAATTGTTTTTGCACTGTTTGCACTCATAA
Source organism: Pollenia amentaria (assembly GCA_943735925.1). Taxonomy (NCBI): domain Eukaryota; kingdom Metazoa; phylum Arthropoda; class Insecta; order Diptera; family Polleniidae; genus Pollenia; species Pollenia amentaria. Next base: position 66,170,225 of record OX031009.1, read on the forward strand.
AAGTTTTTTTTTTTACTGTTTACAGTTGTGATCTTCTTATTTGTTATTGTTTATCAACACCGAGAATAAAACATGTGTATGTTTATGTATGTATGTACATACATGTATTTTTTCTTTTCTTTTATTTACTTTTTTTTGTATACTTTATTTGTTCACGTTTTTATAAAAAAAAAAATAAACCGTGTGCCGAGCTTAGAAAACACGTCTATCTTCAACGAGCGCGACGGACAGGCTTATTACATAAATTGAAGTTAAACTTACCAGTAACACACACAAGCTGTTAGAAAGCTACTTAGTTGGTCGAAGGTTTATTATTAAAGAATGTGATTTTATAAGTTCTCCTCAGCCAATTGACGCTGGAGTCCCTCAGGGAAGCATCATGGGCCCACTGTTATACATGCCAACAAACAACCACACCCTTACTTCAACATTTGCTGATGATACAGCTTTTTTAAGCGTACACGAAAACTGTCATGAAGCATCCCGTTACTTGCAGGATCACATATTTGAACTGGAAAAGTGGTTAAAACAATGGAGGATAAAGGTCAATGAGCAAAAATGCGTACATATAACATTCACCTTGCGTCGGGAGTCATGTCCCCCTATTAAAATCAATAATTAATTAGTGCCCCAGCAATCGCATGTAAAATATCTCGGTATTCATCTAGATTGGCGTTTAACATGGAAATGCCATATAGAAGCAAAACTAACACAAATGAAACTAAAAGAAATTCAAATTTATTGGCTTATTGGAAGACATTTTGTTCTTAGCCTCGACTGCAGACTTCTACTTTACAACTCTATATTAAAGACAATATGGTGCTACGGTATTCAGCTATGGGGTACTGCCTCGGCCTCAAATATCGAAAAAATTCAAAGGCGCCAAAATAAACTTCTTCGAATAATCACAGTCGCACCCTGGTATGTTAAAAACTCTAATATTCACAAGGACCTCAATGTGCCATTAGTAAAAACTATTATTACGAAGTACGCAGCAAAATATTTAAAAAGGCTTGAGTCGCACCCAAATGCACTAGCTCGAAATATTTTAAATGACAGTGGCCACTCTAGACTCATCCGACGAGAAGGCCGCTAAACATCTACATATGTGAACAGAAACCGTGAGGAGAAAATTTTTCGTCTAGCATTGGGAAGGACAAAAATAAAGTATTAGTATAAGATTTGATTAATTATTGTTAGTTCATATTTAATATATGAAGATTCAATAAATAAATAATGAAAAAAAAAATCTTTCAAAGCGAATCCTAATACTTTGGGTCTTTCATTTGAAACAGCAAAAAGACGATTTTTATCATTAGAACGTCGACTGGCGAAAGAACCACGAATGAAAGAGATGTATAACTCCTTTATGAAGGAATACATTATCTTGGATCATATGTCTATTACAGATAACAAAATCCCCAATACACCACATTATTTTATCACGCATCAATGTGTATTACGTCCACAGAGTTCTACTACCAAAGTAAAGGTAGTTTTCGAGGCTTCTTGTAAAACTTCAACTTAAATTTCTCTTAACGATCTGCTAATGATCGGTCCTACGATTCAAGAGGAATTATATTCTACGCTTATTCGTTTTCGAATGCATAAATACGCCATAACGGCTGACATTGAGAAAATGTACCGTCAAGTTATAATTGATGAGGCCGACAGAAATTTCCAATAAATATTATGGCGAGAAAATCAATCGAAAAATATTGAAATATATAAGTTGAACACAGTGACTAATGGCACCTCATCGGCTCCGTTTTTGGCAATACGATGCCTTTCGTATTTAAGTGAATTGTTTGAAAAAACTTTACCTATTGGGTCTAACGTAATAAAAACAGACTTCGATGATTTATTAACTGGCGCCGATTCAATAGAAGAGCTTGATGTTATTAGATCTCAAGTCACTAAAATATTACAATCGGCAGGATTCAACCTAACTAAGTGGTTTTCGAATCATTTCGGTAAAACTGATGTCGTAATGACGGAAAAGTCTGTTCAAATAGATCCGTATCTCTCGAAGACATCAGGCACTTATTGGCATCCGAAGAGTGATGTATTTAAATATCACTTGGGTGATTCATTTCTGAATTTAAGGGCAACAAAACGGTATATATATATATATACCAAATGTTTGGGTGCACAAGGGTATTACCTTATGGGCTGGTTGTCGCAGGAGCTGTGTGCCGGCTGGCTGTTGCGCGTCGGGAACCACTTAAAACAAAAGAAAACCACCCTTAACTTGCACCGGGCGGGAAGCACTCTCGAAAAGGCAGAAAAAAACACTTAAGCTTTTATATTATCTATTTCGTTTTATTTAATCTTCTTTTTTTTCCTTTAGGTATTTAAATTTAATTTTAATTTAGACTTAGTGGCACAAATTTTCTCCTTTTCCTTTTTTTTGTTTTCACTTTAACTTTTTCTTTTTATTTGTGGGCAATGGCGTCTAGCTGGTCTGAGTTTTATGACAAGGGTAACAAAAAATCAACAGGTTGACAGACTCACCACTCTACATGCGGGGCTGCCAGACGATCAAAGATGTAGGCCAGTCTCACACGAGCAACATAATGGGAAACATCTCGACCCGGTTCACACCAGCTAGACGCCAACAATATTATTAGAGATATTATTATGACATATTAATTATAGTTTTTATTTCTAATAAGAAGTGGATTAAACTAAAGAATGTACTTCAATAAATTTAACTATAAATTGATTTTAAAAAGCCAACTTTTCCATTATAAATAACGTGTATTTTGATCTCCTTATAATGCATTTTCTCAATTGAATTTTTCTTTACAATAAACAAATTTTGTAAACAAAAATTTGACTCATATACATACATACATGTATATTTGTCTCCATATAAGGAATTATTTCAAAAAAAAACTTCTGTAGCTCATACTTATAACGCTATATACGGAGCAAGAAGTAAATTTTAATTAGTTAATTTCTGAAAAATTTAAATAAAAAGAATGAAAGAGTTTTTCAATTAAGAGTAGTATTGATTGCAGCCCCTTATTCAGTGAACGAAAATTTTGTACAAAGAAGCAAATATCTGTAATGGGAGCCTTGTGACCTTCCACTTACTTGTACTATCGAGCTATAGGGCTGGCAGCTTGTTTGGTATGTCCGTTTTATATTTTTACCCGATATGAATTCTTGTCTCTATGGAATTCTTATTCATTCGAATTTACTTAGGTTTTGGTAGCTATCCCAATAAAAAAATTTCTTATTTTGCGAAGCAGTAATGTTACATTTTAAAAAGTAAGCACACATTTATGCGCTACGCAATAAGACATACGGAGATGCAGTAAGGTAAGTAAACGAATTCTTAATAAATTAAAAAATATATATATAAAATTTGAAGAGCTACGACATTCCCTTACCACGAAGCAGGTTTGTAAGGGAGCATATTGAGGAATAACGGTAACAAACAATTCAGTGTGCAAAGCTGATCGTTACGTTCACTAATTTTTATATGCGCAGAATAAAGCGCTTTCTGTGCCAAAAATGTATTGCTTCAAGATGGGAATTCGCCATATAAAATTCATGCCTTCCGTAAGCGATATGGTAAGCGAAACTTTTACGTTTCTCTCTTACAAACCTGCTTCATTGGAAGCTCCATTTTTTATTGGGATTTGAAATATTTAATTTGTCTAAATAAATTTACTACAAAAAAAGAAATGAAACTTTATCGACAATATAACAACTCATAACCTCTTTAAAATATACATTTTGGTCTTTATGATCATATGTTTTGTTTTACTTCGTTCGCAACACAGGTACATACATAATAATCGACCGGCATACGAACCAGAGTATAAGAGTTTTGTGATAGTTTCAGGCAGTTGGAGTTAAAATGATAATTTATTTGCTATATACTATTTTCTCTAATAAAGTGTACTATTTTCTAAGAGTTACTAAATAAACTTTTGACAGTGGACTTTAAAATTAAGTGCCCACATATTAATTAATGAGACAATTTAGTTAGGTAATGAACTGTCTGAGGACTGAGAAGAGTCGAAGTACGAAGAGGATTAAGATGCTTTATTGCAACAATATGGCAACTTTAAAGTATATGTCACTTTAATGACAATTCAAATATCATTTTCTGACAAGAAAACGGAGAAAAAGTTTCTTTTGACATGCACATTGTACATATATCCTTTTTCCGGTGAGTCTCTGAATCGACAAGTTTAATAAGCGAAGTATCAGACAAAATCTGAAAATCGTTTGTGCATCGTCATTCTAATTTTAAAATTGTGTTAAATTTTGTGCATCATCTTACCAAATTGTTTGAACTCGAGGTAAATTTTAAGTTACTGAATTTCAAACTTTTATTTTCAACAAATTTTACTTGAAATCAGGAAGAATTTGTGACACATAAACTCTATCGTCGGATTAGTGGGTCCGATGCTTAACCCATAACACTAATTTTTGTACAGGCGACAGGTTCTGGGGATGACCCCAAATTGAGTACAGTGCTTGGCACTCCGGGAAAATTCGACGAAGCATAAACGAAGAAAATATCTTAACGGAAACATATTTCTGTGTCACCAACTCCATCCCGGTTTACTCTGGTAATATACACTGGCATTCCCTTCAACCCTAAACGTCACCAACGGCACCTTGCTTGCAAGAACTGTTCCCAACTAATATCATAAACTACACAATTGAACAAGCTAATGTAAATGAGGGTGTACTAGAATCTACTTAATATAGAGGATTATAATTCTGAACCTCAACACATCGGTTATCAGTGGAGCAGTTATTGCCAATTACAGAAAACCCGCGGGAAAATTTAATTCAGCAAAAAAGGGAAAAGGGAAAATAAATAACATGCTACTAAATTCACTATAAAAATTTCAGTTTTGTCATCAAGTGCCAATGTATCAAACAAGCAAATTTTGCTTGGAATGTTACTATAGCTTATTTGCTTAAATGTTTTCTTAAAAGATAAAACCAATGTAAATTAATACTATTAATACTTAAATGCTAAGGAACAACATACCTTCACAATACCTAAAATAAATATTCGATAATTTAGAATCTTAATTATAAAGACAGAAAACGAAATATACTAAAGTTATTGGAAACTCGTTAAGTCCAAAATTATGCAAAAATAATTCTGACTCATGTCAGACATCGAGTTCGGAGAAGGACTTCTGCAGAATTGGCGATTGGTGAGTGAAGAAAATGAACATATAAGAACATTTTATATACTTCTATACATATATTTATTTTTGCATTAATAAAACCTCAACTATACTTAATTTTACCTCATTAACAAAAAAAAAAACCAAGAAAAAAAACCCTAAACATAAAAAAATAAAATAAATAAAACAACAAAAAAAAAAACCAAAGCCCATGAAGAAATCGGGAGAAGAGAAAAAAAACTCGATACGACATGTTGTAACCTACTTATGTAGTTTACAACCTGTCGTGACCTACTTTTGCGTCCAACCTTTTAATCATAATCACACAAACTTACATTCGAAGATCAGCTGATCCTACAAAGTTCATTGCACTTTGCTAACTTTTATTCCCTTTGCTTTTCTTTGCTATTTTTTTAACTTCGCACTAAGGGCGAAACATGTACAAACCCAAAAAAAAATTTTGAAGAACAAAAAACCAAAATATTTAACATTTTTTTCCCATTAAATTTTTCCTTGGATTCTTGGTAACTGATGATGAAACCTAAGTTACAGTTTTACCATCGTACATAAGTACATGTTTTATTGCTGGTTTTCAATATCTTTTGTTTTCTTTTTTTTTGCTTTGCATCCTTTAGTAAAAAAAAAATAAAATTAAACAGTGGATTTAAACTATTAATTTGTAAAGTAAAATGATTATATGAATTATAATAATATAATACAAGTTACCATCTAAATTTTGTGCTTGGATATTTATAGTTTTATTATTACCCAGCTTACATTATTTATCCATATGAATCATGTGAGTTTTACATACAATAAAGAATTTTAGAATGTGTCCTTAAGTAAATTATGTTGGTCTTCTGATTGTTTAAGATGTGAGAAACTAGTGGGTTTTTGGAATAGAAGCGAACTAGAGGCTCTAGAATACTTTATTACGCCGCTAGAACATAGAACGGTGAGGGTTTTGAGGCATTTGATTCAGCGACATCCGGATCAATTCACCTAGGCAGAAATTTAACAATCCGACTGCTTTGCAATAGTTTTGTTTTGTTTTCTAATGGCTAGATAAGGGGCTTTTGTTTTGGGTCTAGTCTATGTCACTACCTAATATATTTACTTTCAGTATCGGGAGTCTATAATAGAGCAGTGTAACGACCAGGTGAAATAAGTAAACGTACACGAACCCCCCGGCTGCTTGCTTGCGTATCAATGGCTCCCTAGTCCGACTACTGTATTTTACCAACCGCGAATCAGGTCGAAGAGACCAGCCTATGGGATAATGATTTTTAGGTACGTTTTGTTACGAAAACGAAACATGTTATCTTAACAAGAACTGAATTGATTGAAGCGGTTTTAATGCAGATTGGTTTCTTGGGGATATTCTCAGAATCAATCGAATCATTGTTACATTACATAAATGGCGCCCAACGTGGGGCCGAAAGAATGGCTCGTTCTTTCCGGCTCAAAATTTTTGAAAAAGTTCAATGTAAATTTCCAGTTATACATAATTCTGAAAGTTTTATCGACATTTGACGTGGTTCAAAATAATTATTGTTCTTTTCATGGAAATTTAGTTGTTTGAGGGTAATTGGTTCGAACAGGCTAACCGCTAAGTCTTACAATAGTTTTTTTGTTATCACGTTAAATGTCATAGAAAATTTTAGTCTTGTAAAGTTCGGCATAAATTTTTTCTACCTATGCTGCTGCAACCAAATTTTAACCCATTTTATGCTCTGGACTTTATAAATTCGCTTCCTGCAACTTATGACCGAGTATATCTTTGACCTAGTTAGAAAATCAATTTTGGGTTAATGGTATGCGTGGTGAAGACGTTATATTGAACTCCATAGTTTTGTTAGTAATTTCTTTGGCGGATTTTTATTTTTCGCCTAGGGGAAATTTACCACCTAGTTTTCTCACATTAAAACTTTTAGAAGACCCGACATTAATTGCATAATTAAAAGTTTGAGAAATTTTTGTTATATTATAATTTGGCACATTTTGCTGCTTATATTAACGTATAAATATACCTGTTCATATCTACAGCGAAAAAAATTTCACCAATTAAAGCATTAGTCAAAATAAAATCAGTTTTAATTAAAATTTTAATCAAGTGAATTAAACGCTAAATCAAGTAAATTAAACGTTTAATTAATACTATTAACTGGTTTAAGTGATACTATTAATTAGATTACTGGTGCAAATTTAATAAATTTTTTAATTAATATCACAAATTTTTTTAATTGAAATCAATTTTTTTTTATTTTTTTCTGTGTATGTACCTATATATATTTTTATATATATTTATATAAATTTTTTTTTGGGTTTGTACATGTTTCGCCCTTAGTGCGAAGTTAAAAAAATAGCAAAGAAAAGCAAAGGGAATAAAAGTTAGCAAAGTTCAATGAACTTTGTAGGATCAGCTGATCTTCGAATGTAAGTTTGTGTGATTATGATTAAAAGGTTGGACGCAAAAGTAGGTCACGACAGGTTGTAAACTACATAAGTAGGTTACAACATGTCGTATCGAGTTTTTTTTTCTCTTCTCCCGATTTCTTCATGGGCTTTGGTTTTTTTTTTTTTGTTGTTTTATTTATTTTATTTTTTTATGTTTAGGGTTTTTTTTCTTGGTTTTTTTTTTGTTAATGAGGTAAAATTAAGTATAGTTGAGGTTTTATTAATGCAAAAATAAATATATGTATAGAAGTATATAAAATGTTCTTATATGTTCATTTTCTTCACTCACCAATCGCCAATTCTGCAGAAGTCCTTCTCCGAACTCGATGTCTGACATGAGTCAGAATTATTTTTGCATAATTTTGGACTTAACGAGTTTCCAATAACTTTAGTATATTTCGTTTTCTGTCTTTATAATTAAGATTCTAAATTATCGAATATTGATTTTAGGTATTGTGAAGGTATGTTGTTCCTTAGCATTTAAGTATTAATAGTATTAATTTACATTGGTTTTATCTTTTAAGAAAACATTTAAGCAAATAAGCTATAGTAACATTCCAAGCAAAATTTGCTTGTTTGATACATTGGCACTTGATGACAAAACTGAAATTTTTATAGTGAATTTAGTAGCATATTATTTATTTTCCCTTTTCCCTTTTTTTTTTTTTGCTGAATTAAATTTTCCCGCGGGTTTTCTGTAATTGGCAATAACTGCTCCACTGATAACCGATGTGTTGAGGTTCAGAATTATAATCCTCTATATTAAGTAGATTCTAGTACACCCTCATTTACATTAGCTTGTTCAATTGTGTAGTTTATGATAGTAGTTGGGAACAGTTCTTGCAAGCAAGGTGCCGTTGGTGACGTTTAGGGTTGAAGGGAATGCCAGGGTATATTACCAGAGTTAACCAGGATGGAGTTGGTGACACAGAAATATGTTTCCGTTAAGATATTTTCTTCGTTTATGCTTCGTCGAATTTTCCCGGAGTGCCAAGCACTGTACTCAATTTGGGGTCATTCCCAGAACCTGTCGCCTGTACAAACAAAAATTAGTGTTATGGGTTAAGCATCGGACCCACTAATCCGACGATAGAGTTTATGTGTCACAAATTCTTCCTGATTTCAAGTAAAATTTGTTGAAAATAAAAGTTTGAAATTCAGTAACTTAAAATTTACCTCGAGTTCAAACAATTTGGTAAGATGATGCACAAAATTTAACACAATTTTAAAATTAGAATGACGATGCACAAACGATTTTCAGATTTTGTCTGATACTTCGCTTATTAAACTTGTCGATTCAGAGACTCACCGGAAAAAGGATATATGTACAATGTGCATGTCAAAAGAAACTTTTTCTCCGTTTTCTTGTCAGAAAATGATATTTGAATTGTCATTAAAGTGACATATACTTTAAAGTTGCCATATTGTTGCAATAAAGCATCTTAATCCTCTTCGTACTTCGACTCTTCTCAGTCCTCAGACAGTTCATTACCTAACTAAATTGTCTCATTAATTAATATGTGGGCACTTAATTTTAAAGTCCACTGTCAAAAGTTTATTTAGTAACTCTTAGAAAATAGTACACTTTATTAGAGAAAATAGTATATAGCAAATAAATTAACATTTTAACTCCAACTGCCTGAAACTATCACAAAACTCTTATACTCTGGTTCGTATGACGGTCGATTATTATGTATGTTCCTGTGTTGCGAACGAAGTAAAACAAAACATATGATCATAAAGACCAAAATGTATATTTTAAAGAGGTTATGAGTTGTTATATTGTCGATAAAGTTTTATTTCTTTTTTTGTAGTAAATTTATTTAGACAAATTAAATATTTCAAATCCCAATAAAAAATGGAGCTTCCAATGAAGCAGGTTTGTAAGAGAGAAACGTAAAAGTTTCGCTTACCATATCGCTTACGGAAGGCATGAATTTTATATGGCGAATTCCCACCTTGAAGCAATACATTTTTGGCACAGAAAGCGCTTTATTCTGCGCATATAAAAATTAGTGAACGTAACGATCAGCTTTGCACACTGAATTGTTTGTTACCGTTATTCCTCAATATGCTCCCTTACAAACCTGCTTCGTGGTAAGGGAATGTCGTAGCTCTTCAAATTTTATATATATATTTTTTAATTTATTAAGAATTCGTTTACTTACCTTACTGCATCTCCGTATGTCTTATTGCGTAGCGCATAAATGTGTGCTTACTTTTTAAAATGTAACATTACTGCTTCGCAAAATAAGAAATTTTTTTATTGGGATAGCTACCAAAACCTAAGTAAATTCGAATGAATAAGAATTCCATAGAGACAAGAATTCATATCGGGTAAAAATATAAAACGGACATACCAAACAAGCTGCCAGCCCTATAGCTCGATAGTACAAGTAAGTGGAAGGTCACAAGGCTCCCATTACAGATATTTGCTTCTTTGTACAAAATATTCGTTCACTGAATAAGGGGCTGCAATCAATACTACTCTTAATTGAAAAACTCTTTCATTCTTTTTATTTAAATTTTTCAGAAATTAACTAATTAAAATTTACTTCTTGCTCCGTATATAGCGTTATAAGTATGAGCTACAGAAGTTTTTTTTTGAAATAATTCCTTATATGGAGACAAATATACATGTATGTATGTATATGAGTAAAATTTTTGTTTACAAAATTTGTTTATTGTAAAGAAAAATTCAATTGAGAAAATGCATTATAAGGAGATCAAAATACACGTTATTTATAATGGAAAAGTTGGCTTTTTAAAATCAATTTATAGTTAAATTTATTGAAGTACATTCTTTAGTTTAATCCACTTCTTATTAGAAATAAAAACTATAATTAATATGTCATAATAATATCTCTAATAATATTGTTGGCGTCTAGCTGGTGTGAACCGGGTCGAGATGTTTCCCATTATGTTGCTCGTGTGAGACTGGCCTACATCTTTGATCGTCTGGCAGCCCCGCATGTAGAGTGGTGAGTCTGTCAACCTGTTGATTTTTTGTTACTCTTGTCATAAAACTCAGACCAGCTAGACGCCATTGCCCACAAATAAAAAGAAAAAGTTAAAGTGAAAACAAAAAAAAGGAAAAGGAGAAAATTTTTGCCACTAAGTCTAAATTAAAATTAAATTTAAATACCTAAAGGAAAAAAAAGAAGATTAAATAAAACGAAATAGATAATATAAAAGCTTAAGTGTTTTTTTCTGCCTTTTCGAGAGTGCTTCCCGCCCGGTGCAAGTTAAGGGTGGTTTTCTTTTGTTTTAAGTGGTTCCCGACGCGCAACAGCCAGCCGGCACACAGCTCCTGCGACAACCAGCCCATAAGGTAATACCCTTGTGCACCCAAACATTTGGTATATATATATATATACCGTTTTGTTGCCCTTAAATTCAGAAATGAATCACCCAAGTGATATTTAAATACATCACTCTTCGGATGCCAATAAGTGCCTGATGTCTTCGAGAGATACGGATCTATTTGAACAGACTTTTCCGTCATTACGACATCAGTTTTACCGAAATGATTCGAAAACCACTTAGTTAGGTTGAATCCTGCCGATTGTAATATTTTAGTGACTTGAGATCTAATAACATCAAGCTCTTCTATTGAATCGGCGCCAGTTAATAAATCATCGACGTAGAAGTCTGTTTTTATTACGTTAGACCCGATAGGTAAAGTTTTTTCAAACAATTCACTTAAATACGAAAGGCATCGTATTGCCAAAAACGGAGCCGATGAGGTGCCATTAGTCACTGTGTTCAACTTATATATTTCAATATTTTTCGATTGATTTTCTCGCCATAATATTTATTGGAAATTTCTGTCGGCCTCATCAATTATAACTTGACGGTACATTTTCTCAATGTCAGCCGTTATGGCGTATTTATGCATTCGAAAACGAATAAGCGTAGAATATAATTCCTCTTGAATCGTAGGACCGATCATTAGCAGATCGTTAAGAGAAATTTAAGTTGAAGTTTTACAAGAAGCCTCGAAAACTACCTTTACTTTGGTAGTAGAACTCTGTGGACGTAATACACATTGATGCGTGATAAAATAATGTGGTGTATTGGGGATTTTGTTATCTGTAATAGACATATGATCCAAGATAATGTATTCCTTCATAAAGGAGTTATACATCTCTTTCATTCGTGGTTCTTTCGCCAGTCGACGTTCTAATGATAAAAATCGTACTTTATTTTTGTCCTTCCCAATGCTAGACGAAAAATTTTCTCCTCACGGTTTCTGTTCACATATGTAGATGTTTAGCGGCCTTCTCGTCGGATGAGTCTAGAGTGGCCACTGTCATTTAAAATATTTCGAGCTAGTGCATTTGGGTGCGACTCAAGCCTTTTTAAATATTTTGCTGCGTACTTCGTAATAATAGTTTTTACTAATGGCACATTGAGGTCCTTGTGAATATTAGAGTTTTTAACATACCAGGGTGCGACTGTGATTATTCGAAGAAGTTTATTTTGGCGCCTTTGAATTTTTTCGATATTTGAGGCCGAGGCAGTACCCCATAGCTGAATACCGTAGCACCATATTGTCTTTAATATAGAGTTGTAAAGTAGAAGTCTGCAGTCGAGGCTAAGAACAAAATGTCTTCCAATAAGCCAATAAATTTGAATTTCTTTTAGTTTCATTTGTGTTAGTTTTGCTTTTTATGGCATTTCCATGTTAAACGCCAATCTAGATGAATACCGAGATATTTTACATGCGATTGCTGGGGCACTAATTAATTATTGATTTTAATAGGGGGACATGACTCCCGACGCAAGGTGAATGTTATATGTACGCATTTTTGCTCATTGACCTTTATCCTCCATTGTTTTAACCACTTTTCCAGTTCAAATATGTGATCCTGCAAGTAACGGGATGCTTCATTACAGTTTTCGTGTACGCTTAAAAAAGCTGTATCATCAGCAAATGTTGAAGTAAGGGTGTGGTTGTTTGTTGGCATGTATAACAGTGGGCCCATGATGCTTCCCTGAGGGACTCCAGCGTCAATTGGCTGAGGAGAACTTATAAAATCACATTCTTTAATAATAAACCTTCGACCAACTAAGTAGCTTTCTAACAGCTTGTGTGTGTTACTGGTAAGTTTAACTTCAATTTATGTAATAAGCCTGTCCGTCGCGCTCGTTGAAGATAGACGTGTTTTCTAAGCTCGGCACACGGTTTATTTTTTTTTTTATAAAAACGTGAACAAATAAAGTATACAAAAAAAAGTAAATAAAAGAAAAGAAAAAATACATGTATGTACATACATACATAAACATACACATGTTTTATTCTCGGTGTTGATAAACAATAACAAATAAGAAGATCACAACTGTAAACAGTAAAAAAAAAAACTTTTATGAGTGCAAACAGTGCAAAAACAATTAAACATAATGATAGAAATGCATATATCACAGTGAGTGTTAACGAAACAAATGCAGAAATAAAAAAAAAAGAATCGATGATAGCAAATACCTAACGGCTAAACCTATTACTCGCACGCGATCCCTCTCACCCACTGTATTTAATAATAATGTTGATACATTAACAAATATAAAACCTGCAATCGTTGCCTCAACGGCAAAAACAATTTTAATAAGTGATGAAAATATTAACCCCACATCGGGCATAATAGAAAAATCAGTATCACCTTCTGTGTCTAATAATACGGTTAATTTGAATACAATAAAAAATATTAAACCTGCAAGCGATGCCTCAGCGGCAAAAACAATTTTAATAAGTGATAAAAATATTAATCCTAAATCAGGCATAATAGAAAACTCAGTATCACCTTCTGTGTCTAATAATACGGTTGATTTTAATACAATAAAAAATATTAAACCTGCAAGCGGTGCCTCAGTGGCAGAAACGATTTTAACAAGTGATGAAAAGATTACCCCCAAATCAGGCATGTTGGAAAACTCAGTATCACAGGTAAAAAGTAGTCAAAAGCCTCAAGTACAAGTTGGAATGGATAGGTACATAACAGTGCTAAAACGGGGTCGCAGCCCAACCTCTTCTGCAGTTGCTTCGGTCCCAAAAGTTTTAAAAGAGGGTACATCGGATAGAATAAGTTCTCAAAATCGGTTTGCAATTTTGGAAGAGGAATCCTCGGAAGCACAAATCGTTACCAAATCTTCTAAGCCACCCCCGATCTTAGAGAGCAAAACTCAAGTGATTTAATAAAGAATTTGATCTCGGTAATAGGTGAAAATTCTTTTTATGTAGCTGCAATAAAACGTGGTAGTATTAATGAATCGAAAATACAAGTTAATCGTGAAGATGATTTTCGTAAAGTAATAACTAAATTAGAAGCACTAAAAAAAACTTATACATACCAACTGAAGAGCAGTAAAGGTCTACAGGTAGTGATAAAGGGCATTGATTCATGCGTAGACCCAGGTGAGATAAAAACGTTTTTAGAAGAGAAGGGCTTTAAAAAAAAAAACGTAATAAATATTAAAAATAGAGAAAAAAATCCCCAGCCACTATTTCGGCGACGTTAAGCTTAAAAAAAACGAAACTCATCCCATTTACATTCTGAAATATATCCTGTATAGTAAAATAACGATAGAGGAGCCGCACAAAAGGACGGTCCCGTGCAATGTCTAAACTGCCAAGAATTTGGTCACACTAAGGCATACTGCCATTTAACCCCTGTTTGCGTTGTATGTGGAGAATTGCATGGTACAGCTCTCTGCGATAAGTCTAAAAATGACCCTAATGTAAAAAAATGCAGCAGCTGTGGTGGTAATCATACTGCCAACTATAGAGGATGCCCTGTATACTCTATCGTCAAGCGCTCGGTTGGGCCGAAACCTTATCCCCCTCAAATTCAGGTAACACATCAAGTTAACACTAATGACATTCAGGTATCGCAGCCTAGTAATAACAGAACATCCTACGCTAACGTCCTAAAATCAAACCATTTGCCAATGCAAGGTGATTTGCCAAATAATGATGAGACTCCAGTTTCTAATTTAATTCGTCTAGAAAAGACCATGGAAACACTAGTGCAAACAGTAACTAACTTTACGAACACAATGGGTAATATGATGCAGGAAATGTTAAGAATGCAATCGATGTTATTGCAAGCTGTACTTAACAAGCCATGAATTGTTTAAAAATTTGTTTTTGGAACGCAAACGGCATTCGCCAACATAAAAATGAACTAGAATACTTTCTTAAAAGTAAACAAATTGATGTAATGATGGTTTCTGAAACTCATTTGACCTCAAGAAATACTTTTAAAATTAATGGTTATATATTACATGATACCAAGGACCCTCGAGCTTGTGGAGCTTCTGCTATTTTGATAAAAGCCCGAATCAAACACTACTTAATGTGTGATCATCGTGAAGATTATCTGCAAGCAACGAACATTTGTGTTGAAGAGTTAAATCGAAACATAGTACTTTCATCTTTATACTCTCCGCCTAGATTTTCAATATCAGAAAACC
The DNA here is from genome assembly GCA_943735925.1 of Pollenia amentaria. NCBI lineage: Eukaryota > Metazoa > Arthropoda > Insecta > Diptera > Polleniidae > Pollenia > Pollenia amentaria. The sequence continues at coordinate 66,185,320 of OX031009.1, forward strand.
AATATTATTAATATTTTAAATCATTAGGACCCTGTTTCCTAGCCGCTGGCGATTACAACGCTAAACATACCTTCTGGGGGTCACGGCTCATTACACCAAAGGGTCGTGTTTTGTATAATACAATGTCTAAAATGGATTTAAATGTGGTCGCGAGTGGACAACCAACTTATTGGCCTACTGATCAGCAAAAAATTCCAGATGTCATCGATTTTGGCGTGGTTAAAAACATACCCGCAGAAACGATTCATGTTGAAGCTTCTTTAGAACTATCTTCTGATCACACACCTACAATTCTTACCATATCAAACCCTAATAGAATTGTATCTCCCCCTCATACATCTTTCGATACTGCGGTCGAGTTACCACCTGTTGCTGTTGGATCAGCTGTTCCACTAAGATTTGAGATAAGAGAAATCGAGAAGGCTATTCATGATTTAAACCCCAAGAAAGCCCCTGGTTTTGATAAGATCAGTAACAAAATGCTTTTGGAGCTACCCAGAAAAGCAAAGAAAATTATTCTACTAATTTTTAATGCTATTTTACGCCTTGAATACTACCCACAAGAGTGGAAAGTATCCTTAGTTACCATGATACCTAAACCAGGAAAGGATCCCACAAAAGTTGAGTCATATAGACCTATAAGCTTATTGTCTAATATATCAAAGCTATTTGAGAAACTACTAGTGTCAAAAATAACACCGATTTTAAATGAAAACAGATGTATTCCCAATCATCAATTCGGTTTTAGAAGAAAACACAGCACAATTGAACAAACTCATCGAATAGTAAATGTCATAAGAAAAGCCTTTGAAGAAAAACAATATTGTTCAGCTCTCTTCATCGATGTGTCTCAAGCTTTTGATTAAGTCTGGCATGAAGGTTTACTACTGAAATTGCAGCAAAACTTACCAGCAAACATACACAAGCTGTTAGAAAGCTACTTAGTCGGTCGGCAATTTATTATTAAAGAAGGCGATTTTTTAAGTTCTCCTCAGCCAATTATCGCTGGAGTCCCACAAGGCAGCATCCTGGGCCCTCTATTATACTTAATTTATACTTCGGACTTGCTTACAAACAGCTACACCCATACCTCAACATTTGCGTACGATACAGCTTTTCTAAGCGTACACGCAAACTGTCAAGAAGCATCTCGTTACTTACAGGACCATATATTTGAACTGAAAAGGTGGTTAAAAAAATGGAGGATAAAGATCAATGAGCAAAAATGATCACATATTACATTCACATTGCATCGGGAAACATGCCCCCTATTAAAATCAATAATCAAATAATACCCCAACACTCGCATGTAAAATACCTCGGTATACATCTAGATCGGCGTTTAAAGTGGAAATGGCATATGGAAGCTAAATTAACTCAAATGAAACTAAAAGCAATCCAAATTAATTGGCTTATGGGAAGAAATTCTGTTCTTAGTCTCGATTGCAAACTTCTACTTTACAACTCTATCTTAAAGCCAATTTGGTGCTTCGGTATTCAGTTATGGGGCACTGACTGGGCTTCTAACATCGAAAAAATTCAAAGGCGCCAAAATAAACTTCTTCGAATAATCACAGCCGCCCCCTGGTACGTCACAAACTCAAATATCCACAAGGATCTCAATGTGCTATTAGTAAAAACTATGATAACGAAATATGCAGTAACATATTTAAAAAGGCTGGAACTGCACCCAAATCCATTAGCTAGAAATATTTTAAATTATGGCGGCCACACTCGCTTAAGAAGAAGAGACACTGCAGCACTCACCCAATCAGATGAGCGATAAACAACTTCATATGTGAACAGAAACCGTGATGACTAAATCTTTTTTGTCTAGCACTGGCAGGACATAAAGTAAATATTAGGATAAGATTTGATTAATTATTGTTAGTTCATATTTAATATATGAAGATTCAATAAACAAATACTGAAAAAAAAATGTAATAAGCCTTCATGCCAGACTTTATCAAAAGCTTGAGAAACATCGATTTCTTCAAAGGCTTTTCTTATGGCGTTTACGATACGATGGGTTTGTTCAATTGTGTTATGTTCTCTTCTAAAGCCGAGTTGATGGTTACATCTATTTACATTTAAAATTGGGGCTAATTTTGACACTAACAGCTTCTCAAACAGCTTTGATATATTAGACAATAAGCTTATAGGTCTATATGACTCAACTTTTGTAGGATCGTTTCCTGGCTTAGGTATCATTCAAGGTAGGTAGTATTCAAGGCGTAAAATAGCATTAAAAATCAAGAGAATAATTTTCTTTGCTATGCTGGGTAGTTCTAAAAGCATTTTGTTGCTGATCTTATCAAAACCAGGGGCTTTCTTGGGGTTTAAATTATGAATAGCCTTTTCGATTTCTTTTATCTCAAATCTAAGTGGAACAGCAGCTCTAACAGCAACAGGTGGCAACTCGACTGCAATATCGGGAGATGTGTGCGGGGTAAATACGTTTTTCAAATGATTAACAAAAAGATTTCCTTTTTCTTCATCATTTCGTGCCCAAATTCCATTTAAGTTTCTTAATGGTGGTTTAGTGATAACTGGTCTATTAAGATTTCTAGCTGCACGCCATAATGAGTAGTCTGATTGAGAAGTTGCATCAAGTTCCTTTAGATATTTTTCCAGGGAAGCCATTTTCTGAGACTTTCTTAGCCTTTTTGTGCACTCTTTTAGTAAATTCTTGAGGGGATCTATGCAATTGGCATTCTCTTCGAGCTCTCCTTTTTTCAGTCAAGAGACGCTCAACATCTGCAGAATATATTTTACTATTTTTGGTTTTTTTGAGGGATATACTAGAATGTTGAACAGCCAGTTTCAGATAACTGTCAAAATTTACAATAGAAATATCCACATTCTCCGGTGTACTTAGCGGAATATTTTCAGTGCAGTGGGTACTGAGATATTTTTTATATTTTAACCAATTTTTTTGAGTGGCTGACGTCACTAAGTTATCAGACGGAGATACAATTCTATTAGGATTTGTTATAGTTAGAATTGTAGGTGTGTGATCAGAAGATAATTCTAAGGAAGCTTCAACATAAATTGTTTTTGCGGGGATGTTTTTAACCACTTCAAAATCGATGACATCTGGAACTTTTTGCTGATCAGTAGGCCAATATGTTGGTTGTCCGCTCGCGACAACATTTAGATCCATTTTACAAATTGTGTTAAACAAAACACGACCCTTAGGTGTAATAAGTCGTGACCCCCAGAAAGTGTGTTTAGCATTATAATCGCCAGCAGCCAGGAAGCACGGTCCTAATGATTTGAAATATTTATTATATTGGCTTTCTGATATAGAAAATCTAGGTGGGGAGTATAATGATGAAATTACTATGTTTCGATTTAATTCCTCAACGCAAATGTTTGTTGCTTGGAGATAATCTTCCTGATGATCACTCATTAAGTAGTGTTTTACTCGGTTCTTTATCAAAATGTCAGAACCGCCACAAGCTCTGTCTTTGGTACTTGGTGTCATATAATATATAACCATTGATTTTAAACGTATTTCTTGAGGTCAGATGAGTTTCAGAAACCATCATAACATCAATTTGTTTATTTTTAAGGAAGTATTCTAGTTCATTTTTGTGTTGGCGGATGCCGTTTGCGTTCCAAAAGCAGATTTTTAAACAGTTCATGGCTTGTTTAGTACAGCTTGCAATAACATCGATTGCATTCTTAACATTTCTTGCATCATGTTACCCATTGTGTTAGTAAAATTTTTAACTGTTTGCACTAATGTTTCCATAGTTTTTTCTAGCCGAGTTAAATTAAAAATGGGACTGTACAGGATGTACTTTAAACTGTAAATGGGATGTGTTTCATTTTTTTTTAGCTTAACATCGCCGGGCTCTAACTCCACCAGAAATAGTGGTTGGGGATTTTTTTTCCCTATTTTTAATATTTGTAACATTTTTTATTTTAAAGCCCTTTTCTTCTAAAAATGTTTTTATTTCGTCTGGGTCCACGCATGAGTCAATGCCCTTTATCACAACCTGAAGACCTTTGCTGCTTTTCAGTTGGTATGTATAGAAGCTTTTTTTAAGTGCTTCAAACTTATTAATTATTTTGCGAAAATCATTCTCGTGATTAACCTGTATTTTTGTTTCGTTTATATTACCACGCTTGATTGCAGCTACGTAAAACGAATTTTCACCTATCACCGAGATTAAACTTTTTATTAGCTCACTTGAGTTTTGCTCTCTAAGATATATCGGGGGTGGCTTTGACGTTTTTATGACGGTAGGTGCTTCAGAAGATTCATCCTCCAGAATTGCAAAACGATTTTGTGAATTTATTCTATCAACAGATGGAACTTTTGAGGCCGAGGCTACAGCTGAAGAGGCAGGGCTGTGACCACGTTTAAGCACTGTAATATACCTGTCCATACCAACTTGCACTTGTGGTTTTTGACAAATTTGTTCTTGTTTGTTTTCCATTGCGTCTATGTTCGAGTTTATGGTGTCAGTGGTAACGCTTGTATTGTTTTCTGTTGTTATGGCTTGAAAGATAGCGCCGCTTTAAATTTTCCTGAGGGTAGTCGTTGAATAGAATTCAGAAAACTTTCTTCGCATACCCTTTAGGTATTTCTTCTAACTCCCAGAATCTACGGACCACTTAGTCAAGTGAATCTTCCTCGTTTTCTTTCAGTGTACTTAAATGACATACATTATTATCAGTATTTCTTGGCTCCTTATATTTTCCCGAAACAATCCATCCTAGAAGTGTTTTCTGAAGTGTCGGGCTGTTAGGATTCTGTTTAATTTGATCAACGCATAATAACTCAAAGCAGATCTCAGCGCCGATCAACATATCTATTTTCTGCGGTTTATTAAAATATGGATCAGCTAATTCTATATTAGAAGGCAAGTTCCAACCATTTGTCGAAATTTTATGATCTGGTTGATAATTTGAAATCAATCGAAGAATCCAGAATTCTGACGAAAATTCATGTGAATTCATTCGAGATCTTATTGTTGTCTGTAGCTTTAATTTGGCGGAAGAGTTAGTTCTACCTATACCAAATAAACTTAGATTTCTTTCTTCTTTTCGGAGTTGTAGCCGCTTTGATAGTTCCTCAGTTACAAAGTTTATTTGTGAACCGGAGTCCAATAAGGCCCTAGCCAAAACATATTGACCAGATTTATTTCTAATGTTAACCAATGCGGTCGCCAAAATAACATTGTCCTTGTTTGAAGATGAATGATTTACAGAAGCCCTCGAAGTTGAAGGTCTATCAGGATCAGAACTACTTTCATGTACTGGCTGTGCATTATTTGCAGCATAAACGTGTAGTAACGTGTGATGTGAGCGACTACAAACTCGACACTTTGACGATTTACATTTCGTCACAGTATGACCTTTCTTTAAACAAATAATACAGGCAGGAACGCCCTTAACAAAGTCAAATCTTTGTTGTACAGGCACTGCTGAGAATGAAGGACAATTAGATAAATAATGTTGAGCACATGCACAAAACAAACATTTTACTGCCTCTTGTTGAGTATTTTGGTATGAAGACTTGGATTTATTTTTAGAAACGTTTAATTTTTCTTTGCAAAATTGAAAGTAGGCTTCAATCTTGAACTTGAAGCCTCTTCAGCAGAAATATGCTGGCACCTTTTATTTAAAGCTGCTTCGCAATCATTTCATAGGGGCAACTTTTCGTAATCAAGTTGCTCTTCCCATTTTGATCTAGTGCTCGGATCTTCTTTTGTCACTACTAAGTGAATTATTATCGCGTTAGTAATTGCTTTGTCGTCGCCAATTGACAAAAGTGACCCATATATGGCCGAAACCGTATCGATCATGCACCTCAAGGCTGTTGCCGATGGTTTAGACATTTGCGGTAAGTCAAATAATTTTGTGATGTTATCGAAAAATATCAGACAGGGATTGTCATAAACTCTTTTAAAGCCTTGGAATAATTTTGCTCACTTATTTGATAGACTTTAACTGTGCCTAGAGCTTCATCTGACAAACATGATATAAAATGGTTGAATTTTTCAATTTCAGTCAGAGTGGTATCACTATCAACCAAACTCACGAACAAACTTATAAAGTTTTTATATTCGGAATATTTTCCGCTGAATTTCGGCAACTTCATATTTGGAAGTCAGTTATGATGAGGCTGGAAACCTAAAGTGGTTTCTGCAAAACTGTTTTGCCTTGGCGTTAAATACCCCAAAAGCATACTCTTAGTGGAAGCGCGTAAGTTTTCCAAATCGGACCTTTCATCATTTGATGGATCTAAAATATCTATCTCTGACTGGATAACCATAGCGTCCTCAATATATGAATTTAAAATTTCTAACCTACACTGCAACTCATTCTGATTAAACGAAATTGTTTTTTCTTTAATCGACCGCCTTATTTTTGCCACGTTGCCTAATATTGTGTTTTTCTGTTGGTATAAACTCTCAAGACTAGGAGCGGAACCTTTTTGCTTCTTACCGCCTGCCATAATGTAGTCGAGAATTATTTGATCAACAACAGATTAAATAGGAAACAAAGTTAAACTTTAATACACTTTTTTCTAAAAATTTCTGGAAGGATCTCAAGGAACTTTAGGCGTATTGTCGCACTGACACGATAAATTAATAAAAAACTTTCCGAGATCAACTTACTATCAATGCTACTGCAGAAACAACTTTTTATAAAGTTCAGAAATTTTTTTTTTTTAAATAAATAAATAACCACAATACAATTATAGTTCAGAAATTTTTAGGTTTCAACTATTTTTTATTTATAATTTTTTTGCGGTTAAACTGCAATAATTGTAGGGAAACTTTTCAATTGATTTAAAAAAATTGTTCGCTGGGTTGTGAAGAGTAATTTCAATAATTTTTCTCGATTCACAACAATTTTTAGAAATTTTTGTTAAATAAATATATTTTGTTACTGGCGTTAAAATTATCACCAAAATGTTTGCTGGGTTGCACCGCAGATAAAAAAAGAAAAAGTTACAAACAAGAGACACGGATATATTTATATATTGTTGTTGGTTGTAAAGACAAGCAAATAGAATTTTAATAATTTATCTTTGTTTTTCTATTTTTCACTAGCTTACCACAGCCTCTTGAATATTAAATTCCAGAGTACCGAAACGCTCGCTCATTCATGAGGATTGAGCAAATACAAAAAAATCATATGTGATTTTTCAGATATGAAAAATTTGAAAAAATTCACGTTAAAATTCTTCACAAGGAAAAAAATGCGATTTGCCCAACCATTTCCAGTGGTAAAATCAAGTAGTAAAGAGGCCTTTTTGCAGACATAAGATCTCCCAGTCGCATTCCAACTTTATTACCAATTAACAAGGTGTGTCATTGGTAAAAAGATTTAAGAATAAAGCTTTATCCAAGTTTAATTGTTGTGGTTAATAATACGAAGTGAGTAAATTAATAACTAAACTTGCGACAGGCCTTAACTTAGAATAGAAAAATTTGAATTTGTAAAATATTTAATAAAAACCTTTCTAAAAGACCTTTTCAAAGAAGGCAGAGTGGAATGGGTAAAATTTTACTAAAGTTTCAATTGTAAACCTTCTTATAGGCCTAAAAAGTGAATCGCTTGCAATTTTCCCCGCTGGGCAGCACGTTTAGCCCGCGTGTATTTTTTTTTTTTTTTTTTTTTGTAAAATTATTTCTTGACTGGTGAACCAAAGTGTGTGTGTTGTTTTTTTTTGTAGGCATGTATAATTGAAATAAAAAAACTAAGAGAACTGCACATATCGTCATCTTAAATGCAGAATATTGTAACATCAAATTTCATAAGTTTACATGAGAAGCAAAAAAAGTTGTAAAATGGAAATTATATGAGATATTAGATTTGTAATTCTCTGAAACAAAACGACGAATCATCAACGAAAGTATGATAGTATAAGTTAAACAATCATTTAAAATATTAAGTTATTAAAAATTTCTGTTAAATTACAGGTTATAAATTTAAATATGCTGGGGTGTTCTGGAAATCGAAAGCGCAAGACGCAAGAATTTTGAAGTTATTTTATATATACTATTAATCCAATTTTTTTAAATTTTCTTATAGAATTCTGTTTAATAAAGAAATACTTGTATTGAATTTTTTTGTATATTTTTTACTACTGTTATTAAAAAAACGAGTTTTAAATTCTTGCAATTTGCGTTTTCGATTTCCAGAACCCCCCAGATAGTAAAATGCACATATAAAAAAGGTAATTACACAATTAATATGTAGCATCATTAGGTTTGAGTTGACATGGTGAAACAAGTTTAATTTTCAGATTCAACGCATGCAGTACTGCATTTGAGAACGTAGAGATGTTATATTATTAGAGATATTATTATGACATATTATTTATAGTTTTTTATTTCTAATAAGAAGTGGATTAAACTAAAAAATGTACTTCATTAAATTTAACTACATAAATTGATTTTAAAAAGTGAATTTTTCCATTATAAATAACGTATATTTTGATCTCCTTATAATGAATTTTCTCAATTGAATTTTTCTTTACAATAAACAAATTTTGTAAACAAAAATTTGACTCATATACATACATACATGTATATTTGTCTCCATATAAGGAATTATTTCAAAAAAAAACTTCTGTAGCTCATACTTATAACGCTATATACGGAGCAAGAAGTAAATTTTAATTAGTTAATTTCTGAAAAATTTAAATAAGAAGAATGAAAGAGTTTTTCAATTAAGAGTAGTATTGATTGCAGCCCCCTATTCAGTGAACGAAAATTTTGTACAAAGAAGCAAATATACTAAAAAAATATACTATTAGTATTTAAAAAAGCCGTAAAAGGATTAACAAAAAATATATCCAAACAATTTATATTCCAGCACTTTATAAAAAATGCTATTATTCTTAAGATGTAGAAGACAAGTAATTTATTATTTAACATTCATCAATATCCTCAACAAGACTGTTATAAAGCCTTATGTGTTAAATAATAAATTACTTGTCTTCTACATCTTAAGAATAATAGCATTTTTTATAAAGTGCTGGAATATAAATTGTTTGGATATATTTTTTGTTAATCCTTTTACGGCTTTTTTAAATACTAATAGTATTTTTTTTTAGGATATTTGCTTCTTTGTACAAAATTTTCGTTCACTGAATAGGGGGCTGCAATCAATACTACTCTTAATTGAAAAACTCTTTCATTCTTCTTATTTAAATTTTTCAGAAATTAACTAATTAAAATTTACTTCTTGCTCCGTATATAGCGTTATAAGTATGAGCTACAGAAGTTTTTTTTTGAAATAATTCCTTATATGGAGACAAATATACATGTATGTATGTATATGAGTCAAATTTTTGTTTACAAAATTTGTTTATTGTAAAGAAAAATTCAATTGAGAAAATTCATTATAAGGAGATCAAAATATACGTTATTTATAATGGAAAAATTCACTTTTTAAAATCAATTTATGTAGTTAAATTTAATGAAGTACATTTTTTAGTTTAATCCACTTCTTATTAGAAATAAAAAACTATAAATAATATGTCATAATAATATCTCTAATAATATAACATCTCTACGTTCTCAAATGCAGTACTGCATGCGTTGAATCTGAAAATTAAACTTGTTTCACCATGTCAACTCAAACCTAATGATGCTACATATTAATTGTGTAATTACCTTTTTTATATGTGCATTTTACTATCTGGGGGGTTCTGGAAATCGAAAACGCAAATTGCAAGAATTTAAAACTCGTTTTTTTAATAACAGTAGTAAAAAATATACAAAAAAATTCAATACAAGTATTTCTTTATTAAACAGAATTCTATAAGAAAATTTTAAAAAATTGGATTAATAGTATATATAAAATAACTTCAAAATTCTTGCGTCTTGCGCTTTCGATTTCCAGAACACCCCAGAATATTTAAATTTATAACCTGTAATTTAACAGAAATTTTTAATAACTTAATATTTTAAATGATTGTTTAACTTAATACTATCATACTTTCGTTGATGATTCGTCGTTTTGTTTCAGAGAATTACAAATCTAATATCTCATATAATTTCCATTTTACAACTTTTTTTGCTTCTCATGTAAACTTATGAAATTTGATGTTACAATATTCTGCATTTAAGATGACGATATGTGCAGTTCTCTTAGTTTTTTTATTTCAATTATACATGCCTACAAAAAAAAAACAACACACACACTTTGGTTCACCAGTCAAGAAATAATTTTACAAAAAAAAAAAAAAAAAAATACACGCGGGCTAAACGTGCTGCCCAGCGGGGAAAATTGCAAGCGATTCACTTTTTAGGCCTATAAGAAGGTTTACAATTGAAACTTTAGTAAAATTTTACCCATTCCACTCTGCCTTCTTTGAAAAGGTCTTTTAGAAAGGTTTTTATTAAATATTTTACAAATTCAAATTTTTCTATTCTAAGTTAAGGCCTGTCGCAAGTTTAGTTATTAATTTACTCACTTCCTATTATTAACCACAACAATTAAACTTGGATAAAGCTTTATTCTTAAATCTTTTTACCAATGACACACCTTGTTAATTGGTAATAAAGTTGGAATGCGACTGGGAGATCTTATGTCTGCAAAAAGGCCTCTTTACTACTTGATTTTACCACTGGAAATGGTTGGGCAAATCGCATTTTTTTCCTTGTGAAGAATTTTAACGTGAATTTTTTCAAATTTTTCATATCTGAAAAATCACATATGATTTTTTTGTATTTGCTCAATCCTCATGAATGAGCGAGCGTTTCGGTACTCTGGAATTTAATATTCAAGAGGCTGTGGTAAGCTAGTGAAAAATAGAAAAACAAAGATAAATTATTAAAATTCTATTTGCTTGTCTTTACAACCAACAACAATATATAAATATATCCGTGTCTCTTGTTTGTAACTTTTTCTTTTTTTATCTGCGGTGCAACCCAGCAAGCATTTTGGTGATAATTTTAACGCCAGTAACAAAATATATTTATTTAACAAAAATTTCTAAAAATTGTTGTGAATCGAGAAAAATTATTGAAATTACTCTTCACAACCCAGCGAACAATTTTTTTAAATCAATTGAAAAGTTTCCCTACAATTATTGCAGTTTAACCGCAAAAAAATTATAAATAAAAAATAGTTGAAACCTAAAAATTTCTGAACTATAATTGTATTGTGGTTATTTATTTATTTAAAAAAAAAAAATTTCTGAACTTTATAAAAAGTTGTTTCTGCAGTAGCATTGATAGTAAGTTGATCTCGGAAAGTTTTTTATTAATTTATCGTGTCAGTGCGACAATACGCCTAAAGTTCCTTGAGATCCTTCCAGAAATTTTTAGAAAAAAGTGTATTAAAGTTTAACTTTGTTTCCTATTTAATCTGTTGTTGATCAAATAATTCTCGACTACATTATGGCAGGCGGTAAGAAGCAAAAAGGTTCCGCTCCTAGTCTTGAGAGTTTATACCAACAGAAAAACACAATATTAGGCAACGTGGCAAAAATAAGGCGGTCGATTAAAGAAAAAACAATTTCGTTTAATCAGAATGAGTTGCAGTGTAGGTTAGAAATTTTAAATTCATATATTGAGGACGCTATGGTTATCCAGTCAGAGATAGATATTTTAGATCCATCAAATGATGAAAGGTCCGATTTGGAAAACTTATGCGCTTCCACTAAGAGTATGCTTTTGGGGTATTTAACGCCAAGGCAAAACAGTTTTGCAGAAACCACTTTAGGTTTCCAGCCTCATCATAACTGACTTCCAAATATGAAGTTGCCGAAATTCAGCGGAAAATATTCCGAATATAAAAACTTTATAAGTTTGTTCGTGAGTTTGGTTGATAGTGATACCACTCTGACTGAAATTGAAAAATTCAACCATTTTATATCATGTTTGTCAGATGAAGCTCTAGGCACAGTTGAAGTCTATCAAATAAGTGAGCAAAATTATTCCAAGGCTTTAAAAGAGTTTATGACAATCCCTGTCTGATATTTTTCGATAACATCACAAAATTATTTGACTTACCGCAAATGTCTAAACCATCGGCAACAGCCTTGAGGTGCATGATCGATACGGTTTCGGCCATATATGGGTCACTTTTGTCAATTGGCGACGACAAAGCAATTACTAACGCGATAATAATTCACTTAGTAGTGACAAAAGAAGATCCGAGCACTAGATCAAAATGGGAAGAGCAACTTGATTACGAAAAGTTGCCCCTATGAAATGATTGCGAAGCAGCTTTAAATAAAAGGTGCCAGCATATTTCTGCTGAAGAGGCTTCAAGTTCAAGATTGAAGCCTACTTTCAATTTTGCAAAGAAAAATTAAACGTTTCTAAAAATAAATCCAAGTCTTCATACCAAAATACTCAACAAGAGGCAGTAAAATGTTTGTTTTGTGCATGTGCTCAACATTATTTATCTAATTGTCCTTCATTCTCAGCAGTGCCTGTACAACAAAGATTTGACTTTGTTAAGGGCGTTCCTGCCTGTATTATTTGTTTAAAGAAAGGTCATACTGTGACGAAATGTAAATCGTCAAAGTGTCGAGTTTGTAGTCGCTCACATCACACGTTACTACACGTTTATGCTGCAAATAATGCACAGCCAGTACATGAAAGTAGTTCTGATCCTGATAGACCTTCAACTTCGAGGGCTTCTGTAAATCATTCATCTTCAAACAAGGACAATGTTATTTTGGCGACCGCATTGGTTAACATTAGAAATAAATCTGGTCAATATGTTTTGGCTAGGGCCTTATTGGACTCCGGTTCACAAATAAACTTTGTAACTGAGGAACTATCAAAGCGGCTACAACTCCGAAAAGAAGAAAGAAATCTAAGTTTATTTGGTATAGGTAGAACTAACTCTTCCGCCAAATTAAAGCTACATACAACAATAAGATCTCGAATGAATTCACATGAATTTTCGTCAGAATTCTGGATTCTTCGATTGATTTCAAATTATCAACCAGATCATAAAATTTCGACAAATGGTTGGAACTTGCCTTATAATATAGAATTAGCTGATCCATATTTTAATAAGCCGCAGAAAATAGATATGTTGATCGGCGCTGAGATCTGCTTTGAGTTATTATGCGTTGATCAAATTAAACAGAATCCTAACAGCCCGACACTTCAGAAAACACTTCTAGGATGGATTGTTTCGGGAAAATATAAGGAGCCAAGAAATACTGATAATAATGTATGTCATTTAAGTACACTGAAAGAAAACGAGGAAGATTCACTTGACTAAGTGGTCCGTAGATTCTGGGAGTTAGAAGAAATACCTAAAGGGTATGCGAAGAAAGTTTTCTGAATTCTATTCAACGACTACCCTCAGGAAAATTTAAAGCGGCGCTATCTTTCAAACCATAACAACAGAAAACAATACAAGCGTTACCACTGACACCATAAACTCGAACATAGACGCAATGGAAAACAAACAAGAACAAATTTTTCAAAAACCACAAGTGCAAGTTGGTATGGACAGGTATATTACAGTGCTTAAACGTGGTCACAGCCCTGCCTCTTCAGCTGTAGCCTCGGCCTCAAAAGTTCCATCTGTTGATAGAATAAATTCACAAAATCGTTTTGCAATTCTGGAGGATGAATCTTCTGAAGCACCTACCGTCATAAAAACGTCAAAGCCACCCCCGATATATCTTAGAGAGCAAAACTCAAGTGAGCTAATAAAAAGTTTAATCTCGGTGATAGGTGAAAATTCGTTTTACGTAGCTGCAATCAAGCGTGGTAATATAAACGAAACAAAAATACAGGTTTAAAAGGGCTTTAAAATAAAAAATGTTACAAATATTAAAAATAGGGAAAAAAAATCCCCAACCACTATTTCTGGTGGAGTTAGAGCCCGGCGATGTTAAGCTAAAAAAAAATGAAACACATCCCATTTACAGTTTAAAGTACATCCTGTACAGTCCCATTTTTAATTTAACTCGGCTAGAAAAAACTATGGAAACATTAGTGCAAACAGTTAAAAATTTTACTAACACAATGGGTAACATGATGCAAGAAATGTTAAGAATGCAATCGATGTTATTGCAAGCTGTACTAAACAAGCCATGAACTGTTTAAAAATCTGCTTTTGGAACGCAAACGGCATCCGCCAACACAAAAATGAACTAGAATACTTCCTTAAAAATAAACAAATTGATGTTATGATGGTTTCTGAAACTCATCTGACCTCAAGAAATACGTTTAAAATCAATGGTTATATATTATATGACACCAAGTACCAAAGACAGAGCTTGTGGCGGTTCTGACATTTTGATAAAGAACCGAGTAAAACACTACTTAATGAGTGATCATCAGGAAGATTATCTCCAAGCAACAAACATTTGCGTTGAGGAATTAAATCGAAACATAGTAATTTCATCATTATACTCCCCACCTAGATTTTCTATATCAGAAAGCCAATATAATAAATATTTCAAATCATTAGGACCGTGCTTCCTGGCTGCTGGCGATTATAATGCTAAACACACTTTCTGGGGGTCACGACTTATTACACCTAAGGGTCGTGTTTTGTTTAACACAATTTGTAAAATGGATCTAAATGTTGTCGCGAGCGGACAACCAACATATTGGCCTACTGATCAGCAAAAAGTTCCAGATGTCATCGATTTTGAAGTGGTTAAAAACATCCCCGCAGAAACAATTTATGTTGAAGCTTCCTTAGAATTATCTTCAGATCACACACCTACAATTCTAACTATAACAAATCCTAATAGAATTGTATCTCCGTCTGATAACTTAGTGACGTCAGCCACTCAAAAAAATTGGTTAAAATATAAAAAATATCTCAGTACCCACTGCACTGAAAATATTCCGCTAAGTACACCGGAGAATGTGGATATTTCTATTGTAAATTTTGACAGTTATCTGAAACTGGCTGTTCAATATTCTAGTATATCCCTCAAAAAAAAACCAAAAATAGTAAAATATATTCTGCAGATGTTGAGCGTCTCTTGACTGAAAAAAGGAGAGCTCGAAGAGAATGGCAATTGCATAGATCCCCTCAAGAATTTACTAAAAGAGTGCACAAAAAGGCTAAGAAAGTCTCAGAAAATGGCTTCCTTGGAAAAATATCTAAAGGAACTTGATGCAACTTCTCAATCAGACTACTCATTATGGCGTGCAGCTAGAAATCTTAATAGACCAGTTATCACTAAACCACCATTAAGAAACTTAAATGGAATTTGGGCACGAAATGATGAAGAAAAAGGAAATCTTTTTGTTAATCATTTGAAAAACGTATTTACCCCGCACACATCTCCCGATATTGCAGTCGAGTTGCCACCTGTTGCTGTTAGAGCTGCTGTTCCACTTAGATTTGAGATAAAAGAAATCGAAAAGGCTATTCATAATTTAAACCCCAAGAAAGCCCCTGGTTTTGATAAGATCAGCAACAAAATGCTTTTAGAACTACCCAGCATAGCAAAGAAAATTATTCTCTTGATTTTTAATGCTATTTTACGCCTTGAATACTACCTACCTTGAATGATACCTAAGCCAGGAAACGATCCTACAAAAGTTGAGTCATATAGACCTATAAGCTTATTTCTAATATATCAAAGCTGTTTGAGCAGCTGTTAGTGTCAAAATTAGCCCCAATTTTAAATGTAAATAGATGTAACCATCAACTCGGCTTTAGAAGAGAACATAACACAATTGAACAAACCCATCGTATCGTAAACGCCATAAGAAAAGCCTTTGAAGAAATCGATGTTTCTCAAGCTTTTGATAAAGTCTGGCATGAAGGCTTATTACATTTTTTTTTCAGTATTTGTTTATTGAATCTTCATATATTAAATATGAACTAACAATAATTAATCAAATCTTATCCTAATATTTACTTTATGTCCTGCCAGTGCTAGACAAAAAAGATTTAGTCATCACGGTTTCTGTTCACATATGAAGTTGTTTATCGCTCATCTGATTGGGTGAGTGCTGCAGTGTCTCTTCTTCTTAAGCGAGTGTGGCCGCCATAATTTAAAATATTTCTAGCTAATGGATTTGGGTGCAGTTCCAGCCTTTTTAAATATGTTACTGCATATTTCGTTATCATAGTTTTTACTAATAGCACATTGAGATCCTTGTGGATATTTGAGTTTGTGACGTACCAGGGGGCGGCTGTGATTATTCGAAGAAGTTTATTTTGGCGCCTTTGAATTTTTGGATGTTAGAAGCCCAGTCAGTGCCCCATAACTGAATACCGAAGCACCAAATTGGCTTTAAGATAGAGTTGTAAAGTAGAAGTTTGCAATCGAGACTAAGAACAGAATTTCTTCCCATAAGCCAATTAATTTGGATTGCTTTTAGTTTCATTTGAGTTAATTTAGCTTCCATATGCCATTTCCACTTTAAACGCCGATCTAGATGTATACCGAGGTATTTTACATGCGAGTGTTGGGGTATTATTTGATTATTGATTTTAATAGGGGGCATGTTTCCCGACGCAATGTGAATGTTATATGTGATCATTTTTGCTCATTGATCTTTATCCTCCATTTTTTTAACCACCTTTCCAGTTCAAATATATGGTCCTGTAAGTAACGAGATGCTTCTTGACAGTTTGCGTGTACGCTTAGAAAAGCTGTATCGTACGCAAATGTTGAGGTATGGGTGTAGCTGTTTGTAAGCAAGTCCGAAGTATAAATTAAGTATAATAGAGGGCCCAGGATGCTGCCTTGTGGGACTCCAGCGATAATTGGCTGAGGAGAACTTAAAAAATCGCCTTCTTTAATAATAAATTGCCGACCGACTAAGTAGCTTTCTAACAGCTTGTGTATGTTTGCTGGTAAGTTTTGCTGCAATTTCAGTAGTAAACCTTCATGCCAGACTTAATCAAAAGCTTGAGACACATCGATGAAGAGAGCTGAACAATATTGTTTTTCTTCAAAGGCTTTTCTTATGACATTTACTATTCGATGAGTTTGTTCAATTGTGCTGTGTTTTCTTCTAAAACCGAATTGATGATTGGGAATACATCTGTTTTCATTTAAAATCGGTGTTATTTTTGACACTAGTAGTTTCTCAAATAGCTTTGATATATTAGACAATAAGCTTATAGGTCTATATGACTCAACTTTTGTGGGATCCTTTCCTGGTTTAGGTATCATGGTAACTAAGGATACTTTCCACTCTTGTGGGTAGTATTCAAGGCGTAAAATAGCATTAAAAATTAGTAGAATAATTTTCTTTGCTTTTCTGGGTAGCTCCAAAAGCATTTTGTTACTGATCTTATCAAAACCAGGGGCTTTCTTGGGGTTTAAATCATGAATAGCCTTCTCGATTTCTCTTATCTCAAATCTTAGTGGAACAGCTGATCCAACAGCAACAGGTGGTAACTCGACCGCAGTATCGAAAGATGTATGAGGGGGAGATACAATTCTATTAGGGTTTGATATGGTAAGAATTGTAGGTGTGTGATCAGAAGATAGTTCTAAAGAAGCTTCAACATGAATCGTTTCTGCGGGTATGTTTTTAACCACGCCAAAATCGATGACATCTGGAATTTTTTGCTGATCAGTAGGCCAATAAGTTGGTTGTCCACTCGCGACCACATTTAAATCCATTTTAGACATTGTATTATACAAAACACGACCCTTTGGTGTAATGAGCCGTGACCCCCAGAAGGTATGTTTAGCGTTGTAATCGCCAGCGGCTAGGAAACAGGGTCCTAATGATTTAAAATATTAATAATATTGGTTTTCTGATATTGAAAATCTAGGTGGAGAGTATAAAGATGAAAGTACTATGTTTCGATTTAACTCTTCAACACAAATGTTCGTTGCTTGCAGATAATCTTCACGATGATCACACATTAAGTAGTGTTTGATTCGGGCTTTTATCAAAATAGCAGAAGCTCCACAAGCTCGAGGGTCCTTGGTATCATGTAATATATAACCATTAATTTTAAAAGTATTTCTTGAGGTCAAATGAGTTTCAGAAACCATCATTACATCAATTTATTTACTTTTAAGAAAGTATTCTAGTTCATTTTTATGTTGGCGAATGCCGTTTGCGTTCCAAAAACAAATTTTTAAACAATTCATGGCTTGTTAAGTACAGCTTGCAATAACATCGATTTCATTCTTAACATTCCCTGCATCATATTACCCATTGTGTTCGTAAAGTTAGTTACTGTTTGCACTAGTGTTTCCATGGTCTTTTCTAGACGAATTAAATTAGAGTCTCATCATTATTTGGCAAATCACCTTGCATTGGCAAATGGTTTGATTTTAGGACGTTAGCGTAGGATGTTCTGTTATTACTAGGCTGCGGTACCTGAATGTCATTAGTGTTAACTTGATGTGTTACCTGAATTTGAGGGGGATAAGGTTTCGGCCCAACCGAGCGCTTGACGATAGAGTATACAGGGCATCCTCTATAGTTGGCAGTATGATTACCACCACAGCTGCTGCATTTTTTTACATTAGGGTCATTTCTAGACTTATCGCAGAGAGCTGTACCATGCAATTCTCCACATACAACGCAAACAGGGGTTAAATGGCAGTATGCCTTAGTGTGACCAAATTCTTGGCAGTTTAGACATTGCACGGGACCGTCCTTTTGTGCGGCTCCTCTTTCGTTATTTTACTATACAGGATATATTTCAGAATGTAAATGGGATGAGTTTCGTTTTTTTTAAGCTTAACGTCGCCGGGTTCTAACTCCACTCGAAATAGTGGCTGGGGATTTTTTTCTCTATTTTTAATATTTATTACGTTTTTTATTTTAAAGCCCTTCTCTTCTAAAAACGTTTTTATCTCACCTGGGTCTACGCATGAATCAATGCCCTTTATCACTACCTGTAGACCTTTACTGCTCTTCAGTTGGTATGTATAAGTTTTTTTTAGTGCTTCTAATTTAGTTATTACTTTACGAAAATCATCTTCACGATTAACTTGTATTTTCGATTCATTAATACTACCACGTTTTATTGCAGCTACATAAAAAGAATTTTCACCTATTTATTACCGAGATCAAATTCTTTATTAAATCACTTGAGTTTTGCTCTCTAAGATCGGGGGTGGCTTAGAAGATTTGGTAACGATTTGTGCTTCCGAGGATTCCTCTTCCAAAATTGCAAACCGATTTTGAGAACTTATTCTATCCGATGTACCCTCTTTTAAAACTTTTGGGACCGAAGCAACTGCAGAAGAGGTTGGGCTGCGACCCCGTTTTAGCACTGTTATGTACCTATCCATTCCAACTTGTACTTGAGGCTTTTGACTACTTTTTACCTGTGATACTGAGTTTTCCAACATGCCTGATTTGGGGGTAATCTTTTCATCACTTGTTAAAATCGTTTCTGCCACTGAGGCACCGCTTGCAGGTTTAATATTTTTTATTGTATTTAAATCAACCGTATTATTAGACACAGAAGGTGATACTGAGTTTTCTATTATGCCTGATTTAGGATTAATATTTTTATCACTTATTAAAATTGTTTTTGCCGCTGAGGCATCGCTTGCAGGTTTAATATTTTTTATTGTATTCAAATTAACCGTATTATTAGACACAGAAGGTGATACTGATTTTTCTATTATGCCCGATGTGGGGTTAATATTTTCATCACTTATTAAAATTGTTTTTGCCGTTGAGGCAACGATTGCAGGTTTTATATTTGTTAATGTATCAACATTATTATTAAATACAGTGGGTGAGAGGGATCGCGTGCGAGTAATAGGTTTAGCCGTTAGGTATTTGCTATCATCGATTCTTTTTTTTTTATTTCTGCATTTGTTTCGTTAACACTCACTGTGATATATGCATTTCTATCATTATGTTTAATTGTTTTTGCACTGTTTGCACTCATAAAAGTTTTTTTTTTTACTGTTTACAGTTGTGCTCTTCTTATTTGTTATTGTTTATCAACACCGAGAATAAAACATGTGTATGTTTATGTATGTATGTACATACATGTATTTTTTCTTTTCTTTTATTTACTTTTTTTTGTATACTCTATTTGTTCACGTTTTTATAAAAAAAAAAATAAACCGTGTGCCGAGCTAAGAAAACACGTCTATCTTCAACGAGCGCGACGGACAGGCTTATTACATAAATTGAAGTTAAACTTACCAGTAACACACACAAGCTGTTAGAAAGCTACTTAGTTGGTCGAAGGTTTATTATTAAAGAATGTGATTTTATAAGTTCTCCTCAGCCAATTGACGCTGGAGTCCCTCAGGGAAGCATCATGGGCCCACTGTTATACATGCCAACAAACAACCACACCCTTACTTCAACATTTGCTGATGATACAGCTTTTTTAAGCGTACACGAAAACTGTCATGAAGCATCCCGTTACTTGCAGGATCACATATTTAAACTGGAAAAGTGGTTAAAACAATGGAGGATAAAGGTCAATGAGCAAAAATGCGTACATATAACATTTACCTTGCGTCGGGAGTCATGTCCCCCTATTAAAATCAATAATTAATTAGTGCCCCAGCAATCGCATGTAAAATATCTTGGTATTCATCTAGATTGGCGTTTAACATGGAAATGCCATATAGAAGCAAAACTAACACAAATGAAACTAAAAGAAATTCAAATTTATTGGCTTATTGGAAGACATTTTGTTCTTAGCCTCGACTGCAGACTTCTACTTTACAACTCTATATTAAAGACAATATGGTGCTACGGTATTCAGCTATGGGGTACTGCCTCGGCCTCAAATATCGAAAAAATTCAAAGGCGCCAAAATAAACTTCTTCGAATAATCACAGTCGCACCCTGGTATGTTAAAAACTCTAATATTCACAAGGATCTCAATGTGCCATTAGTAAAAACTATTATTACGAAGTACGCAGCAAAATATTTAAAAAGGCTTGAGTCGCACCCAAATGCACTAGCTCGAAATATTTTAAATGACAGTGGCCACTCTAGACTCATCCGACGAGAAGGCCGCTAAACATCTACATATGTGAACAGAAACCGTGAGGAGAAAATTTTTCGTCTAGCATTGGGAAGGACAAAAATAAAGTATTAGTATAAGATTTGATTAATTATTGTTAGTTCATATTTAATATATGAAGATTCAATAAATAAATAATGAAAAAAAAAATCTTTCAAAGCGAATCCTAATACTTTGGGTCTTTCATATGAAACAGCAAAAAGACGATTTTTATCATTAAAACGTCGACTGGCGAAAGAACCACGAATGAAAGAGATGTATAACTCCTTTATGAAGGAATACATTATCTTGGATCATATGTCTATTACAGATAACAAAATCCCCAATACACCACATTATTTTATCACGCATCAATGTGTATTACGTCCACAGAGTTCTACTACCAAAGTAAAGGTAGTTTTCGAGGCTTCTTGTAAAACTTCAACTTAAATTTCTCTTAACGATCTGCTAATGATCGGTCCTACGATTCAAGAGGAATTATATTCTACGCTTATTCGTTTTCGAATGCATAAATACGCCATAACGGCTGACATTGAGAAAATGTACCGTCAAGTTATAATTGATGAGGCCGACAGAAATTTCCAATAAATATTATGGCGAGAAAATCAATCGAAAAATATTGAAATATATAAGTTGAACACAGTGACTAATGGCACCTCATCGGCTCCGTTTTTGGCAATACGATGCCTTTCGTATTTAAGTGAATTGTTTGAAAAAACTTTACCTATCGGGTCTAACGTAATAAAAACAGACTTCTACGTCGATGATTTATTAACTGGCGCCGATTCAATAGAAGAGCTTGATGTTATTAGATCTCAAGTCACTAAAATATTACAATCGGCAGGATTCAACCTAACTAAGTGGTTTTCGAATCATTTCGGTAAAACTGATGTCGTAATGACGGAAAAGTCTGTTCAAATAGATCCGTATCTCTCGAAGACATCAGGCACTTATTGGCATCCGAAGAGTGATGTATTTAAATATCACTTGGGTGATTCATTTCTGAATTTAAGGGCAACAAAACGGTATATATTATCCGTTTCGGCTAGGCTATTTGATCCGCTCGGACTTTTGTGCCCATTGGTTATAAAGGCGAAGGTTCTTCTGCAAGAACTATGGCTAAAAAAGCTAGATTGGGATGAATCACGTCTGGATACTTCTTGGTTGAATTTCAAGTCCAATTTATTAAAAATTGATACTTTAGAGATCCCGAGATATGTTTTAACCAATACTAAAAATAAATGTAAAATTCATGGGTTTTCTGATGCTTCTATGCGTGCGTATGGCTGCTGCATATATATCATGCCGATTACTAACGGCTAAATCGAAAGTTGCTCCTCTGAAGACAAAGACACTTCCCAGACTTGAGTTATGTGCAGCACATTTGCTAGCCAAGTTATGGTCTAAGCTAAACCCTATGATTTCGTTTGAGATAGAAAATATAAAATTTTGGATGGATTCAGCAATAACACTGCACTGGACAAACTCATCCATCGACTCTAGCGACATTTGTATCAAGTCGAGTTTCGGAAATTCAAGATCTATCCACAAATATCACATGGCGTCATGTTCCAACTAAGGAAAATCCAGCTGATATTGTTTCTAGAGGATGTAATGTTGATGATTTAGTTGATTCTATTTGGTTCGACGGTCCAAGATTTTTACTTAATGAAAGTGACAAGTGGCCCGTTAACAAATATTTAGAATTGTCAGTCGAACAAGAATCGCTTGAGAAGAGGAAAACTAACGTGTTTTTTGCTGTAGAAGAAAATGAAAACAACTATATATTTAAAGTGATTGAAAAACACTCATCACATACTAAAATGATTCTAGTATTTACTTATTATTTTCGTTTTCTCGATATCGCTCGTCGAAATAAATGCCACAATTTGGGTATACCTACAGCGAAAAAAAATAAATTGGACTTTTCTTCAGCTTATTGAATTTAAACAAAAATTGGAATACACCGAAGAGTTGAGAAAGTTAAGCTAATCACAAGTTTTGCCTTCAAATTTACAAAAATTTAATCCATTTGTCCATCAATTTAAAGACGAACATTGCTAATTTTCACTACTTAGAGTCGGCGGCAGGTTGCTAAATGCACCAATTGCAAAATTTCCCCTTTTAATGAAAAGAAAATCTAATTTTATGGCACTTTATTTGCGACACTTACATTTAGAAAACTGTCATGCTGGAGCTAAGGCGCTAGTAGCCATTTTGCGAGACAAAATTTGGCTAATAAATGCCCGCAAAGAATGTTCAAAAGTAGTTCGCAAGTGCCCTCATTGTTTTCTGTATAAACCAAAGTTAATGAATCAGATAATGGGGAATTTGCCCGCCGATAGGGTGAGAGCTCTACGCCCATTTAAAGTGTGTGGTGTAGATTTTTGCGGCCCAGTTAATATAACGCTGAAAATTCGTGGCCGTCCACCCGTTAAATGCTGCCAACAGAGGGGTCAAGTTCGTGTTCATTCCGCTGCGGGCTCCACATTTCGGCGGCCTGTGGGAAGCAGCCGTCAAATCAGCCAGGGGACTTGTCGTCAAAACCGTGGGCACGGTGGTACTGAACCAAGAAGAAATGCAGACAGTCCTAGTGCAAGTAGAGGCAGTATTGAACTCCAGGCCAATCGCTCCAGTCAGCAACGACCCGAACGACGGCGAAGCGTTAATTCCAGGGCATCTGCTAATCGGCGAGAACCTACTAGCACTGCCAGTAGAATTGCCTCGAAACGAAGTGGACAGGCTGAGATTCTGCAAGAGATGGCGGCTTACCTGCGCTCTCAAGCAGACGTTTTGGCAGTCTTGGGAGGGAGACTACATCCGCAGCCTCCAAGCCAAAACCAAGTGGGAAGAAAAAGAGCCAGATCTCTCCGTCGGCAAGCTCGTCGTCGTTCACGAGGACAACATGCCACCCATGCAGTGGCTGACCGGCCGAGTTCAGGAGGTAACCCCAGGCGCAGGCGGCAAAGTGAGAGTGGCGTTAGTGAAGACTAAGAACGGGCTTTTGAAGAGAGCGATTTACAAGTTGGCGCTGCTTCCAATGGATTGAAGACTGTAGGTCCTTCAATGGGGCCGGTGTTTCGCCAGAACAGCGTTTTGAATTTTATTTTTATTTACTGGCATTTCATTTTATTTAAAATTTTTTTTAATGACTTAATCATTTAAAACTACTTTTAACTTAAAATCTAAATTATAACGTCAAACAGCTTAAGAAATTATTTCCCAACAATTTTTAAAAAATAAAATTAATTCTGCATTATTATTGAAAGCAACCGGTAGTGTTTTATTTTCGAGTGCGATTTTACGTTTTTGAGAAAGTTTTAAAAACAACCCCCAAAAGAATTATTAAATAATAAATTTAAAAAATCCTTAAAAAATGTTATGGAAAAACAATTATCTTGTATCTTCTTGTTACATTTTACCTTAGCTATCCTTTGGATAGCAATGAAGTGTATGTCCAGAAAAATTTGCAATTATGAGACACCGGCAGAATGTAATGCATTTTCTGGCCCGTTAAGGCCTTCGTCAGCATTCTTTGTGTCACACTGGATAGTGACACCTTATAAATTGAATGTATTTAACTCAACTATTTTAAAAAAACGAATTTGGGAACTATTTTTTTTTTTTATAAGTTACTTTATTATATACAAGATTTTTTATTTTTCGAATTTATTCCATGAGCTAAATTTTTGTTATGTATTTTATAAAGCTTTTTGAAATAGTTATATTCCTTAATATTTTAGGAACCCAGTACAAGTACCGCAGCGCGAGCATTAAACATACAGTTCACTTCCAGATTAGAAATTCCTAACCTTACTTCCTTGACTGTACAAAAATCACAACCATCCCTTCAGAATAGGTCTGATAGAGAAATCATGCTATTTCCTGCCATTATTCGCATTGAATCAAAAGGTCTAAGATTCGAAGCATTGACCCTGGATGACCGTCAAGCTTTATTTCGAAAAAGTTAAACAATCGACACCAACTGCCAACTAAACTTCCAGCAACATAAGTTTCTGGATTGAATCAAAACGTATCAGAAATTTCTACAAAACAGTGGTTGTTTCATTTTTGTTCCCGAATTAGATGTTTGGGCTACAGTCCACAGTTTTAAATTAGATATTTGGGCTCCAGTCCTCCAGACCCTTCCTCCTTCTTTACCACTGCATGCGTTGGAATCAAAGCATCTAAGCAAAACTGCCCACATACAATAAGCAGACCCTGACTTCACCACAAGTCGTCCAATACACTTACTAATCGGTCTCGATTTATGTCCATCCATTTATTGCTAAGACACTCCCATGAAATCTATTGGATCCCTCTTGGGACAAAAACTAGTATTTTGTTGGATTGCTTTGCGACTATGGAAACAAACGACTCAATCCAAATCTTCCGTATCACTTTAGAATACGGTATCAGAAAACTAAGCCCTCACACGCGATTGTGAGGTGGAGGATTATCCAAAACTCATTTTGCGGTCCAACGAAAATATATAGCGAAAACCACTACAACAAAACCACAAACAGAAACTCAGCAGGGAGGTATAGAAGTAGTTGTCCTACCCTTAAAAGTTGAAAACGAGATAGGGGCATCTGGAAATGCGATGGCTCAATTCCTACGTATGGAAAAAATGTTCAGCAACAGACTTGACATTAAAACACAAGTTGACCAAACCAGTATATATACCTTGAGTTGGGACACATGAGACAACTCTCTCTCCAATAAAACTTCAAATTATTACCTGCCGCACCACGAAGTTATAAAACAAGTAATAAGGCATCTAGTCCAACCTCAATCAAGAAAAGTATGAACGACATCTTGTATCCCGCATGAAATAAGTGAATTATGACAAAAACAGTTCAATATGAAACAAAAAATGGGTTTACTCACATAAGTGTTTTTGTATTTTTACTTTGCGAGAAATATCTGTCACTTAAAAAATTTTTCAGCAATTATTGGAAGGATGTGAGAAAAAGTGTTTCTGTAACAATATTTTGCAAAAAGTTTCTCACAAGAACTGTATAAATAAGTAACATTTAAAATTGATGCGAGAAAATTAAAATTTCAAAAAATGGAGAACAAATTATGTATGTATGTACACAAGAATGTGAACCGTTTACGTCTGTTCTCCCATTCGCACACTATTTTAATAGCCTTTCTCTTATCAACATTTTCCATAGTCTTTTCATAGACAGCATTATTTAAAAGTTTAAAAAAATTTTGTTCAAATGAGTTTTTGGCTAACGTCCGATGATGATTATTCAAATCAATATATATCTTTAGCCAATTTGATTGATTAAATTCAAGAACTCTATGAATTTTTTTAAGAATTAATCCATGTTGAATACATTGCTGCAATGTACGGTAGTGTATTACAATTTTATTTTTTTATTTAAATCTGCTATTAGTTTTGTCTGTTTCATTATTTTAATTTTTTTGTTTTCCACACAAAATGGTAAATCATTATGAAAGTCGTGTAACGCGAATGGATATTCCAAATCTACTTCTAGTATATATCCTAATGGAGAGTCGTCTTTTATATTAGTGACATTAAAATTATCAATATTTTCCATCCATTTAAAATTTTTATAGGGAAGATATTGTGACATTGCATAGCCATATAAATTATTAACATCTAAATACATTAGATAATTTGATTCCTAGGTAGACTTATAATCACTAATATATTTTTTTTTATAGCAATAGAATGTTGTTTACTGCATTGTAAAATACCTCCCCTAACACCCAACAAAGTTATACATATTAATGTCGGTTAACAATTCCAACTCAATGTTTGTCGTTTTCAACATTGCATCCCAAGATAGCCCAGGGGTGGTATAATATTGACAGGGATCTAAATTATAAATGTTTTTACAAACTTTTCTAAAACTTTCAAAAATGTCACATAGTAAAAGAACGTCTACTTTTAGATATAAACGTAAATAGTCCATTAATGTTTTACACTGAAACGTATTCCAAACTTGTTCAGCATGTCTATATTCATCCTCACTACACGACTCATTAGAAAGTTTATTGAAGAAAACTGAACGGGGTGGAAGTTGTGTCTCCTGAAGACGATTAACAGAATCTAGATAGTCATATGGAAAAACACCTTTACGTTTCATTAAACTAAATTCCTGATCACTCACATAAATTGATTTCACAATATTTAAATCATCATCGGATAAATAACTTGCTAGTTTCTCTAAACTGGATGGCATGAATCGAATTGAGTCGAGAAAACGCAATTCAATAGTATCTTTTTCATTAACCGAAATCTTCTTTGAAATGGATATATACAATTCTTTATTTAACGGAATTATATTTATATCACCTTCAATAGATGATAGTTCTCGTATAAACAAATGACTATCATATGCCGATAGATTATGAAAAAAAGATTGGGATGAAATTTGCAATCTGATATTCTAAATTACATTTGTTGTGAGCAGGACCTCTATACTTTCCTGTTAAATGACAATGATCAGCTACTCGATTTTCAAAAGATAAAAATTTGTTACAAATATGACAGATTGTGTGTTCTTTCTGTCTCTTCTGTTCAAGTTCTGTTAAGGAATTCATTATATTAACTATGCTTAAATAATTCCTATAAATATCTAAAATATCCTTAACTAAACTATTAAAAAAATGATTTGGCGAGTTATCACCACTATAAACTCTAAATATATCTAAACTAGCGTCAAACGAGCATTTAATATAATAGCTATAAGCAAATGGAATATGTTTTTGTATAGATCTTACTTTGCTTGAATTCTGTACATTTACTGATTCTAAAATTCATTCAAAATCAGCGTACACTACAAAAGGCACATCCATTTGCTTTTTAAAATTTTTAAAGCTAACTAAATTGCTATTTATGTATATCCGGCATTTTAGTAACCATTTTGTTACATTCCTTCTTATGTTGTTCCAACGATGTCTCCTTGTGAAAATGTATTAAACAGATATTGCATACATATATTTCATGTCGATCTTTGGTTAATTGACTACCTAACAATCTGTAATTATAAAAAAAAAATAAAATAGCAATAAGTAGAATTATTTTTTTTTTTTTTTTTGATTAATTTAATTTCTATAGTAACATACCTTGAAATATTTTTAATCCATACGTAATGGAATCTGTTATCATCTTCTAGAAGCAGCAAGTTAATATGGTTTGACTTTTCTTCTTGAGTAAAGTAATATGGACCAACTATATTATTATTATTATCCTCTAATCCAAACACATTTATACTTATTTGTGGATTATTAATTTCAAACTCGCTAATTTTATTAACAGCCAGAGGGAAACTAAGATTCTTAAAGTTTAAAAGAATTCCATTATCCATTATGATTACATCATTTTCAATATTATTTATTTTATATGCTGAACATCTATTTGTATTATCATGAGCGAGTGGATATAGTGCTGAAATAATAACCCATTTAAAACAGTATTCATCGTGATTCTGTACGTTAATGCAAGTGTGTTTTATTTTAATTTGTTGTGGAAGAGGAATATATTGAGAGCCTTTTATGCATTTTTATTTGTTAATATTAATTTCAAGGAATTTAATTTTTATTAATGTCCATCCACTATCACGTTCCTGAAACTCACTCATTTTCCTTATAAGAACATCACATTGATCTATATAACATTGTTCAATGGCCTCTATTGTCAGCGATGAATTAAAAATAATCATTTTTCTTTGATGAGATTTAAGGTCTACAGTACATGAGTCATCTTCTCCTTTGACTCGCATATACTCACAAAATAGTTCAAAATTTAATTTTATATTAAGATGTTTTTGTATTGAATCTTTGATTAATGTAATTATCTGAGATTTATTGTCCTTAAAAAAATTTTCACGAACAAAATTTTCTTCATCTTTATTTTGCAAAACATATGTTTTCATACGGTTGTTAAATGATGAGTTTATACAGAATAAATTATTATCAATTTGAGTAGCGTTCTTTATTTTGTTAGTATTAGTTCTCAGGTGATAATGCCACCTTGTTTTTGAGATATTCTCCTTACATGTACTGCAATAATTATAAGATTCCCCCACATTCTCTTTATGCTTTCTGGAATGTGTATGTGTAAGGAGTTCTTTACGACTTGTAAATCGTAAATTGCAAGTTGTACACTTTGTAGATGTGTATGGACTATCATGATGCAATCTAATATGACGATTTAAATTATAATTTTTGGTATAAACTTTTCACAATTAAAGTTTGGCAATTTTTCTTTTATTTTCACAGAGCACAATTAACTGAATAGTTGAATGTTTAAAACAAGAGTGATAACATTTATAGATAATTCACAGAATTAATATACTTAACCAAGAATGAGATGGTTACAGGGGGAGAACTTTTTGTAGTTAAGGGAAAACTTATGGCCTTATTGTCCATCACTAAGAATAAACATATTAACGATATGTCGTATAAACTTTTTATAGATTTTTTTTATTTAATAAATATAAACAAAAAAAAAAATAAATAAATAAATATTATATTCCGATCATCACAAAGAATCAAAAATTCATATCCCCATACACACACACACACACACACACACATACACATATACATGTTAGCGATGAAATCTTAAAAAAAAACTAACATAAGTTTGATATCTGAATTTCAGGTTGAACTTTTTTATTCTTAAATAAGTTAATCAGATTGACAAATTCACTTCATACATTTTAAAACTTCAAAGTTACTATGAAGGCTTATGTCTGACATTTATCAAATATTTTCAATACAAAAATTCATAAATATATACATACATATAAAGCACAGCTCGCGGACTATGACTTCGATAAACATATGAATATATGAATAGAAAATCAAAAAGCTTATGGAATAGAGCTTTTGGTTTATGACTAAGATAAACAGAATTGACAGATTGCAAACACGTATATTTCTAAAACATATGGAAAAAGCTTGTGGTTTATGACTTAGATAAACGGACACCCATAAGAAATTAAATTAAAAGGAGGAAGTTGTGGGTTCAATATCCAACACTTTTTGGCATGCTCCAACTTTTTGTATGATAAAAGTGGCGCTGAACCCCCATAAACACACTACTTGAAACAATTCATTACAAATTTTATGGCCTGATGGTAAGTGAATATTTGATTCATAATTTTTTTATGTTTTTTTAATTTAATCTAGGCATTCAATACGACAAAGTATTGCTAATGGTAACTAATGCAGCGGTATACATGTTAAGTGAGTCGTCCGAAAAAAGTACTAACTCCGACTCCGACTCCAAACGCTGAAACTTTTTAAGTGCGACTCCGACTCACGACTCCGACTCCTTCTCTAACCGTGATGCGAAATGAATGAGACGAAAAATTATTTCTCTTTTGTGTAGAAACATCTTTATTAAACGAATTATGGGAATCTCCGCGTAATGTGCATAAGAAAAACATGAGTGTTATGGTAGGAATTAAAGGCAGGCCGATAAAGATGTTTCTACAGAAAAGAGAAATAATTTTACGTCACAATTTTTCTAATACATACTAGTATTTATGCGCTATAGCAACACTTATTCTGTACAATGTTGAAAATATTTCAGCGTTGATGGTTAAAAAATTCTGATATTAAAATTATTGGCAATTCCTGTCATTAACATTTTTTAGCATGAGTTAATTATTTAAAAATTCATACATCTTTTTCAACTAGATCAATAACTGAGTATAAGTTTTGCTAATGTAATTTAGACTTTTTCCCGCACGTATAAAAAATATACCTAAATATACTTAAACAGTAAAGTACTTGAATCAACTATTTCTCATAAAATAAATTAAAATCTACTTATTCATATTGATCTGCAAAATATTGCATCGCCAATTTCGAAGAATTTTTATATTGGAAAATATTAGAAATTTTTTTAAATTTTTTATGCGAAAAATTTTGGAGTCGGAGTCGCGCGTTATTTTGGGTACCGACTCCGGTACAAAAACCTCAACTCCGACTCCACAGCCCTGATTTACACACATACAATCTAAAATTTTAATTTCCATAGGCTCCTCGTAGAAAGCAGTTATTTTTACAAATGAATCCCAACTTGGCTCTCTACCGTTCCCATGCCCTACACGTTGGGGTACTTGGACAGAAGCCACAATGTATTACGCAGAATACCTTGATAAAATAAAGGCTGTTATTATTAAACTAATTGGTGATGACTTAGATTCGATCGCGCACGCCAAGGAAATATATAATGTGTGTCTTCTTTAAAAAAGCTACAAACAGTTGGGGTAGCTATTCACGAAAGTGTAAATATTGTGTCAAATGTATGAGAAGCACTTGAGAATCTACATGTCAAAAAATATTTAAAAAAAATTTAAGGCAGTATTTTAAAGAAATCCGGGGTTCAAACAAATTTTACAAATAAACAACAATCTTCAAAGTGGTGTTAAACCTGATGACGAAATAGTAGAAAGCGTCTCATCAAATGAAATTTTGAAATATAAATTTGCTCCAACAACATCTGTTGACGTGGAAACACAATTCTTTTTTAACAGAAAGACGAAGAAAAATGACGTTTACAAATATAAAAGCCCACATGATTGTTTATTGTAACTGTTTTCACGAGTCTGAAGAAAAAGCATAACTGTAATTTTTATATACATATAAAAGTATACGAGTTTATGAAAAAAATAAAAATGCTTTTTTTTTGCTGCTTTTTTCTTAACTTTTGCGATTTTTTTTAAATATATTTTTGCTGTAAACACTTTTTTTTGGGTTTTTTTGTCTTCTCTGGTTATTAATATTAAAGATTTTTGCCGAGTCAGTACGAAAAAAGAAGACAGTAGAAGAAAAATGGAAAGTGTTTCTACGAATTTAAGGAAATGTGTAATTTTATTTCTTCCATTCCACATTCAAACACTTTTACAGAACGAGTCTTTAGTTTTCGAAATGGAGATAAGAGAGAAACAGGCTCCTATTATAAAACCTAGAAAGTGAGTTGCTGATAAAGACAAAGCTTGGTAAAGACAAGAAGACTGAAGACAGGAAATAAATTGTGGACAATGTAAAAAAAGGCCATACATATTTTAAACTTGGAAAATTGCAAATATTTATGTCCATACATATGTAAATATATTATTTATAAAAATCTATGTTAAAAGAACGTCTGAAAAACGGGTTTTTTAAATAATTACAATTATTAATATGAGTAGTAATTAGTTGTAAATCAGTTTTAAATAATTTTTTTGGATTATCTGGAAGATAAATACACAACAAGATTCGTTATTTCAAGTGTTTAATTTGTTTTTTAACATTGTTGTCCTTATATCTGTAGCTTTGTGCTAAAAAGGACAGTGTCAAATAATTCAATTTTGAGAAAATTTAAATTTTAGTTTTTTATAGAAAAGTTCTAAGTGAAATTGGCTCACAAAACCTTTTGAAGTTATTTTCGGTTAAATTAGACATTGGCTGTTTACGCAAAATAAAAGAGATTCAGCATGACCTTTTAATTGCAAAATTAAATTAATTATGCTGGAAGATATAGCAAAAAACTACTTTTATTTAATTTTATGTTGACGTTTATTCAAAAAATATAATAGAACTAGCGGGCCCGTTGCCTGCTTCGCACGGCAAAACAAAATAAGAAAAGAAACACACTTGTTTTTAATAAAGTTGGTTTTGTTCCCTATTATTCAACTTTTAATTCTAGTTTCTTACAATCTTAGACTATGTATCACTTAAACTATCTTAGAGCTCTTTCGTAGACAACATTTTTGGTTTTGCCATGAGTTGTTGTGTAGATAAAGAGAACTGAAGGCTTGCCAACACGTGAGCACGAAACATACATATAACTGGCCGTGTGAAAAGCAAGGATATTCTAAATCAATTCCGCACAATTCCAACGATTGCCCTTGCGCTTTATTTATTGTAATAGCAAATGCAAGACGTATTGGAAACTGTAGTCTTTTGAATTCAAAAGGTAAATCTGATGGAATCATTGGAATATGTGGAATCAATACATCTTCACCTTTAAACTTCCCCTTTAAAATTGTTGCTTCGATCAAATTGTTCATGACCTTTTAAGCCAGCAATAGTCAATGATTGGCCTTGTGCTTTGTTGATGGTAATAGCAAAGGCAAGACGCAAAGGGAATTGGAGCCGCTTGAATTCAAATGGTAAATCGTTGGAATCGGTCATGCCGTTCTCCACTTATGCGCTTAATAGAAAAAGTGGGCGTAAAAGTAGGCGTGGTAAATTTTTCTTTCGATGAAAACTTAAAGTTGATTAATACGAACATTTGAAAGAAAAATTAGTCAACTCGATGGAGCCGTTTTCTGATTTTAGGTAAATCGAAAAAAGTGGGCGGGGCAAAATTTTCTTTCCGTAAAAACCTAAGTTGGACCATGGCGATCATTTTAAAGAAAAAATCGTTCAAATCGGTCAAGCCGTTCTCAAGTTATGGATTTTGCCACGCCCCTCCGCCCCCAGACCAAACTTCATATAAACCATATATGGGCCACTGCCTACGTAGTGTATAAGTTTGGTTGTTATCGCACGACGTGTTTATGATTAGTTCGGCGACGTACATATACGGACTTATTTTTATATATATAGATAAACGAAATAAAATTTTAGTTCACATGTTGGTCACGTTTTTTTTTCGTCAAATATTTGATAGGCTAAGAAAAGACCTAATCCAACAATTAACTCAAAATAGCAAAATATTGACATTGGGCCTTTTAGTACGAAGCTTCAGACATAATGCTCTTAATAGAATTAATGTTTCTTTGAAAAATATTGAACCAAGTAGCTAACAAAAAATTAAGAATCGAATTTGAAACAACTTTTTGTGTTTTGGATTTTTTTGTTATTCCCTTTGTATTCGCGCTATAAATATATACGGAATTGAATTATTGTTTTAAAAAAATTCAGTTTTATTAATTAAATTTTGTCACAGTTCAAATTAAAGAATAAATTTAAGTTTTGTTTTCAAAAATATTTAAGTTTTTATGTTAATAATATTCTGATGTACTGATTTATCTGATTTCAAAACTGCAACCCTACGCGGCTTAGACCTAACTATGTTAAATTATTATCTTACGGCCCTATGTTCCAACTAGGAACTGAGGGGAAAAAGCTTTATGCTTTTATTTCGAGTAATATAAAACTTAAATTAAACCAATTTGAGTAAAATAAAATGATTTGTAACAGTTTCAGTCGAGCTAATATAATTTTCGAGAGGGGAATTTATATTGAACCGATCATCACAAAATTCTGTAGAGTGTTTTCTGTTATTAAAAACATACATTTGGAAAAATTTCGATATAATAGTGAATGTTGTTATAGCGTTTTATAGTTTTAAAGTGGTTTTCAAAAGGCTGCTTAATATGAGACCTAAGGTAAATTTTGACCTATAATTGGACCAAATTTTAGCACAATATAAGTTCACAGAGTGGGCATTATTTGGGGAATATGGTAAATTATGGACCAATTTGTACGACATTTTCTACTGACCAATAGAAAATGGGAAAGCAAACTGCAATTGATGCTCGTGAAATCATAATAGATTCACAAAAAAATTATAAGACGACCAGAGTGTCTTACAGAGAAGAAAGAAAGGTCTATAGAAAGACAAGTGAAAGCAAGTTCGGGTTTTAGTGCAGTAAAATTAGCTAAAACTACAAAGGCAACTTTTGGAAAATCGCTAAGTGCAAGCACTATAAGAAGATCGCTATACCAATTTAGCTTATACCAAGTAAAACGCATGAATTTCGGTTGAAATATAAAAATCAGCATTTAACATTTTGGAAAAATTTTTACGGATGAAGTAAATTTGAAGTATTTGGGACCAAAAACTCTTCAAAGATATGGTGAATGGGGAACTGCCTTCGACATATAATGCTACGAACACAACTGGGACGAACGACCGCGAATATTCGTCGCCAGAAATAAAACATATTGGTGTATATGAAAATACACACAATAATAGCGTCCCGCGAAATTCGTCATACGCTGCATCTTTGCAATAGATTTATTTCTATTTCATACGCCGGCGAACGACGAACACATCAGTACTAGGTGACCATATTTGGTTTTAATTTAGAAGTATTTTAGTAAATAAAGTTACTTTTTACTTTAATAATTGTTTTTCTTTTTACTGTATAACATTTAAAATATATATACAAAGTATTTTGCTATAAAAATAGTATTTGGTTGTGTTTTTGATTATGGTCACTATTTCTCTCTCTTTGCACAAACAGCAATCAAATTTCTCTATTATAAAAGCCGCTTGTTATTCGTCGTTATTGTGCTTCATACGACGAATTTACTCAGCGAATTTTTACTGAAAAATTCGTCGTGTTGGGCGAAATTCGTCGTTCGTCCCAGTTGTGTTCCAAGCATAACCCTTTTACGTGGTGCTCTACCATGTAGGCCATTTCGTTATAGGGATCTCCTAATAGTTACCATTACTTAACGATTTCCAAAAGTCTCTAATATATTTTCAGCTTTTTGTAATGGATTAAAAGCCGGATTTCCTTTCACTTGGCTAATGATAGATCTTACTTTCTTATCTGTAAAACACTTTGATAGTCTTCCACGCGGAAAATTATCCACTGTTTTGTAGTTGGCGAACTTATCCGTATTTTTTATACCGCCCACCACCACTTGTAGTAAATAAGGGAATACTAACTTTGTCATTGCGTGTGAAACTTTTTTATTATTCATCTCATTCCCCTCTACAGTATATACACACATACATATTCTGGCTCACTCTTACTTTCGAAATACTCAAAATAAAAGAACAATGTTGGTGTCAAGTTGATTATTGTTACAGTATATTTCGTTTAGCTGCACATTCAAGTTCGCACGAAAATTCGTGCAGTTACGCAAAATATTCTGTTACGCAGTATTCACTTACCTGTATAAATGTGCTCTTATGTTAAAGTTTTTTTCTTATTTTAAAAATAGATTTTGGCATGCAATATCCTTTAATCATTCATTTCAACAAATTTTTTTAATACACTCTTAAATTTAATAAAAATATATTTATCTAAAAAAAAACAATTCATTTTAAAAACAATTAGAGCACTATATTCGGCTGTGCCGAATCTTTGATACCCTCCACCGACAGTTATAATATTTCAGGTGGGTGCTCTATATGTGACCTATAAACTATTAAATAATTTTTATAAAAACGGACGTCATTTAAATTATTGACCGACAATCAGAAAGTTTTATGGCTTTGTTTCTACTTATATAAAACCTAATTTGAATAAACTTGAGTAATATAAGTATATTTATTATGAGTCGTAACAGTTTTAGCCGAACTAAAATTATATAAAATTACATATACAATAGAATCTCGGAATTATTCCTTTTCATAACTCACTGTTTCGAATTTATTCAAAAAAATTAAAAATGTTGAATATAATAAAATTACATATAAAACATTTTTTTCGAGAGGGGAATTATGGACAAATCATCGCAAAATTCTAAACAGTGTTTTTTAGTATTAAAAAACCTAAATTATAACAAATTTCGATATAGTAGTGAAATTAGTTGTAGCGATTTATAGTTTTAAAGTGGTTTCCTGAAGGGTACTTAATATGGTACCTAAGGAAAGTTACGGACCGATTATCACAAAATTGGCATGGTATTTTTGGGCCATATGTCGCTAAATAGTGCCGAATTTTACCACTATATCTATATCTTCTGTTTTTGTTGGCGTATTTCAATAATATCCCATTATATGGGCCCTACGGTAAATTATGGGCCGACCTTCACGAAATTTAACAGTGTGATTTTTAGTTCTATTAGACTATGGCGTACCAATTTTATTAAAGTAGCGACATTTGTTACTGTTTTTCGAGAGTAGACTTTACATGTGGCATATGGTAAATCACGAACCGATGTTCACAAAATGAACCGCGTGTTTTTAAGTTCATTAAAACCGTGAAGTCCCAAATGTTATTACAATAGCATCAGTTGTTACAGGCTTAGGCGTACTGTGAGGTCGTATTATTTATTCTACTTTGTTTAACTGATTGTTTTTAGGGAAAAAGAAAAATTTTTTTTTGTATGCTTACATGGCTTTGAAATTTTAGTTTATAATTTTTTTAGAAAATATCATTATTTGAAATTTTTGTTTTTTCAACGAGAAAGGCATTGTGAAAACCAAAAGGAAAATAAATTTTAAATTTTTATTAATTTTATTAATTTTAAAAGGGCAAATAGTGGCATATTGGGGATATTTTTATAATCTTAAGATTTATTGCGGATTTGAGAAGAATATAAAGGTATTTATTGCAATTTTAAATGTGTTTAGTGAGAAAATATATTTTTGTTTTGTATTTTGACAGTCCCTGGGTATTTGCATAAATTTTAATATTGTGGTCGAAGAAGGGCAATATATGTATGTACGTTAACCCATGAAATAAAAATCTAAATAATTTTAAAAAGTTTGGTTTCTGGCAAAATAGTTCAGGACACGATTGCAAATTTCCAGACTATATAACTAGGATACATCGGAAGGGAGAACGACTTTTCTCGAACGGAACTAGGTTCCTAACGTGTCATCGTATGAACCATCGTTCTTACCCTACCATCTTACTTTCCATGCTATTTTACTTACCATTGTACTTACCGTACCATCTGATTTACCATAATTTAAATGCACTAGACATAATAATTATTTAGTGTATGTTTACTTGACATGATAAAAACTATTGATAACCTTATTTATACTTTCACATAATATCATTCAGATTAAATTGAAGATTAATTTTTCTTAAATCTAATTTTAAATTAAATTCATGCTTAATCATTTTGTTTTTTTATTAACCAATTTTTTTTTTTTAAATGTATTAAATTATAAATTAAAACTGTAACAAACACCACCACACACGCAAACACCAAAATATCATACATACATACATAAATATACCTAGTAACAGAAAATACGCTTAAATACGAAACAGACATTCATACGGATACTTAAAATAATATATCTATAAGAACTACTATAAAGACCCCGAACTCAGGCCTGCAGTCATCGTGGGAAGTTTATTATGGTGAGTTTATTTTGTTATATTAAATACAAAGTACATCTAAATTAAGAAGTAAATATGCATATTTATGTATATAATTGAGTGATTTAAAAAAAAAAAAAAATAATAATAATAATATCAATACAAATATGCATATATACTACATTATAAATGCTTACTTTATCATATACACTTAAGCATCCATGTTTTTACCACTTGTTTTAATTTATAATTCTAAGTTTTGTTTTTATAATTTCTAAATTAATTTGACTAGTTAAATTTTGTTTAATACATAGAAAGAAAGAAAATATGAAGAATTTAAGACACACTTTAAGTATTTTGTTTTGAATAAATTGTGAATTTGAGATGAATCACTAACTTTTGGACTAAAAATGGGCTAATCCAAAAAAAAGTATACCTTGGATGGCAACGGTCATGGGTGGGTTTAGACAGGAATAGGACGAACACCATCAAGTTCCTATTCCAAACAGAATTCACTTGCATTCCCTATAATTTTTTTTTTGTGTGTAGTCGTTTTTAGGGTTTATTGCTACTATTTTTTTATTTTTTTTCAGTAATGGATAAAGAATCCTCCCATTATCCATGAGCACGGCCGGAACTTAAAGTAGCATATTCTTCTGGGAGATAAGGCGCGGCTAGGACATGGTTCGTTACATAAAATAAATGGCGCCCAACGTGGGGCCCAGCAGTGTTATTCATATTTTTTTGTGATAAAACTTTTCAATTGATTTTCATCTTTGCTGAGGTTTCATAATATTTTTTTATTTCCGTGGTTTCGACTATATGTTATTTTAAATTTTTTTTTTTTTTCCACCTTTTTCTTAATTTATAATGACCACATTTGGATTATAAATTATGGACTATTTCTATAAATTGGTACCTTATGTTCATATATGAAGATTAAATTTTTTTTTTTTTTGATTTTTCCGGTATATCAAGTTCTATTTGATAATGTGGTTCTTTTAATATTACAGGATTACATTCATGGAAACTTTGATGTATTACATTCGGTTATTATTCTATCAAAATTATTATTTGTATTAAAATGTTTGAGATTTTATAACTTATTAGGGCGGTTATTTACTCACAATTTTATTACAAGTTTATTTTTATATTATTTGTAGACTTTGAGGTTGGGATTACTATATTGAATATTTATTTGTTTATAGCGCTGACTTCCATGTTTACAATACAATTTTTTTTGTTTTTTTTCTTGTTTTGCCACCACCTTTGATAACGATCTTGCAGCGATGTGTTGGCTGAGTCTAGGCTGTGGTTTGTATTTCAAGTACAGGTAACGTCACAGCCGGCGCCTGGGTTTGAGATACGGAACCTAAAAGCCTTGACGACGAAAGGTTATCCACCCCTAAACCGAGGTGTCATGCGACCCGTGCCTATCGGTCTGGTTTGCAGTCAGGGGTTACCGACTGTATTATCACGGAGCTTTGCTGATACCTGGGCACCTCAGCAAATAGACCACGCCCTTACCACGTTACTGGGGGCTATGACGTGGCGGACCTTTCAACTCCCCTACACTCGTGGGACCAAATTTTAATGAACAACTCTATAAACAACAAACAACAACAAAAACAATTAACGGATAATGATGACGGACAGGCGAGAACGAGGACAACGATAGACAGAAATACGGCAAAGCCAGGGACTGCAACAGTCCCGGCGACCAAAGAAGATCGGCCTAGGCTGATTGGAAGTGGTAAGGCAGCTCGACCAGAAGGCGGCTGCTCTAAAAATTGCGGCGGGGTGCCTCTGTGCTTCAATCCAAGCACCTCCAAAACCGCTTCAGCCCTTTCCGTCATTGGAACGGATAAAACCGCTGCTTCGGGTGCTGCTAAGTTGGGAATGACAAAGTCGTCCAACACTGCAGTTTCCCATGTGCCCATTGTGCAAGGAGGGATGGCGATGACAACATCCAATCCCAAGGTTGCACCACCCCACGCCAAATTCGGCGACCATAAAAAGTCTCCAAGGCACAAAAACCCTACAAAGAGGGCATCCAACACAAGGCGTGCCGCCTTGCGTTTCATTGAGCTTCTAGGCTCCAAAAAAGCTGAAGAGCTTTCCAGTGAACAGAAAGCTTCACTGGCATAGGCAAGAGCCCACATAGCTGGGCTGCCAAGTGCTACTCCTTCAGTCCATGCGAAGGTGACAATGCCTAAACGGCAACGTTCGGAGGAGGAAGCTGCAGCCGTGAAACAGCAACCAGGGACGAAACGTCCTAAGTTTGCGCCGAAATCGATGAATAAGTCTTTCAGCGAGGTGGCCAAAGGTCACCTTGTACGGGCTCTTATCGATAGAGGTGTGGATAATGGTGCCATCTCCCATACCAAGTGGGACCTGGTTAAGCAAAAATTAATGGGAGTGTTCTGGACGATCCTTAGGGAGAATCCAGGGCCACCTCCTCAATGCGATGATGCTGGCTGGTTCCAGGGTCAAGTGAAGTTGATGGCTTGTGCAGATGAGCGCTCAGCGCTGCTTCTGAAGCGGGCCATCCAAATGCTAGGAGAGGTCTGGGAAGGTGCTAGGCTCGATGTAGTATTAGTTGATGAGATACCACGGAGACCTAGATCGATTGTCATCATCCCTGCCGAACCATCGGATTTGAGAAGAATATAAAGGTATTTATTGCAATTTTAAATGTGTTTAGTGAGAAAATATATTTTTGTTTTGTATTTTGACAGTCCCTGGGTATTTGCATAAATTTTAATATTGTGGTCGAAGAAGGGCAATATATGTATGTACGTTAACCCATGAAATAAAAATCTAAATAATTTTAAAAAGTTTGGTTTCTGGCAAAATAGTTCAGGACACGATTGCAAATTTCCAGACTATATAACTAGGATACATCGGAAGGGAGAACGACTTTTCTCGAACGGAACTAGGTTCCTAACGTGTCATCGTATGAACCATCGTTCTTACCCTACCATCTTACTTTCCATGCTATTTTACTTACCATTGTACTTACCGTACCATCTGATTTACCATAATTTAAATGCACTAGACATAATAATTATTTAGTGTATGTTTACTTGACATGATAAAAACTATTGATAACCTTATTTATACTTTCACATAATATCATTCAGATTAAATTGAAGATTAATTTTTCTTAAATCTAATTTTAAATTAAATTCATGCTTAATCATTTTGTTTTTTTATTAACCAATTTTTTTTTTAAATGTATTAAATTATAAATTAAAACTGTAACAAACACCACCACACACGCAAACACCAAAATATCATACATGCATACATAAATATACCTAGTAACAGAAAATACGCTTAAATACGAAACAGACATTCATACGGATACTTAAAATAATATATCTATAAGAACTACTATAAAGACCCCGAACTCAGGCCTGCAGTCATCGTGGGAAGTTTATTATGGTGAGTTTATTTTGTTATATTAAATACAAAGTACATCTAAATTAAGAAGTAAATATGCATATTTATGTATATAATTGAGTGATTTAAAAAAAAAAAAAAATAATAATAATAATATCAATACAAATATGCATATATACTACATTATAAATGCTTACTTTATCATATACACTTAAGCATCCATGTTTTTACCACTTGTTTTAATTTATAATTCTAAGTTTTGTTTTTGTAATTTCTAAATTAATTTGACTAGTTAAATTTTGTTTAATACATAGAAAGAAAGAAAATATGAAGAATTTAAGACACACTTTAAGTATTTTGTTTTGAATAAATTGTGAATTTGAGATGAATCACTAACTTTTGGGCTAAAAATGGGCTAATCCAAAAAAAAGTATACCTTGGATGGCAACGGTCATGGGTGGGTTTAGACAGGAATAGGACGAACACCATCAAGTTCCTATTCCAAACAGAATTCACTTGCATTCCCTATAATTTTTTTTTTGTGTGTAGTCGTTTTTAGGGTTTATTGCTACTATTTTTTTATTTTTTTTCAGTAATGGATAAAGAATCCTCCCATTATCCATGAGCACGGCCGGAACTTAAAGTAGCATATTCTTCTGGGAGATAAGGCGCGGCTAGGACATGGTTCGTTACATAAAATAAATGGCGCCCAACGTGGGGCCCAGCAGTGTTATTCATATTTTTTTGTGATAAAACTTTTCAATTGATTTTCATCTTTGCTGAGGTTTCATAATATTTTTTTATTTCCGTGGTTTCGACTATATGTTATTTTAAATTTTTTTTTTTTTCCACCTTTTTCTTAATTTATAATGACCACATTTGGATTATAAATTATGGACTATTTCTATAAATTGGTACCTTATGTTCATATATGAAGATTAAATTTTTTTTTTTTTTTGATTTTTCCGGTATATCAAGTTCTATTTGATAATGTGGTTCTTTTAATATTACAGGATTACATTCATGGAAACTTTGATGTATTACATTCGGTTATTATTCTATCAAAATTATTATTTGTATTAAAATGTTTGAGATTTTATAACTTATTAGGGCGGTTATTTACTCACAATTTTATTACAAGTTTATTTTTATATTATTTGTAGACTTTGAGGTTGGGATTACTATATTGAATATTTATTTGTTTATAGCGCTGACTTCCATGTTTACAATACAATTTTTTTTGTTTTTTTTCTTGTTTTGCCACCACCTTTGATAACGATCTTGCAGCGATGTGTTGGCTGAGTCTAGGCTGTGGTTTGTATTTCAAGTACAGGTAACGTCACAGGCGGCGCCTGGGTTTGAGATACGGAACCTAAAAGCCTTGACGACGAAAGGTTATCCACCCCTAAACCGAGGTGTCATGCGACCCGTGCCTATCGGTCTGGTTTGCAGTCAGGGGTTACCGACTGTATTATCACGGAGCTTTGCTGATACCTGGGCACCTCAGCAAATAGACCACGCCCTTACCACGTTACTGGGGGCTATGACGTGGCGGACCTTTCAACTCCCCTACACTCGTGGGACCAAATTTTAATGAACAACTCTATAAACAACAAACAACAACAAAAACAATTAACGGATAATGATGACGGACAGGCGAGAACGAGGACAACGATAGACAGAAATACGGCAAAGCCAGGGACTGCAA
The DNA here is from genome assembly GCA_943735925.1 of Pollenia amentaria. Taxonomy (NCBI): domain Eukaryota; kingdom Metazoa; phylum Arthropoda; class Insecta; order Diptera; family Polleniidae; genus Pollenia; species Pollenia amentaria. The sequence goes on from OX031009.1 coordinate 66,228,349, forward strand.
CAGTCCCGGCGACCAAAGAAGATCGGCCTAGGCTGATTGGAAGTGGTAAGGCAGCTCGACCAGAAGGCGGCTGCTCTAAAAATTGCGGCGGGGTGCCTCTGTGCTTCAATCCAAGCACCTCCAAAACCGCTTCAGCCCTTTCCGTCATTGGAACGGATAAAACCGCTGCTTCGGGTGCTGCTAAGTTGGGAATGACAAAGTCGTCCAACACTGCAGTTTCCCATGTGCCCATTGTGCAAGGAGGGATGGCGATGAAAACATCCAATCCCAAGGTTGCACCACCCCACGCCAAATTCGGCGACCATAAAAAGTCTCCAAGGCACAAAAATCCTACAAAGAGGGCATCCAACACAAGGCGTGCCGCCTTGCGTTTCATTGAGCTTCTAGGCTCCAAAAAAGCTGAAGAGCTTTCCAGTGAACAGAAAGCTTCACTGGCATGGGCAAGAGCCCACATAGCTGGGCTGCCAAGTGCTACTCCTTCAGTCCATGCGAAGGTGACAATGCCTAAACGGCAACGTTCGGAGGAGGAAGCTGCAGCCGTGAAACAGCAACCAGGGACGAAACGTCCTAAGTTTGCGCCGAAATCGATGAATAAGTCTTTCAGCGAGGTGGCCAAAGGTCACCTTGTACGGGCTCTTATCGATAGAGGTGTGGATAATGGTGCCATCTCCCATACCAAGTGGGACCTGGTTAAGCAAAAATTAATGGGAGTGTTCTGGACGATCCTTAGGGAGAATCCAGGGCCACCTCCTCAATGCGATGATGCTGGCTGGTTCCAGGGTCAAGTAAAGTTGATGGCTTGTGCAGATGAGCGCTCAGCGCTGCTTCTGAAGCGGGCCATCCAAATGCTAGGAGAGGTCTGGGAAGGTGCTAGGCTCGATGTAGTATTAGTTGATGAGATACCACGGAGACCTAGATCGATTGTCATCATCCCTGCCGAACCATCGGAACCTGAGGAGATCTTGAAGATCATTCAGTGCTGCAACCCTCAACTTCCCACACAGGATTGGAAAGTTGTAAAGGTTTCGGCTGCTGAAGGGTCTTCGAGGACGGCGATTGTAGTGTTAAACCAGCAATCCTTGGAACCACTGAGGGAGAGACAGGGTAAGATCTACTATGGTTTTAGTACGGTCTTGCTCCGTGTCTACCGAAGTGATAACAAGGGCAATCCGGCTCCTTCGGTTAGTGAGGCCAAGCAGCCTGAAGAGGGCTTGTCTGGTGACGATGCCGTAAGTTCAGGTGACAAAGAGGACACCCAGTCTATCTCCGGATTGGTGTCTGTCTTTGGGCACCTGGGTGAAATGGTTGAGGAGGACGTACTTCTGGAATCAGACCAGGAGGACGTCAACATCACAGTGGTCGCCAATATGGATAATGGTGAAGGTCCTGCAAATCAACCTCCACCACTCTAAAGCAGCATCTGCTGCATTGCTTCTCCGTGTGGTAGAAAAAGGGGAGGAGCTCGTGATGGTCCAAGAACCCTGGATTCATAAGGATCGGGTTTGCGGACTTAATCTCAAAGGCTACAAGCTACTGTTTGCGAAAGGTACAGGTAACATAAGATCTTGTGTCTTAGCTAAAAATTCGTTGAATATCTTCATTCTCTCTGATTACAGTGATGAAGACACCACAACAGTTGCTCTCGAGACACAGGACGGTATAATCTGGATGGTCTCGGGATACATGGCGCATGATCACGGACAGGACCCACCCAATCGGCTCATCCGTGATGCAGTAACGAAAATAATGTCTCAGTGTATGGAGGCTGCATTAAGGGTACTTAGCACCTGGAGTGTATCATGCGGCTTGGGTGTTAATCCGTCTAAGGCGGAACTGGTACTCTTCACGAGGAAGTATAGGACTGAGGTCATGAGACTTCCGAGGCTAAATGGGACTGAACTTAAGTTCTCTAACAGCGCCAAATATCTGGGCGTAATCCTGGACAGTAAACTGTCGTGGGGGTTGAACATCCAGACGAGGATGGAAAAGGCAATTGTTGCTATATATGCGTGCAGAGGTGCAATCGGCAAGAACTGGGGCATGGGCCCAAGGTGTGTCAATTGGATCTTTGAGGCTGTAGTAAAGCCGACTCTTTATTACGGTGTTGTCGTATGGTGGACTGCGCTGGATAAAGGCAGGTACCGTGCGATGCTTGAGAAGGTTCACAGACTGGTCGCATTGATGATCACAGGATCAATGCGCTCCACTCCCACCAGGGCGCTGTTTACTATGCTAAACTGGCTGCCGGTGGATATCACGGCCAGACATATGGCTCTTTGTTCGGCGATACGGTTGAACGCGGCACACAGCTGGTCGAACCGTGACTATGGACACTCCAGTATAATGGGATACTCGATTGTCCCTGAAGGAGTGGACTACTGCACCCCGGAGCCTTTCTTTGGTGCGAGGTATGCGACACATAGCGCACGAAAGTGCGCTGTCGGTTATGAGCACCTTCCATGAACCAGCCCTGGGGGTCTGCCGGATGGATGTAGTGTCCTGCAGGCGGAAATCTCGGCAATAAAGCGGGCAGCCAACTGGCTAAAGTATTATCGTGTATCGGGAGATATACGTATATTTACTGACAGCAAGGCTGCCATTGTCTCTCTTGCGGGTGTCTATACGACATCTAGGTTGACTGTGGAATGTCGGATGTCTTTGAATGAGATTGCTGAACATTCGGAGTTAACGCCAATTTGGATACCAGGGCACTCAAATTGCCCGGGAAACCAGGTAGCAGTTGAGCTGGCCAAGGAAGGTGGTCGTATGGATGAAACATTCATTGATCAATTAATTGGCCTTCCAATGGCTCACTGTAAGTTACTCATGCGGCGCGAGAACTATAGAATTGCGCAAGAGGGATGGACCCGTGAGTCCACCTGCTCCACATCCAGGGCACTTTGGGGTATCACAAAGGGACCGCTAAAGGACCCAAGTGAGCTGTCTCTCGATGGCTGCCCATGGAACCTAACCTAACCTAACTTTCTTGTTTTGAGTTTATTTTGGGGTGTATGTTGAATTTTATTTTGTTTTATAATTGCTTTTCTTATTTTTCAATTGTCACATGGAGTAGCGAAATAAATATAAGATTGATTAATTTTTTTTGCTTGTTTAAATATGGTTTTGACTAGAAGCCAGGAGAATTAATCTAATATTGACCAACCGACAAACTGTAGTTTTACAGTTGGTTTTGAATAGGAGAATACGACTTCCACCTCCCAGGGTGCACGACCTAAGGGGCCGTCTCGTAACCGAAACATCACTAGAACTGATAATTCTAGACAAACGGTTAATTCGCAACCTGCCAATACCGATGATGTTCAATTTAGCCATATCGTTGAAAATTCTTTACAATCTTTTCGTGTCGAAATGCAAAATTTTATTCGAAATGAATTTCAAAATATGTTTAAAAATATGGGTATTAATACTCCGAATAATAATATTATACCTGACGTTTCATTAAATACAAATTCCCACTCTTCTCCACAACCAAATAACAATTTTTCACAAAGTAACTACTCGGCTGATAAGATTTTAAATATAATTCGTAACTGGAGAATTAAATTTAGTGGCCATGATAACCAGATGCCAGTCGATGAGTTTATTTATCGTGTTAACATTTTGACAGTTAAGAACTTGAATGGTGATTATGGGATCTTAAGTGATCATGCACATTGTCTATTTGAGGGAAAAGCCCTTGAATGGTTTTGGCGTTATCATCGGGAACATGATAATGTAGATTGGGGTGCACTGACTAACTCTTTACGTGACAAATATAAGGTTGACTACAACGACTTTGACATTTTGGATGACATTAGACGTCGTAAACAGAAACCAAACGAGACATTTGGACACAATATCGGCTTCCACTGACAAATTAAAATCACCACTATTAGATCGCGATTTATGTGAAATTATACTTAGGAACTTGTGAAGTGAAATTCGCCATGGACTAATTCACTTGGAAATTTCTAGTGTTACTCAACTTCGGCGTGAGGTTAAGAAGCATGAGAGATTTGTCAAGGAACTGCATTTCGAGTCTAGTAAATTGACACGTGGTCGGGTTGCAGAGGTGATAGACAAGGGACCGGATGCTGTTGAAGTTAGTGATGAAAGGATCGAGGACGAGGATGAGGTTTGCGCAGTTCAACGGGATATCAGATGCTGGAACTGTGATAAACTGGGGCACACGTACTTTGACTGCATGGAAACCAGGCAGATATTTTGCTACGGTTGTGGGATTAAGAACATATATAAGCCCACATGTGTGGTTTGCAAACACAAGACGGGAAACGGACTGAAGGATGTCCGTCGGAAATAGAACGGGCATCCATGACAATTGAGCCGGACTTAAATCAGACTGAGACTACTATTGACAATAAAATTGACCAGGGGCATCCATTAATGAGACCTTACCATGTACGGTTAAGAGAATATCAGCAAGCTCGTGCCAGAATCTTTGGAGGGAATTCATGTTCAAATAGAAAATTAAGATCTATCAAACGAGTCCGGGAACATTTTCAACAAATTAAAATGTTTAAAAATTCTGTCATTTCATCACTTGTTGAAAAGGATTTGGACAATAGGCCTTATGCTAAATTGAAAGTTGGTGACACATTTTATTTCGCTTTGTTGGAAAGCGGAGCGAATACCAGTGTCATTGGTGGGAAATTATCTTCGCAGGTTCAAAATAATAGTAGTTTTCGGAAAATTAAAGGTAGCGTAAGAACGGCTGATGGACAAAGGCAGGATGTTGTAGGTACGGTGACTTTGGATATAACGTTCAATGGACAGACGAAATTGGTGAAGTTTATTGTAGTACCGACCATACAACAGGACATGATTTGTGGATATGACTTTTGGACTTCTTTTGGACTGAAAATTTCGACTCCGGTCATTGGTGAAATTGACTGTACTAGGTCCAATCCGGATAAATTACAATTAACGTACGAACAGAAACAAAGACTAGGCAAAATTATTTCCATGTTTCCGGACTCCGAAAAAGAAGGTTTGGGGTACACATCGGTGATAGAGCTTTTTATAAGAACTGGTGACGCAAAGTCTATTAAACAGCGTTATTATCCAATATCTCCAGCTGTGGAGAAACTGTTGTGTACTGAAATAGATCGAATGCTTTCCCTCGGAGTTATAGAAGAAGCACCTAGTTCTCCTTGGTCTTCACCGACCGCTGTTGTAGTTAAGCCTGGTAAAGTGAGAATGTGTGTTGACAGCAGGAAATTAAACTCCGTGACGGAAAAGGACGCTTACCCGATACCAAACATTGACGGACATATTGCAAGACTTCCTCCGGTTTATTGCATTTCAAAGATAGATTTGAAAGATGCCTTTTGGCACATTAAACTGGAGGAAAGCTCTAAACCCAAGACTGCTTTCACAGTCTGTAATCGGCCATTGTACCAGTTTACATGAATGCCGATTGGATTGTGTAATGCACCGCAAACGTTGTGCCGACTTATGGACGTTGTTATTCCGTACAACTTAAAGACGCATGTATTCGTTTACTTAGATGACCTTTTGATTGTTTCACACAACTTTGAAGAACACCTGATACATTTATTAGAGGTAGCAACTCATTTAAGAAAAGCATGCTTAACTATAAATATAAAGAAAAGTTGTTTTGCATTGAATAAGGTGAAGTACTTAGGTTACTTAGGAAACGGGACACTACAAGTGGACGGGGACAAGGTTAGGGCTATACGTGACTTTCCTGTACCGAGGTCAATACGACACTTACGACGATTTTTAGGGATGACGGGTTGGTACCGACGATTTATTAGGGACTATTCTACTGTGACATTTCCATTGACGAAACTATTGACGAAGGGGAAAATCTTTGTTTGGACTGACATGGCTCAGGGCGCTTTCGATGATTTGAAAACTAGACTGACATCTGCTCCATTACTGATCCACCCAAACTACAGTAAACCTTTTGTACTCCAATGCGACGCAAGCACTTTTGGAGTTGGAGCAGTATTAGCTCAGGAGGACGAAAACGGAAAGAGCAAGCTATTGCATATATGTCGCATAAATTGAACAAGGCGCAGCGGAACTATTGCATCACTGAGCTCGAATGTTTGGCAGTATTAATGGCAGTTAGGAAATTCAGGCCATATATCGAAGGTCAAGAATTTAAAGTCGTTACTGATCATGCGAGCTTAAAGTGGATTATGAATCAACGCGATTTATCTGGACGATTGGCAAGGTGGTCTCTAAAGCTTCAGGGTTTTTATTTTTCTATTGAACACCGAAAAGGAAAAGACAATGTAGTCCCTGATGCATTGTCTCGGGCTCATGAGGGTGAAGAATTCGTGAATTCAATCGATATTGAAAACGTTCCGACAATTGACTTGGACTCAAAGGAATTTAGCACTGTCGAATATGTTGAGTTGCGTAACTGTTTACAAAATTCTAATTTACCGGACTTAAAGATTGTTGATAGGTATGTCTACAAAAGGACTGATTTTTCGAATGGGTCGACTGATGAATCGGGTGCTTGGAAGTTATTGGTACCCACTGGACTAAGACAAAGTGTTATTTATTCGGCGCATGATATTCCAAAATCTTCGCACGGTGGTATTGCGAAGACCTTAGAGCGCATTAGACGGTATTTTTTATTGGCCAAGACTTGTAACGGATGTCAGGGACTACATTCGAAAATGCGACTTGTGTAGGACGTCTAAGACACCAACGACTATTCTAAGACCTCCACTTGGACAATTTGTTAAAACTGACAGACCATTTCAAAGACTATATATTGATCTGATAGGACCGTTACCTAGGACAAGGGCGGGTAATATAGGGATGTTGATAATACTTGACCATTTTTCAAAATTTTCATTTTTGAAACCTTTACGGAAATTTGTTTCTAAGGACATAGTAAATTATTTACAAACGGAAATTTTTGACTGTTATGGGGTACCTGAAGTATTGGTGTCAGATAATGGATCACAGTTCAAATGCAAAGATTTCCAGAAATTTTTGAGCAAACACGGAGTTTATCATATGCTTACTGCCGTGTACAGTCCTCAGGCTAATGCAAGTGAACGCGTTAACCGTTCTATTAATGAAGCTTTGAGGTCGTATATTCGAAAGGATCAGCGAGAATGGGATCAGTACATTGGTAGTTCAAAAATTGAATATTTTAATTCAAAATTGGCTCCTGTTGGCATTCGGGCTAGAATTGTTCGCAAAGTGGGACATGTTAACTATGAATTACAGGATTTGGACAATGGGAATAAGGGGGTTTATCACGCAAGGGACATCTGGACATGACCTTTTGACAGTTGACGGATATTAATTTGGGGTTTGTGATATCGGCCTTTACAGAACCAGTCTTTCGCACTTTTGCGTTCTTATACTGTTTCTGTTTTGTGAGGTCGTATTATTTATTCTACTTTGTTTAACTGATTGTTTTTAGGGAAAAAGAAAATTTTTTTTTTGTATGCTTACATGGCTTTGAAATTTTAGTTTATAATTTTTTTTTAGAAAATATCATTATTTGAAAATTTTGTTTTTTCAACGAGAAAGGCATTGTGAAAACCAAAAGGAAAATAAATTTTAAATTTTTATTAAGATATTTAATTTTAAAAGTGCAAATAGTGGCATATTGGGGATATTTTTATAATCTTAAGATTTATTGCGGATTTGAGAAGAATATAAAGGTATTTATTGCAATTTTAAATGTGTTTAGTGAGAAAATATATTTTTGTTTTGTATTTTGACAGTCCCTGGGTATTCGCATAAATTTTAATATTGTGGTCGAAGAAGGGCAATATATGTATGTACGTTAATCCATGAAATAAAAATCTAAATAATTTTAAAAAGTTTGGTTTCTGGCAAAATTGTTCAGGACACGATTGCAAATTTCCAGACTATATAACTAGGATACATCGGAAGGGAGAACGACTTTTCTCGAACGGAACTAGGTTCCTAACGTGTCATCGTATGAACCATCGTTCTTACCCTACCATCTTACTTTCCATGCTATTTTACTTACCATTGTACTTACCGTACCATCTGATTTACCATAATTTAAATGCACTAGACATAATAATTATTTAGTGTATGTTTACTTGACATGATAAAAACTATTGATAACCTTATTTATACTTTCACATAATATCATTCAGATTAAATTGAAGATTAATTTTTCTTAAATCTAATTTTAAATTAAATTCACGCTTAATCATTTTGTTTTTTTATTAACCAATTTTTTTTTTTAAATGTATTAAATTATAAATTAAAACTGTAACAAACACCACCACACACGCAAATACCAAAATATCATACATACATACATAAATATACCTAGTAACAGAAAATACGCTTAAATACGAAACAGACATTCATACGGATACTTAAAATAATATATCTATAAGAACTACTATAAAGACCCCGAACTTCAGGCCTGCAGTCATCGTGGGAAGTTTATTATGGTGAGTTTATTTTGTTATATTAAATACAAAGTACATCTAAATTAAGAAGTAAATATGCATATTTATGTATATAATTGAGTGATTTAAAAAAAAAAAAATAATAATAATAATATCAATACAAATATGCATATATACTACATTATAAATGCTTACTTTATCATATACACTTAAACATCCATGTTTTTACCACTTGTTTTAATTTATAATTCTAAGTTTTGTTTTTATAATTTCTAAATTAATTTGACTAGTTAAATTTTGTTTAATACATAAAAAGAAAGAAAATATGAAGAATTTAAGACACACTTTAAGTATTTTGTTTTGAATTAATTGTGAATTTGAGATGAATCACTAACTTTTCTTTAATAATTTCGCGAAACATGTAGGCAGTTGTGACAAAGAAAGCATAATGGGCTAATCCAAAAAAAAAGTATACCTTGGATGGCAACGGTCATGGGTGGGTTTAGACAGGAAGAGGACGATCACCATCAAGTTCCTATTCCAAACAGAATTCACTTGCATTCCCTATAATTTTTTTTTTTGTGTGTAGTCGTTTTTAGGGTTTATTGCTACTATTTTTTTATTTTTTTTCAGTAATGGACTGCCTTATCTTTAAGAAGATAAAGAATCCTCCCATTATCCCTGAGCACGGCCGAAACTTAAAGTAGCATATTCTTCTGGGAGATAAGGCGCGGCTAGGACATGGTTCGTTACAGTACTGAAATGTTTTCCCAGAATTGGCTTTATATAGGGTCTATAGTAAATTATGGAAATTTAACACTACGATTTCTAGTCACCTAGAACGAATTTGTGCGAAATCTTATATCAATCTGTGCAATATGTAACGATTTATTATTGTATTTGTATGGGAATGGTGCTACCTATTATATCCGGCCGTGCTCGTTGTTGGGTGGGTGTGTTGTATTCCCATATATAAGTTTCTAACAGAAAAAAAAAATTTTAGAATCAGCTACAAAAACTTTAATTTAGGTAGCTATAAGACTATTAATGTACAAAGAAAAGATAGAAGTAGAATTGAAAGAAGGTTTGGTTGGTATCTGCAGTGTAGCTCAAGCTGGAAGTCGCTACACAGATTCCATGCCCACCCACCATGCTGACAGAAATTAATATGTTAGTTGTCAGCCCGATGTAATTAAAAACTGTATAAAAACTACTTACCTACCCATACCCAACTTCACCTTTCGCAATTAAAAAAAATAACTAAATTCAAAATTTCATTATCAAAATCAGAATTAGTGAGACAATTTTATTAATATAAATTTAAGGTAAATGTATAGACAATTGTAAGTATCTTTTATAAAATAAGGTCACCAGAAACAAAAAATACAAAAAAAAATTAACTAATAATTAAATATCTTATTTAATTGATTGGCATCCCGTTTAATTCATGTATATATGTATATATACACTCAAATAATAAAAAAAAACCAATTGTTTAATCAGTAAAAAGTATTGTTTGAAGGGGTGTAAGGTGTCAATTAATTTGTCGTATGAATATTTATGGTATTAAACAAAACAAATAAAATATAAAACAAAATAGCAACAATACGTTGCGTTTAAGTTACACATTTCTATTATTCCATATAAAAAAAAATTAATAAATTTAAATATTCATAAGACAAAATAAAAATTGAGTGTAAAAATGATTTTAAATATGGCAAATATTCGAATAGATCAACTTACTTATATTTAGGTTCCACGATGTCAGCAGGCGCCGGATGACAATTTATCGTTGAGTTTGAATATTTAATTTAATACCGATATTTTGAATTGCGTTAAGATAATATCCATCTCTATGAATGCATTAGTGAAATTTGTTATTACTATGAGAATGTTTCTTTTCGATATTAACAAAACAAAAATCACTCAACACAAACATACATGGTTATTATGTTTTAAGTATTAATTTTAATTGTGCGTATGTGTGTGTGTGTGTGTGTGTGTAGATGTGTGTGTAAATAAATTATTTTTTTTTTAACAATTGTACGATTCTAATGATTACGTTTACATTGTATATTGTTTAATTGTAAAGTGTGTAATTAATGTATGTTTAAAGAATTAATAAAGTTTTTTTTTTTTTTTTTTAAGAATTAATATAAGTAGGAAAATTTAGATTTTACGTTAAAAAAAAAAAATTATTATCAATCAATATAAAGACAAATAAATTAAAACAAAAGAACAAAAATCATTGATTGTCAATATTAACGCTCAACATACGCACAAATTACATTAAACAGGCCAACCCCATTTGGTAATTGATTTCAAACTTAACAGTTCTTATACTCTTTCAGTAGTTTAAGATTAGACTAATAATGGTTAAATAGCTTAGTAATTGACTTGGATTCCGGTTGATTTGTTTCACTATTTTATTTCCACTTAATTCATCCAACGATTTATTTCCGGTTATCCTTTACCACGGGTTATTTAAAATAACCCTTCCAACTACCTTCCTAGGACACAACTTATAACAGCACCACAATATTAATATTACAGTATTCCTTTCCGATTCTGAACAAACAAGAAAATGATCCAATATTATGATTCGTGCTTTTTCCTTTTCAATAAATATTTTCCACTGATTCACAATTTAAAATTAATTTTTTTTTCCCCAAATGGTATGTCCCATTCAAAAACCAAGTTTAATATGAACAAAATTTTCCAATTCATGACAAACTTAAAAAAATAAAATCAATGAAAACTAAATTCCAAATTTGAATATACAAAAAAAAATATTATTTATATATGTAAGTATCAAGACCATTTTAAGCCACAATAAAATGTTAGTAAATTCAGAGATAAAACAGTCAATCCATATTCAAAGAAGTCGCCATCACAAATACAACCATTTATGTAAGTTTTTGTAACAAAATTATCAATTTTTTAGGGTTGTGGTGCCATATTTGGATTCATAGCTCTTATCTTACTCAACCGATTTTGCTTGTTATTAATCCCAAACTGCTTAGGATAACTAGAAGCAATTTGACACCATCAGACGGACAGACATACGGACATGGCTCAATCGTTTTAAAATTACACAAGGAAGCAGAATATATATGGGGGAGTTCATGTCAAGTGACCCAACTTTTTAAATCGATGTCTTCCGATTTGGATAAAATGCACCAAGGTTAGTCCTATTGGATAGTAGTTTAGACACAAATTTTGGCTAAACCGGTGTTCTTTCTCGTCCATGTAACTTTTTATCTATTGGTGTTAGCAAAATTTGTCCAAAACAAATTAGATAGCTATTTCTTCAAGCTATCGAAAAAAATTGTTTTTGTATTTTTTTAAGTTTTTAAAAAATTTTTTTTAAATTTAAAACTTATTATTTATTTTTTTTTTTTGGAAACGGTATTATTTTTTTTTTTTTGCTCAAAAGAAAGCTTATGTATTTTTCTTTTAGGTAGTTTTGGTCGCAGAGTGGGATGAAATTGAGATATGTATAAAAAAAAAAGAATTTCTAACTCAAGACGAGGGTTTTTCAATTTTTAGCATATGCACTATTTAGAATTTTTTCTTTTTTATGTGTAAGTATTTCTAAAATCTAAAAAATAAAACTTATGCTGAGAAACTAGACAAATTAACCTTTCCGACGGTATATAACATACCGAACTAGCATTTCATTCCCTCGATACTGTAATACCCACCACAATATGTTAATCCCAGGAATAAAATCACGTTTTCTATAGAGATGTTGACACATTAAATCTTTTTATTTATTTGTAAAAATAATTAAATAAATATAAAATAATAATAATAAAAACAAAAAGAGAAATAATCTAAAAAACTTAATCTCAATCACATAAGTCCTTTAATAATTTTTTTTTGTTTTTTTTTTAAATTTTTAAAAAATTTTTTTTTTCTTAAATTTAAAACTATTTTTGTATTATTTTTTTTTTTTGGAAAGGGTATTTTTTTTTTTTTGCTCAAAAGAAAGCTTTTTTCCTTTAAGGTAGTTTTGGTCGCTTAGTGGGATGCGAGTGGGATATATATTAAAAATATATTAAAGTACTTATGTGTTTGAGATTAAGTTATTTAGATTATTTATCTTTTTGTTTTTATTATTATTATTTAATATTAATTTAACTATTATTACAAATAAATAAAAAGATTTAATTTGTCAACATCTCTATAGAAAAAGTGATTTTATTCCTGGGACTAACATATTGTGGGTATATTATATACCGTCGGAAAGGTTAATGTGTATAGTTTCTTAGCATAAGTTTTATTTTTAAGATTTTAGAAACACTTACACACAAATAGGAAAAAATTTAAAATAGTGCATATGCTAAAAATTGAAAAAATCCTCGTCTTGACTTAGAAATTATTTTTTTATACATAACCCACTCGCGGCCCAAAAACCGACATGAACTTACTTAAAGGTAGTACCGCTTGAAAAAAAATAAAAAAAAAATTTTATTTTTTTTTAAAGCGGGTACTTTTTTTTGCTCAAAAGAAAGCTTAGGCCGTTTCCTTTAAAGTAGTTCTGGTCGGTTTTTGGGCCGCGAGTGGGGCATTTCATACCCTCGATACTGTAATACCCACAATATGGTAATCCCAGGAATAAAATCACTAATACATATCGAAGTGTGTTATCTACTATATACATATATATAGGATTATATAAATATTTATATACTTACCGAATTATTATTCCAACGCACTGCGATCAAATTATTGCTTTTATCGAAACAAAAATCAGACGAACCTCGAGGTTTCTTTTTCATTAACTTGTGATCTTCCAGTAAAGCGTAATTGGTTCGATTGTCGCGAACAGTACCTGTTGCAAAGTAGCCTTTTTGAGATAATGTGCACAGCAGCTTGTGGCTTGTAAAAAAGTTATAAAATGTTACATTGTGTTGGGATGGATCCGATATATTTTCTAATAATCGCAGTACAACGTTTTCTCCAAGACCATAATTAGCATCATTGTTAGCAGAAGCACCAGCATATGGAATAAAAAAGTAACAGTATCTTGTCGCTGAAGCTAAAACCCAATATTTGTAGCCAAATCGTATCGGTTTGCCTCTAATAAACATTTTCAAGGAATGGCGACCGTAATAAGCTATCATCTGTTCATCTATCGAAAGGTTGTGATCAAATACACCAAATCGCATAAATTTTTTATTCAAAACATTATTCAGTGGAGAAACTTCTGCAAATTTATCACTAGCATCGAGATTTTTGTTATCACAAACGTGTAAGTTTTGTTTTATTTTCTCAAATCGATCTCGACTCATTGCATTTTTCACAAATTGACATCCTAAAGTGGACTGATTTGACCAATATGATCTGGTAGTTGGCAAGGTATTATATCCCGTAAGATACAGAATTCCTAAAAAGGTTCTTATTTCACCCACTGTGGTTAGAAAACCAGGCACATTTTTTTGTCCAGCATACTCATTCGTGCTGTCTACGATCATGTTCATGACTTCGTCATCGAAAAAGCATTCCCATAATTGCAATGGTGTTTAAAAACCTACAGAAAGAAAATATAGTTCTCAGGGTTTATATAGAACAACATATTTCTTACCAATTTTCTCGTACAATGTTTTTTGGAGTTTCTTTTCGTTATCTATAGGTTGTTTTTCGAAATTGAATTTTTTGGATTTAGACCATTTAGGTTTATTTTCTACTGGAATACGTCTTCTTGGTTTAGATGTTGATGGCTTAACATCACAGCGGTCAATGCCAATATCTTTTAACTCATTCTTTGTTTTTGATGCCACCGGTAAATTTACATTATCTGCCTCATAAATGTATTCTATTTCAAACTGACCAGGCATTTCTTTGGGCAATTCCATTTCATTATTTATAACTTGGATATTTTCATCAATGTATTCGTTGTCGCTGATATCATCAACCTTATCCGGTGGAATAATGATAATGCTCACTTTATCTACTTCATGGTTCGCATAATTATCTTCCTCATCACTGGTCCATGCATCAATTTTAGCTTGAAGTTCAGCAACGGTTAAAATCTTGTGACTTCGATACATTTTTATGTAATTAAAAATCACTTCAATATTACTTTAATGAGTATTGTTTTGCACTTTTCACAATCGCGACGCACACTAAAATGACAAGTTTTGACTAACACAATAAGTTTCTTGTAGTATTGAATTACCACAGGGGAAGTCCCGTATTTATTTGTAATGGCGATGCCACCTTTCATGGATAGAAAATAAACACTTAGACAAAGTGCTAAAACTTTATAAAAAAAATAAAAATTATTTCTGTAAGCTTTTTCAAGCGTGATAGAACACATTTATGCCGAAGTGGGTAGAAAAATACCCAGACACCACAGGTGCCGTTACCACAGATAAAAAAAAATTATAATTCCATATCAATGTAAATAGCCTAAATACCGTCTGTGCGAAATTTTATCAAAATCAGACAACGAATTCGTGGGTCAGGCAGTAATGGGTTAAACTTGTAACAAATCAACAAGTTAACTTTAACTTTTATAAATTTAGCCACAATATGAAAAAGATTGGTCCCTGCTCGCGCGCCAAAATGTTGAACCTTAAGAGTTTTTGAAGTAAAAATGGTGGACGAATCTTTTTCAAAACTAAATTACAACTTTTCTAGAAAGAAAAACGTCTTGTCGATTTAAATATGAATTCAACAGTAAGCATTTATTTCCATTTTATAAATCTATATGCCTAGTAGTGTACAATTATTTACAACATTTTTCAGCAATTTCCCCTACATCCAGCAGTAAATTCAGTGCTGTAATGTAAGTCCTAATGTTAACGATTCAATGTAACTATTACATCATTATGTTGTTACTCATTATGCTAACCACTATGTTCATTTAACAAGCTGTAACTACAGTTTAACATATGCACATTAAGTTTACATCAATACAAAAAGTTTAAGGTTAATAAAATTCAAGATTTCTGTTTTTAACAGAGCTAGTAAAATAAAATTCAAATGTAATGCGATTTGGAACAAACAAGAGCCTACTTGTCGTTCTTGGTCGACAGTAATATACTGTGAAAATTTCATGTTTGCGACCGCACACAAGCACATAATTATTTGTGCTTGGGGCTTGGTTATCACTGGTATACACACAACAAGCGGTACTACCTTTAAGAACTACCTTAAAGGTAGTACCGCTTATTTTTTATTTATTTTTAAAGCGGGTACTTTTTTTTGCTCAAAAGAAAGCTAGTTCTGGTCGGTTTTTGGGTGCGAGTGGGGCATTTCATACCCTCGATACTGTAATACACACAATATGTTAGTCCCAGGAATAACATCACTTTTTTCTGTTGACAAATTAAATTTTTTTATTTATTTGTAATAATAATTAAATTAATATAAAATAATAATAATAATAACAAAAGGATAAATAATCTAAAAAAAAATAATCTTTATCCCATAAGATCCTTTTATATCATAACTATTTTTACACTTAATTTATTGTAGCTAATGAAGTGTTAAAGTTTTGCAAATTTTCAAATACCCAATCTTACCTCCTCTCTATTTATTGCCTTTATTTTCTGCTTTTTTGCCAATCCTGTTGATTTCGCTGCTGGTTTTTTTACTTTGGAAAGAAATCGCACTGAGTAGAGGCAGTAAACTTTTTCAACTTGAGTCTTCCATCGACAAGCGGTATAAAAACATGGTATTGAGCGGTGCCATCGATTGTTTCCGCAGCATCGAATCTGCTCTTCAGTGTTTTCAATGTTTCCTCATGATCCTCTTTGCTACTAAAAACTATTTCAGTTTCTTTAGAATAATTCTTTGCTCAAAAAAATAAGGCAGTCACATCTAAGATGCGATCATGATGAGAGCACTGGAGGCTATACTTCGCTGCATTTCTTTTGAGGTTTTCTCCAACACCATCACATGCTCCTTTACCATGAGCAGTAGGATAAAAATGCCACTCAGATTTGCGAAGCTACACAGAAAGAAATACACTCGGGATAAATTAAGCTTTTTATACTTACTTTAAGTACGAAAATTTAAGTGGGAATAACACTAAAATGTACTCACTACAATCCTAAATGGGATAACTTTCGAAAACCAATCCCGGAATTTCTTAAAATAAGTACAAAATTCTTAAACCAAGTAGAAAAAAGATTCAACTTTTCGTTGGTAGTGCCACTCTGAGAGTAAAATTACAAAATGATCTTAATCTCATATAACTAATCAAAATTTGTTGTAGCCACTACAACAACACCACACAAGTAGCTAAAAACGATTTGCTTGTTGTGTGTATACCAGTGATAATCAAGCCCCGAACGCACGCACACAAATAATTATGTGCTTGTGTGCGGTCGCAAACATGAAATTTTCACAGTATATTACTGTCGACCAAGAACGACAAGTAGGCTCTTGTTTGTTCCAAATCGCATTACATTTGAATTTTATTTTACTAGCTCTGTTAAAAACAGAAATCTTGAATTTTATTAACCTTAAACTTTTTGTATTGATGTAAACTTAATGTGCATATGTTAAACTGTAGTTACAGCTTGTTAAATGAACATAGTGGTTAGCATAATGAGTAACAACATAATGATGTAATAGTTACATTAAATCGTTAACATTAGGACTTACATTACAGCACTGAATTTACTGCTGGATGTAGGGGAAATTGCTGAAAAATGTTGTAAATAATTGTACACTACTAGGCATATAGATTTATAAAATGGAAATAAATACTTACTGTTGAATTCATATTTAAATCGACAAGACGTGTTTTCTTTCTAGAAAAGTTGTAATTTAGTTTGGAAAAAGATTCGTCCACCATTTTAACTTTAAAAACTCTTAAGGTTCAACATTTTGGCGCGCGAGCAGGGACCTATCTTTTTCATATTGTGGCTAAATTTATAAAAGTTAAAGTTAACTTGTTGATTTGTTACAAGTTTAACTTATTATTTTGTTAAGGTGATACAAAATAAATTACTTTAATTGCGCAAAGTTATTGCAAACAACTCAAAGGCGTCTTGTGAATTCATCTTGTGTGGAGTTCGTCATACAAACTATAATTGACCAGTTACTGGAGCAACTATCATCCTTGATGTCCTACTGTAGGTGTCGTTGTCGAAGCTGTAGAAGCAATCATCAGGAAAGTAACACTGATTCTGGACACTCGGACATAGAGGTAAAGTGCAAACAAGTTTGTGTATTTGTTGCTTAAAACCTGTAAATTAATCAGGTTTTAGAGATAATTTATATTGTTTAAAAAAGGAAAATTGTTCCTTCCACGTTAAGTACGAACATAAAGCACAAAATTATTTGCACTCCATTTTATAATTGTATTTAAATTTCCATAGCCTGGAAGAAAAAATAAGCCACAGCCGATCGTCACACGAAATCTTTTACACATAGTTACCCGTTACTTAATACCAATTCGGTTTTTCACAATTATAAATTCGTTTTAACAATATTCTTTATACAAATTATATATTTTATTATTTATTTAAATTTTACAAATTTCTCGCGTGTGTCTAAAAATAAATTGTCCACAAAATTTGTTTACATTTTCTGCTTTATAGACATCGATTGTTTTTCAGCTGTCATTACAATCGGTTTTCTAACCGGTGTTGCCAACTAATTGACAAGCTGTTACACTTGGGAAATTCAAGAGTATATTCAAGCATATATGTAGGTGTGTGTACATATATATACGGATGGACACTTACCATTTGTGAATTATTTTTAATTAAAATTGAATAATCAAAAAGTTTAATACTGGCAATTCCCTAGTGATAAATTGAGGCAGAAAATTATCGGTGTTGTAAAGAAACAATACCATCCCTAAAACAAAGTAAACAAATGTGGCTGGTAAAATAAAGTTTGCTAATCTATGGATAAAAAATAAAACTAAAGTTTGCTTAATTAAAATAAATTTATAAATCAACAATCAGCAACTACAAAACCAGGAATTTATAAGATTACAAGTGTGGTGGAAAAGTGTGATTGCTATATTTAAATCAATTCTGTCCTATCACAAATTCACTGATCTGGTTCATGGAAACCACATTGTTTGTAAGTAGAGAGCTCAGGAAAGCAGTTAAATATAATCAGGTACAAATGGAAAAAGATTTAATAGTTAATTGAACTAATTAATCATTTAAATGCATTTATGCATATTACGATTCAACTTATATAATCTCAGTGAAACGTAATAATTTTTGTACAACGAAATTTTAATATTTTGTACAATACTTTTAAAAAAAAATTTTTTTTGCTAAATATATTTGAATCAATGTTCTTCTTAAATATACGTTAACGTAGGATCTAAAAAAATTCTTGAATTTCATTACTTGTGCAAAGAAGTTTTTATAAAACCAAGTCGTTTTTTGAGAGTGACAATATGGCTGGTGGTAGAAAACACCAACCGATTCCTGAATCCGATGATTTGGGAAAATTATTGCAGCGAAAAGCCAAAGTGATTGAAAATATATCTAGAATTCGTAAATCTTTAATTGAGAAAACAATATCTGTCAATTCCTTTGAGGTAGATTGTCGTTTAGAAATACTTAAAGATTATATTATTCAAGCGATGGATTACACTGTGCTACACTCGAAAAGCACTTCTGAAATGACCTAGTGTGCGTTAAAGGTGTTGGTGAGCATGTTACGAATCCGGGCTTAAAAGTTTCAATATACCTCCAAATTCCCAAGTTATGGACCAAAGAAATTTTTTTGAGGCTGCTACTTTTAAACACATATAACTTTTTTATTTATAAACCGACTTTTGAAATTAAAACGATTTTGGAAAGCAAAATAATTGTTATTTTTAAATATATATACTTCGCATACAATATGAGCACAAATATGAATAGGTTTTTTCAATTATATGGAAAATTTTTAATTTTTTTTAAACTTTTAAAATTTCTACGAGACTTTTTTCCGAATTAAGTTTAAAGACAACAAATATATTAAAGACAGTATTTTTCTGAGTAAAATGATATGTCATTTGTTGAAATCAGTTGAGAAATGAGGAAGTTATAATACTTTTTGCGAACAAAAGAGTGATAACCTATTTCAAAAATCGGTTATTAAATAAAAAAAGTTTTAAATGTTTAAAAGTAGCAGCTTAAAAAAAATTTCTTTTGTCCATAACTCGGGAATTTGGAGGTATATTGGAACTTTTAAAACCGGTTTTAGAATACACTCATCTAGACCTATAACATACACTAGGTCAATTTGAAAGTGCTTGCAAAAAAGGAAAGTTTGTAGCACCGTGTTATAAATCAGAGATAGATATTCTGGATCCATCAAACGATGAGAGATCCGAGCTGGAGGGTCTTTGTGTTACAACTAAGTCGCTCTTATTAAGTCTACAGGTCAAAGGTCCAAATTCAAATCTTCCTGAGACTTCATTTAGCATGTCCACCCATCATTCTATGTTACCAAATATGCGTCTTCCCAAGTTTAGTGGTAAATATTCTGAATATAAAAATTTTATATCTTTGTTTCCTGGATTCTGTCTGTCGCGGTCGTTGAAGATAGACGTGTTTTCTAAGCTCGGCATACGGTTTATTTTTTTTTTTTGAACAAATAAAGTATAAAAAAAGTAAATACAAGAAAAAGAAAAAAAAATTACATGTATGTACATACATACATAAACACACATTTTTTCATTTTCGGTGTTGATAAACAATAACAAATAAGAAGAGCACAACTGTAAACAGTAAAAGAAAAAAAAAACTCTTATGAGTGCAAACAGTAGAAATGCATATATCACAGTGAGTGTTAGCGAAACAAATACAGAAATAAAAAAAAGAATCGATGATAGCAAATACCTAACGGCTAAACCTATTACTCGTACGCGATCCCTCTCGCCGTCTGTATTTAATAACACGGTTGATACAATAACAAATACAAAACCTGCTAGCGTTGCCTCAACAGCAAAAACAATTTTAATAAGTGATGTAAATATTAACCCCCAATCAGGCATAATAGAAAACTCAGTATCACCTTCGGTGTCTAATAATACGGTTGATATTAATACAATAAAATATATAAAACCTGCAAGCGGTGCCTCAGCGGCAAAAACGATTTTAATAAGTGATGAAAATATTACCCTCAAATCAGGCATGATGGAAAACTCAGCTCCACAAGTAAAAAGTGGTCAAAAGCCTCAAGTACAAGTTGGTATGGACAGGTACATAACAGTGCTTAAACGGGGTCGCAGCCCTACCTCAGCAGCAGTTGCTTCGGCCTCAAAAGTACCATCTTTTGATCAAATAAATTCTCAAAATCGATTTGCAATTCTGGAGGATGAATCCTCTGAAGCACCAAACGTCATAAAATCGTCCAAGCCTCCCCCGATATATCTTAGGGAGCAAAACTCAAATGAGCTCATAAAGAGTTTGATATCGGTGATAGGTGAAAATTCGTTTTACGTAGCTGCTATCAAGCGTGGTAGTATAAACGAGACAAAAATACAAGTCAATAATGAGAATGATTTTCGCAAAATTATAAACAAATTTGAATTACTTAAAAAAAACTTTTATACATACCAACTGAAAAGCAGTAAAGGTCTCCAGGTAGTGATTAAGGGAATTGACTCATGTGCGGACCCAGAAGAGGTAAAAACATTCCTCGAAGAAAAAGGCTTCAAAATAAAACGTAGTAAATATAAAAAATAGAGAAAAAAACCCCCTACCACTTTTTCGAGTGGAGTTTGAACCCGGCGACGTAAAGCTTAAAAAAAATGAAACGCACCCTATTTACAATTTGAAATATATTCTCTATAGAAGAGTAACTATAGAAGAGCCACACAAAAGAAATGGTCCCGTTCAGTGTTTAAACTGTCAAGAATATGGTCATACTAAGGCATATTGCTATTTACCCCCTGTTTGCGTAGTATGTGGTGAATTACATGGTACAGATCTTTGCGATAAGTCTAAAACCGACCCCAACGTAAAAAAATGTAGCAACTGTGGCGGTAATCACACTGCCAATTATAGAGGATGCCCTGTATATACCATCGTCAAGCAGTCAGTTGGACCGAAAACTAATCCCCCTCAAATGCAGGTAACAAATCAAGTAAGCACTGGTGACATTCAGGCCCCGCAGCCTAGTAATAACAGAACCTCTTATGCTAACGTCGTAAAATCAAACCATGCGCCAACGCAAGGTGCTGCGCCAAGTAATGATGAAACTCCAGTTTCAAATTTAAGTCGTCTAGAAAAAACCATGGAAACATTAGTGCAAACAGTAACTAATTTTACGAACACAATGGGTAATATGATGCAGGAAATTCTTAGAATGCAATCGATGTTATTGCAATCTGTACTTAACAAGCCATGAACTGTTTAAAAATCTGTTTTTGGAACGCGAACGGCATCCGCCAACATAAAAATGAATTAGAATACTTTCTTAAAAATAAACAAATTGATGTCATGATGGTTTCTGAAACTCATTTGACCTCAAGATATACGTTTAACATCAATGGTTATATACTATATGATACCAAGGACCCTCGAGATAGAGCTTGTGGTGGTTCTGCCATTTTGATAAAAAATCGAGTCAAACACTACCTAATGTGTGATCATCGTGAGGATTATCTCCAAGCAACGAACATTTGTGTTGAAGAGCTGAATCGTAGCATTGTAATCTCATCTTTATACTCTCCACCTAGATTTTCAATATCAGAAAGCCAATATTGTGAATATTATAAATCACTAGGACCCTGTTTCCTGGCCGCTGGCGATTATAACGCTAAACATACCTTCTGGGGGTCACGACTAATAACACCAAAGGGTCGTGTTTTGTTTAATACAATCTCTAAAATGAATTTAAATGTTGTCGCGAGCGGCCAACCAACATATTGGCCTGCTGACCCGCAAAAAATTCCAGATGTCATCGATTTTGGCGTGGTTAAAAACATCCCCACAGAAACGATTCACGTTGAAGCTTCCCTAGAATTATCTTCCGACCACACACCTACAATTGTTACTATAATGAACCCCAATAGAATTGTATCTCCGACTGGTTACCTAGCGACGTCAGCCACACAAATAAATTGGTTAAAATATAAAAAATATCTCAGTGCCCATGGCACAGAAAATATTCCGCTCAGTACACCGGAGTATGTAGATCGCTCTATTGATAATTTTGACAGTTTTCTGAAACTAGCTGTTCAACATTCCAATATTGCCCCCAAAAAAACAAAAACTATTAAAATATATTCCACAGATGTCGAGCGTCTCTTGTCTGAAAAAAGGAGGGCACGAAGAGAGTGGCAATTGCACAGATCTCCTCAACTTTAGAACTTGCTAAAAGAGTGTACAAAAAGATTAAGAAAGTTATTGCAGACTCAGAAAACGGCTTCTCTGGAAAAATATCTTAAGGAACTTGATGCAACTCCACAATCGGACTACTCATTATGGCGTGCAGCTAGAAACCTCAAAAGGCCAGTTGTCTCTAAACCACCATTAAGAAACTTGAATGGAAGTTGGGCAAGAAATGATGTTGAAAAAAGAAATCTGTTTGTAAGTCACTTGAAAAACGTATTTACACCTAATATATCTCACAATATTGCGGTCGATTTACCACCTGTTGCTGCTAGAGCAGCTATTCCCCTAAGATTTGAGATGAGAGAAATCGAAAAGGTTATATGTGACTTAAACACTAAGAAGGCACCTGGCATTGATAAGATCAGCAATAAAATGCTATTAGAGCTACCTCGCGTAGCAAAGAAAATTATTCTTTTTATTTTTAATGCTATTTTACGCCTTGAATACTTTCCTCAAAAATGGAAGGTTTCCTTAGTTACCATGATACCAAAGCCAGGTAAAGATCATACGAAAGTTGAGTCTTATAGGCCTATTAGCTTATTATCAAATATGTTAAAGCTATTTGAGAAATTATTAGTTTCAAAATTAACACCGATTTTAAGTGAAAATAGATGTATTCCAAACCATCAATTCGGATTTAGAAGAAAACACAGCACAATTGAACAAACTCATCGAATAGTAAATGTCATAAGAAAAACATTTGAAGAAAAAAAATATTGCTCAGCACTCTTCATCGATGTTTCGCAAGCTTTTGACAAAGTCTGGCATGAAGGCTTATTACACAAATTGAAGCAAAATTTACCAGCAAACACACACAAACTGTTAGAAAGCTACTTAGTCGGTCGTCAATTTATTATTAAAGAAGGAAATTTCTTAAGTTCACCTCAGCCGATTGGCGCTGGAGTCCCACAGGGCAGCATCCTGGGCCCTCTATTATACTTAATTTATACTTCGGACATGCCAACAAACAACTACACCCAAACTTCAACATTTGCAGACGACACAGCTTTTCTAAGCGTCCACGAAAACCGTTATGAAGCATCTCGTTACCTACAGCATCATATATTTCAACTAGAAATATGGCTAAGACAATGGAGGATAATGGTCAATGAGCAAAAATGCGTACATATAACATTCACCCTGCGCCGGGAATCTTGCCCCCCTATTACAATCAATAATCAAATTATTCCTCAACATTTGCATGTAAAATATCTCGGTATACATCTGGATCGGCGATTAACGTGGAAATGCCATATAGAGGCAAAATTAACTCAAATGAAACTAAAAGCCATAGAAATTCATTGGCTTATTGGAAGAAATTCTGTTCTTAGACTCGATTGCAAGCTTCTACTTTACAACTCTATCTTAAAGCCTATCTGGTGCTACGGTATTCAACTATGGGGCACTGCCTCGGCCTCTAATATCGAAAAAATTCAAAGGCGCCAAAATAAACTTCTTCGTATAATCACAGCCGCCCCCTGGTATGTTAAAAACTCAAACATTCATAAGGATCTCAACGTGCCATTAGTAAAAACTATGATTACAAAATATGCAGTAAAATATTTAAAAAGACTTGAACAACACCCAAATCCTTTAGCTCGAAATATTTTAAATCATGGCGGCCACACTCGCTTAAGGAGAAGAGACACTGCAGCACTTACCCAACTAGATGAGAGATAAACACCTATATAAGTGAACAGAACCCGTGATGAAGAAAATTTTTGTCTGGCACTGGCAGGACATAAATAAAGTATTAGGTTAAGATTTGATAAATTATTGTTAGTTCATATTAAATATATGAAGATTCAATAAATAAATAACGAAAAAAAAAAAAAAAAAAAAAAAAAATATCTTTGTTTGAAAACTTAGTTAATCAGGAAAATTCATTAACAGATATTGAGAAATTTAGCCACTTAATTTCATGCCTAACCGATGAAGCGTTGGGCACAGTAAAAGCATTTCAGATTTCTGAGGAAAATTATCCAAAGGCACTGGCCAGTCTGAAAAAGGTTTATGACAACGACTGTTTAATATTTTTCGATAACATTTCAAAGCTTTTTGACCTCCCAGAAATCTCGAAACCTTCAGCTTCTGCTCTACGTTGTATGATAGACACAGTCCCTTCATTTGCCGCGGAGGCTGTTCAGCAAAAATTTGATTACATAAAATCTCTTCCTGCATGCATTAATTGCCTTAAAAAAGGACATACTGTTTCGAGATGTAATTATCGGAAATGTGGTGTTTGTGGTGGATCTCACAATAATCTCTTGCATCGCTTTAACACTGAGTCTAATGGCTCCGCTACTGTTCAAAATTCTTCCGCCACATCCGAACGTCCATCTACCTCTCAGGCCTCAATTAATGTCGCATCATCTGATGAAAATGTTATTTTGGCAACAGCACTAGTAAAAGTGAGAAATAGTGCAGGGGATTTTATTTTGGCTAGAGCTTTGTTGGACTCAGGTTCTCAGGCAAACTTGATTACGGAAGAGTAAGTCAAAGATTAAGACTTAAAAGGGAAGGAGGTAGATTGAACTTAAGTGGCATTGGCAGGACTAGTTCATGTTCAAAGTCAAGCGTGGAAGTGACGATGAAATCAATAACCAATTGTACCCAATTTAATTCTAAATGTTGGATTTTAAGCTCAATAACCAGTTTTCAGCCAGATCGTAGAATAAACACAAGTGATTGGGATATTCCTAAAAATATTCAGTTGGCCGATCCATATTTTTACAAACCACAAAGGGTGGATATTTTACTAGGGGGTGAATTATTTTTCGAGCTACTGTATGTAGGTCAAATAAGGTCTGTTCCAAACCTTCCTATCCTACAGAAAACGTCGCTGGGGTGGATTGTAGCTGGAAAACACAGTCAATTAAAAAGGTCCAATTCTAGTGCGGTACACACACATACTTTGATTGAAAATGAGGAATATATGGACTCCGTCGTTCGCAAATTTTGGGAGTTAGAAGAACTGCCACGTGATTTTGTGCTTTATAATGAAGAACAACGAGAATTTGAGAAAAAATTTAAAGAATCAGTTAAGCGCTTAGATTCGGGGCAATTCATGGTTTCGTTGCCATTTAAAAAAGATCCATCAGCATTAGGATCTTCATTTGATGTTGCCAAGGGGCGATTTTTAGCCCTAGAGCGTAGACTTTCAAGGGATACGATAATGAGAAAAATGTATCACGACTTTATGAAGGAATACAATGATTTGGGCCTTTCTGACAGTCAGATTCCAAATAAATCTCACTATTTTATCCCCCACCAATGTGTTTTACGTCCTCAAAGCACTACTACGAAACTTCGTGTAGTGTTTGACGCATCTAGTAAAACTACTTCACACCTTTCTCTGAATGATTTATTAATGGTCGGGCCAACGATACAAGAGGAATTATATTCAATTTTACTTCGTTTTCGCTTTCACAGATTTGTACTCACTGCCGATATCGAAAAAATGTACCGCCAAGTGTTGATCGGCGAGTCTGATAAGAACTTTCAGTTAATACTTTATAGAGAAAATCCTTTAGAGGCCTTAAAAATATATCGTATAAATACAGTTCCCTATGAAACGTCGTCCGCACCATTTCTTGCAATTAGATGTCTGTTTTATTTAGGCGAATTGTATGAACAAACGTTGCCAATTGGTGCTAAAATAATAAGAAAAGATTTTTACGTAGATGATTTGCTTACTGGTGCTGACAATTTGGAAGATCTAATAATTCGAGACCAAGTTACAGATATTTTAAGTTCTGCGGGACTTAAATTAGCTAAGTGGTTTTCGAATTATGAAAATACTGATCATTCTAAGAGGCTAATGTAAAATGAATCAGACACATCCAGAACTTTAGGAATACGTTGGGCTCCAAAGAATGATTCGTTTGCGTTCCATCTGGAGGACACATTTAGTGATTTAAAAGCGACGAAAAGAAATATTCTATTTGTATCTGCACGTTTATTTGATACTCTCGGATTGCTATGCCCAATTGTAACAAAATCGAAAATGTTGCTTCAGAAGCTTTGGCTTCAGAAGTTAGATTGGGACGAATCAATCCCCATGCGGCTAAATACGTCATGGGAGAATTTTAAAAGAAATTTAACAAAAATTTATTCGATTGCCATACCAAGATTTGTCCAGACAACTTCTAAGTCAAAGGTCCAAATTCATGGGTTTTCTGACGCGTCAATTAGGGCGTATGGATGCTGCATTTATGTAAGGAGCATTACTGATAACAATGTTTGTTGAAGACTTCTCACTGCAAAGTCCAAAGTAGCTCCATTTAAATCCAAGTCACTTCCAAGGCTTGAGCTATGTGCCGCGCACTTGTTAAAAATTGTGGACAAAAATAAAAGGCTTCATTGAATTTGAAGTCGAAACAATAAATTTTTGGTCAGATTCTGAAATTGCGTTGCATTGGATAAAAACGCATCCAGCTTTACTTAATACTTTTGTTTCCAACAGAGTTGCTGAGATTCAAGAATGTTCAGACCGAGGTGTATGGAGGCATGTTCCAACAAAACAGAATACGGCTGACATCGTCTCAAGAGGGTGCGACGTGGATGAATTAAAAGACTCGATTTGGTTCGAAGGGCCTCCATTTCTTCTAAAAGAGAGTGTGTGTTGGCCAAATTACCTGAACTAGAATCGTTAGAAAAACGAAAATCTACAATACTAATCTCCTTAAGAGAAGAAGTTGTTAGCCGTAACGGAAATGATTTTTCAAACATATTCCTTATACTATTAGGAAAACATTCATCATATGTTAAAGTTCTAAGGATAATGAGTTACGTTCTTCGATTTGTTGACACCATGAAAAAACTCAAGACTGTAAAGTGCAGCGTACCCACAGCAAAGGAATTAAATTTGGCTTTTTTAAAATTCGTCGAGATCATACAAAAAGAATATTACGCAGATGAAATACATAAGATTAAGAATTGTCAAAAGTTACCCTTAAATATTCAGCGATTGACACCTTTTATACACAACTTTTATGATGAAGGTCGCTCTTATTCTCTCGTAAGAGTTGGTGGTATATTACTTAATGCACCATTGCCATACGACACAAAATTTCCCATTTTGTTACCAAAACGGTTATGTTTCGTTGAACTTTATTTACGGCATTTACATATTGTTAACTGTCATGCTGGTGCTAAAGCCATGACATCAATTCTAAGGGAAAAAAATTGGTTAATTAATGCCAAGGAAGAATGTAGAAGAATTGTTCGGAAATGTGTTCATTGTTTTCGATACAAACCGAAATTAATGTCACAAGTTATGGGTGATTTACCCACTGATAGAGTGAGGGCTATGAAACCATTCTTGGTTGTCGGTGTTGATTTTTGTGGACCGGTTCACGTTTCGTTAAGAATTCGTGGAAAACCGCCAATTAAAATGTACATTGCCGTATTCGTGTGTTTTTCTTCCAAGGCTGTTCATTTAGAATTAGTTTCAGATTTGTCTTCTTATGCTTTCATTCTTTGTATTAAAAGGTTTGCTGCCAGGAGAGGGCTTCCCAAGAGAATCCACTGCGACAACGCAACGAACTTCGTAGGAGCCAGCAGAGAGCTGAAGGATCTGCAGATAGCATTCGACAACCAACGAGACGATCTGGTATCGTACGCAGCGTCAACAGGAGTGGAATTCAGCTTTATACCACCTCGCGCTCCTCATTTCGGGGGTCTGTGGGAGGCAGCTGTCAAGCAAGCCAAGTTCCTGCTTCTGCGGGCAGTAGGCAGCTCATCACTAAACGCCGAGGAAATGGCAACCATGCTGGCAGAAGTGGAGGCGGTACTGAACAGTCGGCCCATAGCACCGCTATCACCAGATCCCAACGACACCGAAGCAATAACTCCAGCACATTTATTAAAAGGAGGGGGTCTTCATTCGCTGCCGCCAGGATCCGAAGAAGGCGCGAAAGGCAACGTGCTGAAGTCCTGGAAGCGATGGCGTCTGCTCTCAGGACTCAAGGAGAGGTTCTGGCAAGCCTGGTCGAAAGAATACGTGTTGGGGCTACAGGACAAGGGCAAATGGCGTCAAGACGCTCCCAATTTACAAATAGGCAGATTAGTGCTGATTCACGAGGACAACCTGCCCCCTCAAGAGTGGCTGACCGGGAGAGTCGTAGCCGTAACCGAGGGCAGAGACGGCAAGGTCAGAGTGGCAGAGATACGAACAAAAAACGGCGTATTTAAACGTCTTATTCAAAAGCTTGCTCTCATACCTATGGATTGAAGACCGGAGGTCCTTCAATGGGGCCGGCATGTTTGTTCCAAATCGCATTACATTTGAATTTTATTTTACTAGCTCTGTTAAAAACAGAAATCTTGAATTTTTTTAACCTTAAACTTTTTGTATTGATGTAAACCTAATGTGCATATGTTAAACTGTAGTTACAGCTTGTTACATGAACATAGTGGTTAGCATAATGAGTAACAACATAATGATGTAATAGTTACATTAAATCGTTAACATTAGGACTTACATTACAGCACTGAATTTACTGCTGGATGTAGGGGAAATTGCTGAAAAATGTTGTAAATAATTGTACACTACTTGGCATATAGATTTATAAAATGGAAATAAATGCTTACTCTTGAATTTATATTTAAATCGACAAGACGTGTTTTCTTTCTAGAAAAGTTGTAATTTAGTTTTGAAAAAGATTCGTCCACCATTTTAACTTTAAAAACTCTTAAGGTTCAACAGCTATATTAGGTCAAGATTGGACAAAGGGGCGTGGTACCTCCCATACAATTTTTTTTTATATAAATTTTTTTATCAATTATTTTTTTTGGTTTTCAATATTTTTTTTTTTTTTAATGAAATCATTGGATCCCGTGCAACGCCGGTTACCCGGGCCAGCTAGTATTAAATATTTATTTTTCATAATTAATATGGCATGACAAGTAATGCCGCCTTATATTAAATTTGTCGCATTTTGATAATTGCTTTAAACAAATATAACATTGCGGCTTCTTTCACGATTTAAAAAAAAAACATCAGTTCCCAAGAATTATTGAACATTGAAGCTCTGTGTGCTTTTGTGTTGATTACGAAAAAAAACAAAAACAATTCCAAACAAGCGTGCGTGATGTTGCTTTCACAAAACTTGAGCAGAGACTGATGATAGACTGATGCTTTGAAACAGGAATGTCAGCGTCATACACAATTGTGTAAGCAAAACTCACATGTACGCTTACGCTCTTTTATTTTGCGAGCGTAAAATATAATTGTTTACTGCAGGGATTTCCAAAAATTTTTTGGTTGTGTAGTAGTGAGTACCAGAGAGTAAAAAAATTAAGAGAATGCATTCATTTACAGCCGAAATAAAATGTTAGTAATATATTTTATAAGTTGTATAACACAAAGGTACAAAATTAAAAATTTTTTGTGTTGATAAAAAATTTGTAGCAATTCTTTACCAATTCAATGTCGTTGATTTTAAAACTGCACTTTTTTTTAATCTGAAGCTTTTTGACACTAAATCAGTTTCAAATATCTTATCAAACAATTGTAAAACAATTAAAGATTTTTATGTTTTAAACATTCATAAAAAATAAATATTGCACGCTAATCACAGCTGATAGAAAAAAAGTGCAGTTTTAAAATCAGCGACATTGAATTGGTAAAGAACTGCTACAAATTTTCTATCAACACAAAAAATTGTTAATTTTGTTCCCTTGTGTTATACAACTTATAAAATAAAATCTTCTAAATTTATACTTTTATGGCAGTTTCGTAATAGAAGAATGCTTTTCAAATGGGATGAACTTAATTTATTACGTTGCTTGGAACAAATAAATTTTAAATCCGAAAAAATTTGTTCGCATAGGTAAGTAGTGCCGAATAAAGATAGGCACTTAAATGAATTTTTTTTAGTTCAGGATAGAACTCGCCATCCAAATCTTTCCAGAACTCTACAATATTATTTTCGTCTGGAGCATTTACTTCGCCTCGTAGTATGATAAGTTCTGATTGAATATCAAATTCGTAGTTGCTTACATCGCAACGAAAAGGGTTTTCGAAAATTTCTAATAGCGGTTGTAAAATTACAAAATCTTGAAACCTGTCTTGAAAATTATTGAAAAGTGTTTCAAATATTTCGGCATATTCATATCTTTTGTCGATTTCGAAATTTCTATAAACAAGTGAAGTTTTTGGAAAATTGGAAAAATCACCAGTTTTAATTTGGGAAAAAATTAGAAAAAGTTTTGTTTTAAAATTGTGAATGATTTTTGATGAAAATTATGAACAGCAAATTCGTGTTTTTTAATTGGGCTAAAGGCCCATTATATTTGCCCAACATTACATTCGCTCCATCTGTGCAGACTCCAGCAAATGTGTTTATCTCTTCAATGGAAAGAAGCTTTTCTGTGACAACATCATACAACAACGTACCAGTTTTATTTCCATAAAATGTTTCTAAAGTAAACTGATTTTGGTTCATAAATTTCCTCTTCTAATAACCATTTTTTGAATTTTTTTATTTTTATAAAACAGGTCGTCTCTTTCCTTATCATTTAAATTATTTATATTATTATGAAAACGATCGCAATGCCGTTTAATAACATATTTCGTTCCTTCCTTAAATGTTGCATAGCATATAAGGCATTGGATGTTACCAAAAGCGTTTTTGACGGCACAATATTTTTTAAGTGCCATCATAAAGTTTTTTCTGTTAACCTGAAACAAAAATATGTATTAGTAGTGGTATACACAATTGTGCATAGAAATGGATTTCCCTGGTCTATTTATTCAAAAATAAAATAAATTACATGAGAATTATAACGTTGAAAAGTTATTTTACTAAAAGGTTAGGGTATTCGTGGTGGTAAGTTAAATAGAAAGGGTATTCACGTTGTTGGGTTACTCATACTTCAAACATCTGTGCATACATTTTAATTCTAGCTAATGGTATATCATAACTTTTTACAAAATACCAAATGCGCACCTGAGTTTGCCTGCAAAAATGTATAAAGTCATTATAACAGGTCAAAGTTACGTTAAATAAATACCATATGTTGAACCGTGTTCAACCTTGTTTAAGAGAAATTGAACCTCATCATTATTTGTTATTCAAAACCATTAATATACTTAAGAGAAGTAGTTTTGTAGTACGTAAGTGAAATATTGTCGGTTGTGAAAATCCCATTTTTTTATTTTGTATCTTTTTTGTACAAAAACCTTTTTTATTTTTAAAACAAAAATTAGTCTTTTAGTCTTTTATAAGCAGCCAAGGAAGAAGGCAAATAAAATTGTTAAGTTCAAGCAGAACTCTTTGCAACCTGTTTTATTCAAACGCCTTATTGGCTAGACGACTCAACATTTGGTCCTTCGAAAAGTCCTAGAAAGGCTAGGGCTGGATTATATTAGTGGCATACCGGTCCAATATTAATCCACATTTCTACAAATTGGCAGTTGTTTTCCCTAAGCAACTTCAATACCTATTTCAGCATTTGGGGGAAAAACACGAAGTAGTGCTGCAAGGAGCAGTTTCATTATACATATACCTATACGTGTTAATTCGTAAATGCAAACAAAAGACAAGGAGTCATATATCATAGAATAGAAAATTCTTGGCAGAAGCTCAACAAGGAAGAATTGGTATGTACTGAATTAATTAGTTTTTTTGTGCAACTCTATTAATTTCTCTGAATAAGTAAAGAAACGGAATAATAAAGTTAGCAAAAGTTAAAAGCAACAAATACAAATAGAAAAAAATCGGTAAAAAAAAACCCCGCAAGACAACTAAAGTCATTACAGAGGAAATTTTTTTTCTTTTTCAATATTAAAAAATAAATACAACGGTATAATTCTCAACATTCTTCAAGAATAAAGAAAACAACAAGACCAATTATCGCCAAAATATTTGCAATAAAGAAATTGGTGCAGCTTGGTAAACAAGAACAACAATAGCGGCGTCAACTTTACATTGAAAACCAGTTTGTTTCAATTCATACATTCCCACAAGAAAACACTAGAATATTTCACGCACAAACAAATTAAAATAAATCTACAGTTCAAACTGACGGTGAAGAAGTAAAGATCAAAAATAAAAGTGAAAAAGAAGTAATAAAACATATAAAAAAAGGAAAATATTTGAAGTGAATAAAGAATTAGTTTGTGCACCACTTGTGGCTTTAATAAAAGCAGTAGTAAAAGACGTAAAAAACGAAGCTTTTACATAAAAGTAAAATACACTTCTGGTGTTAACAAATAAATAATTAAAATAGTGTATAATAAAAATAGTGTTTTTTTTGTATTAAAAAGAACGGTGACGTCAAATTTAAAAAACAAAATACAACACACTTCTTGTGATCACAAATAAACAAGTAAAATATTTAGGCTTACATATAAATATAAAGTGTTGTTTTTAATAATAAAAACCCAAACAGAATAGCCGGTGCTTAGTATGTAAATTGGTGGTGGTTTTTTAACAACAACAACAACAAGCGATATTTAGTGGAAAAAACAACAAACAAACAGCGAGCATAAGATACCTAAATAACGGTGACGTCACAACAAAACAAAATTATTCAAGGGTTTTCAGCACAGAAAAAAGTTTGTGGGGAACTTAGCAAAATAAATCGGTGAGTGATAATAAAATTTTTTATTGAACGAAAACAATTAAATAAGTTTTACCAAGGTATTGAATTTGAGAATATAGTCAATTATATCGTAAATCAAAGCGAAATCAATAAAATTAAATTAATTAAAAATTTGGTACCGGGAAAAAAAAAGTAAATTATAGTAAGCAATGGTATCCAAGCGTAAATGCAAGTTTAGTCTACAGCAGCTAGTTACTTTTTGTAAATATTTTGAAAACATCTCCGAAGATGAATATACACTGTCAAGTTTGCAGGTAAATCAAGAAGAATTGGAAAGAAGGTGGAGCAATTTAGTCGGGTCATACGAAGAGTACTTCATGGCTGATGATAAACTTCAAGAAGAAGAAATGAAAGATGACATTTCTATACGATATGAAGAGGCTTGTAATTTTTATTGTACAGTGAAAGCAAAAATACTGGGTCATCTTAACAAGGGAAATTCCGATACTAATAAGTCTAAGAATAGAAAATCCGCATTAAAACTACCACCGGTAGAAATCCAAAGCTTTGAAGGTGGTTACTCCAAGTGGCCTATCTTTCGAGACATGTTTCTCGCAGTCGTTGGAAACGATTTGTCAGTAGATCCTGCAGAAAAACTGTATTATTTAAGAAGCAAACTCGCAGGAGAGGCATTTAACATAATTAAGGATTTTGATTTAGTAAGTGATAATTATGATTTAGCATGGAATGCTTTAAAGGAAAGATTTGAGAACAAGAGATTACTGGTAAATGATCAAATGAAAAAGATATATGGAATTCAATCATCCCAAACAGAATCTCTCAAATCAATAAAATCGATACAAAGTACAGTAAATGATTGTCTTTCAGTTCTGAAAACCTACGAGGTTATTATTTCAGATGATAACCCTTTCTTAATGCATTTGGTTACATTAAAGCTTCCAGAAGAAACTTTAAGAGCATGGGAGGCTACAATAGATAATCATCGTGAACTGCCATCATGGAGTCAAATCAACAAATTTCTATCTTCTAGAGTTGAATTCTTGGAGACAATGACAGACTTAAGGAAATCTTCAACTAAAGACAACCACGTTCACAAATCACAATCGTTCCATTCGCAGACTGAGCCCAATAAAAATAGTAATTTTTGCAAAAAATGTAAACAAAGCCATCCACTTAAATGGTGCAAATATTTTAAATCATTAACCCCTAATGAACGAATTAAATACGCTTATGAAAATAAATATTGTTTAAATTGTTTATCTACTACACATTACAAACCCAAGTGCACGAGTACAAATACTTGCAACAGATGTCAAAAGAAACACCATACGATGTTACATATTGAGAAAAATTCAAGTACAAAAAATAATGTTAGAGAAAGTGCAAATCAAAGTCAAGAAGTTCCGTCATCCTCGAAAAGCCAAAATTCTAACGCCCAGGCTAATCACTCATCAAGCACAGAGCAGCAGGAAAATGTTCAAGCTCTCTTTATACAGCAAGAGGCGGCTACCATTTTACCTACCGCACTTGTACATATAAAACACTCAGGAGAACTATTCACAATTAGAGCTCTTCTTGATGCTGGTTCAGAAAAAACTTTTATTTCATCGCGAACGCAACAGAAACTGGCACTACCAGTAGAAACACATAATTTTCAAATAGCAGGGCTGGGAGGAACGATAGTTGGGAGTTCCAAAGCAAAATGTAAAGTTACATTAAAATCGAGAATATCAGATTTTACGATATCAACGGAAGCCATAGTGGTTCCAAAATTGTCAAAGCTTTTACCCTCACAAAGCTTTAAAATTCGGAATCTAGAAAAGATAGAAAGACTTAACCTTGCGGATCCGTACTTTTTTAAACCATCTGCAATAGATATGATTATAGGAAGTGATTACTTACCCTTTATAAACCTAAAAGGAGTAAAATCAAATTTGTTAAACAGTTTCGAGGCAAGAGAGTCTCATTTTGGATGGTACATTTCAGGTCCAGTTCCCGTTAATCAAATAAATACATTTGCAACAACGGTATCCACCTCAGAGAATTTTATTTTACATGAGGAAATAAAAAAATTTTGGGAAATTGAAGAAGTCGAAAAAACTATTTCCATATCAGATTCGGATAAATTCTGCGAAGAATTTTATCAAGTGTCAACAAGAAGGCGGTCAGATGGGCGTTACATAGTACGCCTCCCCTTTAAAAAAGAGTATCCTGATGATATGTTTCTGGGTCCTTCAAAGAACATCGCCTTTGCACAATACAACAGGATGGAAAAAACATTGAACAAAAATCCAGCGTTAAAGGAAAAGTATCAAAATGTGCTTCAAGAATATATTAAACTTGGTCATATGGAACCAATAATGAATCTTGAAAGCAATGACGAAAAACAATTTTCATGTTATCTACCTCACCATGGCGTTTATCGACCTGAAAGCAAATCAACACAAGTACGTGTGGTATTTAATGCCTCAAAACAAACTAAAAGTGGATTCTCCTTGAATGATGTACTTTATCAAGGGCCTGCATTACAAAAGGATTTAACGCAAATTATTATAGCTTGGCGAAACTACAAATATGTATTTACGGGGGACATTGAAAAAATGTACCGTCAGATATTGGTTAATAATGACGATAGGCCGTATCAGCAGATTCTATTTCAAGGCGAAGGCGAAAGATCGGTAAGATCATATCAACTAAACACAGTAACATTTGGAATGAACTGTGCTCCATTCTTGGCACTTAGAACTTTGCAAAGATTAAGCGAAGATTGTAAAAACGTATTTCCGATGGCATCAGCGATTTTGAAAAACGAAGTCTACGTCGACGACATTCTGTCAGGCGGACATACAATTCAAGAAGCACAGCTAAACCAAATCCAACTCAAGGAGGCTTTACACTCGGCTGGTTTCCCCTTGAAAAAAATTACGGCGAATCACAAAGAACTTTTAGAAAATTTGGCCCGGGAGGATCTTCTAGATGAAGATTTTTTAAAATTTGAGTCCTCTAGCACCATCAAGACTTTAGGTATTCGGTGGGATGCCCGACAAGACTCATTTTACTATGACGTTAAGCCGGTGCAAACCGCACCTTTCTCAACAAAAAGGCAGATTTTATCGGTAATAGCTAAACTATTTGATCCGCTGGGATGGATTGGCCCAATTGTGGTGACAGCCAAACTATTAATGCAAGAGCTGTGGCAATGCAAAGCTGATTGGGACGAAGCTGTTCCACTTGATATTTTAGAAAAGTGGAATTTATTCACTAAACACTTACCCAAAATCTCGGCCTTAAGAATTCCACGATAGATTAAATTTGCACCGCAATACCAGAGTCAAATACATGGTTTCTGTGACTCGTCAGAAAGGGCTTATTGCTGTGCCGTTTTTAGAAGAATTACGTCGTCAGATGGCCAAATATTTTGCAATTTACTAGCCGCAAAAACTAAAGTAGCGCCTATCAAAAAGTTAACCATACCCAAACTAGAATTATGTGGAGCGTTGCTACTTGCAAAACTGGTGCAAATCTTAAGGGCAGATGACCCCCTCCCCCAGGAGCTCTTTCTGTGGACAGACTCATCCATTGTCCTTGGGTGGTTACAAAAGCCGCCCAACACTTTAAAGACATTTGTGGCAAATAGAGTTACGAAAATTGTCAGTATTGCAAGCCACAGTTATTGGAGACACGTAAAAAGTGAGGACAATCCCGCGGACTTAGGCTCACGGGGATGCTACCCCCGGACCTTATCGAAGCACGACTATGGTGGCAGGGGCCCCCTTGGCTTACCCAACCTGAAGAAAGCTGGCCAGAACCACGTGTATTTGACCCAATTGATTTGGAGACCAAAAGGAGCACAAATTTCCACTTAAAAGCAGTAGGGGAGGATACCAGATCGACGGAGGAGCAGAAAACGGCAGATATTTTGAATAACTTTTCATCTTTCGGTCGAGCATTAAAAGTGCTGAGTTACCTCTTCAGATTTATTGAACGAGTCCGCTGCCGTCCCGTTTCATCACAACTCGGGGTTAGCTCGGCTGAAGTACAACATGCTAAAGTTCGTTTAATTGCGCTAGCTCAGCAGACTTACTATTCCAAGGAAATAGAATGTCTACGGAATAAACACTCATTAAGTCGCAAGAGCAGACTTCTAACAGTTACACCGTTCCTCGACAAGAATAATATACTACGGGTCGGAGGAAGACTTAACCATGCTGGGCTGACTTACGATGAACGTCACCCGGTCATTATCCCGGAAACATCGCGTTTCGCAGTGCTACTTGTTGAGTTCACTCATAAAATTCTACTGCATGGTGAGCACCATATAATGCTTCGAGCTTTAAGGCAGAGTTTTTATATACCACGGATAAGAAATCTTATTAGAAAATGTATCCGGGAGTGTAGACCATGTACTATTTATAAACATAAGTTTCAGAATCAAATAATGTCGGCACTTCCTCCAGAGCGCGTCAATTTCTCGCTTCCGTTTACGTACACTGGGGTTGATTTTGCCGGACCGTTTTCATTAAAATCATCAAACCTGCGAAATGCGAAAATAGTTAAAGGATATGTAGCGGTCTTCGTGTGCTTCTCCACAAAAGCCGTACATTTAGAAGTATGTACTGACTTATCTACGGAGTGCTTTATTGCCTGTTTTGACAGGTTTGTGGGTCGAAGAGGTCTCCCCAAGACCATGTTTTCTGACAACGGGCGCAATTTTCTGGGGGCAAGTTTGAAGCTGCTCAAAACCCACAATTCATTCCTCAAGGCTGCGGAACAGTCATTAGTCACCAAGTATAGCACCCACGGTTTCACATGGTCATTTATACCACCGTACGCGCCCCACATGGGAGGGCTGTGGGAAGCCGCGGTGAAAAGTATGAAGTCTCACCTCAAAAAGATCGCCACCAATCTTAACTTTACTTATGAAGAATTCGCAACACTCATTTTCCGAATTGAGGTAGTATTGAATTCCCGGCCTCTTTCACCTCTAACGGAAAATCCAAATGAGCTGTTACCGCTGACGCCAGGTCATTTTTTGCGCGGAGCACCACTTATCTCTCCCCCTGAGAATATAGAGGAACATGCAATTCCGCATTTGACCTTTCTAAAACGGTGGGAACGCCTAAAGGCAATACAACATCTGTTCGCAAGACGCTGGAAAAACGAATACATTGTGGAGCTCCAGCGACGGTTCAAGTGGAAAAAGGAAAGAAACAACATCAAAGAAAATGACTTTGTTATAATTAAAGATGATATGCTACCACCTACCGAATGGCGCCTTGGGCGTGTGACAAATGTTATTCGGGGGCACGATGGCCTGGTCCGAGTGGCTGAACTAAAAACCCAAAATGGCATCATTACGCGGCCGATTGTTAAACTTTGCTTACTACCTTCATCGGAAACTCAACCAAAACTTTGCTAAAACTTTTATTTATAATCCAGTCAGTTATCACCTACTTTAACAATAAGAGAAATTTGTTGCTTAACAAAATTGCTAATTATTTGGTACATGACAATATTTCTTTTCACCCTTTTTCGCCAAAATGCTCAATAAACCTCGCTGTCCTTTGTGTTCGCGGAATCATCCCTTAAAATATTGCCGCACATTTCATGCGATGAGCTTAGAAAGGAGACGCGCCCTGGTCAAAAGAGTCGGCTATTGCCTCAATTGCTTAGCCATATCACACACTCGCTTTTGGTGTGAGTCAACAACCCGCTGCAACATCTGCGGTGCAAAACATAACACCATGATTCACCAGCATCGTTATGAAATTAACACGTCCTCATCCAGTTTCGAAGAAACACCCGCCCTCTTGGCCCGAGACGAGCAACTAAATGTCTCGTACCTCCCCCCGTTAATCCAAGCCACTCTAAGGCACCATGACCACTCCTTGTGTGTCACCTTTTTACTTGACCAGAGCTCCGAGCGATCATTTTTGTTGCGTGAGATGGCTGACCAGTTTCCTCATTTGCGTGCATCAACTCACCAGGAAGCCACCGTTACACTGGCTCCATTGCACTCAACTATCGAGCCGAAACCGCCCCTCCGGGTTGAACTGTCTATTCAGACGGAGATAGCGTTTACGTTACCAGAAGCTATTCATGATCCTCTGGTCAAAGCACATTTTCAGGACTTACAGCCTTGGGCACACCCAAATTTTCCAACCTCTCGGAAAGTTGATGGCGTCTTGGGGGCCGACTTACTAAAACGTGTACTGCTAAAGGAAATCATCCGTCCCTACAACGATGTTCCGCGGGCACAGAATAGTGTCTTCGGATGGGTCATTCACGGAAGGTGGAATGGATGTCGGTGCAAGTCTCATGCGGGCCCGGGAGGATGTTGAACCGTGTTCAACCTTGCTTAAGAGAAATTGAACCTCATCATTATTTGTTATTCAAAACCATTAATATACTTAAGAGAAGTAGTTTTGTAGTACGTAAGTGAAATATTGTCGGTTGTGAAAATCCCATTTTTTTTATTTTTTATCTTTTTTGTACAAAAACCTTTTTTATTTTTAAAACAAAAATTAGTCTTTTAGTCTTTTATAAGCAGCCAAGGAAGAAGGCAAATAAAATTGTTAAGTTCAAGCAGAACTCTTTGCAACCTGTTTTATTCAAACGCCTTATTGGCTAGACGACTCAACACCATAAATTAGTAAGGTTAATTCTTTGGACTCGGTCATACAATTGTAGCATAACAAAGTAAGCAATAAAAATAGTGCGAAACAATAATGTTTCATTAATACATCAATAACACACATCTTCTTACCCAAAAATTTTACCTGCTATCACATTTGCATTTATGTGTATAGGTTTACACATAAATTGTAGGAAAACAAGACTTTTTAAATATTTTTACTTACTTAAGAAAAGTGTTTTCAAAGAAAAGAAAAATCCACAGACGAGATTGGTACAGAAACAAAAATATTTTTACAAGCACAAAATACCAACAAATTCTTGTGGCTATTTTTTTTCTTAATAATTTCTGCATATAGGTACGTCTTTTTAACGAAAGAAAAAGGGACCCATTTACAGGCATCAAAGAATTTTTTCACATACAAAACACATATCGTTAGCTTAAATGCAAAACAATGTAGATATTATTTGAAAATTTTAAATTTTTGTTGATTAGGATTCACGTTACATATGAATTTTTATATAATTTTAAGTTATTTACAAAATTAAAAATGACGTATCATCAAATACATATATAATTTTTTTAACAGCATAATGTATAATTACACTCAAGAAAAAAATTAGCAGAGTTTTTAATTATTTTTATTCATATTTTTAAACACCAAAACTGGGTAATCTGTTTTATAACTGTAGTTCTGTGTGTTAGGCCCACACACAAACTATAAACAATCTTCACCTTTGGTTACGGATCTGCAGGGTACTTTTAAGATGTGGGATAATCTTTGGTGAGGATTGTAATTTTAATCGCTCATTTGAGTGATTAAAATTGTAGGGAATTGAGTTCAGTGGAAAGAAATAACAAAAGTTAAATTTAATGATTTCTCTGCCACGTCGTATCGAACTTTAACAATTTCTTTACCTGTAAGGTTGTGTGGTATTTTCCAACGTAAGTAAATAAAGAGCACTAGGGTAAGTATTGTTTGGTTCCAAGGTTTATTTAGGCAAATGTGGTATAAGATACTTTAACTTTAGAATTAACTTTGGTTTTAAATATTTTAAGTTAGGTTAGGAATTTAATTTAAGTAAAAAGTTGTACAGGGTACGTTAAACTACTTGCTTCTGTTGTTATGGAAAGAATGAAAGAATACAGAAATTTATTTTTAACTATTAACCTGCCTTCGACTCGCAGATAGCCGAAGAGGTTTTTTTTTCCGTTAGTACTAAAGATTTACAACTTCATTTTCATTCCATACCTACAGACAAGTATAAGATATATTTTAAGCCAATGGTTTTTAAACTATAACTATTAATTTAGGAATTACAACTCATACTTTTTATCGTTACAATTCAAATTCAATTCACGTAAATACTTCGATCTATCATTTTCATTATTACATTTTCAGATTACATACATATTTAATTTTAAAGATTTTAAAATTCATTTTCTTTCATGCTTAATTCATTAATTTTCGAGATTTTAGAATTCATTTGTTTCGTTCTTAATCTAATGTTCAAATGTATTTTGAACATGGCGCCGGCCCAGGCCTTCGCATGTCGATTATGAGTTGTATTTTACGCATAACACGTTGGCCAGGGACTTAATAGCTTCGGCCAATAGTTGCCCATCAAGCCGTGGCTCTGGGTTGCTGGCTAATTGCGCTGCCAATTGCTGAGGCTGCCGCTGCCGACGATGTTGTTGCTGCACGTTTCGCTGACGTTGGTGATACTGGCGACGTTGCTGGCGAAGTTGCTGTTGCTGGCATCGTTGCTGTTGACGTTGTTGTTGACGTCCATGATGATGTTGTTGATGACTTTATTGCCGTGGTTGTGGGTGTTGACGTTGTTGTTGCTTCTGCCAAGCTATTAAACAATAGCCCAGATTCTCAACCACTTATATTCTTCACTCTATTGACATCGCATTAAGCCATAGTATCCCTGGTGGACAACTAGGTGGACAACTGCGTTCATGGCTAGATGTACGACTTCGGCTTGGTACCCTAGTTAGTCTACGATTGAACCTGTGACTAAATGGGAAGAAATAACAAAGACAAACACAATTTTATTAGTAGATGATAAAAATTCTAATGGAGTGTGGACAAGGGTTGCTTTGATTTAACGTTAGCGGAAGGTTTAGAGGTCGG
Source organism: Pollenia amentaria (assembly GCA_943735925.1). Taxonomy (NCBI): domain Eukaryota; kingdom Metazoa; phylum Arthropoda; class Insecta; order Diptera; family Polleniidae; genus Pollenia; species Pollenia amentaria. The sequence goes on from OX031009.1 coordinate 66,270,430, forward strand.
TCCGAGGACTTTGTTGTTATATTAACTGATATTAGCGAATAGTTGGGAATCATTACCCGTCGAACTTTCAAGAGGAAATCTTTCCTCTGTCATATACTACCCATGGGTGTAGACCTCCCCCGCCAAAGAAATAAGGAATTGAGCATAGGTAAAAATTTATAATTGTAGTTACGAGATTTTCTTTTTGGCGCATTTTATTAAGATGCAGTTTAAAGGCAAAGGTTTTATACTGTGGTTCGGATTTTGTTTTACCCTTTTGCCATTCTTTTCTCAAATGGCACCAAGTATTTTGGATATTTAGAGAAGTTTTCTGTTCATGCAATGCTCTAGACTTTGAGCCCGCTTTCGGCTTGGGGCCTTCGTTGCATAGTTCGCCTGACGATTTTGACTCTTCATTAGCTATATCTTCTTGAATTTTTAAACTGCTTTTCAGGAGATAGTTGGTAGAGTCTCCACTACTTGGATTTGAGTTTTGTAGTGTAGGGGAGTCATCATCAATTGATAAGGTTTGCTCTTTCGTTTCCCTGAACTTTATAACAGAGTTTTGATCTTTACCTGATCGCGATATGGAGCAAATACTAAATTCGTTAACCTGGCCCTCTACTTTGTATGATTGCGTTAAATTTTCTGAACATTTATGTTCTAGAGCTTTTCGGTGCGTAATTTTGAGAATACTGCTAGATTCTTCAGTAATTGTGTGGGATTGATTACTGGTATGGGACTCATCCTTAGTTAATGAGTTTTCTTCTCTTATAATCAATTTTGTTTTTCTGGCTTGGGTTGCCGTATCATTCTTTGATGAACACAAATTTAGTGTTTGAGCAACAGGTTGTATAGCTGAGGAATAACGTGTAGTTGTTTTAAAGGACGTGGTTCGAATCATACTTGAAGATGATGTGATTAAATCAAGAATAGTGGCGCTATATTGGTAATAAACTTCTTCATATGCTTTAAAGTTTAACCTAGCAGTTTCCTTAAGGTCGGGATACCCCTCCCTATCTGGGCCCAGCATAACGTCCCTATATGCAGTTTTCAATTCACTCCATCTAGAATCCAAATCTTTTAACACGACTCTTAGGAGTGATTCCGAGTAACGTTCTGCAGGAATTCGATCAAATATGCTACACCACTGCATTAAATGATCGCTGTAAAACATGAAATTTTCGTTTTTGGTTGTTGTCAGATCCATCTTTAATATATAAAGAGACTTTGAACAGTATTTATAAAAAGGGGGGATAATCCTTATTGTTTACGTTTAAAATTTTTTTTTTTTTTTGGAAAGGAAACCATTTATTAGTATGGCTCAACAGCTCACTAATCGAATATTTTATATTCGATTGAACAGTTTCCAACTAGAATTTAGTTAAAATAAATTGAATTCGCATATTCGTATCAGGCGTAATTCGATAAATGGGCTAGATTTGGGTATCTAGTTCAGTGGTTTCTTATATTTGGGATAAGGGATATCCGTATATAGCTAGAATAGGGTATCTAGTTTAATTATGTTGTTCAACATGTATATTCTTAATGTTTTAAGTTGCAATGCATTCGTATACTTGGGTTCGGGGCTATTTATCTGTATAGCGATAGATATGGGCATCTAGTTTAATTTAATACAACGCAAATATTGAATTTTTCAGTTTCTCTGGCTTTGTTGTGGTCGCATATTAGAGATAGCAGCTATTTGTTTGTGGCGCTAGACATGAGCATCTAGTTTAAATTATATACGAAACACAAGTGTTTTTAGGGGTTCTGTAGTTTTAGCCACTAATATATGTGCATAGCGTTTGTTTGAGCTTGAGGCTATAGGGGATATAGCACTAGAATTCGAATTCTAGTTAACATATACATATGTGTATATTTTAAGCAATTTATTTTTTTTTTGTAAGAGCTTAGGGGCTATATGGGGTATAGCACTAGATATGGATGTCTAGTAAGTTTGTCTTGACTAAGAAGAATTTAACAATTTTGGGGCTATCTGGGTATAGCACTAGACATGGATGTCTAGTATTAAAAAAAAATTTTTAAACTTTGGGGCTATCTGAGTATAGCACTAGATTTGGATGTCTAGTTTCACGCTGTAATTCTTCAAAATACTTATGGGACTATAATTAGGGCATAATATTTTACTCTGATTTACAAACTGTAATAAGATCATTTGGTAACTACCTACGTACTCTGTCCTATAGGGCCTAATGTTATTAGGGACTTGTTTAATTTCATGTAGAAATAAAATCATAAAAAATTTACTTTTATTACAATAAATTATTATTATCAATGTGCCTATTGATTGGGTTAACTTTCAAATTGTTATTTATTTACCAATAAATTTTCCCCTTCGATCAGCAAGGGATTAATTTATTTTAATTCTTTACTGCAACTCTTAGAAAAAACCACTTGTTTATTGTAACGAAAGACAAAGTTTTATTTTATTTATTTAATTTTAATTTAATGGTTTTATTTTATTTATTTTATTATAATTTACAATACAATTAATTTCAATTTTATTTGGTAATATAAATTAAAAGAAGAAATTATTTAAAAATATGAGATTCACAACTTTAAAATATTTTATTTTATTTTGAGTGTGCCACCAAATGTGCAAGCGAGTGTATACCTTTTACTAATGGGAAATAAGTTATGTATATTCCACGATACTTCCCAACAACAGGTCTGTTCTTGTACTAAGTATGTACAATCGACCAAATAATTTCACTGGAACTAAGTTATATATATTCCAGGATACTTCCCAACAATCGGTCTGTTCCTATACTAGCAATGCACACTGACAAAATAATCAAACAAATTTAAATAAAAAAAACCCACGTTTTATGCATAAGCGATCAGCTCTCAGAAACGATTAAACTATTATATATTTGTTTTCTAATTAATTTTTGTAGTAATTTCTTTGTGTTTCTTTCTGTTTGTGGTAAATTCGCAAACAGTTTATTCAAAATAAATTAAAATAAATTATTCCATGTGTGGTTCTATTTGAACTAAATTTTAACTTTATTCATTTAATTTTTGTGTTAACAAAATCAAAATTTTATTCAAAATTTATTTTATTCTTTAATAGCTATTAATTTTCTTTCATATTTCCCCAGTGTTTTTGGTTTTACCGAGTGTCTCATCAATTGTGACGCACTTCCAATGTCTCTTTTTTATTTGTTTCCAAAAGCAATCCCTGATGAGTATGGGTTGTAAGTAAGAGACTTAATCCAATTTCCAGTTTGCTGCTCTTTGTTTGTTTTCTCTTCTTACCTCCCCTTTGTGAAGAGGCACTTAATAATTTTTTTCCAAATTTCCACTTTACGTTTATTCAATGTATTAAACAGTTGAATATAAAGTATATATTTTTTTTTTTTATTATAAATACAAACCAAATAGTTTGATGTTTAAGTGAACGCAAATAATTTCAATTTTTAATAATCTTTAATTTACTGTTAAGAGAACACAATGACCGTTCATACGGTTCTATCTTAAGAGAACGCAATTTACCTTACGCGATTAACTTAATTAAGAGCACGCATTAAATGCAATATACGTTTACATTTATTCCACGAGTACGTTATTAAGAGTGTGTTTAGGGTTCGTGCGTACCGAAAATTCGTTTAATAACTTCAAAAGGAGTTTGCAAATTTAAATGTTAATTATTCAACCTACACATTAAATGTGATTAATTTTATTATATTTTATTTAAATTATAACCACTAAGTTAAAACTTTTGCTGGTTGTAATTTCATCAAAATTTAGCTTTAATTACATTAAATTAAATTTTAATTTCATCAAAAATTAAATTATAACTATTATTGGTTAAATTTAATTTTGATTTTACGCTTTAATAGTCAATTTCGTTTTATTTTTCCTGTAGCAAACTTTAAATTTCAATTAGAGAAAAAATTTAATTTTTTTTTATGACGTTTTATCAATATGTTATATAAATATGTATGTATGTATAAATGTGTGTTCGTTTTAGTTATTATTTGCTTGTAAAGATAAGTATAATTTGAACTTGTTTAAGAGATAGTTTCAGTTTATTAAAAGTGTGTAGAAAAAAGAGTATGCCAATATAAAATTTTATTAAGAATTTATGTGTGGATACAACGATACAATTGATTTTCGGGGTTGGTTTTTAGATCTGTTTAAGAGATCGTAATCGATTTTAGCATAAATAAATGCATATGAAATGAAAAGTGTGAGTGCTAAGTTAAGAGAGTTTGTACGAATTTAACTAGTAATGAGTTGTTTTTTAAGGAGAGGTTTAGACTTCAACTTCTCCTCTTAAAATTTTCCCTTTGCAGGTTGAATGTATTCAAATTTCCTTGTTTTATTTTTTATTTCAGAGTTAATTGCCACTTGATTTTTATTTAAGAGTAAGAACAATTAGTTTAATCTTTAGGCACTCTGTGCTAAGGGGAAATAATGAGAAAAAACCCCAAGCACGGTATGAATATAAATATTGTATTTTTAATAATAAAAGGAACAAACTTAATGTTTCAATCTAAACTTGATGCTGACTTTGCTTTCAATTATTCTTTTCTTTATTTTTTTTTTTCAATCGTTATCGCAATTTCTTTATTTTAATTTGATTTTCTATAGGTATTTCATTATTATGTTAATATTTTCGTTTACTTTACCTTATTCTTTTGTAGCTGAGTTTAGTTTAAAATTTATGTAAGATCATAGTCAGTATGCATTAAGAGAATTCGCTCACCAACTAAGTCTTTTCTCTTATGCATTAACTGACAGTATAGGTGTATGTATTTATAACAGGGGTTTCCATTTCTTTGCACAATTGTGCGCACAACTACTAACACATATTTTTATACTCTTCAATTCAGTCGTCGATGTGACTTCGACAAGTGTGCATGTCTAGCGGATGCTATATTATTTTGTTTCAGCTTACACTCAAAAAATATTGTGGGGTCAAAAATGCTTTTGGTAACATCCAATGCCTTGCGTGCAATTTTTATTTGGAGTTTAAATTTTAAGACTAAAATGTAGAATAATGTAACCTTTCATAAGCTTACATGCAAAGCATAGAACTTTGTAAAATGGTAATTATTTGAGATTTAAAAGCAATTTTTAATATTTCAGATAAAAAATTTCAAAATGTCTAACAGTCCTATGTGGAAGAAGCTGATAGTCACATTTATTATAGGTTTTATTTTACATACGTATATGGATTCGGTTCTTATAAATTTTTTTTATGCAATTCTAAAAATTATTATTATAAATTATTATCTTATCACTAATTCCACTAACACCGTGGAAATAGTTATAAAACAGATTACCCAGTTTTTTTGTTTAAAAATATTAATGTGTTCTTATAAAAAGAATTAAAAACTCTGCTAATTTTTTTATTGAGTGTGATTATACATTATGCTGTTAAAAAAATTATATATTTATTGGATGATACGTCATTTTTAATTTTGTAAATAACTTAAATTTATATAAAAATACATACATATGTAACGTGAATCCTAATCAACAAAAATTTCAAATTTTCAAATAATATCTACATTGTTTTGCATTTAAGCTAACGATATGTGTTTTGTTTGTGAAAAAAATTCTTTGATGCCTGTAAAAGGGTCCCTTTTTCTTTCGCACATAAATGCAACAATTATTAAGAAAAAAAAAAAAAATAGCCACAAGAATTTGTTGGTATTTTGTGCTTGTAAAAATATTTTTGTTTCTGTACCAATCGCGTCGGTAGGTTTTTTCTTTGAAAACACTTTTCTTAAGTAAGTAAAAATATTTAAAAAACAAGTTAAAAAAGTTTTGTTTTCCTACAATTTATGTGTAAACCTATACACATAAAAGCAAATGTGACAGCAGGTAACATTTTTGGGTAAGAAGATGTGTTTCATTGATGTATTAATGAAACTTAATTGTTTGGCACTATTTTTATTGCTTACTTTTTTATGCTACAATTATATGACCGAGTCCAAAGAGTTAACCTTACTATTTATGGTATTAAAAGTAATTAATTGCGAATTTTTTTCAATTTGTTTAGACGAAAGCACTGACATAAATGATCTGTGTGAACTTGTAATTTGTATTCGATGCGTAGACAACGAATACACTATTTTTGAGTCCATGTTTACTTTAGAAACATTTTATGGAAATGTAACTGGTACGTTGTTGTATGATGTTGTCACAGAAAAGCTTCTTACCACTGTAGACATAAACAAATTTGCTGGAGTCTGCACAGATGGAGCCAATCTAATGTTGGGCAAATATAATGGGCTTATGGGCCAATTAAAAAAACACGAATTAGCAGTTCATAATTTTCACTGCATAATTCATCAGACCGCTCTTGCATCGAAATTCATAAATGATACCCCAGCTATGAAGACAGCAGAGGATATAATAAATAAAATTCGAGGCGGGCATCAAGCGCTTACCCACAGAAAATTTGAAACCTTTTTAAAAACAAAAATGCTGTGAATTGTGACCTGAAAATGTTTACAGAAGTTCGGTGGCTAAGTCGCGGTGATTGCCTGAATATACTTTATGATTTAAGAGAAGAAGTCCTTCGGTTCCTAGAAACTGATAAAATAGAAAAAGTTTTAGTACGGTGTTTAAAAGACAATAATTTTATTTTAGACTTAGCTTTTTTGGCAGATACGACAAGTATGTTAAATGAACTTAATTTGGAATTGCAAGGAAAGGAACGCAATATATGCGACTTGTCAAAAATCATTCACAATTTTAAAACAAAACTTTATCTAATTTTTTCCCAAATTAAAACTGGTGATTTTTCCAATTTTCCAAAAACTTCACTTGTTTATAGAAATCTTGAAATCGACAAAAGATATGAATATGCCGAAATTTTTGAAACACATTTCAATAATTTTCAAGACAGGTTTCAAGATTTTGTAATTTTACAACCGCTATAAGATCTTTTCGAAAACCCATTTCGTTGCGATGTAAGAAACTACGAATTTGATATTCAATCAGAACTAATCATACTACGAAGCGAAGTAAATGCTCCAGACGAAAATAATATTGTAGAGTTCTGGAAAGATTTGGATGGCGAGTTCTATCCTGAACTAAAAAAAATTAATTTAAGTGCCTCTCTTTATTCGGCACTACTTACCTATGCGAACAAATTTTTTCGGATTTAAAATTTATTTGTTCCAAGCAACGTAATTAGTTAAGTTCATCCCATTTGAAAAGCATTCTACTATTACGAAACTGCCATAAAAGTATAAATTTAGAAGATTTAATTTTATAAGTTGTATAACACAAGGGAACAAAATTAAACATTTTTTGTGTTGATAGAAAATTTGTTACAGTTCTTTACCAATTCAATGTCGCTGATTTTAAAACTGCACTTTTTTTTCTATCAGCTGTGATATGGGTGCAATATTTATTTTTTATGAATTTTTAAAACATAAAAATCTTTAATTTTTTTTACAATTGTTTGAAGGCAATTTGAAACTGATTTAGAGTCAAAAAGCTTCCGAATAAAATAAAAGGTGCAGTTTTAAAATCAGCGACATTGAATTGGTAAAGAATTGCTACAAATTTTTTATCAACACAAAAAATTTTTAATTTTGTACCTTTGTGTTATACAACTTATAAAATATATTACTAACATTTTATTTCGGCTGTAAATGAATGAATTCTCTCAATTTGCTTACTCTCTGGTACTCACTACTACACAACCAAAAAATTTTTGGAAATCCCTGATTTATAACGATTAAGTTTAAGGGGTATATAGCACAAGCAAAGAGTTACAAAGCCATATATAATATATTCTCTTTTTTTTTTTTTTTTTTTTTTTTTTTATTATTATTAAGGGGTTAAGAAATGAAATTCGTAAAACAAATATTTTCCCCTTTTATATTTTTTCCTTTTTTATTTAACTTTTAACACAATTTTATACCTATGTAAATATAGAAACTGGATCAGAAACGGTAGGTATTATGTTTTCACATAATATGGGTACAACAATTTGACCTTATTCAAGGTTGAACTGTAAAAATACGAAATTTTTTTTTTTTTTTTTTTTTTCTTTAATTCTTTCTATCTTTATGATTTGTTGACCCTTCTTTTTTTTCCGTGCCTTTATTCTCCGTTTTTCACCTTTAACCTTCAATATTCTTTCAAATTCACTTTTTCCACATATGTTGTATAGGTATTCAATAATTTATTATTCTGTAACTTTTTCATTTAATTTTTCCACTAACTTTTTCTTTATTTTTACTTTTTCTATATTTTCAAGTTAGCTTTTCTTTTCCTTAACTTTCTTTTCTAGGCACTTTTTACTTTCTACTCTTTTCTCAAAATTTTTATGCTTTTTGAATTAATTCACTTTTCCTTTTCAACTAAAATTTTATAGGGACTTTTTATGATTTTTCTTAATATTTTTTACTTTAAATTTTTTGTTAAATTTATTTTAGGCACTTTTATTTTTTCACGCACTGTCGATGGCTTGCTTTGCTTGTACTTTGTTTGCTTACTAAATTCATTAAGAGTTTACATGAATAGTTTACCTCATAATTCTGCTTGCTTTTTTTTCTATTTTACTCCCTTCAGTAATTGTAGTGGACAATTGTCTCCTAATTTGCTGATCTTTGACGTCTTTGAGTGTTATGCTTTTTCTCTTCTGACCTTTGGTTGTATAGTCGAAGGACCATGTAGTTCTGTGTGTTAGGCCCACACACAAACTATAAACAATCTTCACCTTTGGTTACGGATCTGCAGGGTACTTTTAAGATGTGGGATAATCTTTGGTGAGGATTGTAATTTTAATCGCTCATTTGAGTGATTAAAATTGTAGGGAATTGAGTTCAGTGGAAAGAAATAACAAAAGTTAAATTTAATGATTTCTCTGCCACGTCGTATCGAACTTTAACAATTTCTTTACCTGTAAGGTTGTGTGGTATTTTCCAACGTAAGTAAATAAAGAGCACTAGGGTAAGTATTGTTTGGTTCCAAGGTTTATTTAGGCAAATGTGGTATAAGATACTTTAACTTTAGAATTAACTTTGGTTTTAAATATTTTAAGTTAGGTTAGGAATTTAATTTAAGTAAAAAGTTGTACAGGGTACGTTAAACTACTTGCTTCTGTTGTTATGGAAAGAATGAAAGAATACAGAAATTTATTTTTAACTATTAACCTGCCTTCGACTCGCAGATAGCCGAAGAGGTTTTTTTTTCCGTTAGTACTAAAGATTTACAACTTCATTTTCATTCCATACCTACAGACAAGTATAAGATATATTTTAAGCCAATGGTTTTTAAACTATAACTATTAATTTAGGAATTACAACTCATACTTTTTATCGTTACAATTCAAATTCAATTCACGTAAATACTTCGATCTATCATTTTCATTATTACATTTTCAGATTACATACATATTTAATTTTAAAGATTTTAAAATTCATTTTCTTTCATGCTTAATTCATTAATTTTCGAGATTTTAGAATTCATTTGTTTCGTTCTTAATCTAATGTTCAAATGTATTTTGAACAATAACTATTACCACGGTGTTAGTGGAATTAGTGATCAGATAATAATTTATAATAATAATTTTTAGTATTGCATAAGAAAAAATAAAAAAGTGTTGTAAAATTATAAGAACCGAATCCATATACGTATGTAAAATAAGACCTATAATAAATGTGACTATTAGCTTCTTCCACATAGGACTGTTAGACATTTTGAAATATTTTATCTGAAATATTAAAAATTGCTTTTAAATCTCAAATAATAACCATTTTACAAAGTTCTTTGCTTTGCATGTAAACTTATGAAATGTTACATTATTCTACATTTAAGTCTTAAAATTTAAACTCTAAATAAAAATTGCACGCAAGGCATTGGATGTTACCAAAAGCATTTTTGACCGCACAATATTTTTTGAGTGTAAGCTGAAACAAAATAATATAGCATCCGCTAGACATGTACACTTGTCGAAGTCACATCGACGACTGAATTTAAGAGTATAAAATTATGTGTTAGTAGTTGTGTACACAATTGTGCAAAGAAATGGAAATCCCTTGTTTATTGCAAAACACTCTCATTCGGCGGGAAATATCGCACGGCCTGTTTTGAGGCCTCTAAACAGAAATAATATATTTATTATTTATTATCTTTGTTTCTGTTTTGTTTTATTTCTGTTTTTAACATTGTACAATGACTTAAAAAAAAAAATTGCTTGTGGTTTTTGTACGAGGTGTACTTGTTGTAGTATCAAGAATAACTGTGATGAATTGGAAATTATTACAGAGGAACAAAACCCAGAATTTATAATACTGACAGAGACACATTTAAAAAAAGATATAGATGAACAGGAGATACAAATAAAAGAATATGACAATTATATTACACACTCAAATTCAAACAGGACAGGTGGAGTTCTTATTTACTTTAAAAAACAATGGAATGTGACACAAATTTATGAAAAAACACTAGATTCAAATTATTGGATAAGCGCATATTTGGCAAAAATAAGGAACTTTCAGATAATAATAATTGCTGTATTTGGATCACCAAGTAGCAGTGAAGCAGAATTTTGCGAGGTTTTTGAACAAATAATTGAATACATATGTGAAACAAATTACGATATATTAATAGCAGGAGACTTCAACATAGACTGGCGCAAGGAAGAAACGTATAAAATCAGAATGGAAAATATTTTAAATGATAATGGACTCAAGCAAGTAGTAAATGATTATACAAGAATCACACAGAATTCAATGACATTAATAGACTATGTAATAACAAACATATGTAACATTACAACGGCAAATAATAATGAAAATAAAATAACGGACCATGAAGCAATAGACATTAAAATCGAATATTGTAGGAATGAAAATCAAACAAACTTAATAAAAAAAAAAGGAATTGAGATGTTTAAATACAATAAAGATTTATTTAACAAGGAATTGGGTGCAATATTAAAATTTAATGAAAATGACAATATTAATAGTAGTGTGGATTAAATGGAAGTGGGTCTTGAGAGAACAATTAAGAAATTTACGAAGAAGAAAATAATTAATACAAAAAATGAGATTAACAATTGGTTCAACGAAGAACTAAAAATACTCAAAAGAGAAAAAATTATAAAATACCAGATTGCTAAATCGGAAAATAATGAATATGCATGGAGTAATTATAAAGTGATAAGAAATAGGTATAAAAACAAAATAGAGTTTGAAAAAAATAAATATATCAATAATAAAATAAATAATGCCAAAGACCAGAAACAAATTGGGACGAAAATAAAAGACCTAGTACTTAGAAAAAGCATAAATGTGATTCAAACTGTGATATTTAATGATAACTATGAAATCGCCAACCAATTTAATAATTATTTTGTCAATAGTATTAAGTCAATTAGAGATACAATAGAAAACGTGCAATATATAAACATAATACATGTGATAACCTATAGATTTAAATTTCGTGCAATATCCATACTGGAACTAAAGAACATATGTAAATGCATTAATAACAAGCCAGACTTTAATAAAATATCAATTAAAATAATTTTAGACAACTGGAACATTATTGGTAAAAACATGCTAAATGTTATAAATAAATCTTTTGAAACTGGTATATTTCCTGAAAATTGGAAATACTCTATGATAACACCAATAGAAAAAGTGGCAAAAACAAACAAATGTGAGGAATTCCGGCCAATAAATATGCTTAAAACGTGTGAAAAAATTATAGAAAAAATTGTTAAAGATCAGTTAGAAAAATATATGGAACTTCATAATATGTTTTCGAAATATCAATCTGGTTTCAGAAAAAAATACTCATGTGAAACAGCAGTAAGTTATGTAATTAATAAATGGAAATATAGAGATGCAAAGAAGAAGATTATGGCAATTTTCTTGGACTTTAAAAGAGCATTCGAGACTATTGATAGACAGGTATTGATCCAAAAACTATATATGTATGGCATTCGACAAAACGAACTACAATGGTTTAGATCATATCTAACAAATCGAAAACAAATCACGAAAGTTAACGGTGTAAAATCCGATAAAATAGATAACGAATTTGGAGTGCCTCAGGGTTCTATACTAGGAGCGTTATTGTTTATAATATATATAAACGATATGCCCAATATTCTAGATAAATGTGAAATAGTCCTTTATGCAGATGACACCTTGATCTATGCCGAAGGAGACACAGAAACGCAATGTTATGATAAATTAATGCATGATATCGACAAAATAAACTATTGGCTTAAAATAAATAAATTAAAATTAAATGAAAAAAAAAAACTAAACTAATGGAAATAAACATGAACAGTAACTTAAATTTTAAAATAAATAACGAAACTATTGAAAAAGTTAAACAAATTAAATATCTTGGTTTTATAATTGATAAAGACTTAAAATATAAACAACATGTTGAATATATATGCAGGAAAATTGGCAAAAAAAATTGGATTTTTTAAAAGGGTGCGAAATAAAGTATCAATAATAACAGCAATAAATATATACAACACAATGGTGAAACCACATTTTGAATTTGGTTCTACAATTTTATATACTTGCTGCACAACAAGACAATTAGAAAGACTATAAAAACTGCAAAACAAGGCCATGCGTTCTATTTTAAAATGCAACAGATTTACCCATATAAAGTTAATGCTTGATGCGCTAAGATGGCTAAATATACAACAGAGACTGGAACTAAATACAATAACATTTGTTCAAAAAATGAAGATGGGAACTGCTCCTGATTACCTAATTGATCAACTTAATTACGTAGGAGGGGTACAGCCACACAATCAAAGAAACTCGGACAACTTTAGACTGCAAAGGGTGACAACAACAGCAATGCTCCAAAGGTTATAGTTACAGATAATGAGAGTGCTTTTCTGAGTCCAATAATTCAAAACTTCATTAAAATTTTGGGAATTCAGCTGTACCGCACACCATCACAACGCAGCGAGGTGAACGGTCAGGTAGAAAGATTCCATTCAACAGTTTTGGAAATTTATCATTGTCTAAAAGCTGTGTATAAAGACCTTAAGTTAAGAGAGCTGTTTAATATTGCAGTGGATCGTTAAAACGGCACAGTACACACAACCACCAAAAAAAACCAAATGACATATTTTTTAATAGGTCCGAAAGGATCAACTTCCAAAAACTTTAAAATTTTAAACAGAAGATTAATAACGACCTCTCCTCGGAGTTAAAAAAAATTCAAAAACTCCAGCTAGAGCGACATAATGCTAACCGCAAAATATAACAAGGTCACTGTGTCAACCGAAAGTGGCCGAAGAATCTATAAAAATCACATCAGAAATGAAATTTTGCCAAGCTCTTCTAGCTAAAACAAGACAAAAAATTTTTTCAATAAAACAAATTTTCGTTTTCTCTCCTCCTTCACTGAACCTAACAACTAAAAATTAAAAATGCACCCGAAAGTGAACTAAAAGCCTCTGCAAGTAATGGCAATGTCAAAGCTCGGGCAGCTCAGCAATGGCATAATGTTGAGGGGCATCAGCAGTGGCATTGCACATTTAAGACATGCTTTGTTGGAAGTACGGTGACATTACAAAAGAAATAAAAAAAAAAATTTTAAATTAAAAACCAAATGAAAATTTCTTTTTTCATATGAGAAAAAAGATGAAGAAAATTTTTTTATGAAATACTAACCCCTAGAATTAAAGAAAGTAAAAGTGTTTAGCCAGTGGCGGCGTTTCATCTCAAAATACTAACAAAAATGTTTATTTTTTTAAAAACAAAAAACTAACACCAACACAATGATTATATCAAACTAACACCACTAACCAACTAACCCCTAAGAAAAAAAAAACATGTATTAACGGACTAATTCCAGATTACCGCTGTCATCAGCAACAGACGCCATGCGCCTTTTTAAATATTCAGCTGCCATTATCTCCATTAAGGAAGGTAGAGGCTCTATAGTAGATGGCCATTTTAAGATGTTGCATGCGGCGAACCTGACGGAGTATGAGTCGGTACTGGATGAAGCACTTACAGCTGAATCGATACTCAAAGACGCGGATAGGCGCCAAATGATCAAATATCATCTACGACAAGTGAATTTGCATTCTGAAAGGCAACACCCTAAGGGAAAGGCGAGCTATCGAATGGTTGGGCTCTGCCTGGAAATGGCTGGCCGGGAGCCCTGATGCTTCTGACTGGAGTTCGATCGTCGACAACAACAATCAACAACACTACGTGAACAAGGAAATTATCAGCCTGACAGACACTATAGCTAATCGCATGAAGCAAATTGTGCGAAGAATGGCAAACGAATCTGACGAGGTTGGAAATGATAGGTTAAGCTCAAACTTGCTGAACAAAGTGCTAGTGCTAAAAGAAGAAGTCCACGAGCTAACGAGAGCATGCCGGCATAGTTAACACCAACCTTCTCGACAGTGAAGAATTAAGGCGAGCAATATCGGAGGTTGCAACCTTACCGTACGTCAATGACATCGAGGCTTTGGAATACAGAATGCCCTCTGTTTATACAAATGGATCCATGCTGCGGTACGTCATATCAATACCAAAAATTAGAGATGAAATTTACAACATGCTAATCGTGAGGCCCTCTATCCAGGATGGAAAGAGAATCGACCTGCCGTTTAAAAAGCTGCTAGTTAATGAGGCCGAAACATATGGTGTCACGGGTGATTGCAATACGTTAAGTAATTAAACAGTCTGCCAACAAGAAGCCTTAGTAGAATTAGAGAGGGAAGAGTGTATCCCGAAGCTGTTAAGAGGCGGACAAGCCGAATTCATCTATGAGACGAAAACAGGGAACATGGTTGAACTCTTGGAGGAAAGTACGCTATTCGTCACGAACTTCAACGGTAGCCTTACATGGGCTGGAGGAAAAGAATACCTAACTGGAACCTACGTGATACAGTTAAACAACGAAACCGTAACACTGAACAACCGCACCTACACAAGTGTAGCCTTACGCACACATTTGGAAGCGCTGCCCGCAGTCCTGTCAAACATAACGAGCGCCAACCATAAAGATAACCTGGAATACGTTCATCAATTTAGCCTACAGAATATTAAGACACTCGTCCATCTTAATACAAATTTTCATATTTCAATGTTTACTGGAATGGTTGTCATTGTCATCCTTATCACTGCCGTCATCGTCCTAGGCCGAAACATTTTTTCTCGGACGATTCTACCCCCATCAGACCAGCCTTAAGTGGGGACAACAAACAGTCTCTGGATAATTTTTCCACCACCAACACCAGGAGTCCCCAGCTCAATTCCGTGTCGATGATGAATCTGCGAGATGCAGATGCTTAAGAGGGGAGGAGTTAACGACACTGCCTGGCCATGAAACTTGCTGAATGCACTAAATTCGCAATACGTCAACATTAAGTTCAACTCACAGGCGTATCAAATAACATCTTGCGAAATATTGGAATCAACACTTTTCAGACACGCGCACACGTAACCCGACACCATATCAGGTTACCACATGCGAATTAAGTTGGTCAGCAGTTTCCACGGTTTGCGGCGCAAAACAACCGCGAGCGCAGCGGCAGAGCAGAGGGTATAAAATGGGAAAATAGCAACTGATCAGGCAGTCTTAGCCACGGAGCCGTCGCGTCTAGATAATTTAATTTTTGTTCGATAAATTAATTAAATATTTGAATTAAGTGTTTGTTGAAAAAATTAATTTTTTTGTGTGAATAAATTTAATCTTTTGAATTTAGAAAAAGAGTTTTTAATTAGCAATAGCAGACCGCCGTTGAGGTCTGCAAAATATATTTTTTTGAAGTGCACAAAATAAATTTGTTAACTGGCTTAAAAAAATTTATTTTCATTATTTAAATTCTTTCTTTTCAAATTAAAAAAATAATAATAAACATTGTTGTACACATACATGTGTATATGTATATACATAATTATTTTTTCAGATAATTTGGGCTCCATTTTTTTAAATTTTATTTTTCTCGCGTTCATTTCAAAAGTGACTTATTTTGACAGATCTTATGAGAAACTTTTCGCAAAATATTGTTACAGAAACACTTTTTCTCACCTACTTCGAATAATTGCTGGAAAATTATTCATATGACAAATAATTCTCGCAAAGTAAAGATACAGAAACACTTATGTGAGAAAAACCATTTTTTGTTTCGTATTGCACTGTTTTTTACCCGATTCACTTGTTTCATGCGGGAAATTTTACGATGCGAGAAATACAGAAACGGGCTACAGAACTACCTTAAGGGAAAAGGCCTAAGCTTTCTTTTGAGCAAAAAAAAGTACCCGCTTAACAAATTAAAAAAACCATTTTTTTAAAAAACAAAATTTTTTTTTTCGAAAGATTGAAGAACTAGCTATCTTATTTGTTTGGGACAAATTTTGGAGGTGAATGCGATTGAAGAAATTGTATTCAAGCAATAAATAGGGTGTACATCAAACTGCAAGGTTTCACTGAAACTGCGAGAAAAGGCCACACCGATTTACACCAAGGATCGAGCCACTCCATATTCTCTGACGAAACGTGTTGACAGAGAGTTAGATGTATTAGAACAAGGCGGCATAATTTCGAAAACAACAGAGAGCGGTTGGGGTTCCCCTTTAGTAGTTATCCTCAAGGCGGAATGGAGGAAGGGGGCGGTTAAGGCTATGTGTCGACTATAAGGTGGGCGTAAACCAAAGACTTACTGACGCACACTAACAAATTAGGAAGACTAGTGATATTTTTAAGCAGTCTGCCTGTGTCGATTCTTTTGCAGACTCGATCTTTATAAAGCCTACTTACATATACCTGTAGATGTAGAGCCTGCAATTATACAACACATCGTGGCATTTAAAGAATGAATCGAATATCATTTGGCATAAAAACTGCTCCGGCTGAGTTTTATAGAAACATAGATCAAATTTTGCGAGAAATGCCAAAAACAGAATCATATTTTGATGATATAATCATTAATGGGCAGAATGGAAGAGTGTATATCAAACCTTAGAGCCTTTACATACATAAATTGCGAAAATTTGACTTACATCTCAATAGTGCAAAAATCTTCTTTTTTTAATGAAAGCATAGAATTTTTAGGGCATGGCGTAAAGCAAGACAGTATTAGAATATCTAATTTAAAAGTCGGCGCAATTTTAGAGAAGCGGTTTTTGAATATGGTCACGTACTACGCGCGATTTTTACCAAATTTATCTGCAATAACCCCACCCCTGCGAAATCTTTTAAAAAACTCAAGTCTCAACTGGACGGATAAATGTGCAAAATCATTTAAAATATTCAAGGAGGAGTTGGCCAGTCCATATACATACCATATAATCCCGAACAACCACTTCAATTGACATGCGATGCTGGTCTAACAGTTGAAATACCCGTATTTTATCACATATTGTAGACGGCTATAAAAAGCCAATTGCATACACATCAAGAGCATTAACATTGGCTGAACAAAATTATTTACAACTCGATAGAAAGGCGCTGGCAATACTTTTTTCTGTTCAATATTTTCATGAATACTTATTTGGACGGCAATTTATTCTCATAACTGATATTCCACCAATTATGAGGAGTTTTCATCGAATTGCAAAGCTGCCACAAATGACCTTCCAACGTTTACAACAGTACGCAGCGTTTCTATCTCGGTTAAACTACGAAATAGTGTACAAAAAAGGGGCGGAAAACACCAACGTAGATTGCTTATCACGAGCACCATAAACATTAAAGATTCCTAAAGAAAATACAATCAATAAAGAAGTACACCTTATATGTAAATTAACTATACACCAAATTAGTAATTCGCAAGTTACTTTCAAATCGCATCTAGATGAAACCTGGAAAGAGAAGGAACTTTTGTAATAATAATAAAACTAAAACTGCCGCCAACTTGAAATCTGAATATACAATAGACGGGGATGTACTCTTTTGAGGTGAAAGGGTTATCATTCCTACAGCACTGCAGTCATATGCTCTACAAGAACTACACTCAACACACGTAGCTATAACAAAGATGAAGCAGCTTGCCCGTAAATATTTTTACTGGAAGTCTATCGATAGAGATAACGAAAATATGGTAAAGTTATGATCATCATGTGCAAAAGTCAGAAACCCTCCCTCAGACAACGCCACTAATTTCAAAAGTGAGGATTTTAAACATTTCTGCAGGAATAGCGGTATGTTTCAAAATTATATAGCCGCAGGCCATCCAGCTACAAATGGAATGGCGAAAAGAACGTTCATACTTTGAAACACAAGTTACTATCAATGTAAAATAGTGCGATACCAGTTCCAGAAAAAGTTCAGGTGATAATCTTTAGATACCGCGCCACACCTCTAAAAAATAATAAAACTTCGCCAGATAAATACTTAGGTAGGCAAATTCGTATAAGCTTAGATGCCTTAAAGCCCATACGATTCAAAGAGGCGGAACAGTCAACTTATAACTCAAGACAATTAGTAGAGGGGGAGAGGGTTCAGGCTCAGTATTATACAAAAAATAAAACGACTTGGAAATTTGGTACAATTACTAAGAAACTTGGCCGTCTTCACTACACAGTGACGCTGGACAACGGGTTAATTTAAAAAGGGCATAACAACCAACTGCGCTCTACAAAAGTACAAAATGCAATTCCTGATGAACTAGTTGCACAGCCCGGGGTGTTCTTCAAAACTACAATTTACAAATCTACAAATAACATACATTTGAAAATTGTAAAATTGTTGCTTTTTTTAACGTATTTTACTTGTAGAATTGTAACTTGTAATTTTGAGAACAGGGCCCTGATAGTTTTACACCTCAGGAAATTCAAAACAGACCTAATATAGTGCTTTTGCCCAACAGCACAACTAATGAAGGGACGCAACCGTCTACATCAACTCAACATTCAAATACAACATCTACTGCAACCACAGATCGCCATATTTCTCATCAACAAACAAGCAGTATTTAAAAAACTGCAATAACTTTCATTTCTTTTGATTTGACTTCTGCTTGTGCTTCTGAAATCAACAACAGTTTCAGTCAAAGCAAAATCACAAAACGAAAAACAAACAGTTGAACGAAACTTTTGCCAGCAATTGTTTTAAAAATTGTGATTTTGATTTTCTTTTAAACAGTTTCGCAAGTAAAAGTAAAATCAATATCTTTGCTTTTGTAAGTCGCAAACAGTCGCAGAAGCAAAAAGTTCTTTGTATTTGCAAATTATAAGTCCCAATCAGGGTTGCCAGATTGATTTTGAACTTTTTCGCCAAATTTAATGTCAAAAATCGCCAAAATCGACATAGCATTAATTTTTTAGTTTTTGACAAAAATATTTGTATTTTTAGAATAATTAAAAATATTTTTTTTATAAATCCCAAGAAAAAAATTTGTTCCGTATCGCTAAAATCCGCTTAATTGAATTTTTCATTGAATGTAATTAAATAGGGCTGAACTTTACAATATATAAATTTACATAAGCCGTTGTAAAACGTTTACTTTTTTACTTTTTATATGTAATGCTGAATTTTTCGATTTTGTTATTAAAAACATGTTGTTTTGTGTTAAAAAAAGACATTTTTAACTTGCCGATATTTTTTTTTTAAATATGCCGATTTTTTACCAACACCATCTGGCACCCCTGTGTGTGAGTAAGTATAAATGTAAAAAAAAAAAACAGAAGAGAAAAGAGAATATTTTTCTGTTAAAAATGTACAAAACTAAAAGACTGCCTGCTTTTAGGACTGCGACTTCTAACAACTTTCAAAAGCAAAGACACTGCTTGTGATTTTGATTTTTTTAACTTATCAAAAGCAGAAGAAAACTAAGCACACGACTGCCGATTGTTTTCATAAGTTTTAACAGAATCAATGTTTGATTTTAAAAAGCAGAGAAAAGTAAAAGCATTGAAAAGTTAAAATTGTGCGACTTTTCGACTTTTGACTTAAGTTTTTAAACACTGCAAACAAGAACATCATCTCGACTACGTAGACTTCCGAAGTATTTAACAGATAATAATCTGTACTCTGAATAACTTATAATGACAACGTATTGTTAAATTACTGCCTTTTCAATAACGTCTTTGGTTTATTTCCTTTAAACCTCTTGAGTTCTTTTATTGCAACTTTAATAAAATAAATAAAACACTTTAATCACTTTATTTATAGCTGTACTATGAACTGTTCACACCACTTTATTTAGAACTTAGTTTATTATACCACTTATAATTGCGATGTACACACTTAAATGTTCGTACTAATACTGATTATCGATGCCCACCTTCGCGAGTATTTATACTCTGATCGCTGACATCTAGGTCGGTATCAGGCTGTATTATGTCGAATGCTACTGAAACCTCGTCTAGCAACCCGTCCAGCAAGGTGGCAACGCCAGGCTCTGCTAGACGATTAGCTACTAGTGCGCAAAAACTCACGACTAAGCCTTCAGGCGGTCGTAAACCAAGCTTGGTACAGGGTTCTTCGAAACCAGGTACCTCCAAGGCTTCCCAGGTCCGGACGGGAGAAAAACCCGTCAAAACCCCTTCCTCGGGTGCTGGCTTGACGGTGCAGACTCAGTCTACCGGAAATCCAGTTTCCCATGTGCCGAAACCTGTGCAAAGAGAGCATACGAAGAAAGATTCGATGCCCTCTGATGTACCTCCCCCAGCCTCTACGGCAATTATTAAAAAACCCCAAAGGCACATAAACCCATCCAAACGGGCCTTCATAACCAGGCGCTCCGCCTACAAAATCATCAGCCGACTTGGTGAAAACCCGGTTGGTGAGCTCACT
Organism: Pollenia amentaria; assembly: GCA_943735925.1. Taxonomy (NCBI): domain Eukaryota; kingdom Metazoa; phylum Arthropoda; class Insecta; order Diptera; family Polleniidae; genus Pollenia; species Pollenia amentaria. The sequence goes on from OX031009.1 coordinate 66,291,163, forward strand.
GAGCAGGAGAAACCCTCTCTCCAGTGGGCAAAAACCCATATTGAGGGTTTAAAACGTGCACCTCCCTCTGCAGAGGAAGGCAATCCTGAACGGAAGCCAACCGAAGCAGCGCCTAAACGGCAACGGTCTGGGGAGGACACGATTCCTGGGACTAAAAGGTCCAAACACACGCCTCAACGGCCGCAAAACAGGTCGTACAAAGATGTGGCTACAGACCACCTCATTTGGGCGATCATTGACCGCAACGCAAGTGACGGCACCATTTCATCCAAAAACTGGAAGCTGGTTGTCGTCGCACTTAGTAGGGCGTTCTTGAGTGTTCTAAGGGGTAACCCTGGACCACCACCACAATGTGAAGATGCCCGTTGGTATCAAGGGCACATTAAATTGATAGCATGTGCAGATGAGCGTTCAGCGCTGCTGTACAACGATGCCGTGGAGTCCCTGGGGGAAGTTCGGCAGGGCGCTAAGATTGAGGCAATACCTCTGGCCGATGTACCGCAAAGGCCCAGATCTATTGCCAAGATCCCCGCTGAACCATCCGACCCCAAGGAGATCCTGGAAATAATACAGCTCAGTAACCCCCAGCTACCCACACAGGACTGGAAAGTAGTGAGGATTTCTGAATCTGTTGAAGAGTCCAGGAAGACCACTGTTGTAATAAACAGTGACTCTCTGCCGTCACTTCGGAAGACACAGGAGAAGATTTTCTATGGACTTGGAACTATCTTCCTCCGAGTCTATAAAGGTGACGACAAAGGGAAGCCTCAAGCTCCGGCGACTACCACCACCACAACAACAGCATCAACGGAGCATATGGAAGACGATTCTGCTACGTCGTCGGCCAATGAAGACACCCAATCGGTCAGTGGACTTGTGGGTGACTTCTTTGGTAAGATGGGAGTGGCGGATGATGCGGACATCCTTCTGGAATCGGACGACGATCCAGAGGATGCCAACGTCACAGTCGTCCATAGTGATGAGCTATGATGAAGGTGACACAAATCAACCTTCATCATTCTAAAGCGGCGTCAGCTGCCCTTCTCCTCCAATTAGCTTCAGGCACGGAGGAGCTTATATGCATCCAAGAACCATTGTTGTATAGAGACAGGGTTTGCGGACTCAGTTTAGACGGTTACAGTACTCTGTACGCAGCCGATCAAGGTAAGATCAGGGCTTGTGTTATGGTCAAAAACATCCTTAAAGCTTTCATTCTTTCTGATTTTAGCGATAAGGACACATGCACTGTCGCAGTAGAATGCAAAACCAGTACAGTCTGGCTTATGAGCTGCTACATGGCACACGACCAGGGTGCTAATCCTCCAAACTCCACAACCAGGAAGGCGATGTCGTACGCTAAAAGGCGCAACATTCCCCTAGTAATATGTGCTGATGCTAATGCACACCATACCGTCTGGGGAAGCTCGGATGTCAATCCACGAGGTGAGTCGCTTTTGGACTTCATAGTAGAAAACGAACTAACAGTAGTTAAAAGGGGTAGTGAGCCCACCTTTATTGTGACTAACAGAAGGGAGGTTCTTGATATTACGCTTATTAGTGATAAGTTCGCGGATATGATTAGCGATTGGAACGTGTCTAAGGACTGTTCCTTCTCTGATCACATGTATGTTGATATCAATTTTTCCTTTAGAGTTGATTCAATTAAACCCTACACGAACAGAAGAAGGACCAACTGGTCTATCTATGCGAGTGTACTCGGGGACAAGCTGCCTATGTGCCCAGTTCTCATAGACAGTGTGTCCATGCTCGACTCCGCAGTGGAGTCATTGACCGGTGCCTTAATGGAGGCAATAAACGAAGCCTGTAAAATAATTGACAGGAGGGGCAAAGCTAAGCCCATATGGTGAAATGCGGAAATTGCTGAAAAACGCAAGGAAAGCAGGAAGCTCTTTAATGAGGCAAAACGTAATGGTGTTTGGAACAATTACAAGTCCTCAGTTAATGGATTCAAGAATCTTATTAGGAAGGCCAAGAGACAGTCATGGAGGAAATTCTGCAGTGACGTGGAAAACTCCTCGGAGACAAGTCGGCTTCGTAAGATTTTATCCTCTAATCCAGCTATTCCATCATATATACGGAAGATGGATGGATCCTGTACCACAAACAGTCGGGACACCCTTGAGGTCCTGATGAATACACACTTCCCAGGTTGCACTGATGATGTGCCTAGGGAGGAAACTTTTAGTGGCGCTCGGGATATCTCTAATATTCCGATAACTCGCCATCGTGTGGAATGGGCGGTCAAAAGCTTCCATCCCTTTAAATCTCCATGGCATTATCCCAGCGGACCTACAAAATAACCTGGGAATATTGATGCCATGGCTCTTGGCAATATTAGAGCCTGCCTGAGTCTCTCACATGTCCCATCAACGTGGACATCATATAAGATCGTCTTCATCCCCAAGAGTGGGAAGACATCTCACACTATGGCTAAAGACTTTAGACCAATTAGTCTATCCTCCTTTCTACTGAAAACACTGGAGAGGATTTTGGATATTCACATTAGATCATCACTAGGACCCAATTCCCTGTCACCGGCTCAGCACGCCTACACGAAGGGAAGGTCCACTGAAACTGCGCTTCACTCATTGGTGGGCCACATAGAGAGATCCCTGCATTACAAGGAATTTGCTTTAGTTGCATTCCTGGATATTGAGGGCGCTTTCAAACCTTAGAGCCTTTACATACATAAATTGCGAAAATTTGACTTACATCTCAATAGTGCAAAAATCTTCTTTTTTTAATAAAAGCATAGAATTTTTAGGGCATGGCGTAAAGCAAGACAGTATTAGAATATCTAATTTAAAAGTCGGCGCAATTTTAGAGAAGCGGTTTTTGAATATGGTCACGTACTACGCGCGATTTTTACCAAATTTATCTGCAATAACCCCACCCCTGCGAAATCTTTTAAAAAACTCAAGTCTCAACTGGACGGATAAATGTGCAAAATCATTTAAAATATTCAAGGAGGAGTTGGCCAGTCCATATACATACCATATAATCCCGAACAACCACTTCAATTGACATGCGATGCTGGTCTAACAGTTGAAATACCCGTATTTTATCACATATTGTAGACGGCTATAAAAAGCCAATTGCATACACATCAAGAGCATTAACATTGGCTGAACAAAATTATTTACAACTCGATAGAAAGGCGCTGGCAATACTTTTTTCTGTTCAATATTTTCACGAATACTTATTTGGACGGCAATTTATTCTCATAACTGATATTCCACCAATTATGAGGAGTTTTCATCGAACTGCAAAGCTGCCACAAATGACCTTCCAACGTTTACAACAGTACGCAGCGTTTCTATCTGGGTTAAACTACGAAATAGTGTACAAAAAAGGGGCGGAAAACACCAACGTAGATTGCTTATCACGAGCACCATAAACATTAAAGATTCCTAAAGAAAATACAATCAATAAAGAAGTACACCTTATATGTAAATTAACTATACACCAAATTAGTAATTCGCAAGTTACATTCAAATCGCATCTAGATGAAACCTGGAAAGAGAAGGAACTTTTGTAATAATAATAAAACTAAAACTGCCGCCAACTTGATAAAATCGAATCTGAATATACAATAGACGGGGATGTACTCTTTCGAGGTGAAAGGGTTATCATTCCTACAGCACTGCAGTCATATGCTCTACAAGAACTACACTCAACACACGTAGCTATAACAAAGATGAAGCAGCTTGCCCGTAAATATTTTTACTGGAAGTCTATCGATAGAGATAACGAAAATATGGTAAAGTTATGATCATCATGTGCAAAAGTCAGAAACCCTCCCTCAGACAACGCTACTAATTTCAAAAGTGAGGATTTTAAACATTTCTGCAGGAATAGCGGTATGTTTCAAAATTATATAGCCGCAGGCCATCCAGCTACAAATGGAATGGCGAAAAGAACGTTCATACTTTGAAACACAAGTTAGTATCAATGTAAAATAGTGCGATACCAGTTCCAGAAAAAGTTCAGGTGATAATCTTTAGATACCGCGCCACACCTCTAAAAAATAATAAAACTTCGCCAGATTAATACTTAGGTAGGCAAATTCGTATAAGCTTAGATGCCTTAAAGCCCATACGATTCAAAGAGGCGGAACAGTCAACTTATAACTCAAGACAATTAGTAGAGGGGGAGAGGGTTCAGGCTCAGTATTATACAAAAAATAAAACGACTTGGAAATTTGGTACAATTACTAAGAAACTTGGCCGTCTTCACTACACAGTGACGCTGGACAACGGGTTAATTTAAAAAGGGCATAACAACCAACTGCGCTCTACAAAAGTACAAAATGCAATTCCTGATGAACTAGTTGCACAGCCTGGGTCCTGTTCTTCAAAACTACAATTTACAAATCTACAAATAACATACATTTGAAAATTGTAAAATTGTTGCTTTTTTTAACGTATTTTACTTGTAGAATTGTAACTTGTAATTTTGAGAACAGGGCCCTGATAGTTTTACACCTCAGGAAATTCAAAACAGACCTAATATAGTGATTTTGCCCAACAGCACAACTAATGAAGGGACGCAACCGTCTACATCAACTCAACATTCAAATACAACATCTACTGCAACCACAGATCGCCATATTTCTCATCAACAAACAAGCAATATTTAAAAAACTGCAATAACTTTCATTTCTTTTGATTTGACTTCTGCTTGTGCTTCTGAAATCAACAACAGTTTCAGTCAAAGCAAAATCACAAAACGAAAAACAAACAGTTGAACGAAACTTTTGCCAGCAATTGTTTTAAAAATTGTGATTTTGATTTTCTTTTGAACAGTTTCGCAAGTAAAAGTAAAATCAATATCTTTGCTTTTGTAAGTCGCAAACAGTCGCAGAAGCAAAAAGTTCTTTGTATTTGCAAATTATAAGTCCCAATCAGGGTTGCCAGATTGATTTTGAACTTTTTCGCCAAATTTAATGTCAAAAATCGCCAAAATCGACATAGCATTAATTTTTTAGTTTTTGACAAAAATATTTGTATTTTTAGAATAATTAAAAATATTTTTTTTATAAATCCCAAGAAAAAAATTTGTTCCGTATCGCTAAAATCCGCTTAATTGAATTTTTCATTGAATGTAATTAAATAGGGCTGAACTTTACAATATATAAATTTACATAAGCCGTTGTAAAACGTTTACTCTTTTACTTTTTATATGTAATGCTGAATTTTTCGATTTTGTTATTAAAAACATGTTGTTTTGTGTTAAAAAAAGACATTTTTAACTTGCCGATATTTTTTTTTTAAATATGCCGATTTTTTACCAACACCATCTGGCACCCCTGTGTGTGAGTAAGTATAAATGTAAAAAAAAAAAACAGAAGAGAAAAGAGAATATTTTTCTGTTAAAAATGTACAAAACTAAAAGACTGCCTGCTTTTAGGACTGCGACTTCTAACAACTTTCAAAAGCAAAGACACTGCTTGTGATTTTGATTTTTTTAACTTATCAAAAGCAGAAGAAAACTAAGCACACGACTGCCGATTGTTTTCATAAGTTTTAACAGAATCAATGTTTGATTTTAAAAAGCAGAGAAAAGTAAAAGCATTGAAAAGTTAAAATTGTGCGACTTTTCGACTTTTGACTTAAGTTTTTAAACACTGCAAACAAGAACATCATCTCGACTACGTAGACTTCCGAAGTATTTAACAGATAATAATCTGTACTCTGAATAACTTATAATGACAACGTATTGTTAAATTACTGCCTTTTCAATAACGTCTTTGGTTTATTTCCTTTAAACCTCTTGAGTTCTTTTATTGCAACTTTAATAAAATAAATAAAACACTTTAATCACTTTATTTATAGCTGTACTATGAACTGTTCACACCACTTTATTTAGAACTTAGTTTATTATACCACTTATAATTGCGATGTACACACTTAAATGTTCGTACTAATACTGATTATCGATGCCCACCTTCGCGAGTATTTATACTCTGATCGCTGACATCTAGGTCGGTATCAGGCTGTATTATGTCGAATGCTACTGAAACCTCGTCTAGCAACCCGTCCAGCAAGGTGGCAACGCCAGGCTCTGCTAGACGATTAGCTACTAGTGCGCAAAAACTCACGACTAAGCCTTCAGGCGGTCGTAAACCAAGCTTGGTACAGGGTTCTTCGAAACCAGGTACCTCCAAGGCTTCCCAGGTCCGGACGGGAGAAAAACCCGTCAAAACCCCTTCCTCGGGTGCTGGCTTGACGGTGCAGACTCAGTCTACCGGAAATCCAGTTTCCCATGTGCCGAAACCTGTGCAAAGAGAGCATACGAAGAAAGATTCGATGCCCTCTGATGTACCTCCCCCAGCCTCTACGGCAATTATTAAAAAACCCCAAAGGCACATAAACCCATCCAAACGGGCCTTCATAACCAGGCGCTCCGCCTACAAAATCATCAGCCGACTTGGTGAAAACCCGGTTGGTGAGCTCACTGAGCAGGAGAAACCCTCTCTCCAGTGGGCAAAAACCCATATTGAGGGTTTAAAACGTGCACCTCCCTCTGCAGAGGAAGGCAATCCTGAACGGAAGCCAACCGAAGCAGCGCCTAAACGGCAACGGTCTGGGGAGGACACGATTCCTGGGACTAAAAGGTCCAAACACACGCCTCAACGGCCGCAAAACAGGTCGTACAAAGATGTGGCTACAGACCACCTCATTTGGGCGATCATTGACCGCAACGCAAGTGACGGCACCATTTCTAAGGGGTAACCCTGGACCACCACCACAATGTGAAGATGCCCGTTGGTATCAAGGGCACATTAAATTGATAGCATGTGCAGATGAGCGTTCAGCGCTGCTGTACAACGATGCCGTGGAGTCCCTGGGGGAAGTTCGGCAGGGCGCTAAGATTGAGGCAATACCTCTGGCCGATGTACCGCAAAGGCCCAGATCTATTGCCAAGATCCCCGCTGAGCCATCCGACCCCAAGGAGATCCTGGAAATAATACAGCTCAGTAACCCCCAGCTACCCACACAGGACTGGAAAGTAGTGAGGATTTCTGAATCTGTTGAAGAGTCCAGGAAGACCACTGTTGTAATAAACAGTGACTCTCTGCCGTCACTTCGGAAGACACAGGAGAAGATTTTCTATGGACTTGGAACTATCTTCCTCCGAGTCTATAAAGGTGACGACAAAGGGAAGCCTCAAGCTCCGGCGACTACCACCACCACAACAACAGCATCAACGGAGCATATGGAAGACGATTCTGCTACGTCGTCGGCCAATGAAGACACCCAATCGGTCAGTGGACTTGTGGGTGACTTCTTTGGTAAGATGGGAGTGGCGGATGATGAGGACATCCTTCTGGAATCGGACGACGATCCAGAGGATGCCAACGTCACAGTCGTCCATAGTGATGAGCTATGATGAAGGTGACACAAATCAACCTTCATCATTCTAAAGCGGCGTCAGCTGCCCTTCTCCTCCAATTAGCTTCAGGCACGGAGGAGCTTATATGCATCCAAGAACCATTGTTGTATAGAGACAGGGTTTGCGGACTCAGTTTAGACGGTTACAGTACTCTGTACGCAGCCGATCAAGGTAAGATCAGGGCTTGTGTTATGGTCAAAAACATCCTTAAAGCTTTCATTCTTTCTGATTTTAGCGATAAGGACACATGCACTGTCGCAGTAGAATGCAAAACCAGTACAGTCTGGCTTATGAGCTGCTACATGGCACACGACCAGGGTGCTAATCCTCCAAACTCCACAACCAGGAAGGCGATGTCGTACGCTAAAAGGCGCAACATTCCCCTAGTAATATGTGCTGATGCTAATGCACACCATACTGTCTGGGGAAGCTCGGATGTCAATCCACGAGGTGAGTCGCTTTTGGACTTCATAGTAGAAAACGAACTAACAGTAGTTAATAGGGGTAGTGAGCCCACCTTTATTGTGACTAACAGAAGGGAGGTTCTTGATATTACGCTTATTAGTGATAAGTTCGCGGATATGATTAGCGATTGGAACGTGTCTAAGGACTGTTCCTTCTCTGATCACATGTATGTTGATATCAATTTTTCCTTTAGAGTTGATTCAATTAAACCCTACACGAACAGAAGAAGGACCAACTGGTCTATCTATGCGAGTGTACTCGGGGACAAGCTGCCTATGTGCCCAGTTCTCATAGACAGTGTGTCCATGCTCGACTCCGCAGTGGAGTCATTGACCGGTGCCTTAATGGAGGCAATAAACGAAGCCTGTAAAATAATTGACAGGAGGGGCAAAGCTAAGCCCATATGGTGAAATGCGGAAATTGCTGAAAAACGCAAGGAAAGCAGGAAGCTCTTTAATGAGGCAAAACGTAATGGTGTTTGGAACAATTACAAGTCCTCAGTTAATGGATTCAAGAATCTTATTAGGAAGGCCAAGAGACAGTCATGGAGGAAATTCTGCAGTGACGTGGAAAACTCCTCGGAGACAAGTCGGCTTCGTAAGATTTTATCCTCTAATCCAGCTATTCCATCATATATACGGAAGATGGATGGATCCTGTACCACAAACAGTCGGGACACCCTTGAGGTCCTGATGAATACACACTTCCCAGGTTGCACTGATGATGTGCCTAGGGAGGAAACTTTTAGTGGCGCTCGGGATATCTCTAATATTCCGATAACTCGCCATCGTGTGGAATGGGCGGTCAAAAGCTTCCATCCCTTTAAATCTCCATGGCATTATCCCAGCGGACCTACAAAATAACCTGGGAATATTGATGCCATGGCTCTTGGCAATATTAGAGCCTGCCTGAGTCTCTCACATGTCCCATCAACGTGGACATCATATAAGATCGTCTTCATCCCCAAGAGTGGGAAGACATCTCACACTATGGCTAAAGACTTTAGACCAATTAGTCTATCCTCCTTTCTACTGAAAACACTGGAGAGGATTTTGGATATTCACATTAGATCATCACTAGGACCCAATTCCCTGTCACCGGCTCAGCACGCCTACACGAAGGGAAGGTCCACTGAAACTGCGCTTCACTCATTGGTGGGCCACATAGAGAGATCCCTGCATTACAAGGAATTTGCTTTAGTTGCATTCCTGGATATTGAGGGCGCTTTCAAACCTTAGAGCCTTTACATACATAAATTGCGAAAATTTGACTTACATCTCAATAGTGCAAAAATCTTCTTTTTTTAATAAAAGCATAGAATTTTTAGGGCATGGCGTAAAGCAAGACAGTATTAGAATATCTAATTTAAAAGTCGGCGCAATTTTAGAGAAGCGGTTTTTGAATATGGTCACGTACTACGCGCGATTTTTACCAAATTTATCTGCAATAACCCCACCCCTGCGAAATCTTTTAAAAAACTCAAGTCTCAACTGGACGGATAAATGTGCAAAATCATTTAAAATATTCAAGGAGGAGTTGGCCAGTCCATATACATACCATATAATCCCGAACAACCACTTCAATTGACATGCGATGCTGGTCTAACAGTTGAAATACCCGTATTTTATCACATATTGTAGACGGCTATAAAAAGCCAATTGCATACACATCAAGAGCATTAACATTGGCTGAACAAAATTATTTACAACTCGATAGAAAGGCGCTGGCAATACTTTTTTCTGTTCAATATTTTCACGAATACTTATTTGGACGGCAATTTATTCTCATAACTGATATTCCACCAATTATGAGGAGTTTTCATCGAACTGCAAAGCTGCCACAAATGACCTTCCAACGTTTACAACAGTACGCAGCGTTTCTATCTGGGTTAAACTACGAAATAGTGTACAAAAAAGGGGCGGAAAACACCAACGTAGATTGCTTATCACGAGCACCATAAACATTAAAGATTCCTAAAGAAAATACAATCAATAAAGAAGTACACCTTATATGTAAATTAACTATACACCAAATTAGTAATTCGCAAGTTACATTCAAATCGCATCTAGATGAAACCTGGAAAGAGAAGGAACTTTTGTAATAATAATAAAACTAAAACTGCCGCCAACTTGATAAAATCGAATCTGAATATACAATAGACGGGGATGTACTCTTTCGAGGTGAAAGGGTTATCATTCCTACAGCACTGCAGTCATATGCTCTACAAGAACTACACTCAACACACGTAGCTATAACAAAGATGAAGCAGCTTGCCCGTAAATATTTTTACTGGAAGTCTATCGATAGAGATAACGAAAATATGGTAAAGTTATGATCATCATGTGCAAAAGTCAGAAACCCTCCCTCAGACAACGCTACTAATTTCAAAAGTGAGGATTTTAAACATTTCTGCAGGAATAGCGGTATGTTTCAAAATTATATAGCCGCAGGCCATCCAGCTACAAATGGAATGGCGAAAAGAACGTTCATACTTTGAAACACAAGTTAGTATCAATGTAAAATAGTGCGATACCAGTTCCAGAAAAAGTTCAGGTGATAATCTTTAGATACCGCGCCACACCTCTAAAAAATAATAAAACTTCGCCAGATTAATACTTAGGTAGGCAAATTCGTATAAGCTTAGATGCCTTAAAGCCCATACGATTCAAAGAGGCGGAACAGTCAACTTATAACTCAAGACAATTAGTAGAGGGGGAGAGGGTTCAGGCTCAGTATTATACAAAAAATAAAACGACTTGGAAATTTGGTACAATTACTAAGAAACTTGGCCGTCTTCACTACACAGTGACGCTGGACAACGGGTTAATTTAAAAAGGGCATAACAACCAACTGCGCTCTACAAAAGTACAAAATGCAATTCCTGATGAACTAGTTGCACAGCCTGGGTCCTGTTCTTCAAAACTACAATTTACAAATCTACAAATAACATACATTTGAAAATTGTAAAATTGTTGCTTTTTTTAACGTATTTTACTTGTAGAATTGTAACTTGTAATTTTGAGAACAGGGCCCTGATAGTTTTACACCTCAGGAAATTCAAAACAGACCTAATATAGTGCTTTTGCCCAACAGCACAACTAATGAAGGGACGCAACCGTCTACATCAACTCAACATTCAAATACAACATCTACTGCAACCACAGATCGCCATATTTCTCATCAACAAACAAGCAGTATTTAAAAAACTGCAATAACTTTCATTTCTTTTGATTTGACTTCTGCTTGTGCTTCTGAAATCAACAACAGTTTCAGTCAAAGCAAAATCACAAAACGAAAAACAAACAGTTGAACGAAACTTTTGCCAGCAATTGTTTTAAAAATTGTGATTTTGATTTTTTTTTGAACAGTTTCGCAAGTAAAAGTAAAATCAATATCTTTGCTTTTGTAAGTCGCAAACAGTCGCAGAAGCAAAAAGTTCTTTGTATTTGCAAATTATAAGTCCCAATCAGGGTTGCCAGATTGATTTTGAACTTTTTCGCCAAATTTAATGTCAAAAATCGCCAAAATCGACATAGCATTAATTTTTTAGTTTTTGACAAAAATATTTGTATTTTTAGAATAATTAAAAATATTTTTTTTATAAATCCCAAGAAAAAAATTTGTTCCGTATCGCTAAAATCCGCTTAATTGAATTTTTCATTGAATGTAATTAAATAGGGCTGAACTTTACAATATATAAATTTACATAAGCCGTTGTAAAACGTTTACTTTTTTACTTTTTATATGTAATGCTGAATTTTTCGATTTTGTTATTAAAAACATGTTGTTTTGTGTTAAAAAAAGACATTTTTAACTTGCCGATATTTTTTTTTTAAATATGCCGATTTTTTACCAACACCATCTGGCACCCCTGTGTGTGAGTAAGTATAAATGTAAAAAAAAAAAACAGAAGAGAAAAGAGAATATTTTTCTGTTAAAAATGTACAAAACTAAAAGACTGCCTGCTTTTAGGACTGCGACTTCTAACAACTTTCAAAAGCAAAGACACTGCTTGTGATTTTGATTTTTTTAACTTATCAAAAGCAGAAGAAAACTAAGCACACGACTGCCGATTGTTTTCATAAGTTTTAACAGAATCAATGTTTGATTTTAAAAAGCAGAGAAAAGTAAAAGCATTGAAAAGTTAAAATTGTGCGACTTTTCGACTTTTGACTTAAGTTTTTAAACACTGCAAACAAGAACATCATCTCGACTACGTAGACTTCCGAAGTATTTAACAGATAATAATCTGTACTCTGAATAACTTATAATGACAACGTATTGTTAAATTACTGCCTTTTCAATAACGTCTTTGGTTTATTTCCTTTAAACCTCTTGAGTTCTTTTATTGCAACTTTAATAAAATAAATAAAACACTTTAATCACTTTATTTATAGCTGTACTATGAACTGTTCACACCACTTTATTTAGAACTTAGTTTATTATACCACTTATAATTGCGATGTACACACTTAAATGTTCGTACTAATACTGATTATCGATGCCCACCTTCGCGAGTATTAATACTCTGATCGCTGACATCTAGGTCGGTATCAGGCTGTATTATGTCGAATGCTACTGAAACCTCGTCTTGCAACCCGTCCAGCAAGGTGGCAACGCCAGGCTCTGCTAGACGATTGGCTACTAGTGCGCAAAAACTCACGACTAAGCCTTCAGGCGGTCGTAAACCAAGCTTGGTACAGGGTTCTTCGAAACCAGGTACCTCCAAGGCTTCCCAGGTCCGGACGGGAGAAAAACCCGTCAAAACCCCTTCCTCGGGTGCTGGCTTGACGGTGCAGACTCAGTCTACCGGAAATCCAGTTTCCCATGTGCCGAAACCTGTGCAAAGAGAGCATACGAAGAAAGATTCGATGCCCTCTGATGTACCTCCCCCAGCCTCTACGGCAATTATTAAAAAACCCCAAAGGCACATAAACCCATCCAAACGGGCCTTCATAACCAGGCGCTCCGCCTACAAAATCATCAGCCGACTTGGTGAAAACCCGGTTGGTGAGCTCACTGAGCAGGAGAAACCCTCTCTCCAGTGGGCAAAAACCCATATTGAGGGTTTAAAACGTGCACCTCCCTCTGCAGAGGAAGGCAATCCTGAACGGAAGCCAACCGAAGCAGCGCCTAAACGGCAATGGTCTGGGGAGGACACGCTTCCTGGGACTAAAAGGTCCAAACACACGCCTCAACGGCCGCAAAACAGGTCGTACAAAGATGTGGCTAAAGACCACCTCATTTGGGCGATCATTGACCGCAACGCAAGTGACGGCACCATTTCATCCAAAAACTGGAAGCTGGTTGTCGTCGCACTTAGTAGGGCGTTCTTGAGTGTTCTAAGGGGTAACCCTGGACCACCACCACAATGTGAAGATGCCCGTTGGTATCAAGGGCACATTAAATTGATAGCATGTGCAGATGAGCGTTCAGCGCTGCTGTACAAGGATGCCGTGGAGTCCCTGGGGGAAGTTCGGCAGGGTGCTAAGATTGAGGCAATACCTCTGGCCGATGTACCGCAAAGGCCCAGATCTATTGCCAAGATCCCCGCTGAGCCATCCGACCCCAAGGAGATCCTGGAAATAATACAGCTCAGTAACCCCCAGCTACCCACACAGGACTGGAAAGTAGTGAGGGTTTCTGAATCTGTTGAAGAGTCCAGGAAGACCACTGTTGTAATAAACAGTGACTCTCTGCCGTCACTTCGGAAGACACAGGAGAAGATTTTCTATGGACTTGGAACTATCTTCCTCCGAGTCTATAAAGGTGACGACAAAGGGAAGCCTCAAGCTCCGGCGACTACCACCACCACAACAACAGCATCAACGGAGCATATGGAAGACGATTCTGCTACGTCGTCGGCCAATGAAGACACCCAATCGGTCAGTGGACTTGTGGGTGACTTCTTTGGTAAGATGGGAGTGGCGGATGATGAGGACATCCTTCTGGAATCGGACGACGATCCAGAGGATGCCAACGTCACAGTCGTCCATAGTGATGAGCTATGATGAAGGTGACACAAATCAACCTTCATCATTCTAAAGCGGCGTCAGCTGCCCTTCTCCTCCGATTAGCTTCAGGCACGGAGGAGCTTATATGCATCCAAGAACCATTGTTGTATAGAGACAGGGCTTGCGGACTCAGTTTAGACGGTTACAGTACTCTGTACGCAGCCGATCAAGGTAAGATCAGGGCTTGTGTTATGGTCAAAAACATCCTTAAAGCTTTCATTCTTTCTGATTTTAGCGATAAGGACACATGCACTGTCGCAGTAGAATGCAAAACCAGTACAGTCTGGCTTATGAGCTGCTACATGGCACACGACCAGGGTGCTAATCCTCCAAACTCCACAACCAGGAAGGCGATGTCGTACGCTAAAAGGCGCAACATTCCCCTAGTAATATGTGCTGATGCTAATGCACACCATACTGTCTGGGGAAGCTCGGATGTCAATCCACGAGGTGAGTCGCTTTTGGACTTCATAGTAGAAAACGAACTAACAGTAGTTAATAGGGGTAGTGAGCCCACCTTTATTGTGACTAACAGAAGGGAGGTTCTTGATATTACGCTTATTAGTGATAAGTTCGCGGATATGATTAGCGATTGGAACGTGTCTAAGGACTGTTCCTTCTCTGATCACATGTATGTTGATATCAATTTTTCCTTTAGAGTTGATTCAGTTAAACCCTACACGAGCAGAAGAAGGACCAACTGGTCTATCTATGCGAGTGTACTCGGGGACAAGCTGCCTATGTGCCCAGTTCTCATAGACAGTGTGTCCATGCTCGACTCCGCAGTGGAGTCATTGACCGGTGCCTTAATGGAGGCAACAAACGAAGCCTGTAAAATAATTGACAGGAGGGGCAAAGCTAAGCCCATATGGTGAAATGCGGAAATTGCTGAAAAACGCAAGGAAAGCAGGAAGCTCTTCAATGAGGCAAAACGTAATGGTGTTTGGAACAATTACAAGTCCTCAGTTAATGGATTCAAGAATCTTATAAGGAAGGCCAAGAGACAGTCATGGAGGAAATTCTGCAGTGACGTGGAAAACTCCTCGGAGACAAGTCGGCTTCGTAAGATTTTATCCTCTAATCCAGCTATTCCATCATATATACGGAAGATGGATGGATCCTGTACCACAAACAGTCGGGACAACCTTGAGGTCCTGATGAATACACACTTCCCAGGTTGCACTGTTGATGCGCCTAGGGAGGAAACTTTTAGTGGCGCTCGGGATATCTCTAATATTCCGATAACTCGCCATCGTGTGGAATGGGCGGTCAAAAGCTTCCATCCCTTTAAATCTCCATGGCATTATCCCAGCGGACCTACAAAATAACCTGGGAATATTGATGCCATGGCTCTTGGCAATATTTAGAGCCTGCCTGAGTCTCTCACATGTCCCATCAACGTGGACATTATATAAGATCGTCTTCATCCCCAAGAGTGGGAAGACATCTCACACTATGGCTAAAGACTTTAGACCAATTAGTCTATCCTCCTTTCTACTGAAAACACTGGAGAGGATTTTGGATATTCACATTAGATCATCACTAGGACCCAATTCCCTGTCACCGGCTCAGCACGCCTACACGAAGGGAAGGTCCACTGAAACTGCGCTTCACTCATTGGTGGGCCACATAGAGAGATCCCTGCATTACAAGGAATTTGCTTTAGTTGCATTCCTGGATATTGAGGGCGCTTTCAACAACGTTAAACCTGAATCGGTTATTAACGCTATGAGACATTTGGAGATCGGTCAAAGGTTGCGACTAGGGGCACCCCGCAAGGTGGTGTACTGTCACCCTTACTTTGGAATCTGAATATAAATACCCTACTCAGAGCCATGGAAAGGACGTGCTGCAGAACGGTTGCATATGCGGATGACGTTGCAGTTGTGGCTATGGGTAAAGATCCCAAACTTTTGTCTGAACTAATGGAGTCCGCATTGGACGTCCTAACAAAATGGTGCCAGGGATGTGGACTGGATGTATATCCCGCCAAAACAGAACTGGTACTTTTCACAAGGAGATACAAAATACCCAAATTTAATACCCCGAGGATAAAAGGGGTGTCACTGGAACTGTCTGACAGCGCCAAGTATCTTGGGCTTATATTGGACAGTAAACTGAACTGGAGGATGAACACCAGCTCCAGGACTAATAAAGCGGCTACTGCATTATATTGCTGCAAAAGGGCCATTGGCCTAAACTGGGGAATTAACCCGAGGAATGTATACTGGCTATACGAATGTGTCATTAAACCCATTCTCTTCTACGGGGCAGCTGTTTGGTGGCCGGCGCTCAAGGCGAAGAGTCATCAAACCAGGTTTGAACGTACAATGAGAATGGTGGCGATAGCGGTAACAGGTGCCATTAGAACAACCCCCTCTAAGGCATTGTTTACGATTCTAAACTGGTTTTCACCAGACATTTTGGCGAAAAGGTTAGCTGCGAACGCGGTGGTAAGACTAAGGGCCACCGGAGCATGGAGGGATTATAATATCGGACATGCTAACATTCTGAATGATATTAATTGGCACATGGATGTTGATTATGTCACACCCGAGCCAATCTTTGATCCTGGCTTCACGGTAAGCATTGTGGATAACGTGGTCCACTATGATGACCTGCAAATCCCCGCGAATGCGATTCGAATCTTCACGGACGGCTCTAAAACATTGTATGGTGTCGGTTCTGGCATATACTCCGAGCAGCTAAACTGGAGCATTCCTATAAGGCTGCCGGACCACTGCAGTGTCATCCAGGCCGAGATAATGGCCATCCACACAGCCGCGAAACGCATCCGGTACGGTGAAATATCTGGAAGGGATATTCACATTATTACCGATAGCAAGGCGGCCATAAGATCCCTGGAGAATGTGCTCATCACATCGAGAATTGTCCGAGAATGCCGGATGTCTCTGGAGGAGATAGCGAGACATTCACTGGTCACCCTTAATTGGGTCCCCGGACACGGGGACATACATGGGAACTGCATGGCGGATTCGTTGGCGCATGCAGGTACCACCTTGAATCGGGACGGTTCCACATATGTAGGTGCTTCACTCCCAAGGTGTAAGCAAATTATAGCGCACAAGTTTCATCTTATCGCCAGTCAGAGGTGGCACGATGAAACCACCTGTGGGGAAACCAGGAAAATCTGGCCCATCATAGATGAAAAAAGAACACGGCGAGTATTACAGCTGTCCAGACATCATCTAAGAAACCTAACTGCGGTTATAACTGGCCACTGGCCAATTGGGAGGCACGCCCGGAGGCTGGGGCTCCCTTATAACGACTTGTGCAGAAGTTGCGGCGATGAGGAGGAGGAAGAGTCAACGGAACATCTTCTCTGTAACTGCCCGGCTTTCGGAGACTTAAGACTCAAAATGTTTGGTCGAAGAACCCTTGGGGACAAAACTTGTCTCTCTGATGTTGATGTAAACAGGATCCACTCCTTTATTGAATCGACCGGTTGGCTGCATGGGAATACCAGCCAGATTTCATAGGACCCATGGGAGACGGCGTGATATGGTAACACAACGGGAACTAAGTAATGGACCCACGTGAGCTGTGCTTGATCACGGCTGCCAATGGAACCTAACCTAACCTTTCCCACGTACGGTATAAGCAACCATTTACTACTTGAAGGCTGTTCCCCAGAGCCCAGTATGCTTTCATCAATGGACTTTCTGGCGTAATTTCGTTTCGAGTGGGTCTTCTGCCCTCTTCCTTGGCTTTCAGAATTTTTGCTAAAATGGGGTCATGTTTCTGCGACATTGACCAGTCTTCATGGGACTCTACCTGCAATAGACAAACATCACAGAAGTTTTCTTTTCCTTCAGCCCTTACACAATGCTTGCATTCAAGCTCACAGGGTCGCCTAGGCAGAGCATCCTCATTGCCATGTTTTCCACCTTTTCTATGTTCAATGCTAAAATCGTAGCTCTGAATGCGCTCAATCCAACGCGTTATCTGGCCTTCCTTTTGAATTGTAACAACCACCTGAGTGCAAAACGGTCTGTTCTCAAAATGTAGACCATATGAAATGCTTTATGCACTCTAGTACTGCCAGAAGCTCTCGCCGAGTAGCGCAGTAATTCCTCTCAGGCTTTGAAAGTATTCGACTGTAATAGCCTACCACTTTCTCTACACCGTTGACCACTTGGGACAGCACACCTCCAATTCCAAATCCGCTCGCACAAATTTCTTTCCCGCGATTGGATAAGCCAAAATTGGTGCTGTGCACAATAATTTTTTAAGCTTCTGAAATGCTTGTTCCTGTGCTTCACCCCAGTTATATGCCAGCACCTTGTTGGACAATTCATGCAAACTGGCCGCAATATTGGCAAAATTCGGTACAAAACGCCTGTAGTATGTACATAATCCTAGAAAATTGCGTATCTCATTTAGATTTTGAGGACGAGGCCACTCCATGACTGCTCTGCAAGACCAATGTGGAGAACCATTCTGTTCCAGCTAACGTGTCCAAGGTATCATCAATCGTAGGCAATAGATAACTGTCCTTCTTGGTGACGTCACTTAGTTTCCTGTAGTCTACGCAGAACCTAGTACTTCCATCTTTCTTTTTTACCAAAACCACCGGTGAACTCCAGGGACTTGATGATGGTTTTATTATGCCATCCTGTTTCATTTCATTAACCAGGTCTCTAACTTCATTTCATTTTGCTAGAGGAATGCTTCTTGGAGCCTGTTTAATTGGCTTAGCGTCGCCGGTGTTAATTTCGTGTTTCACGATTGACGTTTTGCCCTGGTTTTTACCTTTTGACGCAAATATAAATGCATATTTCTTTAGCAATTGTCTTGCCTTATTTCTCTCGGGCGGTCTTATATTTCTGGCCCATTTCCGCACATGTTCCTCCAGTAATTCCTTGGTACTTTTTTTAGCTGCGTCTGGATGGTTCTCGCAACTTATTATTGCCTCTGTTGAAGCACATTGTCCAATCTTAAAATTCTGCGTAAGGACTTTTTCGCTGTTGGACAAATTAAAATCTCTTACAGGAACTAAGCTGTGGCTGGTTTTAACGAGTGCATTAGCTGTTACTATATCACCTGCAACTGCTGTTGGCTCTACCACCCATAATCTGTTGTTGTCCTCACAATCTCCCTCCATTCGCGCCCATACAATGGTTTCTGTCATAGGTTGCAATTTTTCACGTTCAAGGGGGAGTAACTGTCTTACATGTCATAATTTGTTGACCCATATCCAGTTGAATACCTTGTCCAATCATAAAATCTGAGCCAAGGATTACTTCATCTACAATATCAGCCACAATAAACACATGGTGGGCGCTTGTATTGGCCATACATAATTTAGCTTTTACTTTCCCATAGACAGTGACAGTCTCCCCCGTAGCTGTTCGCAGACTTACACCACATAGTGGTTCGATGCACTGTTGTATTAAGTCAGGCCTAATTATCGAATGAAATGGCCCAGTGTTCACAGTCAGAACCCGTTTTTGATCGTTTATATAGCCACAAAATTTTTGTTATTCTGTTGCATTACTGAGATGGAGATTGTGGGGCCCTTAGATGTGGGAGCTAGCTCATGCTAGCTTTTTTTAGTTAAACGGGGATTCCTGTGAAGATTGGTGATTAGTCCGCTGGTTGTTTCTGGGCGGTGAAATAGTTCTTGAAAGTTTTCTCGGTGATTTGCAGTTACACTGTATGTGACCAGTCTTGCCGCAGATATAGCATTTGCCTTTGCTTCTATCCAGCTTCTCACCCAAAGCCTTAAAAGTGCCTCTTTCATGACCCTCAGTTCCTTTATTTACTCGCTTTCATCCTCGCAAGCATATCGAGTTTCCGAACTTCCGCTGCCATTCCTTTTAAGGCCAAAATTAATTCAATTGCATTTTCTTCGTTGTTCCATCCGTTTTTGTTGGCTACTGTTTCAAATTGGAACTTAAACACATCAAATGGAACACTACCATCATAACTTGGGGCTTTTATTCTACTCGAAACTTCTGGCAAAACTTGTACAGCTGCCTCCTGGCATTGAATGTTATTAACTTTTGCCACCAGATGGTGTAGTTTTTCATCAACTTCTATTTTTACATCAGACAACTTTTTGTTGACTTCGATTTCCACTCTTTCATTTATAATAGTTGAAATCTCTTGCTGCTTCTCAAGTTTTTCATTAGTAGCCTGAAGCTTCTCAATTGGTAATTCTAGAATTCTCTTGAATTTCGGCCAGGATGGTGTTCGATTTCTCTTCCATTTTTCTAGAAGTTTCATCAAGAATAGCTCTGGAATTTTCATTTATTTTTGCCATCATAGCAGAAAACATTGTGTTAGCTACTGCACGTGTTGTAGTGAACGGTTTGCCATAAAACTGATACATCAGGACAAAGTCTGTTGTTATTTTTTTTTTTTTCAAAACCATCGTTTTTTTCATGACAGTGTTATTTGTTTAAGGAAGTAAATACAAATAACCAAAGGAACCCATTTCTATATTTCCTGTTGTTATACTTAAATTACATTATAAAATGTCCCAATACAATAAATGTTGTTTAAAATTTTTTTTACGTAAAACATGCACGAACATAACTAAGGTGATAGAAAAGTTTTTTTTTCAAAACCTTTGTTCTTTACTCATGTTTACAAAGAATACTCAAGCAACATTCGCTAGCAACATGTTCTTAAGATAGGTAAGGTAGACATTACTGCTAAAATATGTAAAATTCTAAGTATTCAGAAAACAATTAATAATTACATCAATTAAATGGTCAATGTAACTTTTGAATAGATTATTTTAAATGCTAGCTAACAAAAAGGAAATCAGTTCTTCTCAGAAATGTAATTAATGTCAGGATATTTATATCAGGTGCTAGACATGGTTATTTTGCGTTCGTCATTGCCATCTCTAAAAATATAAAGCTTAATCATGTAAATGCATTTTAACAAACCGCCAAATTTTTTTTTATTTTTTTATACGTATTTTACTTTGCCCTCATTCTTCTACGAGCTTTGATCTGATGGCAAATAGCCATGCTCGATCACTTTAATTGACATCGTCATCGAGCGTACATCATAATTAAAATATCAAAGTGTAAAAGATTTTAACTAAAAGTGATTAACATTTTCTGATAATAAAAATATTTGGGAACATAATTTAAACTGGACAAATCGTTTAAAGGTAACAGCGAAAGTTTTCACAATCGTATGCTGACAACCAACCTTCATCATCCCAAACCCTTGGTTAAAGACCCACGAGGTCGGCGCAAAGCGTCAGAGTAGTACGCTGGAAAGGTAATTATATAAAACCTCGTGAGCGATAGTTAACACTAAAGTTTAATTAAAAAAAATCCCCACTCTAACAATAGGTTTCCATACTAAATCGCATAACGCAGAACCTCAAGTAAAATCTTCAGAAAAATTCATTGTTAATCTGGAAATCAACAAATTTTAAAATTCGGTTCGAAAGACTCCAAACACAGGATTGTGACCAACGTAGTTCGGGTTGTTACGCATAGCAACCGGGATTTTACCACACTTTCAAATCAACATTTAATAGCAACTACTACAGCCTACCGTTAGTGTCACGTAACCTAAAACCTTAATACCCCATGAGTATTATAGAATCACATTTTTTTTAAACCTTAATCTATTTTGAATTAAAAGAAATTCTCATTGTTTCCAATGTTCAAATATTGAACACGCTATGATTAACTCAACCTCCTAGTGAAATTTAGTTAAAAAAAAAACTATCAAGTCTAAACATTAAAAGTTTAAAAATAACATTTTTTCACACTTTCCACATTAAGTATTACACCTGCAACAAATGACAATAACATTTTTCTTAGTATTTAGTATCACTAAATACTACCGAATTTCATTTTCACCAATCATAGCTTCATTTTCATTATGCAAAGTAAAAACTAAATTAAGTAAATAATCCATCAACAAATCTATATTAAACAACCCTATCTTTTCAAAATGCCAGTTATACCATTCTTAAACTAATTATCCCACCGGAACTACCTACTGTAGCTATCTTGTTTGGCTCATGTATTTTTTAATTTATAACAAATTCTTTTGTTGTTCATTTGCTTAAATCATTTATTTACGCAAAGCAAAACAAAATTCAAAGGCAAAAAAAAAAATAAAGAAAAAAAAAAATGATAATCCCATAATTTTGTTTGTGAAACCAAACCTAATGATCATTATTATTTATGAATTTGCGAGTGAGCTTTTTTTTACCGAACATGATAATTACGTTTAACCCCTCATTTTAATTATAAATTTTAATGCAACTCAGTATACCATTAAAAGAGTAAATGAACTTAAACATACATCTGAATAGTTAACAGAATAAATTGTTTCCAATGTTTGTTTATATGTTGCTACTGATACTACTATCAAATTGATTCATGTTATTATAAGTACTCATAAGATCTTAGGTGTGAGCATTAATAGGCTTAAATGTTGCTAACGTAACCAAAGGTTATCTTGCAGATTAGTTTTTTTAAAAAATTTGCAACAATTATTTTCAGCGCTTATCCACATGTACCTCGTAATCTTGAAGGCCTTCCAGAACAACGACCACCTACATGCTTGGTAAGTCCACAAAATTAGAATCTTCATTAACATTATTGTAAGTGTATGAGCGCAATAATAGTCTTTAACTACTTATTACTTCATTAGTATGATTGTAACAAATTCGGTTGTAAGCAACAAAACAAAAGCTTATTATTGCTGATACATACATTTCCACATTATTATATTTGGTTACATGTTATATTTAATTTTTTTGGGTTTTTTTTTGTGTTCAAAACACACATCATAATCCCTTTTATTAAATAATAAAGTCCAGTTGATTTTTAAACAATATTAATGCTCTCACAGTTTATAGCCGTATCTTTATTTCTTTTGTAAAGATGAATAGCTTAGTTACTAAGTATTAGATAATGAAATTATTACATCTAATGAATATGCTAGTTTATTTCGAGTTATACCTAGTTTTTTTTCTTTGTACTAAAAAGTTTATATTTAATCATGTTTAGTCTAATCATAATTAAATAAATAAATACTGCAATTGACAGAATGTCTGAATAAATTAACTAAAAGTGTTTTCGTAGGTTGATAAAGAGTTAGGTGTAGTTCTTAATGGGGTCCTAAACAAATATTATGGTCACTAGGACATAGAGATTGGGAGGGTTTTGAGACTAGCCTATACCTAACATCTTATAGTGCTTCGAATAGGGTAGAGTAAATAACATGTATCTTTGGTGTTAAGATACGTGACTATAATTGGGCTTTTGTTGATAATTTATAGTCATTTTGGTCCACTTAAATTCTTATTATTAGATCATTTAACAAAATAGGGAGTCTACAAAAACATAATTCTGTATTCAAACTGGATTTTGTTTTAAGGGAGGACCGAACCTCCCCGCCCGACTGTTAGCAAGCTCTTCAATGGCTCCCGCAGTCCTCTCTTGACAATTTCAAAATACCCTGGGTTTTTATTTTTGGCTCAGTGGTCTTCAAATTTAATTTGTTTGTGTTCATTACAGTGTACATACCTCTATTTCTTCTTTATCCTCGAACTCGTAGTTCACGATGTCGATATGGCGTCGCTCGAATTCATCTATTAACCTCTTCTGCAACTCTGCTTTATTTCCTGCAGTTGGTAGATCTAACTTACTCAACTCTTTCTTGAGCTGTTCCACTTTAAGTTCTTCAAATTTCATTGCTGTCTATTTTATTTTTTTTTTTACTTATTTATTTTTTATTTATTTAGTTTATTTTTACAATTTCACTTCTGACACCAATTGTTACCTTACTGCCTTTTCAATAACGTCTTTGGTTTATTTCCTTTATAATAAACCTCTTGAGTTCTTTTATTGCAACTTAAATATAAATAAAACACTTTATTAATAGCTATACTATGTACTATTCACACCACTTTATTTAGAGCTTAGTCAATTATACCACTTATAATTGCGATGTACACACTTAAATGTTCGTACTAATACTGATTATCGATGCCCAACTTCGCGAGTATTTATACTCTGTTCGCTGACATCTAGGTGTCTCTAGAACATTCGACGTTTTCGAAATATCTGTAACATTTTCGACATTTCTGGGCCTTTCGAGCTTTTATTATCTTACAGCTAATATCATTATGCATTAACAATGTGGCTGAACTTAAATTGATTTATACATCAATAAACTAAAGCATACTTTATGGGTTAAAAATATTCTTAACACTTTTATGTTATACAATTATGTATAAAAATCATAACATTACGTTTGTACTGGAAAATTCTGTACAGTGGTTTTACATTAGAAATATGCGTAACTAATACAATAACAATTTAAACTAATAAAATTACTAGCAAATACAAAATAACTAATAAATTAAACTTATTCTTAACTAAAGTTACTTTCGTAACAGTATATTTTTTTCAAACTAGTATGTATTAAGGGTGCGAGGATTGTCATATCTGGTAATCTGGCAACCCTTCTACTACTTATGTAGGTACTTGGTATTTGCTATTTATATATTCTTAATTCAGTCTTGTAATAGCGGAAAAATAAACATATATTTATCTTAATATTAATAATTGGAGAAAATTGGGTGCAAATTAATTTTAATAGTTACAACAGTCTGATTGAGCCATTATGATAAAAATATATGCAAAACCGATTAACCGATTAAAGTAATGAGAGACCAATTAAATGCCGAACTCAATAACACCGACGGGTAAGATATTGAAAATCGGTGGAATAATATAAAATAATCCATCAACGATATCACCAATAATATCCTGGGATCCACAACATCTAAAAGAGAAGAGACATTGATGATAGACGAAATATGAGACTGTCGTCCCTTGCAAACACAAAAATTCAAACTATGAAAGATATTGGGAGAAAAACAAGAAATTAGAAATGAAACTCGGGCCACAACAAATGTGCAAATAAATAGAAAGTGCCAAGAAATTTAAAGACTACAAATTCTGCACGATGATTTCACTCTTCATAAACAATTATAAAAACCATTCGGAATATACTTAAAAAGATCGTCTACAGTTCTATTTGATGAGAACAAAACTGGCTGTATAAATTAGATTTGTACATTTGAATTAAATCTTAAACCGTTGTACTTATAACAAAATATCGTATTAATTTATAATTTTTAGTCGTATTTACTAACATCATAACTGAATTGAAAGTTCGAAGTTAAAACAGTAAAATGTAACTGAATATTCTTATTTGAATTATTTATACTTACCATACCTAATATCGTATATGTAATGAAAGTTGCTCGCATTGTAGAATTAATACACGCTATAGCCGTTCTATTTGTCAGTTGTACCGAATTTTCATTAAGTACTTGCGGGTTTTCTCTTACATAATTGTTGGCTCATGCGAAGGGAAACACTAACTTTCTACCAAGAGACAAAAAGTACGAAAAACAAAAGTAAGGAAGAACATGTTATCAATTAAAATAGGTAATCATTCATTCAAAGCAAATTTCGATCTACCAAGGTAAAATACCATTTGGTTTAAAGATTGATGTTTGACTAATGACGTCATCCGTCGTCAATGGCGGTGAGTGCTAAACGGCAAACAACTCTGAAGAGATTGTGTGGTTACAACCGAAACCAGTCAGGGCAACCCGTCCGTGAAAACCCTAGGTTCAATTCATAGCTCAGTAAAGAATTAAAAATTATCAATAAATTTTAATTAATTTCATGTTCTTAAATTCCTTTTTTCATAAAAAATAATTTAATGAAAATTAAATTCAGTGAACTTAAGCCTGATTGAAATATCGAAATTTGGACTAAGAACCATTAACAGCTCAATAAAATAACCACAATACTACCTCTGAAAACACTTTAATACGCCAAATAACATGCTTTTGCAGTAAGATTTGGTGTGTCGTAGTTTCATAGCACTAGAAATCTCACTACCTAATTTCGTAGATATTGGTCCATAATTTACCACTGACATGGGTATAAAGCCAATCCTGAAATACATATATGCACTTACTCCAAGTTGAGGGTGTTAAATATTCAGCAAAGACGAATACAGTAGACGCTCACAAACTAAAGATTTCAGTAATTCGAACGTCCAGAAATTAGAATCAGTGTTTGCAATACATTAAACGCTCTGAAATTCGAATTAAAAATTCTAATTTCAGAGCGTTTTTATTTTTGTTATTTGAACACAAGAAATCCCCAATTAATTTTTATACTGTTTGAACATAGTAACAGTAAAAAGGGTAATCACCAAATAATATAATATATTTTTTTCCTATTTGTTGTTTTTTTTCTGTCGCATTTATGAATATTTGTGGCTAGTTTATTTGTGAAATTTAATACGCGTGTACATATTTTGGCAGTCTCTATTAAAAAGTGAAAGTGTATCATTAGAAATGTCAAATAAACGCAAAAAACACTTTATCATTGGAAACTAAAGTATTGGAAAAGCTTGACAAAGGCGTTTAAGGGAACCGGTTAGCCCAAGATTTTAATGTGACAACATCTTCAATCAGCTACATCAAATCACATAGAACAGCAATATTAAATGCTGTTTCTAACACATATCAGGAGGCAAGCAATAAATCTTTGCACAGCGGTGAATATCCAAAAATGGAAAGTCGTCCGTATGAGTGGTTTTTAAATCAACGAGAAGAACGTGTACACTGACTGGGCCCATACTTAAAAAGAAAGCTAAACAAGTATTTAGAGAGGAATATCCCCATAAAAAGGAAAATGCATTCTGTGCAAGTGATGGATGGTTTACCAAATTTAAGAAACGACACAGTATCCGTTTTTTAATAATTTGTGGCGAGATTCTTTCCAGTGATGTTGCTTCAGTCACTCCTTTTATTTATCGATATCCCCAGGTTGCTGAGATGGGGTTAATGGAGTCACAAATATATAATGTCGACGAAACCGGATTATTTTTTTGTTGCCTATTAGACAGAACATATGTCTCTGCTTTTGAAAAAAAAGGCCCCTGAATATAAAATTCAAAAAGACAGAATTTCAGTCCTACCTGGTGCAAACTCTGATGGATCACATAAATTAGTTCCATTGGTAATTGGAAAAGCAAAAAAACCCCAGGTGTTTTAAAAGTTTCAAAAATCCTCTGCATTACAACTTTTAAAAAAACGCTTGGATGACTTCAAGGATTTTTCACGAATGGTTTCACCGAATATTTATTAAAGAGGTAAGAACCAGTATTGGTTTCAGGTTCAGTAATTTTAAATTTTTTTTCAATTTACAGGTGTTCTTGCTTCGGCAGAACATATACTAAAATTTGAACGATACAGAGAAGATTAGCATGGCCCCTGCGCAAGGATGACACGCAAAATCGTGTAGCGTTCCACATTTTTAAAGGTATAGCAAGGACATCTATGGATGTAATTGACTGTGCTCACTTAAGCTCAGATCACAGTCCTGTAATTTTAACACTTAACTTAATTATTCAAACTTTAACAAAGAATCTTAAAGTACTTACTTCTAGAACATATATGCAACAGTTTGCATCCTGGATAGAAGAACATATAAATCTTAATTTACAAATTAAAGACGGCTATCACTTGGAGAATACCATTGCAACATTTACCAATTTGATCCATGAAGCAGCATTTATAGCTACTCCACAGCAGCAGCAGCAAATAAATGGTAATAATTTTCGTCTATCGACTGAGATAAGAGAGCTAATGGCAAATAGGAGACGATTAAGGAGAATATATCAAAGCACAAGAAACATATTAGATAAAATAAATTTTAACAGAGCATCTCAACAACTAAAAAAACGCATAAAAGCTTATAAAAACGAATTATTACACAATTATTTAAAAAAATTGGATGCGGTAACTAATGATAACGATTATAAACTGTGGAATGCAACTAAATATTTAAAACGTCCAATAAAAAGAAACATCCCAATAAAAAATTTAAGCGGTAAGTGGTGTAGATCAGACATCAGCAAGGCCAATGCTTTTAAGGAACACTTAGAAATAACATTTAACCCATTTATTTTAAACAATCCCATTGTAAAGGCTGATATTGAGAACTTTTTAGATGTTCCTTGTCAAATGGATCGTCCTATTAAACCAATATCCCCAGCCGAGGTAGGAAAAGCAATTGATAAGTGGAATAATGACAAAACTCCTGGTTACGATAATATCAATACCAAGATTTTAAAATCTTTGCCAAAAAAAGGAATTGTTTTTCTCACAACAATTTACAATTTTTTATTAAGGCTTAACCACTTTCATCGCAATGGAAATATTCAAAAATAATAATGGTAGCAAAAACCTGGCAAACCCGAAAATAATGTTGCATCCTATAGACCAATCAGTTTGTTGTCAAGTTTTTCAAAAAATTTTGAAAGGCTCTTTTTAAAGAGATTAATGCCAATCTTAGAAAAACAAAATATTATACCTGATTATCAGTTCGGGTTTAGGCATAAACATGGAACACCAGAACTGTGTCATAGGATTGTCAATAACATTTCATACGCCTTAGAAAGAAAATTGTATTGTTCTGCTGTATTTTTAGATGTTCAACAGGCTTTTGACAGAGTCTGGCACAGTGGAGTCCTGTATAAATTGAAAAACCTCATACCAGCCCCATTTTATTTGGTACTTAAAACATATGTTCAAGACAGATCCTTTTTTGTAAGCATAAATGAAAATTATTCAAGTTTTGGTTGTATTAACGCGGGTATTCCACAAGGTAGTGTCCTGGGACCAGTATTGTACACAATTTTTACAGCAGATATGCCAACAATTGAAAATATAACTACTGCTACGTCTGCAGACCATACTGCTTTATTACCCTCAAACGAATCACCGTTAATAGCTTCCGAGATGCTACAAAATCAATTGAATCTTCTTCAAGATTGGCTTCAAAAATGGAATATAAAAGTTAATAACACAAAGTCCGTTCATGTTACATTGACGCTAAGAAAGAATGATTGCTCACCTGTTTACTTAAATATCACAGCTATACCTAGCTGTAACACTGTAAAATATTAAGGCCTTCATCTTGATCGAAGACTTACTTGGAAAGAGCATGTCAAAAAGAAACGTGAGCAACTTAAATTAAAAACCAGAAAAATGTTTTGGTTATTGGGCCCAAGATCAAGCTTAAGCTTGGCAAATAAGGTTCTGTTGTACAAAACAATACTAAAACCAATATGGACATACGGCATCCAACTTTGGGGAACTAAAACTAATTCGAACGTTGAGATATTACAGAGATAC
Organism: Pollenia amentaria; assembly: GCA_943735925.1. Taxonomy (NCBI): domain Eukaryota; kingdom Metazoa; phylum Arthropoda; class Insecta; order Diptera; family Polleniidae; genus Pollenia; species Pollenia amentaria. The sequence goes on from OX031009.1 coordinate 66,320,302, forward strand.
CAGTCAAAAACACTCAGACTTTTACCAAATGCGCCATGGTTTATCAGCAACAAAAACATACACAGAGATCTTCGAATTTTAATGGTAAAAGATGATATCAATGACTTCAGTGAAAGATACCTTAATAGACTAAAGCCTATAGTACACGGCATGTAAAAAGACACATGCGCATGTGGTTCTGACGTAATTTTGACGTCATCACACAACACGCAATGTTTATTGTGGCTTTACATTGACGTCAAAATTACGTCAGAACCACATGCGCATGTGTCTTTTTACATGCCGTGTACTATAGGCTTAAGTAATCATTCCAATGTGTTAGCAATAAACCTGTTAGATGATAGCAATGAAATCCAGAGACTTAAAAGGCTTCATGTTCTTGACCTTCCCTTCCGAAAATAGAAAAAAATTTTAATTTGTCAAATCCTATTTAAATTACAAAAGTAAAATTGGTTTGTTTCTTTTTTCTTTTTTGAGTTTTAAGGAAAACTCAATGTATGTTATTTAAAAGTCATGAAATTTGCTTATTTTTTTGATTGTAAAATAGATTGCAAAAAAACCAATTTTATAAAAAAAAAAAAATTTACAGGTGATCCGTTTTTCTCAAGAAAATAATTTGCCACCGAAAGCCATTTTGCTTATAGATAATTGCTCCGCTCATGCACCCATTGAGAAACTTAAGAGTGACGATGGAAACATAGTTGCATTATTCTTTTCACCAAATGTGACAGCATCTTTACAAGCAATGGATCAAAACTCTATTAAGTTAACAAAGCTCAATTACAGAAGTATGTTTCTTTTTCAATTAATTGCTGAGGGTGGACTGAAGAATCATTTGAAATAACATTCAATCCACAATGCAATATTATTACTGAAACAAGCTTAGGATGAGGTACCACAAAGTGTTATGAAGAAATCTTGGTCAAAGTTGTCTAACTGGGACTTTAACCAATACGACAGCGACGATGACGTGCCAATAGCACAATTGTTGCAAATAGATCAGGACAGCAACGAAGTTATTCGGAGAACTCAAGCTCTTTTAGAAGAAATAGCTCCAAACGATTCCATCGGTTTAGAAGACATCGACAAATGGAATGAAGATATGTTTGATGACGTTTCTGTATATGTTCTCAGTAGCGATGGTGAGTTTTCAGATAGCAGCGAAGACGATGTTATTGAAGTCTCACCAGTTGTCTCTAATACTACAGCCATTGAAAGCGTGAATAATTTAATAAAATGGTGCAATAACAGTGAATTGTTTTCCACTCAGCACATAAGCAATCTTTTGGCTCCTTGTAATGATATTTCGGATTCGATGGAACCAAAAATACAAGCAAATATAACTGATTTTATGTCAAACAAAGATTAGTTGTAAAAGTTGCAATAACTTTTAAATTTATTATTTAATATCTTTTTTTAAATACATATTAAAAATTTTTTAGCTTTGAATTAAAAAAAATACATGTGATGTAATTGGACTGAATTGTTACGTTTTGTTTTCTGGTTTTTATCAAATAAAATTGAATTAAAGAAAATTTAAAAGTGTTTTATTTTAGTTTTTGGATGTAAATTTACTCAATTTTTTATTCGAAAAAAAACGTCCAGAAATTTGAATTGCCTCAAAAACAAAGCGGTTCTAATTTCCAAGCGTCTCCTGTATAGCACTTTTACATTTTGAATCAAAATCTATTAAAATCAAAGTTGACTCACCATTTCCTAGTTTATAAGTAACTTAGCTTCTCTAGTTTATTTGCATGTATATTCATACTTACATCTGAAAACATCATATACCAAGGAATACACCTTTCTCATATCGTGTTCGTTTGTAAAAGTTACATTTTCCGGTGGTTTGTTTAACAGTTGAGCTGCTTTACATATATTATCTAAAGTCCAGAAAACATTTATTTTTTTTTTACTCCCCCGTTTACAAAAAATTCTGCCACATTTCTTTGATTCACTTATGATACAATTTGGAGGACTTGTTGCTGTCGAATATCTTTGTATATAAGTTGAATCAAACACGGGTTTTTCTTTTTGACAAATTACATCTTCATAGTTCCTGAAAAAAAAAATTCAAGTAGTTATATTCTTAACCTTTTCAGTGTTATTTTTCTTCTATATATATAAAATAGGATGTGTGTATGTAACGTATGGACTCCAAAACGGCTGCGCCGATTTTGATGAAATTTTCAGGGAATCTTCAGAATATTCAGGCGGGTGACAGTGTGAAGTCTGATTTCTGATTTTCGGTCTGGGGGCGGAGGGGCGTATCAAAATCCATAACTTGAGAACGGCTTGACCGATTTGAACGATTTTTTCTGTAAAATGATCGCCATGGTCCAACTTAGGTTTTTACGGAAAGAAAATTTTGCCCCGCCCACTTTAACGCTCACTTTTTTCGTAAGATTCACAGCATATATATACATACATACAACCATATGTATTTTCAAATCAAATGTAAATCAAACATATGTATATGAACAACATTTTAATTTATAATATTACAAGCCGTCAATTATCCCACTGAATGTTTGAATTCATTGGAACTATCCGGAATGCCACCGCATGTACTAACATTAAAGGTTGGGTCACCGGTAATTCTTATTCGCAACTTAAACGCACCAAAGTTATGCAACGGAACCAAATTGACCATCAAAAACTGTTCACCAAATTTAATCGAGGCAACAATCATCGGTGACAGATTCAAAGGCGAAGACGTGCTTATTCCACGAATTCCGATGATTTCCAACGATTAACCATTTGAATTTAAGCGGCTCCAATTCCCTTTTCGTCTTGCCTTTGCTTTTACCATCAACAAAGCACAAGGCCAATCATTGACTATTGCCGGCTTAATTTTTGAAAATTCATGTTTTTCACACGGCCAGTTGTATGTGGCTTGCTCCCGAGTTGGCACCCCAAAAAATTTATACGTTTTTACACCAAATAAAAACACAAAAACCATTGTCTATCCGCTAGCCTAAAGATGAAGTAATCAATAAATATAATTTCCAATTTGCCTTAAAGACCTGTGTTTCTTTTTTCATTGAACCCATATCTACACTAATGTAAGTTATTCTGTAAAAAAACTTTATGATAGGTATATCATGGATTTTTATTTAAAGGCCGTAAATTTCGTTTAAAGATCAATTTAAATCGTCTGGTAATACAACACTAATGTTTGCTTAGGGCCAGCAACGCGGACCGGGTCAGCTAGTTTATAATAAAAACGTAAAAATAAGCCACAAATAAAAGTGCTGTATTCGGCTATGCCGAATCTTTTTTCCCCTTCACCATCGAGCAATAATAAGCAAAAGTTATATAAATAACGTTCTTTATATATAGAGAAATCTATTTTGTTCCACGCCTACTGGTCCAATCCCACCCTCATGCTGTCGGATGATGTGTATTGATAATCAAGATAATGGGTAACTAATTTGGCAACTTTGGTTCTTGCCGATCTCCACATACACAGAAATCTATAATGTCTTTGTAGGAGTGGGGCTAAGCCAACTTCTCTTTTCCCACCCACTTTCTTAGAAATGTTGTGTATTGATAACCCATTTATATGTGCCAAGTTTAGACAAATTTTCTCTTACCGTTTTTGAGATATAGATAAATCTGTTTTGTGCCACGCCCACTACTCTACTTCCGACCACAATTTTTCGGCAATTGTGTATTGATAACCAAGATGCTTGTACCTAATTTGGCAAATTTGGCTCTTGACGTTCCCTTGATATTTGGAGATATATAAATTCTTTGTATATGAATGCCACGACCACTTCACCAATTCCACCCACATTTCATCGTATGTTGTGTATTGATAATCAAGTTGCTGGTATTTTTTTTTTTTTTTTTTCAGTATTTATTTATTGAATCTTCATATATTAAATATGAACTAACAATAATTAATCAAATCTTATCCTAATATTTACTTTATGTCCTGCCAGTGCCAGACAAAAAAGATTTTGTCATCACGGTTTCTGTTTACATATGTAGGTGTTTATCGTTCATCTGATTGGGTGAGTGCTGCAGTGTCTCTTCTTCTTAAGCGAGTGTGGCCGCCATAATTTAAAATATTTTGAGCTAATGGATTTGGGTGTAGTTCCAGCCTTTTTAAATATTTTACTGCATATTTCGTTATCATAGTTTTTACCAATGGCACATTGAGATCCTTGTGGATATTTGAGTTTTTGACATACCAGGGAGCGGCTGTGATTATTCGAAGAAGTTTATTTTGGCGCCTTTGAATTTTTTCGATATTAGAAGCAGAGGCAGTGCCCCATAACTGAATACCGTAGCACCAAATTGGCTTTAAGATAGAGCTGTAAAGTAGAAGTTTGCACTCGAGACTAAGAACAGAATTTCTTCCAATGAGCCAATTAATTTAAATTGCTTTTAGTTTCATTTGAGTTAATTTTGCTTCTTTGTGCCATTTCCACGTTAAACGCCGATCTAGATGTATACCGAGATATTTTGCATGCGAGTGTTGGGGTATTATTTGATTATTGATTTTAATATGGGGCCATGTTTCCCGACGCAATGTGAATGTTATATGTGCGCATTTTTGCTCATTGATTTTTATCCTCCATTGTTTTAACCACCTTTCCAGTTCAAATATGTGATCCTGTAAGTAACGAGATGCTTCTTGACAGTTTTCATGTACGCTTAGGAAAGCTGTGTCATCCGCAAATGTTGAGGTTTGTGTGTAGCTATTTGTTGGCATGTCCGAAGTATAAATTAAGTATAATAGAGGGCCCAGGATGCTGCCTTGTAAGACTCCAGCGTTAACTGGCTGAGGAGAACTTAAAAAATCGCCTTCTTTTATAATAAATTGACGACCGACAAAGTAGCTTTCTAACAGCTTGTGTATGTTTGCTGGTAAGTTTTGCTGCAATTTCAGTAGTACACCTTCATGCCAGACTTTATCAAAAGCTTGAGACACATCGATGAAGAGTGCTGAGCAATATTTTTTTTCTTCAAAGGCTTTTCTTATTACATTTACTATTCGATGAGTTTGTTCAATTGTGCTGTGCTTTCTTCTAAACCCGAATTGATGATTAGGAATACATCTATTTTCATTTAAAATCGGCGTTAATTTTAACACTATTAGTTTCTCAAATAGCTTTGAAATATTAGATAATAAGCTAATAGGCCTGTATGACTCAACTTTTGTGTGATCCTTTCCTGGCTTTGGTATCATGGTTACTAAGGAAACCTTCCATTCCTGAGGGTAGTATTGAAGGCGTAAAATAGCATTAAAAATAAAAAGAATAATTTTCTGCGCTATACTTGGTAGCTCCAAAACAATTTTATTACTGATCTTATCAATACCGGGTGGCTTCTTGGTGTTTAAATCCCGAATAGACTTTTCGATTTCTTTAAACTCGGTAACTCGACTGCTATATCGTGAAATATATTATGGGTAAATACATTTTTCAGATGATTAGCAAACAGATTTCCATTTTCAATATCATTTCTTGCCCAGCTTCCATTCAAGTTTCTCAATGGTGGCTTAGAGATAACTGGTCTATTGAGGCTTCTAGCTGCACGCCATAAAGAGTAGTCTGATTGTGGAGTTACATCAAGTCCCTTAAGATATTTTTCCAGGGAAGCCGTTTTCTGAGACTGCAGTAACTTTCTCAGCCTTTTTGTGCACTCTTTTAATAAAGTCTTAAGTTGGGGGGATCTGTGCAATTGCCACTCTCTTCGAACTCTCCTTCTGACACTCGACATCTGTAGAACATATGATTTTGTTTTTGGTTTTTTTGAGGGTTAGGGTGGAATGTTGAACAGCTAGTTTAAGATAACTGTCAAAATTAACAATAGCGAGATCCACGTTCTCCGGTGTGCTAAGCGGAATATTTTCTGTGCAATGGGCACTAAGATATTTTTTATATTTTAACCAATTTATTTGTGAGGCTGATGTCGATAAGTAACCAGACGGTGATACGATTCTATTTGGATTCATTATAGTAACAATTGTAGGTGTGTGATCGGAAGATAATTCTAGGGACGCTTCCACATGAATCGTATCTATGGGGATGTTATTTAGCACGCCAAAATCTATGACATCTGGAACTTTTTGCTGATCAGTAGGCCAATATGTTGGTTGTCCGCTCGCGACCACATTTAGGTCCATTTTACAAATTGTGTTAAACAAAACACGACCCTTAGGTGTAATAAGTCGTGACCCCCAGAAAGTGTGTTTAGCGTTATAATCGCCAGCAGCCAGGAAGCAGGGTCCTAATGATTTGAAGTATTTATTATATTGGCTTTCTGATATTGAAAATCTAGGTGGGGAGTATAATGATGAAATTACTAGGTTTCGAGATAATTCCTCAACGCAAATGCTCGTTGCTTGGAGATAATCTTCACGATGATCACACATTAAGTAGTGTTTTACTCACTCGGTTTTTTATCAAAATAGCAGAACCTGCACAAGCTCTACCTCGAGGGTCCTTGGTATCATATAATATATAATGGCTTGTTAAGTACAGCTTGCAATAACATCGATTGCATTCTTAACATTTCCTGCATCATATTACCCATTGTGTTTGTAAAGTTATTTACTGTTTGTACTAATGTTTCCATGGTTTTCTCTAGACGACTTAAGTTAGAAACTGGAGTTTCGTCATTATTTGGCAACTCACCTTGCATTGGCATATAATTTGAGTTTAATACGTTAGCGTAGGATGTTCTGTTATTACTAGGCTGCGGTACCTGAACGTCATTAATGCAAACTTGATTTGTTGTCTGCATTTGAGGGGGATTAGGTTTCGGTCCAACCGAGCGCTTGACGATAGAGTATACAGGGCATCCTCTATAGTTGGCAGTGTGATTACCACCACAGTTGCTACATTTTTTTACATTGGGGTCGTTTTTAGACTTATCGCAGAGAGCTGTACCATGTAATTCTCCACATACGACGCAAACAGGGGATAGATGACATTATGCCTTAGTGTGACCAAATTCTTGGCAGTTTAAACATTGCACGGGACCATTCCTTTTGTGCGGCTCCTCTATTGTTATTTTTCTATACAGGATATATTTCAGATTGTAAATGGGGTGCGTTTCGTTCTTTTTAAGCTTAATGTCGCCGGGTTCTAACTCCACTCTAAATAGTGGCTGGGGATTTTTTTCTCTATTTTTAATGTTTATTACATTTTTTATTTTGAAGCCCTTCTCTTCTAAAAACGTTTTTATCTCACCTGGGTCCACGCATGAGTCAATGCCCTTAATCACTACCTGAAGACCTTTACTGCTCTTCAGTTGATATGTATAAAAATTCTTTTTAAGTGCTTCAAATTTTGTTATTAGCTTACGAAAATCATCTTCACGATTAACTTGTATTTTTGTCTCATTAATACTACCCCGTTTTATTGCAGCTACATAAAAAGAATTTTCACCTATTACCGAGATCAAATTCTTTATTAATTCATTTGAGTTTTGCTCTCTAAGATATATCGGCGGTGGCTTAGAAGTTTTGATAACGTTTTGTGCTTCCGGGGATTCCTCATCCAGAATTGCAAAACGATTTTGTGAATTTGTTCTAGCAGCTGTACCATCTTTTAAGACTTTTGAGACCGAAGCAACTGCTGAAGAGGTTGGGCTGCGACCCCGTTTAAGCACTGTTATGTACCTATCAATACCTACTTGCACTGGGGGCTTTTGACCACTTTTTACTTGTGGAGCTGAGTTTTCCATCATGCCTGATTTGGGGGTAATATTTTCATCACTTATTGAAATCGTTTTTGCCGCTGAGGCACCGCTTGCAGGTTCTATATTTTTTATTGTATTAGAATCAACCGTATTATTAGATACCGAAGGTGATACTGAGTTTTCTGTTATGCCTGATTGAGGGTTAATATTTTTATCACTTATTAAAATTGTTTTTGCCGTTGAGGCAACGGTTGAAGGTTTTATATTTGTTAGTGTATCTACCGTATTATTAAATACTAAAGGTGAGAGGGATCGCGTGCGAGTAATAGGTTTAGCCGTTAGGTATTTGCTATCATCGATTCTTTTTTTTATACCCTTCACCGAAGGTAAAAGGGTATATATAACTTTGTCATTCCGTTTGTAATTTCTACAATATTGATCTAAGACCATATAAAGTATATATATTCTGGCTTCTTATGAGAAGGGAAGCTCAAATCCGGTTGTCCATCTGTCCGTCTATCCGTCTGTCCGTCCAGATATGATGGAGCCTAGGTTTTTATACATTTATGTCACATATAGTCCGGAATTGTTTGCTATTGAAATTCAGGAAGATCGGTCCATAAATGGCTGAGATATGAGCAAAAAACCACGACTATTTCTAATTTTTTCCATAAATCCCATGTTGTTGTTGTTTTTTAAATTCTTTTTTTCTGCATATCTCGAGAGCGGCAAGAGATACAGCTTTGAAATTTAGTACACACATGTTGCTTGCCAATACACAAACTCTCTAAAAAAAATGGGCGGGATTGGAGAAGTGGGTGTGGCACTTCCCATACAAAGACATTATACATTTCTGTATATCTGGAGAACGAAACGAGCTAAAGTTCCCAAATGAGGTACAAACATATCGGTTATCAATACACAGTATCCCACAAAATATGGGCGCGATTGGAAAAGTGGGCGTGGTACCTCCCGTACAAAGACATTATTGAAAATACTCAAAATTTTAAATTTTAGGGCTCTAGTATGACATATGAACACGTTTTATATACCAAACTGTCAGCATATATTTCCCGAAAACCCTGAAACCTTTCTCCCAAAAATGGAAGAGTAATGCCCAAAATAAAAATTTTTTTTTAAACATACCCATTTTCGGGAACAATAGATCTTCCCGAGTCCAAGTTTTATAATCTGAAAAACTCGGAAAAATCGGTTCAGATACAAAAAAGTTATTACCAAAATAAAATTTTTTTTAATAAAAATACCTATTTTCGGGAACCGTAGATCTTTCCGAGTCCAAGTTTTATTACCAAAGTAAATGGTAAATTTCTTCCTTAAGACGTAGGTATATAAATCTATCAAATCGATTGGAAAATGCCCGAGTTATGACCAAATTACTGAAATACCAATATTTACTTTTTTTATATAATTAAGTTGTTTTATTTGCGTCATCCCCCCCTCCTTTTCCATTTGTTTACAGGCACCAGCATCATGTCCAATATGACTTCCGTTATCACTCTGCTTTTAAACTGTGATCTATTTAACGAAATAATTTCTACAAATAGAGATTGGGAATTTTTGCATCTTAAAAACCTGCAAAAACAGATAAATCTATTGTATGGCAACACGCCAGTGGTGGTGGTGTGTTTCCCTTTTTCGCATATTCACCTTTCATACCCAAACAACAAACTCACACAAAGATATTTGCTTATATGAAAAAAATATTCCACGGCCTATTTACTAATATTAAAGTTAAGTTCGCATGCGTACCAGTGGTCGAGTGGTCTAGCCGTTATGTCACAAGTAATCGTCTGAGTGTTGACGGGTTCAAATCCCATTCGATAAATTATTTTTTTCTCGTGGTATTTATAAATTATTTTTAATTAAATAAAAAATATATCAGTTGTTGCTATTTTTACTTTTATATACTTAAAAAAAACACTTTTTTTTTATAAAATTTAGACTTTTGTTCTAAATAAATGCGCATTTTTTTATGTGGCTAATAATTTTATATAAAAACCAAACAATTTATTTTTGGTAATACCCTTAATATCTCAAAACAAGAAATTCCGACTTAAGCCATTATTATTTAATGCCACAGATACATATATTATATATGTAGATTATTCTTATCGCACCATGGTGAAGGGTATATAAGATTCGGCATAGCCGAATATAGCACTCTTACTTGTTATATCTGCATTTGTTTCGTTAACACTCACTGTGATATATGCATTTCTACTGTTTGAACTCATAAGAGTTTTTTTTACTGTTTACAGTTGTGCTCTTCTTATTTGTTATTGTTTATAAACACCGAGAATAAAAAAATGTGTGTTTATGTTTGTATGTACATACATGTATTTTTTGCTTTATCTTTTTCTTGTATTTACTTTTTTTAATACTTTATTTGTTCACGTTTTTATATAAAAAAAAAATAAACCGTATTGCCGAGCTTAGAAAACACGTCTATCTTCAACGAGCGCGACAGACGTATTTTATTGAGAAATTTTGGCACTTGTCGCTTGTTATTTATTCAAAATATTATATCCAGAAAGAAATTAATTAGTTATTTATTAGTAAAAAAATAAATGAACAAAATTAAAATAACTTTAAAAATTTATATTTTAATCTTACGGTGAATTTATGGCCTAAGTTTCGCTCGAAATTTTATATTGGATTAAAAAGTCATAAAAAACAAGAATTAAGTAACATTCAAGCCATAACAAACGGTTGATATAAAAAACAAAAATTGCTGCATTTTGGGGTGGCAAAAACTCTTGCTTACAATTCAAGATACTTTATTGATATAAAATTTCAAAAAATTGCAAATGAAAAATGGGACATACATTTGGGGCATGGCATAAAAAGGAGCAAATTAAAACTTAAGGTAGGATTACACCATTGCCGCAATGCACCAATTATTGGTCTACTTTATGCACAAATCGTGTAATTTCACAATTTATTGGCTAATACGGCAACCTTCGACAATACTATTCTTATTTGGCCCAATCAAATGCAGCCCTGGTACGGCAATCGTGTAACTGCTTGATAGACAATAATGCGGCAATGAAATGTGTTAATTGCGCCAATATTTATAGGTTTCTTGAGCGGCAATCAAAGTGGGCAATAAGCGCCAATATTAATTTTTTCTTTAGTCGTGGAATATTATATCAGTAAGTAAAATTAATTTTTACTGTTGTAAATAAATTAATTATTATTTATGTATATATGTGTCTGGTTTTTTAATAAGTGGAGACACTAGTTGCAACAATTCCTTAAAGGTTTGTTCGGCCATACGTATGACATTTTTAAATAAAAACTTTTGATTTTCGATTTCTCTAAACTTCATTAATGTTTTTTCTTTTTGTGAGCCACTCTCTGACCCAAATACTTCTTTTAACACGCTTTTTTCATTTTTCTTTGTATCCAATTCACACAAAATAATTATAGCAGCTGCAATTTTCTTTTGAGAAGAAATCATTTTCACTTAATTAAATAAATTTTTTACAGATTTAAAAGTACTAATTGTATTCTGTGGTATTTATGTTAGCAAAACAAAAAATTTAATTAAACACAACAGTTGTTTCTCAGTGTTGCCGCATACCATAGCAATCGTGTAACTGGAAGTCGGCAATTATTGGCCCTTAATCGTTGTGCGCCAATTTACGTCAACCAAATTTATGAAATTTGAGGCTGTCGTGTAACTGCAGAAAATTTGATTGGGACAATCGATTTATTGTCCTCCAAATTAGCACAATAAAAATTGTTACAAATTGGTGCATTGCGGCAATCATGTAACCCTAGCTTTAGACATACAATGTATTAGAAAAATTGGACATTAGGGGGGCAGAATCCGAGATGTTAAAAAAAGTTCAATGTAATATATATATATATAAGTGAAGAAAAGTGAGCCTAATTGTGGGGCTTTCTTGCCACCTGCGAAAAACTGGTCATTAGGGGCGTACGATCCGAGATGGAATAAGTGGCGCCCAGAATTTGATGTCCTTTAAAAAGCCACCAAAGGCAGAAATGAAGACCTTTAATAGCCATAAATAACGATATGCAGTATGTTATGATCGAACTATAAATGGCTACGCAGTATACAAAACACTAAAAGGACGGTATCCAGAGGCGTGGCAAAAAATTAAAAAAATATTATAGAATTATTTTCAACTTATCTCTAATCCTAAACCTACGCTTTACCAATACCCACCCGGGTGACTTTTTCGGTTTTATTTATTTAATTTCATTTACTTCAATTATATTTAATTTCATTTACTTCAATTATATCTTATTTTATTTACTTCAATTATATATTATTATTCCATAAAAGCGCAATTTAACATATTATTTTGAATATATTTAATTATTATAAGAAATTGTAATGCAATTACGATGGGCTTTTTGCACTTTACGCAAACTTGTCGTGTATTTCTCTTTTGTTTATGTGAGAAACTATATGACAGTGACCTTTAATTTTTATACGTCCAGTTGCATCCCTTTCTGGAGTTTTATCCTTCTCGAAATTAGAGTCCGGATCTGAAAAGTATATTTTTTACATATTGTCTCTTAGTTGTTTTCAAGCTGACCTAATAGAAAATCTTCCAGTAATTTGAGGTATTTTTGACATGGTCAGTATTAACGGACGACATACGGCTTCTCTCAAGAAAGTGCTTCCGCTGCCCATTTTTTACCCAATGTTTTCCTTGTATGTTTTAAATGAGGCAAGAGCGGCTGTATCCAAAATGTTAAAGAATGGCCACCGAAATGTTGCTTGTTTTGTAGAATATTGTGACAACATCTTATCCATCGTATCCACACCACCCTTAGTTTCGCTATAATATAAAATTCTTTCTGGTTTATTTTATGGACCAGATTTAATTTTTCCTTTGTGCATTGTTGACAAAAGAATAACTGATTTATTTTGGGCAGGAACATAGGATACTAATGTTACATCTTCTTACAAGATGCAACTTCGCAGCTTCGGGACGGTTTAAACTCTTCAGGAACTTATATTTGGTTTTTTATAGTACCTACGACGGATAACTTCCAAGCGGCCAGCTGTTTGGCTAATGAAAGTGTTGTAAAAAATTATCCATAGTGATATTTCTGCCGAAGATTTTATAATTGTCCACCAACTCTATACGCTCGCCTTGATTCACATCTCTTACATTGTTTAATTTCCCAGTATGTATTTGGCCTTGAAGTTGATAAAATGTTTTGGAAAAAAATGTTTTACCAGATTTTAATTCCACATTTAGCTGGCTTGGAAGGCAAATACATATTGCGTAAAACGTGTTCGGCCCCTAAAACTAAAGAGTTGCTCGAATGGTCGATAATAAGTTCTTAAGCAAAAAATTAGAAATATGTATGACAAACACTTGTTCGTCGCATATTAACATACGTACGGGAAGTACAGTACCACCCGGTTGGGTATTGGTAAACCATGTACATAAAAACCTTTGGTAAATCGAAGGTTAACCACCAGCATATTAAAACCTTTTTAAAATAAAATTGGGAAAATAACTCAAACAATAAATTGATTTACTTCTACAATGCTTAAAACTAAAGTTCTTCAAAAATTCTAATAAATAAGCATAACCACTACTTTTGTAGTAAGTGAGATTTAACATGGTCTTAATATCACAAAATAAATTTAATTATACTGCTGACATAGCAAAGAAATGTTTTATCCAAGATGTGGAAAATTATATTTTAGTTTGCCTTTTGGTACCGTTTTTTCGTCAAATATTTGACATGTATGACCGCAGCTTAGTCATATCTATTATGTTGGTTCCATACCTTTGTGAATTGTTATAGAGTTTATTAAAATAGGCCTTAACATATCAGAATTTAAAATTAAAGAATTTCGAAATGGAAAACTTTCTTTGTTTATGTCATCTATCGATTATTATTATAGAGTGAAAGCATATTTAGAAAAAACAAAAACCAAATTTTTCACATTCACCCCAAAACATATTAAAACCAAATTATTTTTACTAACACTGACATTAATGAAATTTTAGAGGAATTAAAAAAATTCCAAAACCCATTTAAAATCAAAAATCAATAAATGAAAATTATGCCCCTCCAAAATATTTGGTACAAATAAGTAACGAAAGTAAAGTTAACGAATTTAAATCAATAATCATTGTATCCGTTGGGAGAACTAAAGAAAACCTGAAATTCCTCAATGTAGTAACTGCCAAAGTTTTTTCCACAGTGCTGCTAATTGTTTCCTGCCACGCAGATGTGTGAAATGCAGCGAAATGCACGACAGTAATAAGTGTGACATTAACAATATTACCATAAATGAAAGAGACAAGCTATTTTGTGTGCCCTGTAATAAATACGGACACCCAGCTTCCTACAAAGGTTGTGAAAAATATAAAGAGATTAAGCATAAATTGCATGCTAAAAAACAAAACTTAACTCAGGGATGAAAAAACAATACATCAATTCCTATGAATCACAATATTAGTTTCGCTAATATGGTCAAAAATAACAATCTACAAAATGGAATCAACCCAAATTCTATCCAAAATGTATTGGAACAATTAAATAGTTCAATGCAAAACTTTTCAAACCAAATTATAAATTTAAACAAGCATCTTCAATTACAGACATCTAGAATAGATACGATTTTTTCGATGTTAGAAAATTAGTCTAGCAAAATGGCAGAGACAATTGTAAAAAACCTTAAAATTATCGAAATTAACGCAAAGTCTTTAATAAAATTAAGTAGAAGATACGATTTATGTAATTTTAAAAAGAAATATAATCCAGATTTAGTTTTATTAAATGAAACAAAACTTAATGATAGACACAAGCTGAATTTTCAAGACTATAATCTAATACATAAACACAGAAAAGATTCCAAGAGAGGTGGAGGAGCGGCAATTTTATTAAAAATTAAATATATTAATTACAAAAATAACACTACTAACTCTTTAAACTATTTAGAAACATGTATTATAAAAATACCTCTATTGGCAAACAAAATGTTATTTGTGATATCATCATATTATCCATCTGGTAACAATGATAGACATTTTAAGACTGAATTTATGCAACTTTTTCAATCTCTAAATTTAAACGATCCAAATAGCTTTTATTTACTAGCAGGAGACCTAAATTGCAAGCACAGTGATTGGGGTAACGAAGTTTGCAACACAAAGGGAAATCAATAAAAAGAATGGCTTTCATGTAACGATACCATTTTTAGATGTAGTTTATACGCTTCAGTTGCACCTTCATATCCCCGCTGTAATTCGTACCTTGATTTATGTATAGCCGATTCTCGACTACTTATGCACAAAGAGAACGATTCATTAAATAGTCTTCAAACCCTTGATTATGATAGTGATCAAAATGCACTACAAATTCAAATCGAAATCATAGAAAATGACCACCCACTCGTTTTTTTTTCAAAGAGTTGCCTGTTCTAAAACTAAATTATAAAGAAACAAATTGGAAAAAGTTCCAAAACGGAATATTAAGTGAATTGAGGAAATATGAACTAATTTCAAATGATAGAAATCTAACATATTCTGAGAAAGATTTCTTTTTACTTCGACTGAACGAATATATTACAAAATCAGTAGAAAAATTTGTCCCTAAATTCAAGAGTAAAAATTCACTAATATAACCATAAAGAAACTAAAACAGAAAAAAGCAAAATTGTCACTAAGATTAAAAATCATAATAGATTAGAATTTGTATTGTTGGACTCTGAACTTAATTTACTTAAAACTAAATTAAAACTTATTAAAAAACTACCAATAATAATTTTGTCCTAGCAGTTTCCATGAAAAACTCCTAAACATCGATAAAAAACCCCTCAAACATGTTTATGGAAATTAAAAAATAATTCAAAAGAACACAATCTCTGAAAATAGATGTTGTTAAAATACCAGATGATAATGAATTATTGCTAAGAAACGCAGGAATCAGTTCTAATAATATTGAGATAGAAAATAATTCATTTATAATAAAAGACGAAGAGCATAAACTGAATGCAATTGGTTCACTCTTATAAAGAGCAGGGTTCAGAAATATTCATACATGAATTCTAAAATTCCAACATTCATGATAAATTGTCATGAATAATGCTTGCAAAATTATTTGTTTTATTCTCACATTGTAAAATGAATAGCTAAGATTTTTTTTTATTTTTAAGCACATGAATACTTTTGTTTTTTTTTTATTTTCCAGTTTGTACATATGCACGTTTGTGAATAAAGAAAAGTACAACATTGTCAATACTTAAATATAAGAGGCTAATCGTTGCTCTTATTAATGTTTTTAATAAAAAGAGTTCCAAATATTTACTTGCTATTCACATCATAATCTCTTTTGTGTTTTGCTTTATTCGTGTTTAAAACAGGGATGTCAGCGTCATACACAATTGTGTAAGCAAAACTCACATGTACGCTTACGCTCTTTTATTTTGCGAGGGTAATATATAATTTTTTACTGCAAAACACTCTCATTCACAGGGCTATATCACACGGCCTGTTTTGAGGCCCCTAAACAGAAATAATATATTTATTATTTATTATCTTTGTTTATGTTTTGTTTTTTTTCTGTTTTTAACATTGTACAATGATTGACAAATAATATCTTCATTGTTTTGCATTTAAGCTAACGATATGTGTTTTGTTTGTGAAAAAAATTCTTTGATGCCTGTTAAAGGGTCCCTTTTTCTTTCGTTAAATGAAAAGGTTTTTTTCCTCATCGGTATACCTAGTCATATAGCTATGAAAAGAATCATACTTTTCTTAATTAATCCCTAATCACCAACTCTACAGAAACCCCTTATCACTTAATTGAGAGTGAACTGTGTTATTATAAATTTTATATAACCAAAAAAAATTCTTGTGATTTAATATTAATAAAAATTGTGCGTTTAGTTTTGCGTGTCACTGTACTTAAACAATTCTCTCAGAATACATATGCAAAACATTTTTGAACACCAATGGTTTAATACAGGGATTTCCAAAAATTTTTTGGTTGTGTAGTAGTGAGTACCAGAGAGTCAAAAAATTGAGAGAATGCATTCATTTACAGCCAAAATAAAATGTTAGTAATATATTTTATAAGTTATATAACACAAAGGTACAAAA
The DNA here is from genome assembly GCA_943735925.1 of Pollenia amentaria. Taxonomy (NCBI): domain Eukaryota; kingdom Metazoa; phylum Arthropoda; class Insecta; order Diptera; family Polleniidae; genus Pollenia; species Pollenia amentaria. Next base: position 66,337,086 of record OX031009.1, read on the forward strand.
TTAAAAATTGTTTGTGTTGATAAAAAATTTGTAGCAATTCTTTACCAATTCAATGTCGCTGATTTTAAAACTGCACTTTTTTTTATTCGGAAGCTTTTTGACTCTAATGGCTAATAAATCAGTGAGTGTTTAAACGCTAGTTTAATTGAACTAAACTTAAATTTATATGTAGTTTAAACTCAACAGTTGTAAATCAGTGCCCCATGTATTATATGTAGTTTAAAAAGTAACATGTGGCCGCACTACGATAAATGTTGACAAATTCATATGGTTTGTATTGGTAGTTTAAACGCCCAATTTTATGCGTTTAAGGATGGTTTATATGTTTTCTGATTTATAGATTTGTTGGCTTAAAAACATTTTAAACCAAAAAGACAGTTTAACTTGCTCTGATTTATTAGCCCTAAGTCAGTTTCAAATATCTTATCAAGCAATTGTAAAAAAATTAAAGATTTTTATGTTTTAAGAATTCATAAAAAATAAATATTGCACGCAAATCACAGCTGATAGAAAAAAAGTGCAGTTTTAAAATCAGCGACATTGAATTGGTAAAGAACTGCTACAAATTTTCTATCAACACAGAAAATATTTAATTTTGTTCCCTTCTGTTATACAACTTATAAAATAAAATCTTCTAAATTTATACTTTTATGGCAGTTTCGTAATAGTAGAATGCTTTTCAAATGGGATGGACTTAATTTATTACGTTGCTTGGAACAAATAAATTTGCATAGGTAAGTAGTGCCGAATAAAGAGAAGCACTTAAATGAATTTTTGTTTAGTTCAGGATAGAACTCGCCATCCAAATCTTTCCAGAACTCTACAATATTTTTTTCGTCTGGAGCATTTACTTCGCTTCGTAGTATGATTAGTTCTGATTGAATATCAAATTCGTAGTTGCTTACATCGCAACGAAAAGGGTTTTCGAAAATTTCTAATAGCGGTTGTAAAATTACAAAATCTTGAAACCTGTCTTGAAAATTAATGAAAAGTGTTTCAAATATTTCGGCATATTCATATCTTTTGTCGATTTCGAGATTTCTATAAACAAGTGAAGTTTTTGGAAAATTGGAAAAATCACCAGTTTTAATTTGGGAAAAAATTAGAAAAAGTTTTGTTTTAAAATTTTGAATGATTTTTGACAAGTCGCATATATTGCATCCCTTTAGTTGCAATTTCAAATTAAGTTCATTTAACATACTTGTCGTATCTGCCAAAAAAGCTAAGTGTCAAATAAAATTATTGTCTTTTAAACACTGTACTAACATTTTCAGGTCACAGTTTACAGCATTTTTGTTTTTTAAAAAGGTTAAAAATTTTCGGTGGGTAAACGCTTGATGTCCGCCTCGAATTTTATTTATTATATCCTCTGCTGTCTTCATAGCTGGGGTATCATTTATGAATTTCGATGCATTTTTTTAATTGGCCTATAAGCCCATTATATCTGCCCAACATTACATTGGCTCAAATTTGCAAATTTGTTTATGTATACAATGGAAAGAAGCTTTTCTGTGACAACATCATACAACAACGTACCAGTTACATTTCCATAAAATGTTTCTAAAGTAAACATTGACTCAAAAATATTGTATTCGCTGTCTACGCATCGAATACAAATTACAAGTTCACACAGATCATTTATGTCAGTGCTTTCGTCTAAACAAATTGAAAAAAATTCGCAATTAATTAATTTTTCCCTAACTGCAGATTCTACACATGTTCCTAATTGAACAGTACGACGGCCTACAGTTTGACTGGACAGGGGAAGAGACTCTATAAATTTGGTATTATAATTAAGCCTTTCCCACAATGGTCATCCTTTCTTAACAATTTGCAATATTACTAAACTTGAAATCTCCTTTTTCAATTTGGGAACTGATGTTGGTTCATAAATTTCCTCTTCTAATAACCATTTTTTAAATTTTTCTAAAAATACATATTCCGTTCCTTCCTTAAATGTTGCATAGCATATAAGGCATTGGATGTTACCAAAAGCGTTTTTGACGGCACAATATTTTTTAAGTGCCATCATAAAGTTTTTTCTGTTAACCTCAAACAAAAATATTTATTAGTAGTGGTATACACAATTGTGCATAGAAATGGATTTCCCTGGTCTATTTATTCAAAAATAAAATAAATTACATGAGAATTATAATGTGAAAAAGTTATTTTAGTAAAAAGTTAGGGTATTCATAGTGGTAAGTCAAATAGAAAGGGTATTCACGTTGTTGGGTTACTCATACTTCAAACATCTGTGCATACATTTTAATTCTAGCTAATGGTATATCATAACTTTTTACAAAATAACAAATGTGCACCTGAGTTTGCCTGCAAAAATGTATAAAGTCATTATAACAGGTCAAAGTTACGTTAAATAATTAGTAAGGTTAACTATTTCAACTCGGTCATATAATTGTAGCATAAAAAAGTAAGCAATAAAAATAGTGCGAAACAATACAGTTTCATTAATACATCAATAAAACACATCTTCTTACCCAAAAATTTTACCTGCTATCACATTTGCATTTATGTGTATACACATAAATTGTAGGAAAACAAGACTTTTTAACTTGTTTTTTAAATATTTTTACTTACTTAAGAAAAGTGTTTTCAAAGAAAAGAAAAACCCACCGACGAGATTGGTACAGAAACAAAAATATTTTTACAAGCACAAAATACCAACAAATTCTTGTGGCTATTTTTTTTTTTTCTTAATAATTTCTGCATTTAGGTACGTCTTTTTAACGAAAGAAAAAGGGACCCTTTTACAGGCATCAAAGAATTTTTTCACATACAAAACACATATCGTTAGCTTAAATGCAAAACAATGTAGATATTATTTGAAAATTTGAAATTTTTGTTGATGAGGATTCACGTTATATATGTATTTTTGTATAATTTTAAGTTATTTACAAAATTAAAAATGACGTATCATCAAATACATATATAATTTTTTTAACAGCATAATGTATAATTACACCCAAGAAAAAAATTAGCAGAGTTTTTAATTATTTTTATAAGAACACATTCATATTTTTAAACACCAAAACTGGGTAATCTGTTTTATAACTATTACCACGGTGTTAGTGGAATTAGTGATCAGATAATAATTTATAATAATAATTTTTAGTATTGCATAAGAAAAAATAAAAAAGTGTTGTAAAATTATAAGAACCGAATCCATATACGTATGTAAAATAAGACCTATAATAAATGTGACTATCAGCTTCTTCCACATAGGACTGTAAGACATTTTGAAATTTTTTATCTGAAATATTAAAAATTGCTTTTAAATCTCAAGCAATTACCATTTTACAAAGTTCTTTGCTTTGCATGTAAACTTATGAAATGTTACATTATTCTACATTTAAGTCTTAAAATTTAAACTCTACCGCCTTCTCGTAAAATTTACCACTGTGCGACGATTGGTACAGAAACAAAAATATTTTTACAAGCACAAAATACCAACAAATTCTTGTGGGTTTTTATTTTCTTATCTTAATAATTTCTGCATTTAGGTACGTCTTTTTAACGAAAGAAAAAGGGACCTTTTACAGGCATCAAAGATTTTTTTACAAACAAAACATATATCGTTAGCTTAAATGCAAAACAATGTAGATATTATTTGAAAATTTGACATTTTTGTTGATTAGGATTCACATTACATATGTATTTTTATATAATTTTAAGTAATTTACAAAATTAAAAATGACGTATCATCAAATACATATATAATTTTTTTTAACAGCATAATGTTTAATCACACTCAAGAAAAAAATTAGCAAAGTTTTAATTCTTTTTATAAGAACACATTAATATTTTTAAACACCAAAACTGGGTAATCTGTTTTATAACGATTACCACGGTGTTAGTGGAATTAGTGATCAGATAAAAATTTATAATAATAATTTTTAGTATTGCATAAGAAAAAATAAAAAAGTGCTGTAAAATTATAAGAACCGAATCCATATACGTATGTAAAATAAAACCTATAATAAATGCGACTATCAGCTTCTTCCACATAGGACTGTAAGACATTTTGAAATTTTTTATCTGAAATATTAAGATTGCTTTTAAATCTCAAGCAATTACCATTTTCCAAAGTTCTTTGCTTTGCATGTAAACTTATGAAATGTTACATTATTCTACATTTAAGTCTTAAAATTTAAACTCTACCGCCTTCTCGTAAAATTTCCCTCTGTGCGACGATTGGTACAGAAACAAAAATATTTTTACAAGCCCAAAATACCAACAAATTCTTGTGGGTTTTTATTTTTTTTTTTTTAATAATTTCTGCATTTGGGTACGTCTTTTTAACGAAAGAAAAAGGGACCCTTTTACAGGCATCAAAGATTTTTTTTACAAACAAAACATATATCGTTAGCTTAAATGCAAAACAATGTAGATATTATTTAAAAATTTGAAATTTTTGTTGATTAGGATTCACGTTACATATGTATTTTTATATAATTTTAAGTTATTTACAAAATTAAAAATGACGTATCATCAAATACATATATAATTTTTTTTAACAGCATAATGTTTAATCACACTCAAGAAAAAAATTAGCAAAGTTTTTAATTCTTTTTATAAGAACACATTCATATGTTTAAACACCAAAACTGGGTAATCTGTTTTATAACGATAACCACGGTGTAAGTGGAATTAGTGATCAGATAAAAATTTATAATAATAATTTTTAGTATTGCATAAGAAAAAATAAAAAAGTGCTGTAAAATTATAAGAACCGAATCCATATACGTATGTAAAATAAAACCTATAATAAATGCGACTATGAGCTTCTTCCACATAGGATTGTAAGACATTTTGAAATTTTTTATCTGAAATATTAAAAATTGCTTTTAAGTCTCAAGCAATTACCATTTTACAAAGTTCTTTGCTTTGCATGTAAACTTATGAAATGTTACATTATTCTACATTTAAGTCTTAAAATTTAAGCTCTACCGCCTTCTCGTAAAATTTCCCACTGTGCGACGAGTGGTACAGAAACAAAAATATTTTTATAAGCACAAAATACCAACAAATTCTTGTGGGTTTTTATTTTTTTTTTCTTAATAATTTCTGCATTTAGGTACGTCTTTTTAACGAAAGAAAAATGGACCCTTTTACAGGCATCAAAGATTTGTTTACAAACAAAACATATATCGTTAGCTTAAATGCAAAACAATGTAGATATTATTTGAAAATTTGACATTTTTGTTGATTAGGATTCACATTACATATGTATTTTTATATAATTTTAAGTAATTTACAAAATTAAAAATGACGTATCATCAAATACATATATAATTTTTTTTAACAGCATAATGTTTAATCACACTCAAGAAAAAAATTAGCAAAGTTTTTAATTCTTTTTATAAGAACACATTAATATTTTTAAACACCAAAACTGGGTAATCTGTTTTATAACGATTACCACGGTGTTAGTGGAATTAGTGATCAGATAAAAATTTATAATAATAATTTTTAGTATTGCATAAGAAAAAATAAAAAGTGCTGTTAAATTATAAGAACCGAATCCATATACGTATGTAAAATAAAACCTATAATAAATGCGACTATCAGCTTCTTCCACATAGGACTGTAAGACATTTTGAAATTTTTTATCTGAAATATTAAGATTGCTTTTAAATCTCAAGCAATTACCATTTTCCAAAGTTCTTTGCTTTGCATGTAAACTTATGAAATGTTACATTATTCTACATTTAAGTCTTAAAATTTAAACTCTACCGCCTTCTCGTAAAATTTCCCTCTGTGCGACGATTGGTACAGAAACAAAAATATTTTTACAAGCCCAAAATACCAACAAATTCTTGTGGGTTTTTATTTTTTTTTTTTAATAATTTCTGCATTTAGGTACGTCTTTTTAACGAAAGAAAAAGGGACCCTTTTACAGGCATCAAAGATTTTTTTTACAAACAAAACATATATCGTTAGCTTAAATGCAAAACAATGTAGATATTATTTAAAAATTTGAAATTTTTGTTGATTAGGATTCACGTTACATATGTATTTTTATATAATTTTAAGTTATTTACAAAATTAAAAATGACGTATCATCAAATACATATATAATTTTTTTTAACAGCATAATGTTTAATCACACTCAAGAAAAAAATTAGCAAAGTTTTTAATTCTTTTTATAAGAACACATTCATATGTTTAAACACCAAAACTGGGTAATCTGTTTTATAACGATAACCACGGTGTTAGTGGAATTAGTGATCAGATAAAAATTTATAATAATAATTTTTAGTATTGCATAAGAAAAAATAAAAAAGTGCTGTAAAATTATAAGAACCGAATCCATATACGTATGTAAAATAAAACATATAATAAATGCGACTATGAGCTTCTTCCACATAGGATTGTAAGACATTTTGAAATTTTTTATCTGAAATATTAAAAATTGCTTTTAAGTCTCAAGCAATTACCATTTTACAAAGTTCTTTGCTTTGCATGTAAACTTATGAAATGTTACATTATTCTACATTTAAGTCTTAAAATTTAAGCTCTACCGCCTTCTCGTAAAATTTCCCACTGTGCGACGAGTGGTACAGAAACAAAAATATTTTTATAAGCACAAAATACCAACAAATTCTTGTGGGTTTTTATTTTTTTTTCTTAATAATTTTTGCATTTAGGTACGTCTTTTTAACGAAAGAAAAAGGGACCCTTTTACAGGCATCAAAGATTTTTTTACAAACAAAACATATATCGTTAGCTTAAATGCAAAACAATGTAGATATTATTTGAAAATTTGACATTTTTGTTGATTAGGATTCACATTACATATGTATTTTTATATAATTTTAAGTTATTTACAAAATTAAAAATGACGTATCATCAAATACATATATAATTTTTTTTAACAGCATAATGTTTAATCACACTCAAGAAAAAAATTAGCAAAGTTTTTAATTCTTTTTATAAGAACACATTAATATTTTTAAACACCAAAACTGGGTAATCTGTTTTATAACGATTACCACGGTGTTAGTGGAATTAGTGATCAGATAAAAATTTATAATAATAATTTTTAGTATTGCATAAGAAAAAATAAAAAAGTGCTGTAAAATTATAAGAACCGAATCCATATACGTATGTAAAATAAAACCTATAATAAATGCGACTATGAGCTTCTTCCACATAGGACTGTAAGACATTTTGAAATTTTTTATCTGAAATATTAAAAATTGCTTTTAAGTCTCAAGCAATTACCATTTTACAAAGTTCTTTGTTTTGCATGTAAACTTATGAAATGTTACATTATTCTACATTTAAGTCTTAAAATTTAAGCTCTACCGCCTTCTCGTAAAATTTCCCACTGTGCGACGATTGGTACAGAAACAAAAATATTTTTATAAGCACAAAATACCAACAAATTCTTGTGGGTTTTTATTTTTTTTTTCTTAATAATTTCTGCATTTAGGTACGACTTTTTAACGAAAGAAAAAGGGACCCTTTTACAGGCATCAAAGATTTTTTTTTACAAACAAAACATATATCGTTAGCTTAAATGCAAAACAATGTAGATATTATTTGAAAATTTGAAATTTTTGTTGATTAGGATTCACGTTTCATATGTATTTTTATATAATTTTAAGTTATTTACAAAATTAAAAATGACGTATCATCAAATACATACATATATAATTTTTTTAACAGCATAATGTTTAATCACACTCAAGAAAAAACTTAGCAAAGTTTTTAATTCTTTTTATAAGAACACATTAATATTTTTAAACACCAAAACTGGGTAATCTGTTTTATAACGATTACCACGGTGTTAGTGGAATTAGTGATCAGATAAAAATTTATAATAATAATTTTTAGTATTGCATAAGAAAAAATAAAAAAGTGCTGTAAAATTATAAGAACCGAATCCATATACGTATGTAAAATAAAACCTATAATAAATGCGACTATCAGCTTCTTCCACATAGGACTGTAAGACATTTTGAAAGTTTTTATCTGAAATATTAAAAATTGCTTTTAAGTCTCAAGCAATTACCATTTTACAAAGTTCTTTGCTTTGCATTTAAACTTATGAAATGTTACATTATTCTACATTTAAGTCTTAAAATTTAAACTCTAAATAAAAATTGTACGCAAGGCATTGGATGTTACCAAAAGCATTTTTGACCGCACAATATTTTTTGAGTGTAACCTGAAACAAAATAATTTAGCATCCGCTAGACAACGGTAAAAAAGAAATAGTAAGCAGGCCTTCTAGAAGGCCTTATTTGGCAGACACAAGGCCTTACTACCCCATTCCATACTCATACATTTTTAACACGCGATGTCCTAGCCAGACAAGGCCTTCTGCGTTCCCTTCTTCAGCAGGCCTGACTAGAGGCCTTCTTCAGCAGGTCTGATTGTAGGCCTTCATCAGAAGACCTGATTAGAGGCCTTCCATAGTAGGCCTGACCGAAGGCCTTTTTTGCAAAAATTATTTAATACCTACGTCTTGCTTTTACCTAATGCTTGCTTTCAGAAATGCAAAGCATTGTATTAAATGAAAGAAATAAGTTTAACAAAAAAATATAAATCATTTTATTTCATCATTTTGATTAAAAAAAATTTACATATTAATCTAAGTATATAATAGGTACATATTAAAAAATATTGTTATTTTAAATTAATTTTTACTTTTGGTTTTAAAAATTTAATTTTTTTGAGAATTTTTAATTAGATTGATTTTTTTTTGTCTATTTTTCTTTTTCTTTTAAACATTTTTCTTTATATATTTGATTTTTTTTATTTTTAAATGCTTTTTCTATTGTTATTTTATACATTTTATTATTATTTAATAAAAATTTAATTATTACCACGTAAAAAATGTAAGCACCGCTTCGTCAAAAAATTTTAGAAAAACTAATATAAATTTATGTTCTTTTTTTCTTTTCACTTTTTTATTTATTTTGTTTGCTGTCTTTGAATGTTCTTTTTTTTTTTTTTGGTAACGGTTTATCAGTTTTGTTGCTACAAACCATAATGCAATAATACACTTTGCTACAAACGTAGAAGGCACACAAAATTTATCCATATATACAAACACATAATGAAAAAAAAACGCATGAATGTAGAAGGGAGTAAGTAGGCCTTCCATAAGGCCTTCCTGAGAAGGTACGCGAGCATTTTTTTTTTTTTTTTTTTTTTTTTTTTTCTCAGTATTTATTTATTGAATCTTCATATACTAAATATGAACTAACAATAATTAATCAAATCTTAACCTAATATTTGATTTATGTCCTGCCAGAACTGGACAAAAAAGATTTCGTCATCACGGTTTCTGTTCACATATGTAGGTGTTTACCGCTCATCTGATTGGGTGAGTGCTGCAGTGTCTCTTCTTCTTAATCGAGTGTGGCCGCCATAATTTAAAATATTTCGTGCTAATGGGTTTGGGTGCAGTTCCAGCCTTTTTAAATATTTTACTGCATATTTCGTTATCATAGTTTTTACTAATGGCACATTGAGATCCTTGTGGATATTTGAGTTTTTGACGTACCAGGGGGCGGCTGTGATTATTCGAAGAAGTTTATTTTGGCGCCTTTGAATTTTTTCGATGTTAGAAGCAGAGGCAGTGCCCCATAACTGAATACCGTAGCAGCAAATTGGCTTTAAGATAGAGTTGTAAAGTAGAAGTTTGCAATCGAGGCTGAGAACAGAATTTCTTCCAATAAGCCAATTTATTTGAATTGCTTTTAGTTTCATTTGAGTTAATTTAGCTTCTATATGCCATTTCCACGTTAAACGCCGATCTAGATGTATACCGAGGTATTTTACATGCGAGTGTTGGGGTATTATTTGATTATTGATTTTAATAGGGGGGCATGTTTCCCGACGCAATGTGAATGTTATATGTGCGCATTTTTACTCATTGATCTTTATCCTCCATTGTTTTAACCACCTTTCCAGTTCAAATATGTGATCCTGTAAGTAACGAGATGCTTCTTGACAGTTTGCGTGTACGCTTAGAAAAGCTGTATCGTCCGCAAATGTTGAGGTATGGGTGTAGCTGTTTGTTGGCAAGTCCGAAGTATAAATTAAGTATAATAAAGGGCCCAGGATGCTGCCTTGTGGGACTCCGGCGTTAATTGGCTGAGGAGAACTTAAAAAATCGCCTTCTTTAATAATAAAATGACGCCCGACTAAGTAGCTTTCTAACAGCTTGTGTATGTTTGCTGGTAAGTTTTGCTGCAACTTCAGTAGTAACCCTTTATGCCAGACTTTATCAAAAGCTTGAGACACATCGATGAAGAGTGCAGAGCAATATTTTTTTTCTTCAAAGGCTTTTCTTATGACATTTACTATTCGATGAGTTTGTTCAATTGTGCTGTGTTTTCTTCGAAAACCGAATTGATGATTGGGAATACATCTGTTTTCATTTAAAATCGGCGTTAATTTTGACACTAGTAGTTTCTCAAATAGCTTTGATATATTAGACAAAAGGCTTATAGGTCTATATGACTCAACATTTGTGGGATCCTTTCCTGGTTTAGGTATCATGGTAACTAAAGATACTTTCCACTCTTGTGGGTAGTATTCAAGGCGTAAAATAGCATTAAAAATTAGTAGAATAATTTTCTTTGCTATGCGGGGTAGCTCCAAAAGCATTTTGTTACTGATGTTATCAAAACCAGGGGCTTTCTTGGGGTTTAAATCATGAATAGCCTTTTCGATTTCTCTTATCTCAAATCTTGGTGGAACAGCTGATCTAACAACAACAGGTGGTAACTCGACCGCAGTATCGAAAGATGTATGAGGGGTAAATACGGTTTTCAAATGATTAACAAAAATATTTCCTTTTTCTATATTATTTCGTGCCCAACTTCCATTTAAGTTTCTTAATGGCGGTTTAGTGATAACTGGTCTTTTTAGATTTCTAGCTGCACGCCATAATGAGTAGTCAGATTGAGGAGTTGCATCAAGTTCCTTAAGATATTTTTCCAGAGAAGCCGTTTTTTGAGACTGCAGTAAGATTCTTAGCCTTTTTGTGCACTCTTTTAGTAAATTTTTAAGTTGAGGGGATCTGTGCAATTGCCACTCCCTTCGAGCTCTCCTTTTTTCAGTCAAGAGACGCTCGACATCTGTAGAATATATTTTACTATTTTTGATGTTTTTGCGGGCTATGCTAGAATGTTGAACAGCTAGTTTGAGATAATTGTCAAAATTTACAATAGAAAGATTCACATTCTCCGGTGTTCTAAGCGGAATATTTTCAGTGCAGTGGGTACTGAGATATTTTTTATATTTTAACCAATTTATTTGTGTTGCTGACGTCACTAAGTATCCACACGGAGATACAATTCTATTAGGGTTTGCTATAGTTAGAAGTGTAGGTGTGTGATCAGAAGATAATTCTAAAGAAGCTTCAACATGAATCGTTTCTGCGGGGATGTTTTTAACCACGCCAAAATCGATCACATCTGGAATTTTTTGCTGATCAGTAGGCCAATAAGTTGGTTGACCACTCGCGACCACATTTAAATCCATTTTAGACATTGTATTGTACAAAACACGACCCTTTGGTGTTATGAGCCGTGACCCCCAGAAAGTGTGTTTAGCGTTATAATCTGATATTGAAAATCTAGGTGGAGAGTATAATGATGAAAGTACTAAGTTTCGATTTAGCTCTTCAACACAAATGTTCGTTGCTTGCAGATAATCTTCACGATAATCACACATTAAGTAGTGTTTGATTCGGGCTTTTATCAAAATAGCAGAGCCTCCACAAGCTCTATCTCGAGGGTCCTTGGTATCATATAATATATAACCATTAATTTTAAACGTATTTCTTGAGGTCAAATGAGTTTCAGAAACCATCATTACATCAATTTGTTTACTTTTAAGAAAGTATTCTAGTTCATTTTTATGTTGGCGAATGCCGTTTGCGTTCCAAAAACAAATTTTTAAACAATTCATGGCTTGTTTAGTACAGCCTGCAATAACATCGATTGCATTCTTAACATTTCCTGCATCATATTACCCATTGTGTTCGTAAAGTTAGTTACTGTTTGCACTAGTGTTTCCATGGTTTTTTCTAGACGACTTAAATTAGAAACTGGAGTCTCATCATTATTTGGCAAATCACCTTGAATTGGAATATGGTTTGATTTTAGGACGTTTGCGTAGGATGTTCTGTTATTACTAGGCTGCGGCACTTGAATGTCATTAGTGTTAACTTGATGTGATACCTGCATTTGAGGGGGATTAGGTTTCGGTCCAACCGAGCGCTTGACTATAGAGTATACAGGGCATCCTCTATAGTTGGCAGTGTGATTACCACCACAGTTGCTGCATTTTTTTACATTGGGGTCGTTTTTAGACTTATCGCAGAGAGCTGTACCATGCAACTCTCCACATACAACGCAAACAGGGGTTAAATGGCAGTATGCCTTAGTGTGACCAAATTCTTGGCAGTTTAAACATTGCACGGGACCGTTCCTTTTGTGCGGCTCCTCTATCGTTATTTTCCTATACAGGATATATTTCAGACTGTAAATGGGATGCGTTTCGTTTTTTTTAAGCTTAACGTCGCCGGGTTCTAACTACACTCGAAATAGTGGCTGGGGATTTTTTTTCTCTATTTTTAATATTTATTACGTTTTTTATTTTGAAGCCCTTCTCTTCTAAAAACGATTTTATCTCACTTGGGTCTACGCATGAATCAATGCCCTTTATCACTACCTGGAGACCTTTACTGCTCTTCAGTTGGTATGTATAAAAGTTTTTTTTAGTGCCTCTAATTTCGTAATTACCTTACGAAAGTCATCTTCACGATTAACTTGTATTTTTGTCTCATTTATACTACCCCGCTTAATTGCAACTACATAAAAAGAATTTTCACCTATTACCGAGATCAAATTCTTTATTAGTTCATTTGAGTTTTGCTCTCTAAGATATATCGGCGGTGGCTTAGAAGATTTGATAACGTTTTGTGCTTCCGGAGATTCCTCATCCAGAATTGCAAAACGATTTTGAGAACTTGTTTTATCAGCTGTACCATCTTTTAAGACTTTTGAGACCGAAGCAACTGCTGAAGAGGTTGGGCTGCGACCCCGTTTAAGCACTGTTATGTACCTATCAATACCTACTTGTACTGGAGGCTTTTGACCACTTTTTACTTGTGGAGCTGAGTTTTCCATCATGCCTGATTTGGGGGTAATATTTTCATCACTTATTACAATCGTTTTTGCCGCTGAGGCACCGCTTGCAGGTTTTATATTTTTTATTGTATTAATATCAACCGTATTATTAGACACCGAAGGTGATACTGAGTTTTCTATTATGCCTGATTGGGGGTTAATATTTACATCACTTATTAAAATTGTTTTTATTGTTGAGGCAACGCTAGCAGGTTTTATATTTGTTATTGTATCAACCGTGTTACCAAATACAGACGGCGAGAGGGATCGCGTGCGAGTAATAGGTTTAGCCGTTAGGTATTTGCTATCATCGATTCTTTTTTTATTTCTGCATTTCTTTCATTAACACTCACTGTGATATATGCATTTCTACTGTTTGCACTCATAAGAGTTTTTTTTTTTTTTTTTTTTTTTTTTTTACTGTTTACAGTTGTGCTCTTATTATTATGTTGTTATTGTTTATCAAGTATGTACATACATGTATTTTTTTTCTTGTATTTACTTTTTAAATACACAAATCAATAATCACGTTTTAAAAATTAAAAAATAAACCGTATGCCGAGCTTAGAAAACACGTCTAACTTCAACGAGCGCGAGAGACAGAATGAGCACGCGAGCATGAGTACTGGATCTAAAAAAAGGGCTAGGAAGGTCTCACAGAAGGCCTTATCATTTAAGACCTTTAAATGTTTACCGCTGGGATACCTAGTAGGCTTTTGCAAAAGTACAAAAAACAAATACTTAAACGCATTCTCTTTTTTTCGTGTATTTGTTTTATTATACCTTCTCTTTATAAAGCAAATTTCTGTTCTTTATTATAAGACACAAAAACAATAAATATTGTTTCTGTACGAAATAAATAAAGCAAGATTTAAGCATGGTAAGAATAAAAACCAGCACATGCACATGTTTGGAGTTAAGACAAGAAGTTCTTAAACCATTTACTAAAATACTTAAGTATTTTCGTAAGTTTTATTTTGTTTGTATGAAATTTCTCTTGTGTTTAATTTCATTTTAAGATCAAATTATCAATATATCAATAGTTATGTATACCTAGATAGGTATGTACATATGTATATTCCATAAAATTAACTGCTAAATTAAAGCTAAAAATAAAAACCAAGAGAATTTCTGTAAAAATATTTACATACATATCGTCGTTTAAATTTACAAAAGCCATAAGTTGCGTTGGAAAAATTTTACAGGAGAAGAAAAAGTCTCTAAAATCAAAACTTAAACATTTTAAAGCCTTTTTTTTTTGTATATCCCCTGCAATTTTTCGTTCCCCTCTCGGGAGCATATGGCTTCCACAAAGCATCGCCATCTGACACGATTCGCCGCTGCTTTGTTTACGTCTTCCCATGTCACGTAATTAAGCCTAAGTTATGTAACAAAAAAAAACCTCAAACGTTGTTTAATTATTAATGGAAGCATATGCTTCTTAAAAATAAAAAGCAATTATTTTATATAAGTAAAACCTTACATTTTATTGAAACAAAATTCAATAACTCAAAAATTTAATTCTGGGTGAGTGTTTAATGTCGTAATTTGTGTGGTTGACAACTTTATGGATTCATTAATTTATTTACAATGAATCCATAAAGTTGTCAGTCAGCAATAAAAATTTTTAGTTACCAGAAAAACAAACGAAGTTATCAGATAATATTAGCAGCTGGCAATGCATCTAGTACGCTTTTTATCCGTTATCGACTTATTAATTTTCTAGTTCATTTATTTCATGGGAATATTATGTTTTCAGTTAAAGCAACTTATATAAATTAAAATTCGGTATTTAATTTTTATTAAAAAAATATTTTTTTATTACTATTAATCAGACGGATTAATAGTAATGTTCTTTATTAATTTAAATTCCAAAACTGACTGCAAAGACTTTACAATTTTTTCTTATAATGAAACCTACTTTCTTAAAATAATTTGCCGATTCCGCAATTTCCCATCAATAATTTTACTTGTGGTTGCGCGTGTAACTCAGTTGCTGAGTTTGTATTTTCCCATCGACCAGTCGATGAAATGTTGCGGCTCGTGTGGACTCAAGTTACATGGTTTGAAATTGCTAGTGCTGCAGTTTTGCTGTTGGCACGTTTTGTTATTGAACTTCTTAAATTTGTTGGCACGTTGTATGTGCAATATTTGTTGTTGTAATTGGTACGGTGTTAACTCCTCCCCCTTTAAGTTCATACGTCCTCGTATGATTTACTAAAAAAACGGAAGGTTATGAATTCTTTGGTTTTGTCTCTTTTTAGATGATAATGCTAAGGAAACTTCCGGATTAGCGCATAAATTAGCCTCCACTACAGTGTCTTCTTTTCCTCCTTCTTTCGGTGACTGGTTGACTTTCTCAAATGGTTTATTCTCTGTTTCAGTAACTACCTTTTTGTTTCTTTTCATTATGCAGACAATGGTGACCAGTACTGATATGGCTATTATTAATCCAAAATTAGTGAATAGGTTGATTTTATTCTCCACTTGTAATTTTTCGATTAAGTGAGAATTGTTGACGTTTACAGCCTCCATTCTTTCCAGCGTTATTACTCGTTCCTGGAAACTTGTGTTACCTGGTTGTAACAATGCAGGTAATGGCTTTGTAAGGGTAGCTTGTGTTGTTAAATACGTTTTGTTTCCAATTCGTACCGTAGAATTTAGGTGGTGAATTATAAAAGTGCCGTTTAAGTTTATTGTTGAGTTGTCTATTTCGACTTGTCCTTCGAATTCGTTCAGTAGTACCATGCTTTCATCTATTTTCTCTACCTGTGCCACATGCTCATTATTTGTTGTTGTGCAGCGAAATGGTTTACTCTTCAAAAGGTTTGGGATGCAATCCGTTTCACTTATGTCTATAATATTATCTGTTTCACAAATACTTAGTTTATTATAGTTTTTGCAGTCATTCTTAATACCAAATATTTTATCATAACATTTCAAAATGGTTTTAAAATTTGTCTTAATTACAATATTATTTCTTTTTACAGGTCTAATCGAAAAATTATCACAATTTTCATTACTCGTTGTCGGAATATTTACTATGTAGACAATTTCTTTATCATTTGATGCAATTTTAATCTTAGAAAAATTCAGCAATTCATCTATATTTCCAAATGGAATATTATCGTTATAAAAAATGTCTCTCAAAACATCAATTTCGATATTAGAAAAGATAAATGAATTAACAATATTTGCTTTAGCCCAATGGATTGCATATTCTATATTAGATAACTCGTCTTTAACAATTTCCAATTTATACTTAAAGTCTAACAATTTTTCCTCGTTAAACCTATTCTCTACCAATTTAGAAATGTTGTTGGTCACATTTGACAGTTTGTTAATTTTTTCTATTGTTAATTGATTAATTATAATCTGATTATTGTTATTTTTTAAGACATTATTCATTTTATTTTCTATTATTTCAAAGTCTTGGTGGTCCGGATTACCGGCCAACCATTTCCAAGCGCTGCCAATAAAGTCCAGCGACCTTTTCGTCTTTGTCTTGGATTTTAATCTGGATAAACAGGATTTCATTTGGGATATGGAATAGGATAGGTAGGGTAATATTTGGTTGTCAGTATTCTTATTAAAGTCAATGCCACTTTCCAAGTTTTTTATAAGGTCTTCGTATTTCTCCAAGTCAATTGTGTGGATAAGTTTGAATACGCCTGTTTGAATTTTTGCTGATCCTGTATTAATTACAACGAGTCTGGAATTTGTGTACTCCATTATCTGGAACTCACCCACAGAAAATGTGAACATCCAAGTAAGCCTGTAACAAGGTTTTTTAAAATTTAGTTTCTTATGTGTTTTTTGTGTATTACTCTCCCGCTTTCTGTAACTATTCTTGTGTGTCGGTTTTCCTTTACTAATTCCCGTTTAAATCTCTCAGTCAATTTAGTACCAAGTCTTTTGTTTACCCTTACGAAAATTTCCTGTCCTGGTATGTATTGTTTTATCTCTTTTTTGTTCTTGTTGTGGTATTCTAAATCTTTTTCCTGTTTCTTTTTCAGTCTTGTCATGTTGTCCTCCCTCGTCCTTCAGACATCTCATGATCTCGGCTAGGGTTGAATGAAATCTTTCGATTTGTCCATTGGCCTCGCTTCTATAGGGTGGTGTTGTGAATACTTCTATTCCTAGTTCATCTTTCATCATAAAGAGAATTGAAGCAGAATTTAAGGATTTCTCGTTATCCATGACAACGGTTTTGGGGATTCCGTAAGAGAAAAGAATATCCCTTAACGGTCTTCTAATATCTTCTATCGATTTTCCCTGTAAAATTTTGGTCTGTACATACTTTGAAAATTTATCGAGTGCTGTTAGAACTATTTTTTTATCGGTTGTAAAAATGTCAATGTGAATGACTTGACCAGGATAGCTTGGTATCGGTGTAGCATTTAATTTTGGTTGGTTAGGATGCCTTTCGTATTTGTTTTTCTTGCATATTGAGCAAAGTTTTAATAATCTCTTAATTTTGGAGAACATACTAGGAAAATAGGCTTTTTCTAATATCTGGGATCTGTTTTCAACTGCGTTCCTATGTGCGCGGCTATGAGTTTCTATAATTAATGTTTCCTGATCAGATTCCGATATAATATCTTCCACAAAATTTTGTGTAAAACGTACCTTATAAGAGCTAAAATGATTAGGATATATTTCCTGAATCCTCCCCATTATGAATTCTGGTGTTTTTATACAATTTACAACGGAAGGATTTAAATTTTCTTTTAAAATTGATATTAGTTTCTTTGAGTCGTAATCAGATTCCGTGAAAATGTGTCTGTTGTATCCTGGAAATATGACTTTAAATTGGTAATTACATGGTTCGCCTATGTTAAGAAAGATTTGGTTCTTAAATGCGTTTATCGGGGCTTCTACACTCGGTATAAGATCTTGCGGAGAGCTATCACTACTATGAACTGTGCCCGTTAAGGAATTAACGTTCGTTGTTGGTGGCCTAGAAAGTGCATCTGCTACCACGTTGCTCTTCCGGGTTTATATTTCATCTCGTAGTTGTACTCCTCTAATATAGCCTTCCATCTTTTCATTTTGCTATTGTTGTTTTTCGCGCTAAGTGCAAACATTAGTGGTTGGTGATCCGTGTAAATAATGACTTTGGCAGTTCCATACAAATAGTTTCGTAGATTCCCAAGTGCCCAAATTATAGCCAGCATTTCTTTCTCATTAGCGGCATAATTTTCTTCCGCCTCTGATAAAGTCCTGGATATAAATGCTATTGGCCGGTCGTCTTCGCTAAGTACAGCACCAAGGGCTACATTTGAGGCATCGGTTGTCAATTGGAACTCCTTCTTGAAGTCTGGGTATGCAAGAATAACCTCACGTGATATCAGGGCATTCTTTAATGAATCTATTGCACTCCTAGCCTCGGCATCCATATTAATTTTTCTACGGCTCGATTCGGATTTGGAAATAATTCCCCCATCTCCCCGTAGTAGCCTAGTTAAGGGTTTTGCTAAATCAGCATAGCCTTTTATGAGCCTCCTATAATATCCCGAAAGACCGAGAAAGGAGCGAAGTTCCTTCAATGTAGTGGGGTATGGAAAATTTATTGTGGATTCAACTTTTTTTGGATTAGCTTTGACTCCCTTATTTGAAACGATGAATCCCAAGAATTCTACTTCTTTTCTAAAGAATTCGCACTTGTCCAATTGTACTTTCATATTGGCGGCATTAAGTGTTTCAAAAATTATTTAGGTGTTCTAGATGGGACTTTTCATCTTTGCTAAAAATGATTATATCGTCTATATAGACGTAGCAAATCTTGCCAATATGTTCCCTAAGGATATCATCTAATGCCCTCTGAAATATCGCAGGAGCATTTTTCAGGCCAAAGGGGAGTCGTGTAAACTCATATTTACCGTTAGTAACGGAGAAGGCCGTTTTTTCTATGTCTTCCTCCTTCAGTGGTATCTGATGGAACCCACTCTTTAAATCTATTACCGTAAAATATTGGTTGCTTCCAAGTTGAGCCAATACCTCGTTAATTTCGGGAATAGGGTATCTGTCAGGTATTGTGATGGAATTCAATTTCCTAAAGTCTATGACTAATCGATATTTTTGTGTTCCAGAAGCATCTTGTTTCTTTGGAACAATCCAAATAGGTGAATTATAGGGGGAACGTGATGGTCTTATTATCCCATCCGCCAATAATTTATTAATTTCATCCTCGACAATACCCTTCATAGCCATTGGATAAGGATAATTCCTGGTATACGTTGGTACATCCGTTGATGTACGAATGTCACCTACAACCTCTGTTGTATAGGTGAGTCGTTCATCTGGGTCTGCAAATAAATCCCTGTGGCGGCCCACAATATTTTCGAGAGAAGTCTTTTGATTTCTTGAGAGGTGTTCTATTCTAATTTCTATATTGTTAACATCTTGAGAAGTGTATTGGAATATTGGTATTTTTATTCCCGATCCTACCGTAAAAAAGTTCCCTGAAGTATATATTACAGCGGAGAGTTCTTTCATGCTATCATTTCCCAATATTCCATCAAAAGTTCTTAGTCCTGGCAACATGAAAAACTTCATTGGAATATCATTGATACCAAATAAATTTAAAAACGTATGATGAGTTATCTCCACATTCCCTGCAACAGATTTTGCACTGAATGCTTCCTGATTAATTCTAGGGTATCTAACTAGACTAGGCTTAATATAATTTTTGTTACTACCTGTATCTAATAATATTCTAAGACTTTGTCCGTTCCTCGTCATAATCCGAAAATATGGTAGCGAGGAACTATTTAACCAAAAAAATTAAGGTCGTTTAATGGATCTTCCGACAAATTCTCTGTCGCCAAGGGATCATTGTTTCCAGTTTCATATGTGATGGGTGTACGGTCTATTGCATCAATCCCACTATTGTCAAATTCCCTATAATATTCATCCGTGGCCGTTACTCCACCAACTGCGCCTTCTTCAGGACCGTATTCATGATATTGTGAAGCTTGATTAATTTCCTGGGTTGCTTCGCCTTCAGTCACAACATGGAAGTTCCTTTGAAATTTGTTGACTGGTCCTTGGAAGGATGTTCCCGCCGGTCTCTTGGGTTGTTGATAGGCTTGTGACCTATTCGTGTAATTGACTTGTTTGGATAGATCAATCGATATCCATTGGTTCGACTCTCGGCGTTGGCCTTTGGTACCCTGGATTTTGGTTTTGATGTTGGGTAATTGGTCTCTGAAAGCTAAAATTTGGGTGTTGTGGCCTGAACCCATTTTGGTTCCATTGATTATTCTGGGGCCTAAACCCGTAGTTTGGGGCCGTCTGAATGGGCGGATTTCTATTAAAATTTGGTATAGGGTTTCGAGGTAGTAATTGTGGCCTAACTTGCTCTGTACCACCTACGTGTGCTAGCTCAGGATAAAACTTCCGTCCGCCTCCTGAGGATGGATAACTTGCACCGATTCTATCCCTATTTCTAGATATCTGTCCATGTGCATGGTTCATGCGGAACGTCATATTATCTAATTTTAAGCAGATATGTAGTGCTTGAGGAAGAGATGTCGGTTCGCGAACGCTCAGTAAACGAGGTAGGTCTCCATTTAGACCCCTCACGAAAGTATCCAGGGCCTTATCCCTGTAAGTGTTTGTCATTATTCTCAAGCTGCCCTCATCAATATCTAGACAAGCAACTTTATCTAATATTAGAGAAAGATGTTGGTAGACCGCTTGGTAAAAAGCTGTTATCGATCTACCACCCTGACAAAGTGTAGTCATTTGGTACTCTAATGTACCAATGTCTCTCTTGTCAGAGTAGTGCATCATGGGGCAATTTTTTATTCTGCCCCAATCTAATGGTGTTCGATAAGATTCTAACGCGGTATCCGCGTCTCCTATTATTTTTGTTCTAATTGTATGCAATATTGCATAGTATCTCCCTATCCCTTGAAGGGATTTGAAAAGCTCCATTACCCTATCAACGGACTTCCGCCAGGAACTGAATTCTCCCGGTTGCCCCGAAAAATCTCTTAATGACCTTACGATGTCGGGATTTTTTTCCACTTCTTCTAGCCTTGAAATATTACCAATAGGTTGATCTATTTCTTCATTGACTATAGGATCTTGTCGCGTGCCTAAAACCTCATTCACTATTTCCCTTATTTGCCTTTTTTGTGTGTCATTTAATCCCTGCGGAATATCTGCCCTAACTGTCGAATTATTTGGTGACATGTTCAAAGATCTGTTCAGCCTTTCAGTAAGTTCTTCTATTGTCTCGTCTGGCATTATAATTAAGTATTAATGAAGAGAAAAAAAAAATTTTTTTTTTTTGAATCTTTCCCGGAAAATTCGAATAAACTTTTGAGTTAAAATTGCAATGTATGAATTCAATATTATTAGGAAAACTTTTCTAAGATTATTTGCTAAAAGATTCCGAATATACCTTTATTTTAAAATGAGATGGCTTGTCAAAGTTATAAATTTGATTTTATTAAAATTTAGAAAGAAATCTTCTATTTTATTAAGGATGTTTTAGTTTCTTATAACTACTTAAGACTACTTCTTACATAAATATCTGCACAAATGTAGACATTTTTTCCTGTTGGTTTGTTGAATATGTTGATTGTTGAATATGTTGATTGCTGAAGTTTCTTTTATTTTCGGTTGTAACGTATTTTCCAGTTTATTTAAGAAACATTAATTTTCCTTTAGTTGTTTTTTGTTTATTGTTCACTTTCTAGAATTATTAGTTCTTGGTTTTCCTTTCACATTGCAGTTGGTATCATAAAAATCTTAGTTTAAAAATGTTTTTTAAAAAATATTCCTGTTACTGTTCACTTATTTGTTTTAATTAAAAAACATTTTGCAGGATCATTTAAAAATTTTTTTTTTTTTTTTTTTTTAATCCTTAATTAGGTTATTAGTATTTTCTGCTCACTTATATAAAAAAAAAATTTCATATTCATTATTTACTTTGTTTATTTTTTATTTTACTTTTAATCCTTTATTAATATTCTTTACTGGTCACTTAATTATTTTTGTTAACTAAA
This sequence comes from Pollenia amentaria, assembly GCA_943735925.1. NCBI lineage: Eukaryota > Metazoa > Arthropoda > Insecta > Diptera > Polleniidae > Pollenia > Pollenia amentaria. Next base: position 66,359,281 of record OX031009.1, read on the forward strand.
ATTTTATTCAAGTTCATCTATTTACTTTTTAGAACTTTTGTTCAGTCTTTAAAGCTTTTACTTAAAATGTTACTATTCTCTTTTTTAAATTTTGTGTTTACTTACTTTTAAATTTTATTCAACGTTCACTTATTTCTAATTGTTCCATTCTTTTTATATTCTGTCTTTTTATATTTTCATATTTTTATATTTTGTATTTTTATGTTCTTATATTTTTATATTCTTGTATTTTTATATTTTAATATATTTTTGATTTTCATATTTTTACACTTTTGTATTTTTTATATTTTAATAACTTTATTTTTTAATATTTTTATATCTTATATTTTTACAGTTTTGTATTTTTATTTTTTAATATCTTTATATTTTTATATCTTATACTTTTACACTTTTTATTTTTATTATCCTTATTTTTTAATATCCTTATTTTTTTAATATCGCTATTTTTTAATATCCTTATTTTTAATATCGCGGCCGCTGATCCTTAAGAGGACCTCCCTTTTGTCTTCTTAGAGACTACTAGGGCGCACTATTTCCGCGATCTATCACACCTGTTACTTCAAGACAAAGGACCCTTCTTTTCCTAGGGTCCCAGCTCGGGCGCCAATTAAAATTCGGTATTTAATTTTTATTAAAAAAAATATTTTTTTATTACTATTAATCAGACGGATTAATAGTAATGTTCTTTATTAATTTAAATTCCAAAACTGACTGCAAAGACTTTACAATTTTTTCTTATAATGAAACCTACTTTCTTAAAATAATTTGCCGATCCCGCAATTTCCCATCAATTAATTTACTTGTGGTTGCGCGTGTAACTCAGTTGCTGAGTTTGTATTTTCCCATCGACCAGTCGATGAAATGTTGCGGCTCGTATGGACTCAAGTTACATGGTTTGAAATTGCTAGTGCTGCAGTTTTGCTGTTGGCACGTTTTGTTATTGAACTTCTTAAATTTGTTGGCACGTTGTATGTGCAATATTTGTTGTTGTAATTGGTACGGTGTTAACTTATATAATCGAAACTATCGAACATCTTAATCGCAACTCTAACTACAACAATTACAGTATCAACAACTACAACTTATCAACAACTACAATTCTAAATACAACAGCTTTTAATATTCAAATAACACCCGGCTACGAAAATTCAAATTAGAGACAATTATGCAAAGAATATACATTCTTGAAATCTAAAATATGTGAATAAAATTTCACTTATAAAATTTTAAAATAGGCAAACTAATAAAACGATTTGAAACATTTAAATATACCTGTACATTTGTCACCTTTCATTGATTTTATACCAACGACAATGTTGATGAGCTTTCCCTGTAGTATTGAGTGCATTGTTACTCCTAAATATGTTTTGCGCATAAAAATAACAGTCCATAAGTCCGCTGTTATTGCGAAACCATTGCACTTCATGGTTGATATCATGTCTTACATGGACAAAATATTTTTCGTATATTTTTTTAACATTTCTTGATATAGTTGAGTTATGGGGAATCAAATGATCCGTATTTATATTTTTGCCATATTTTGCTCCAACAGATATACAAAATTGGCAGACTTTTTTGAAACCTTCATCGTTCACGATTCTAAAGGGCCTGCAGTTTCGAACAAACCACTCTTTACAAAACTTTACAGTTTCTGTTTTTGTATCTCCACTTACACTAATATTTTCTGAATTTTTCTCAGATTCAATATAACACTTGTTTATTAAGATTGGATGTAGATCTTGCATCGTACTTAAGAACGGCAAAGCAAAGTCGACAACCAACCACTCTTTTTACTTCTTCCCCATTTTCGTTTTCAATCTTTCCTATAATGTTCCATATCTTACTATCATCAAAACGATTTTGAAAATACCATTTTTCAGTTTTTCTTTAATATCACAAATATTTATCTAACATTAAAAAAATAAAATAAACTCTGTAAATAAAAAATTAAAGTAAATAAAAAGTTTAATTAATTATAAATAAAAATATAAAATAAAAAGAAACCTTTTATTGAAACTTAAAGACACTTATCACATATGGCACATATGTATTTTTAATAATTTAACTTACTTTATCATTTTCCATTATTATTATTAATTTAAATCCAAGTTTCTTATATATCAACTTCAGAACTATTCTCTGATCTTAACAATACAATTGTTTCAACTATACTGTTTTAAAACTATAAAAATTACAACAAAAAAAAAAACAAAATATAAATAGCGGTTAAACAAAGTAATAGTTTTTATTTTAAAAATTAGTAATAATCAATAAATAAAAGAACTTATTTTGAGCTCGAGGTCTTTTAAAGGAATTTTAAGGCCGATGTCGATGAGAACTCTGCGAGAATGTACAGACATCTCGTCAATAAACGAAAATAGCGCAATTTTTTCTTGTTTAAGCTCAGTTCATAATTAGACGATGTTAACACAACATAATAATAGTTAAGTTTTTTCTTTTTAATAATTTTTCAATGTAAGAGTTTTGTCGTTTTTATGTACATACGCGTTTGAATTTTATATTTATACATTTGTTTGTTTATTTTTGTTACTTGTAATTTCTAGATTATAGTCCAGAAGATCTTTTTCAATGAATAACGAAATATCGGCAAAATTTAATAAAGACCTCGAGCGCAAAATAAGTTCTTTTATTTATATATTATAAAGGTCGAATAAAATACAATATAACATTTATTAGTAATAATCTGCAAATAAGACAAATTTAAAAGCAATAACCATTGCTTGCATTTATTGCTTAACAGAACATTAGCAAAAAAATGTTTACTTTGACTTATTTATAGTGAGTAAGAATAAGTAAATCAGGGATTTCCAAAAATTTTTTGGTTGTGTAGTAGTGAGTACCAGAGAGTAAACAAATTGAGAGAATGCATTCATTTACAGCCGAAATAAAATGTTAGTAATATATTTTATAAGTTGTATAACACAAAGGTACAAAATTAAAAATTTTTTGTGTTAATAAAAAATTTGTAGCAACTCTTTACCAATTCAATGTCGCTGATTTTAAAACTGCGCTAAGCTAAGTCTAAAATAAAATTATTGTCTTTTAAACACTGTATTAAAACTTTTTCTATTTTCTCAGTTTCTAGGAACTGAAGAACTTCTTCTCTTAAATCATAAAGTCTATTCAGGCAATCACCGCGACTTAGCCACCGAACTTCTGTAAACATTTTCAGGTCACAATTCACAGCAAAAAGGTTACAAATTTTCGGTGGGTAAGCGCTTGATGTCCGCCTCGAATTTTATTTATTATATCCTCTGCTGTCTTCATAGCTGGGGTATCATTTATGAATTTCGATGCAAGAGCGGTCTGATGAATTATGCAGTGAAAATTATGAATTGGGGTATTATTTGATTATTGATTTTAATAGGGGGCATGTTTCCCGACGCAATGTGAATGTTATATGTGCGCATTTTTGCTCATTGATCTTTATCCTCCATTGTTTTAACCACCTTTCCAGTTCAAATATGTGATCCTGTAAGTAACGAGATGCTTCTTGACAGTTTGCGTGTACGCTTAGAAAAGCGGGCCCAGTATGCTGCCTTGTGGGACTCCGGCGTTAATTGGCTGACGAGAACTTAAAAAATCGCCTTCTTTAATAATAAAATGACGCCCTACTAAGTAGCTTTCTAACAGCTTGTGTATGTTTGCTGGTAAGTTTTGCTGCAACTTCAGTAGTAACCCTTTATGCCAGACTTTATCAAAAGCTTGAGACACATCGATGAAGAGTGCAGAGCAATATTTTTTTTCTTCAAAGGCTTTTCTTATGACATTTACTATTCGATGAGTTTGTTCAATTGTGCTGTGTTTTCTTCTAAAACCGAATTGATGATTGGGAATACATCTGTTTTCATTTAAAATCGGCGTTAATTTTGACACTAGTAGTTTCTCAAATAGCTTTGATATATTAGACAATAGGCTTATAGGTCTATATGACTCAACATTTGTGGGATCCTTTCCTGGTTTAGGTATCATGGTAACTAAAGATACTTTCCACTCTTGTGGGTAGTATTCAAGGCGTAAAATAGCATTAAAAATTAGTAGAATAATTTTCTTTGCTATGCGGGGTAGCTCCAAAAGCATTTTGTTACTGATGTTATCAAAACCAGGGGCTTTCTTGGGGTTTAAATCATGAATAGCCTTTTCGATTTCTCTTATCTCAAATCTTAGTGGAACAGCTGATCTAACAACAACAGGTGGTATATCGACCGCAGTATCGAAAGATGTATGAGGGGTAAATACGGTTTTCAAATGATTAACAAAAATATTTCCTTTTTCTATATCATTTCGTGCCCAACTTCCATTTAAGTTTCTTAATGGCGGTTTAGTGATAACTGGTCTTTTTAGATTTCTAGCTGCACGCCATAATGAGTAGTCAGATTGAGGAGTTGCATCAAGTTCCTTAAGATATTTTTCCAGAGAAGCCGTTTTTTGAGACTGCAGTAAGATTCTTAGCCTTTTTGTGCACTCTTTTAGTAAATTTTTAAGTTGAGGGGATCTGTGCAATTGCCACTCCCTTCGAGCTCTCCTTTTTTCAGTCAAGAGACGCTCGACATCTGTAGAATATATTTTACTATTTTTGATGTTTTTGCGGGCTATGCTAGAATGTTGAACAGCTAGTTTGAGATAATTGTCAAAATTGACAATAGAAAGATTCACATTCTCCGGTGTTCTAAGCGGAATATTTTCAGTGCAGTGGGTACTGAGATATGTTTTATATTTTAACCAATTTATTTGTGTTGCTGACGTCACTAAGTATCCACACGGAGATACAATTCTATTAGGGTTTGCTATAGTTAGAAGTGTAGGTGTGTGATCAGAAGATAATTCTAAAGAAGCTTCAACATGCATCGTTTCTGCGGGGATGTTTTTAACCACGCCAAAATCGATGACATCTGGAATTTTTTGCTGATCAGTAGGCCAATAAGTTGGTTGACCACTCGCGACCACATTTAAATCCATTTTAGACATTGTATTGTACAAAACACTACCCTTTGGTGTTATGAGCCGTGACCCCCAGAAAGTGTGTTTAGCGTTATAATCGCCAGCGGCTAGGAAACAGGGTCCTAATGATTTAAAATATTTATAATATTGGCTTTCTGATATTGAAAATCTAGGTGGAGAGTATAATGATGAAAGTACTAAGTTTCGATTTAGCTCTTCAACACAAATGTTCGTTGCTTGCAGATAATCTTCACGATAATCACACATTAAGTAGTGTTTGATTCGGGCTTTTATCAAAATAGCAGAGCCTCCACAAGCTCTATCTCGAGGGTCCTCAAATGAGTTTCAGAAACCATCATTACATCAATTTGTTTACTTTTAAGAAAGTATTCTAGTTCATTTTTATGTTGGCGAATGCCGTTTGCGTTCCAAAAACAAATTTTTAAACAATTCATGGCTTGTTTAGTACAGCCTGCAATAACATCGATTGCATTCTTAACATTTCCTGCATCATATTACCCATTGTGTTCGTAAAGTTAGTTACTGTTTGCACTAGTGTTTCCATGGTTTTTTCTAGACGACTTAAATTAGAAACTGGAGTCTCATCATTATTTGGCAAGTCACCTTGAATTGGAATATGGTTTGATTTTAGGACGTTTGCGTAGGATGTTCTGTTATTACTAGGCTGCGGCACTTGAATTTCATTAGTGTTAACTTGATGTGATACCTGCATTTGAGGGGGATTAGGTTTCGGTCCAACCGAGCGCTTGACTATAGAGTATACAGGGCATCCTCTATAGTTGGCAGTGTGATTACCACCACAGTTGCTGCATTTTTTTACATTGGGGTCGTTTTTAGACTTATCGCAGAGAGCTGTACCATGCAACTCTCCCCATACAACGCAAACAGGGGTTTAATGGCAGTATGCCTTAGTGTGACCAAATTCTTGGCAGTTTAAACATTGCACGGGACCGTTCCTTTTGTGCGGCTCCTCTATCGTTATTTTCCTATACAGGATATATTTCAGACTGTAAATGGGATGCGTTTCGTTTTTTTTAAGCTTAACGTCGCCGGGTTCTAACTCCACTCGAAATAGTGGTTGGGGATTTTTTTCTCTATTTTTAATATTTATTACGTTTTTTATTTTGAAGCCCTTCTCTTCTAAAAACGATTTTATCTCACTTGGGTCTACGCATGAATCAATGCCCTTTATCACTACCTGGAGACCTTTACTGCTCTTCAGTTGGTATGTATAAAAGTTTTTTTTTAGTGCCTCTAATTTCGTAATTACCTTACGAAAGTCATCTTCACGATTAACTTGTATTTTTGTCTCATTTATACTACCCCGCTTAATTGCAACTACATAAAAAGAATTTTCACCTATTACCGAGATCAAATTCTTTATTAGTTCATTTGAGTTTTGCTCTCTAAGATATATCGGCGGTGGCTTAGAAGATTTGATAACGTTTTGTGCTTCCGGAGATTCCTCATCCAGAATTGCAAAACGATTTTGAGAACTTGTTTTATCAGCTGTACCATCTTTTAAGACTTTTGAGACCGAAGCAACTGCTGAAGAGGTTGGGCTGCGACCCCGTTTAAGCACTGTTATGTACCTATCAATACCTTCTTGTACTGGAGGCTTTTGACCACTTTTTACTTGTGGAGCTGAGTTTTCCATCATGCCTGATTTGGGGGTAATATTTTCATCACTTATTACAATCGTTTTTGCCGCTGAGGCACCGCTTGCAGGTTTTATATTTTTTATTGTATTAATATCAACCGTATTATTAGACACCGAAGGTGATACTGAGTTTTCTATTATGCCTGATTGGGGGTTAATATTTACATCACTTATTAAAATTGTTTTTGTTGTTGAGGCAACGCTAGCAGGTTTTATATTTGTTATTGTATCAACCGTGTTACCAAATACAGACGGCGAGAGGGATCGCGTGCGAGTAATAGGTTTAGCCGTTAGGTATTTGCTATCATCGATTCTTTTTTTTATTTCTGCATTTGTTTCATTAACACTCACTGTGATATATGCATCTCTACTGTTTGCACTCATAAGAGTTTTTTTTTTTTTTTTTTTTTTTTTTTTTTTTTTTTTTTTACTGTTTACAGTTGTGCTCTTATTATTATGTTGTTATTGTTTATCAACACCGAGAATAAAAAAATGTGTGTTTATGTATGTATGTACATACATGTATTTTTTTTCTTTTTCTTGTATTTACTTTTTAAATACACAAATCAATAATCACGTTTTAAAAATTAAAAAATAAACCGTATGCCGAGCTTAGAAAACACGTCTAACTTCAACGAGCGCGAGAGACAGAATGAGCACGCGAGCATGAGTACTGGATCTAAAAAAAGGGCTAGGAAGGTCTCACAGAAGGCCTTATCATTTAAGACCTTTAAATGTTTACCGCTGGGATACCTAGTAGGCTTTTGCAAAAGTACAAAAAACAAATACTTAAACGCATTCTCTTTTTTTCGTGTATTTGTTTTATTATACCTTCTCTTTATAAAGCAAATTTCTGTTCTTTATTATAAGACACAAAAACAATAAATATTGTTTCTGTACGAAATAAATAAAGCAAGATTTAAGCAAAATAAAAACCAGCACATGCACATGTTTGGAGTTAAGACAAGAAGTTCTTAAACCATTTACTAAAATACTTAAGTATTTTCGTAAGTTTTATTTTGTTTGTATGAAATTTCTCTTTTGCTTAATTTCATTTTAAGATCAAATTATCAATATATCAATAGTTATATATACCTAGATAGGTATGTACATATGTATATTCCATAAAATTAACTGCTAAATTAAAGCTAAAAATAAAAACCAAGAGAATTTCTGTAAAAATATTTACATACATATCGTCGTTTAAATTTACAAAAGCCATAAGTTGCGTTGGAAAAATTTTACAGGAGAAGAAAAAGTCTCTAAAATCAAAACTTAAACATTTTAAAGCCTTTTTTTTTTTGTATATCCCCTGCAATTTTTCGTTCCCCTCTCGGGAGCATATGGCTTCCACAAAGCATCGACACGATTCGCCGCTGCTTTGTTTACGTCTTCCCATGTCACGTAATTAAGCCTAAGTTATGTAACAAAAAAAAAACCTCAAACGTTGTTTAATTATTAATGGAAGCATATGCTTCTTAAAAATAAAAAGCAATTATTTTATATAAGTAAAACCTTACATTTTATTGAAACAAAATTCAATAACTCAAAAATTTAATTCTGTGTGAGTGTTTAATGTCGTAATTTGTGTGGTTGACAACTTTATGGATTCATTAATTTATTTACAATGAATCCATAAAGTTGTCAGTCAGCAATAAAAATTTTTAGTTACCAGAAAAACAAACGAAGTTATCAGATAATATTAGCAGCTGGCAATGCATCTAGTGCGCTTTTTATCCGTTATCGACTTATTAATTTTCTAGTTCATTTATTTCATGGGAATATAATGTTTTCAGTTAAAGCAACTTATATAAATTAAAATTCGGTATTTAATTTTTATTAAAAAAATATTTTTTTATTACTATTAATCAGACGGATTAATAGTAATGTTCTTTATTAATTTAAATTCCAAAACTGACTGCAAAGACTTTACAATTTTTTCTTATAATGAAACCTACTTTCTTAAAATAATTTGCCGATTCCGCAATTTCCCATCAATAATTTTACTTGTGGTTGCGCGTGTAACTCAGTTGCTGAGTTTGTATTTTCCCATCGACCAGTCGATGAAATGTTGCGGCTCGTGTGGACTCAAGTTACATGGTTTGAAATTGCTAGTGCTGCAGTTTTGCTGTTGGCACGTTTTGTTATTGAACTTCTTAAATTTGTTGGCACGTTGTATGTGCAATATTTGTTGTTGTAATTGGTACGGTGTTAACTTATATAATCGAAACTATCGAACATCTTAATCGCAACTCTAACTACAACAATTACAGTATCAACAACTACAACTTATCAACAACTACAATTCTAAATACAACAGCTTTTAATATTCAAATAACACCCGGCTACGAAAATTCAAATTAGAGACAATTATGCAAAAAATATACATTCTTGAAATCTAAAATATGTGAATAAAATTTCACTTATAAAATTTTAAAATAGGCAAACTAATAAAACGATTTGAAACATTTAAATATACCTGTACATTTGTCACCATTCATTGATTTTATACCAACGACAATGTTGATGAGCTTTCCCTGTAGTATTGAGTGCATTGTTACTCCTAAATATGTTTTGCGCAAAAAAATAACAGTCCATAAGTCCGCTGTTATTGCGAAACCATTGCACTTCATGGTTGATATCATGTCTTACAAGGACAAAATATTTTTCGTATATTTTTTTAACATATCTTGATATAGTTGAGTTATGGGGAATCAAATGATCCGTATTTATATTTTTGCCATATTTTGCTCCAACAGATATACAAAATTGGCAGACTTTTTTGAAACCTTCATCGTTCACGATTCTAAAGGGCCTGCAGTTTCGAACAAACCACTCTTTACAAAACTTTACAGATTCTGTTTTTGTATCTCCACTTACACTAATATTTTCTGAATTTTTCTCAGATTCAATATAACACTTTTGTTTATTAAGATTGGATGTAGATCTTGCATCGTACTTAAGAACGGCAAAGCAAAGTCGACAACCAACCACTCTTTTTACTTCTTCCCCATTTTCGTTTTCAATCTTTCCTATAATGTTCCATATCTTACTATCATCAAAACGATTTTGAAAATACCATTTTTCAGTTTTTCTTTAATATCACAAATATTTATCTAACATTAAAAAAATAAAATAAACTCTGTAAATAAAAAATTAAAGTAAATAAAAAGTTTAATTAATTATAAATAAAAATATAAAATAAAAAGAAACCTTTTATTGAAACTTAAAGACACTTATCACATATGGCACATATGTATTTTTAATAATTTAACTTACTTGATCATTTTCCATTATTATTATTAATTTAACCCATTCTTTACCGCCGTGTGTTTGAACACACGTTTATCATTTCTCAACTTTGAGTTAATATAAAACACAGATAACTTTATATAATCAAATGTATGGGGCATTTATATTAAGGTTTGGAGTCTTACAAACAAAAAAATAGTTCTATTACATTTTCACAAGGCTCTCATCCCTCCACTGGAGGGAATTTAAAAAGTGTCCATAAATAGACTTTTTTTAAATGCATTTTATAATATGTTTATAAAAATCAGAATTACTATATAAGTATTGCCGTGTATTACCAAACCAACAAAAATTTATCTGATACCATTTTTCCACCACACCGATGGATATATGTGGCGCTAGGTGGCAGTAAATAACAGCGTGTGTTTCACCACACGCTGGTACTGCTACTGCAATTTGACATTTGATAGTTTTGGCGCGTTTTTTTATTAAACAGGTGTATTCTTTGTGTAACAGCACAAATTATTTAATTTATAATAAAGAGTGAATGTTTGTGAAATGTCTCGTCGAGAGTACTTAACAAATGCAGAATTGCAATATATCATCGATAACTTGAGCGACGATGACAATGACCAAGATGAGAGAGCTTCCGCGATTGAATCTGTAATTTGTTTGCCTCCCAATAATACTGCCGGTGATTCCGATTGTGAAGTAATTGACGATGAAATAATATCAACGAATATTACATGCGAAGAAAACCCTTTGGCCGAAGTATCAGATATTATTTTTCATCGCTTTCCTTTTAAATCGTGTTGCTACTTGTGTGTGATTGTAGGCACAATTGAAGTCGTTTACACATCCGCTACTGAAGACTATGGTGGTCCAGAAGTCGAAGTTCAACAGGGCAAAACAATATCATCAACGCCAAAAGACCAACCCAAACATACATATCGTCCAGTGACTGAGTTCAAACCGGCTTGGAAAAAAACTAAGCAAACTTTCTACGATATTCACCCGGAACACGAGCCATTGAAAAAGGAAAAGCAAGAGCCAATGCTCCAAGCTATAAGCGAGAAAACCCCATTTGAGATATTTAAATTGTTTTTTGACGATGAAATAATTGCATTGCTTGTAGATGAAACAAATCGATATGCTGCTCAAAAAAATATCAGCCAAATATGCGATAAGCATCTTATGCAACGTTTTATAGGAATTCTTTTGTTTTCTGGATATCACAATGTCCCACAGACCAATTTATTTTGGAGCTTAGATCCAGCGTTTGGTATTCCATTGATTCGCCAAACAATGTCTCGGAATAGGTTCACGAAATTGAAAGCGAACTTCCATATCGCTAATAATGACAATTTGGATGTTTCTGATAAGTTTGCAAAGGTTCGGCCATTGTTTGACATGCTCAATAAACGTTATATGCAGTTTGGTGTTTTTGTGGAAAATTTATCTATCGACGAGACGATGGTTCCCTACTTCGGCCGACATTCAGCTAAAATGTTTATACGTGGAAAACCCATACGTTTTGGTTATAAGCTGTGGGCGCTTTGCTCGGACAAGGGCTACATGTTTCAGTTTATCCCATATTCAGGTGCATCCAGCATTTACAATAAGAGCTTGGGACTCGGGGCCTCCGTCATACTGGAACTACTATCACATTGTGAGCATCCATTACAACACACCGTACACTTTGACAACTTTTTTACCTCTCATTATTTGCTTTGCCAGCTAAAAGAGAGAGGATTCTGTGCAACCGGAACGGTTCGACCAAATCGTATTGCCGCCGCCCCTTTAAAAACTGGAAAAAAAAGCCTTGCAAAGCACGATATCGATTACGCATACGATACGCGAAATGACGTTATGGTAATTCGTTGGATGGATAATTCTGAAGTTACTTTAGCAACTAATTATGACACCATAAATCCGATGGTTACTGTACAACGATACAGCAAGGAGAAGAAGAAAAAGGTTGGTGTTCAACAGCCTCTCGCCTTTAATAATTACAATAGACATATGGGTGGTGTGGATTTACACGACAACGCTGTTTCCAACTATCGCATTGGCATTCGTGCCAAAAAGTGGTGGTGGCCGCTCTGGGTTCAATGCTTGGATAGCGCTGTTGTCAATGCTTGGAAGCTGCATTGTGTCTTAGAAAATACGAAAAATGCGAAGCCTTTGCCACAGCTTGACTTTAAAAATTCTGTTACTAAGTCTCTGTTGCTTTCGTCGGAGGATGCAATGAACGAACCTTCGCCTGATGATGATTCAGACACAGATTATAGGCAACAAAACCTTCCGAGAGTAGACGGCTTGCACGTTCCTTTAAAAAGCAGTGATCGTCGTCGCTGCATTGTGTGCACACCAAAAGCCACCATATTTAAGTGTGAGAAGTGTAACGTCCATATGCACTCAGATAATTGCTTCAAATTGTTTCACGAAGAAAAACAGTTTTATTTAAAACGCCGTGCCACTCATTCAAGCAAAAAACCAAGAATTGAATAATTCCATAGTTACTTTTTTTATAATAAATACTTGAAACTTAAAATAATATAAACTTGCTTACTTACTTTTACTAATGTTGTTTTAATTACACCTGACTTAAGATTTATACGTTCCTAAATAAATTCTATAACCAGCAAAGACAAAAACAAAAATTTAACGGAAATATTTTTTTTTAACTCTTTACTGTACCAGCGTGTGGTCAAACACACGGCAATTTTTGGCGAAACTACTCGTCCAAAAAAAAATTTTTTTTTTGGGAAATGTTGAATATGTTCTAATTAAACGTTTCTGAAAATTTCATAAAAAAATTCCAATTTTTAAATTTCCGGTAATTAACCGGTTAAATCCAAGTTTCTTATATATCAACTTCAGAACTATTCTCTGATCTTAACAATACAATTGTTTCAACTATACTGTTTTAAAACTATAAAAATTACAACAAAAAAAAAAAACAAAATATAAATAGCGGTTAAACAAAGTAATAGTTTTTATTTTAAAAATTAGTAATAATCAATAAATAAAAGAACTTATTTTGAGCTCGAGGTCTTTTAAAGGAATTTTAAGGCCGATGTCGATGAGAACTCTGCGAGAATGTACAGACATCTCGTCAATAAACGAAAATAGCGCAATTTTTTCTTGTTTAAGCTCAGTTCATAATTAGACGATGTTAACACAACATAATAATAGTTAAGTTTTTTCTTTTTAATAATTTTTCAATGTAAGAGTTTTGTCGTTTTTATGTACATACGCGTTTGAATTTTATATTTATACATTTGTTTGTTTATTTTTGTTACTTGTAATTTCTAGATTATAGTCCCGAAGATCTTTTTCAATGAATAACGAAATATCGGCAAAATTTAATAAAGACCTCGAGCGCAAAATAAGTTCTTTTATTTATATATTATAAAGGTCGAATAAAATACAATATAACATTTATTAGTAATAATCTGCAAATAAGACAAATTTAAAAGCAATAACCATTGCTTGCATTTATTGCTTAACAGAACATTAGCAAAAAAATGTTTACTTTGACTTATTTATAGTGAGTAAGAATAAGTAAATCAGGGATTTCCAAAAATTTTTTGGTTGTGTAGTAGTGAGTACCAGAGAGTAAACAAATTGAGAGAATGCATTCATTTACAGCCGAAATAAAATGTTAGTAATATATTTTATAAGTTGTATAACACAAAGGTACAAAATTAAAAATTTTTTGTGTTAATAAAAAATTTGTAGCAACTCTTTACCAATTCAATGTCGCTGATTTTAAAACTGCGCTAAGCTAAGTCTAAAATAAAATTATTGTCTTTTAAACACTGTATTAAAACTTTTTCTATTTTCTCAGTTTCTAGGAACTGAAGAACTTCTTCTCTTAAATCATAAAGTCTATTCAGGCAATCACCGCGACTTAGCCACCGAACTTCTGTAAACATTTTCAGGTCACAATTCACAGCAAAAAGGTTACACATTTTCGGTGGGTAAGCGCTTGATGTCCGCCTCGAATTTTATTTATTATATCCTCTGCTGTCTTCATAGCTGGGGTATCATTTATGAATTTCGATGCAAGAGCGGTCTGATGAATTATGCAGTGAAAATTATGAATTGGGGTATTATTTGATTATTGATTTTAATAGGGGGCATGTTTCCCGACGCAATGTGAATGTTATATGTGCGCATTTTTGCTCATTGACCTTTATCCTCCATTGTTTTAACCACCTTTCCAGTTCAAATATGTGATCCTGTAAGTAACGAGATGCTTCTTGACAGTTTGCGTGTACGCTTAGAAAAGCGGGCCCAGTATGCTGCCTTGTGGGACTCCGGCGTTAATTGGCTGACGAGAACTTAAAAAATCGCCTTCTTTAATAATAAAATGACGCCCGACTAAGTAGCTTTCTAACAGCTTGTGTATGTTTGCTGGTAAGTTTTGCTGCAACTTCAGTAGTAACCCTTTATGCCAGACTTTATCAAAAGCTTGAGACACATCGATGAAGAGTGCAGAGCAATATTTTTTTTCTTCAAAGGCTTTTCTTATGACATTTACTATTCGATGAGTTTGTTCAATTGTGCTGTGTTTTCTTCTAAAACCGAATTGATGATTGGGAATACATCTGTTTTCATTTAAAATCGGCGTTAATTTTGACACTAGTAGTTTCTCAAATAGCTTTGATATATTAGACAATAGGCTTATAGGTCTATATGACTCAACATTTGTGGGATCCTTTCCTGGTTTAGGTATCATGGTAACTAAAGATACTTTCCACTCTTGTGGGTAGTATTCAAGGCGTAAAATAGCATTAAAAATTAGTAGAATAATTTTCTTTGCTATGCGGGGTAGCTCCAAAAGCATTTTGTTACTGATGTTATCAAAACCAGGGGCTTTCTTGGGGTTTAAATCATGAATAGCCTTTTCGATTTCTCTTATCTCAAATCTTAGTGGAACAGCTGATCTAACAACAACAGGTGGTATATCGACCGCAGTATCGAAAGATGTATGAGGGGTAAATACGGTTTTCAAATGATTAACAAAAATATTTCCTTTTTCTATATCATTTCGTGCCCAACTTCCATTTAAGTTTCTTAATGGCGGTTTAGTGATAACTGGTCTTTTTAGATTTCTAGCTGCACGCCATAATGAGTAGTCAGATTGAGGAGTTGCATCAAGTTCCTTAAGATATTTTTCCAGAGAAGCCGTTTTTTGAGACTGCAGTAAGATTCTTAGCCTTTTTGTGCACTCTTTTAGTAAATTTTTAAGTTGAGGGGATCTGTGCAATTGCCACTCCCTTCGAGCTCTCCTTTTTTCAGTCAAGAGACGCTCGACATCTGTAGAATATATTTTACTATTTTTGATGTTTTTGCGGGCTATGCTAGAATGTTGAACAGCTAGTTTGAGATAATTGTCAAAATTGACAATAGAAAGATTCACATTCTCCGGTGTTCTAAGCGGAATATTTTCAGTGCAGTGGGTACTGAGATATGTTTTATATTTTAACCAATTTATTTGTGTTGCTGACGTCACTAAGTATCCACACGGAGATACAATTCTATTAGGGCTTGCTATAGTTAGAAGTGTAGGTGTGTGATCAGAAGATAATTCTAAAGAAGCTTCAACATGCATCGTTTCTGCGGGGATGTTTTTAACCACGCCAAAATCGATGACATCTGGAATTTTTTGCAGATCAGTAGGCCAATAAGTTGGTTGACCACTCGCGACCACATTTAAATCCATTTTAGACATTGTATTGTACAAAACACTACCCTTTGGTGTTATGAGCCGTGACCCCCAGAAAGTGTGTTTAGCGTTATAATCGCCAGCGGCTAGGAAACAGGGTCCTAATGATTTAAAATATTTATAATATTGGCTTTCTGATATTGAAAATCTAGGTGGAGAGTATAATGATGAAAGTACTAAGTTTCGATTTAGCTCTTCAACACAAATGTTCGTTGCTTGCAGATAATCTTCACGATAATCACACATTAAGTAGTGTTTGATTCGGGCTTTTATCAAAATAGCAGAGCCTCCACAAGCTCTATCTCGAGGGTCCTTGGTATCATATAATATATAACCATTAATTTTAAACGTATTTCTTGAGGTCAAATGAGTTTCAGAAACCATCATTACATCAATTTGTTTACTTTTAAGAAAGTATTCTAGTTCATTTTTATGTTGGCGAATGCCGTTTGCGTTCCAAAAACAAGTTTTTAAACAATTCATGGCTTGTTTAGTACAGCCTGCAATAACATCGATTGCATTCTTAACATTTCCTGCATCATATTACCCATTGTGTTCGTAAAGTTAGTTACTGTTTGCACTAGTGTTTCCATGGTTTTTTCTAGACGACTTAAATTAGAAACTGGAGTCTCATCATTATTTGGCAAATCACCTTGAATTGGAATATGGTTTGATTTTAGGACGTTTGCGTAGGATGTTCTGTTATTACTAGGCTGCGGCACTTGAATTTCATTAGTGTTAACTTGATGTGATACCTGCATTTGAGGGGGATTAGGTTTCGGTCCAACCGAGCGCTTGACTATAGAGTATACAGGGCATCCTCTATAGTTGGCAGTGTGATTACCACCACAGTTTCTGCATTTTTTTACATTGGGGTCGTTTTTAGACTTATCGCAGAGAGCTGTACCATGCAACTCTCCCCATACAACGCAAACAGGGGTTAAATGGCAGTATGCCTTAGTGTGACCAAATTCTTGGCAGTTTAAACATTGCACGGGACCGTTCCTTTTGTGCGGCTCCTCTATCGTTATTTTCCTATACAGGATATATTTCAGACTGTAAATGGGATGCGTTTCGTTTTTTTTAAGCTTAACGTCGCCGGGTTCTAACTCCACTCGAAATAGTGGTTGGGGATTTTTTTCTCTATTTTTAATATTTATTACGTTTTTTATTTTGAAGCCCTTCTCTTCTAAAAACGATTTTATCTCACTTGGGTCTACGCATGAATCAATGCCATTTATCACTACCTGGAGACCTTTACTGCTCTTCAGTTGGTATGTATAAAAGTTTTTTTTTAGTGCCTCTAATTTCGTAATTACCTTACGAAAGTCATCTTCACGATTAACTTGTATTTTTGTCTCATTTATACTACCCCGCTTAATTGCAACTACATAAAAAGAATTTTCACCTATTACCGAGATCAAATTCTTTATTAGTTCATTTGAGTTTTGCTCTCTAAGATATATCGGCGGTGGCTTAGAAGATTTGATAACGTTTTGTGCTTCCGGAGATTCCTCATCCAGAATTGCAAAACGATTTTGAGAACTTGTTTTATCAGCTGTACCATCTTTTAAGACTTTTGAGACCGAAGCAACTGCTGAAGAGGTTGGGCTGCGACCCCGTTTAAGCACTGTTATGTACCTATCAATACCTTCTTGTACTGGAGGCTTTTGACCACTTTTTACTTGTGGAGCTGAGTTTTCCATCATGCCTGATTTGGGGGTAATATTTTCATCACTTATTACAATCGTTTTTGCCGCTGAGGCACCGCTTGCAGGTTTTATATTTTTTATTGTATTAATATCAACCGTATTATTAGACACCGAAGGTGATACTGAGTTTTCTATTATGCCTGATTGGGGGTTAATATTTACATCACTTATTAAAATTGTTTTTGTTGTTGAGGCAACGCTAGCAGGTTTTATATTTGTTATTGTATCAACCGTGTTACCAAATACAGACGGCGAGAGGGATCGCGTGCGAGTAATAGGTTTAGCCGTTAGGTATTTGCTATCATCGATTCTTTTTTTTATTTCTGCATTTGTTCATTAACACTCACTGTGATATATGCATTTGCACTCATAAGAGTTTTTTTTTTTTTTTTTTTTTTTTTTTTTTTTTTTTTACTGTTTACAGTTGTGCTCTTATTATTATGTTGTTATTGTTTATCAACACCGAGAATAAAAAAATGTGTGTTTATGTATGTATGTACATACATGTATTTTTTTTCTTTTTCTTGTATTTACTTTTTAAATACACAAATCAATAATCACGTTTTAAAAATTAAAAAATAAACCGTATGCCGAGCTTAGAAAACACGTCTAACTTCAACGAGCGCGAGAGACAGAATGAGCACGCGAGCATGAGTACTGGATCTAAAAAAAGGGCTAGGAAGGTCTCACAGAAGGCCTTATCATTTAAGACCTTTAAATGTTTACCGCTGGGATACCTAGTAGGCTTTTGCAAAAGTACAAAAAACAAATACTTAAACGCATTCTCTTTTTTTCGTGTATTTGTTTTATTATACCTTCTCTTTATAAAGCAAATTTCTGTTCTTTATTTTAAGACACAAAAACAATAAATATTGTTTCTGTACGAAATAAATAAAGCAAGATTTAAGCAAAATAAAAACCAGCACATGCACATGTTTGGAGTTAAGACAAGAAGTTCTTAAACCATTTACTAAAATACTTAAGTATTTTCGTAAGTTTTATTTTGTTTGTATGAAATTTCTCTTTTGTTTAATTTCATTTTAAGATCAAATTATCAATATATCAATAGTTATATATACCTAGATAGGTATGTACATATGTATATTCCATAAAATTAAATGCTAAATTAAAGCTAAAAATAAAAACCAAGAGAATTTCTGTAAAAATATTTACAGATTGCGTTGGAAAAATTTTACAGGAGAAGAAAAAGTCTCTAAAATCAAAACTTAAACATTTTAAAGCCTTTTTTTTTGTATATCCCCTGCAATTTTTCGTTCCCCTCTCGGGAGCATATGGCTTCCACAAAGCATCGCCATCTGACACGATTCGCCGCTGCTTTGTTTACGTCTTCCCATGTCACGTAATTAAGCCTAAGTTATGTAACAAAAAAAAAACCTCAAACGTTGTTTAATTATTAATGGAAGCATATGCTTCTTAAAAATAAAAAGCAATTATTTTATATATAATTAAAACCTTACATTTTATTGAAACAAAATTCAATAACTCAAAAATTTAATTCTGGGTGAGTGTTTAATGTCGTAATTTGTGTGGTTGACAACTTTATGGATTCATTAATTTATTTACAATGAATCCATAAAGTTGTCAGTCAGCAATAAAAATTTTTAGTTACCAGAAAAACAAACGAAGTTATCAGATAATATTAGCAGCTGGCAATGCATCTAGTGCGCTTTTTATCCGTTATCGACTTATTAATTTTCTAGTTCATTTATTTCATGGGAATATTATGTTTTCAGTTAAAGCAACTTATATAAATTAAAATTCGGTATTTAATTTTTATTAAAAAAATATTTTTTTATTACTATTAATCAGACGGATTAATAGTAATGTTCTTTATTAATTTAAATTCCAAAACTGACTGCAAAGACTTTACAATTTTTTCTTATAATGAAACCTACTTTCTTAAAATAATTTGCCGATTCCGCAATTTCCCATCAATAATTTTACTTGTGGTTGCGCGTGTAACTCAGTTGCTGAGTTTGTATTTTCCCATCGACCAGTCGATGAAATGTTGCGGCTCGTGTGGACTCAAGTTACATGGTTTGAAATTGCTAGTGCTGCAGTTTTGCTGTTGGCACGTTTTGTTATTGAACTTCTTAAATTTGTTGGCACGTTGTATGTGCAATATTTGTTGTTGTAATTGGTACGGTGTTAACTTATATAATCGAAACTATCGAACATCTTAATCGCAACTCTAACTACAACAATTACAGTATCAACAAATACAACTTATCAACAACTACAATTCTAAATACAACAGCTTTTAATATTCAAATAACACCCGGCTACGAAAATTCAAATTAGAGACAATTATGCAAAAAATATACATTCTTGAAATCTAAAATATGTGAATAAAATTTCACTTATAAAATTTTAAAATAGGCAAACTAATAAAACGATTTGAAACATTTAAATATACCTGTACATTTGTCACCATTCATTGATTTTATACCAACGACAATGTTGATGAGCTTTCCCTGTAGTATTGAGTGCATTGTTACTCCTAAATATGTTTTGCGCAAAAAAATAACAGTCCATAAGTCCGCTGTTATTGCGAAACCATTGCACTTCATGGTTGATATCATGTCTTACATGGACAAAATATTTTTCGTATATTTTTTTAACATATCTTGATATAGTTGAGTTATGGGGAATCAAATGATCCGTATTTATATTTTTGCCATATTTTGCTCCAACAGATATACAAAATTGGCAGACTTTTTTGAAACCTTCATCGTTCACGATTCTAAAGGGCCTGCAGTTTCGAACAAACCACTCTTTACAAAACTTTACAGATTCTGTTTTTGTATCTCCACTTACACTAATATTTTCTGAATTTTTTTCAGATTCAATATAACACTTTTGTTTATTAAGATTGGATGTAGATCTTGCATCGTACTTAAGAACGGCAAAGCAAAGTCGACAACCAACCACTCTTTTTACTTCTTCCCCATTTTCGTTTTCAATCTTTCCTATAATGTTCCATATCTTACTATCATCAAAACGATTTTGAAAATACCATTTTTCAGTTTTTCTTTAATATCACAAATATTTATCTAACATTAAAAAAATAAAATAAACTCTGTAAATAAAAAATTAAAGTAAATAAAAAGTTTAATTAATTATAAATAAAAATATAAAATAAAAAGAAACCTTTTATTGAAACTTAAAGACACTTATCACATATGGCACATATGTATTTTTAATAATTTAACTTACTTGATCATTTTCCATTATTATTATTAATTTAAATCCAAGTTTCTTATATATCAACTTCAGAACTATTCTCTGATCTTAACAATACAATTGTTTCAACTATACTGTTTTAAAACTATAAAAATTACAACAAAAAAAAAAAAACAAAATATAAATAGCGGTTAAACAAAGTAATAGTTTTTATTTTAAAAATTAGTAATAATCAATAAATAAAAGAACTTATTTTGAGCTCGAGGTCTTTTAAAGGAATTTTAAGGCCGATGTCGATGAGAACTCTGCGAGAATGTACAGACATCTCGTCAATAAACGAAAATAGCGCAATTTTTTCTTGTTTAAGCTCAGTTCATAATTAGACGATGTTAACACAACATAATAATAGTTAAGTTTTTTCTTTTTAATAATTTTTCAATGTAAGAGTTTTGTCGTTTTTATGTACATACGCGTTTGAATTTTATATTTATACATTTGTTTGTTTATTTTTGTTACTTGTAATTTCTAGATTATAGTCCCGAAGATCTTTTTCAATGAATAACGAAATATCGGCAAAATTTAATAAAGACCTCGAGCGCAAAATAAGTTCTTTTATTTATATATTATAAAGGTCGAATAAAATACAATATAACATTTATTAGTAATAATCTGCAAATAAGACAAATTTAAAAGCAATAACCATTGCTTGCATTTATTGCTTAACAGAACATTAGCAAAAAAATGTTTACTTTGACTTATTTATAGTGAGTAAGAATAAGTAAATCAGGGATTTCCAAAAATTTTTTGGTTGTGTAGTAGTGAGTACCAGAGAGTAAACAAATTGAGAGAATGCATTCATTTACAGCCGAAATAAAATGTAAGTAATATATTTTATAAGTTGTATAACACAAAGGTACAAAATTAAAAATTTTTTGTGTTAATAAAAAATTTGTAGCAACTCTTTACCAATTCAATGTCGCTGATTTTAAAACTGCGCTAAGCTAAGTCTAAAATAAAATTATTGTCTTTTAAACACTGTATTAAAACTTTTTCTATTTTCTCAGTTTCTAGGAACTGAAGAACTTCTTCTCTTAAATCATAAAGTCTATTCAGGCAATTACCGCGACTTAGCCACCGAACTTCTGTAAACATTTTCAGGTCACAATTCACAGCAAAAAGGTTACAAATTTTCGGTGGGTAAGCGCTTGATGTCCGCCTCGAATTTTATTTATTATATCCTCTGCTGTCTTCATAGCTGGGGTATCATTTATGAATTTCGATGCAAGAGCGGTCTGATGAATTATGCAGTGAAAATTATGAATTGGGGTATTATTTGATTATTGATTTTAATAGGGGGCATGTTTCCCGACGCAATGTGAATGTTATATGTGCGCATTTTTGCTCATTGATCTTTATCCTCCATTGTTTTAACCACCTTTCCAGTTCAAATATGTGATCCTGTAAGTAACGAGATGCTTCTTGACAGTTTGCGTGTACGCTTAGAAAAGCTGTATCGTCCGCAAATGTTGAGGTATGGGTGTAGCTGTTTGTTGGCAAGTCCGAAGTATAAATTAAGTATAATAGAGGGCCCAGTATGCTGCCTTGTGGGACTCCGGCGTTAATTGGCTGACGAGAACTTAAAAAATCGCCTTCTTTAATAATAAAATGACGCCCGACTAAGTAGCTTTCTAACAGCTTGTGTATGTTTGCTGGTAAGTTTTGCTGCAACTTCAGTAGTAACCCTTTATGCCAGACTTTATCAAAAGCTTGAGACACATCGATGAAGAGTGCAGAGCAATATTTTTTTTCTTCAAAGGCTTTTCTTATGACATTTACTATTCGATGAGTTTGTTCAATTGTGCTGTGTTTTCTTCTAAAACCGAATTGATGATTGGGAATACATCTGTTTTCATTTAAAATCGGCGTTAATTTTGACACTAGTAGTTTCTCAAATAGCTTTGATATATTAGACAATAGGCTTATAGGTCTATATGACTCAACATTTGTGGGATCCTTTCCTGGTTTAGGTATCATGGTAACTAAAGATACTTTCCACTCTTGTGGGTAGTATTCAAGGCGTAAAATAGCATTAAAAATTAGTAGAATAATTTTCTTTGCTATGCGGGGTAGCTCCAAAAGCATTTTGTTACTGATGTTATCAAAACCAGGGGCTTTCTTGGGGTTTAAATCATGAATAGCCTTTTCGATTTCTCTTATCTCAAATCTTAGTGGAACAGCTGATCTAACAACAACAGGTGGTATATCGACCGCAGTATCGAAAGATGTATGAGGGGTAAATACGGTTTTCAAATGATTAACAAAAATATTTCCTTTTTCTATATCATTTCGTGCCCAACTTCCATTTAAGTTTCTTAATGGCGGTTTAGTGATAACTGGTCTTTTTAGATTTCTAACTGCACGCCATAATGAGTAGTCAGATTGAGGAGTTGCATCAAGTTCCTTAAGATATTTTTCCAGAGAAGCCGTTTTTTGAGACTGCAGTAAGATTCTTAGCCTTTTTGTGCACTCTTTTAGTAAATTTTTAAGTTGAGGGGATCTGTGCAATTGCCACTCCCTTCGAGCTCTCCTTTTTTCAGTCAAGAGACGCTCGACATCTGTAGAATATATTTTACTATTTTTGATGTTTTTGCGGGCTATGCTAGAATGTTGAACAGCTAGTTTGAGATAATTGTCAAAATTGACAATAGAAAGATTCACATTCTCCGGTGTTCTAAGCGGAATATTTTCAGTGCAGTGGGTACTGAGATATGTTTTATATTTTAACCAATTTATTTGTGTTTGCTGACGTCACTAAGTATCCACACGGAGATACAATTCTATTAGGGTTTGCTATAGTTAGAAGTGTAGGTGTGTGATCAGAAGATAATTCTAAAGAAGCTTCAACATGCATCGTTTCTGCGGGGATGTTTTTAACCACGCCAAAATCGATGACATCTGGAATTTTTTGCTGATCAGTAGGCCAATAAGTTGGTTGACCACTCGCGACCACATTTAAATCCATTTTAGACATTGTATTGTACAAAACACTACCCTTTGGTGTTATGAGCCGTGACCCCCAGAAAGTGTGTTTAGCGTTATAATCGCCAGCGGCTAGGAAACAGGGTCCTAATGATTTAAAATATTTATAATATTGGCTTTCTGATATTGAAAATCTAGGTGGAGAGTATAATGATGAAAGTACTAAGTTTCGATTTAGCTCTTCAACACAAATGTTCGTTGCTTGCAGATAATCTTCACGATAATCACACATTAAGTAGTGTTTGATTCGGGCTTTTATCAAAATAGCAGAGCCTCCACAAGCTCTATCTCGAGGGTCCTTGGTATCATATAATATATAACCATTAATTTTAAACGTATTTCTTGAGGTCAAATGAGTTTCAGAAACCATCATTACATCAATTTGTTTACTTTTAAGAAAGTATTCTAGTTCATTTTTATGTTGGCGAATGCCGTTTGCGTTCCAAAAACAAATTTTTAAACAATTCATGGCTTGTTTAGTACAGCCTGCAATAACATCGATTGCATTCTTAACATTTCCTGCATCATATTACCCATTGTGTTCGTAAAGTTAGTTACTGTTTGCACTAGTGTTTCCATGGTTTTTTCTAGACGACTTAAATTAGAAACTGGAGTCTCATCATTATTTGGCAAATCACCTTGAATTGGAATATGGTTTGATTTTAGGACGTTTGCGTAGGATGTTCTGTTATTACTAGGCTGCGGCACTTGAATTTCATTAGTGTTAACTTGATGTGATACCTGCATTTGAGGGGGATTAGGTTTCGGTCCAACCGAGCGCTTGACTATAGAGTATACAGGGCATCCTCTATAGTTGGCAGTGTGATTACCACCACAGTTTCTGCATTTTTTTACATTGGGGTCGTTTTTAGACTTATCGCAGAGAGCTGTACCATGCAACTCTCCCCATACAACGCAAACAGGGGTTAAATGGCAGTATGCCTTAGTGTGACCAAATTCTTGGCAGTTTAAACATTGCACGGGACCGTTCCTTTTGTGCGGCTCCTCTATCGTTATTTTCCTATACAGGATATATTTCAGACTGTAAATGGGATGCGTTTCGTTTTTTTTAAGCTTAACGTCGCCGGGTTCTAACTCCACTCGAAATAGTGGTTGGGGATTTTTTTCTCTATTTTTAATATTTATTACGTTTTTTATTTTGAAGCCCTTCTCTTCTAAAAACGATTTTATCTCACTTGGGTCTACGCATGAATCAATGCCCTTTATCACTACCTGGAGACCTTTACTGCTCTTCAGTTGGTATGTATAAAAGTTTTTTTTTAGTGCCTCTAATTTCGTAATTACCTTACGAAAGTCATCTTCACGATTAACTTTTGTCTCATTTATACTACCCCGCTTAATTGCAACTACATAAAAAGAATTTTCACCTATTACCGAGATCAAATTCTTTATTAGTTCATTTGAGTTTTGCTCTCTAAGATATATCGGCGGTGGCTTAGAAGATTTGATAACGTTTTGTGCTTCCGGAGATTCCTCATCCAGAATTGCAAAACGATTTTGAGAACTTGTTTTATCAGCTGTACCATCTTTTAAGACTTTTGAGACCGAAGCAACTGCTGAAGAGGTTGGGCTGCGACCCCGTTTAAGCACTGTTATGTACCTATCAATACCTACTTGTACTGGAGGCTTTTGACCACTTTTTACTTGTGGAGCTGAGTTTTCCATCATGCCTGATTTGGGGGTAATATTTTCATCACTTATTACAATCGTTTTTGCCGCTGAGGCACCGCTTGCAGGTTTTATATTTTTTATTGTATTAATATCAACCGTATTATTAGACACCGAAGGTGATACTGAGTTTTCTATTATGCCTGATTGGGGGTTAATATTTACATCACTTATTAAAATTGTTTTTGTTGTTGAGGCAACGCTAGCAGGTTTTATATTTGTTATTGTATCAACCGTGTTACCAAATACAGCCGGCGAGAGGGATCGCGTGCGAGTAATAGGTTTAGCCGTTAGGTATTTGCTATCATCGATTCTTTTTTTTATTTCTGCATTTGTTCATTAACACTCACTGTGATATATGCATTTGCACTCATAAGAGTTTTTTTTTTTTTTTTTTTTTTTTTTTTTTTTTTACTGTTTACAGTTGTGCTCTTATTATTATGTTGTTATTGTTTATCAACACCGAGAATAAAAAAATGTGTGTTTATGTATGTATGTACATACATGTATTTTTTTTTCTTTTTCTTGTATTTACTTTTTAAATACACAAATCAATAATCACGTTTTAAAAATTAAAAAATAAACCGTATGCCGAGCTTAGAAAACACGTCTAACTTCAACGAGCGCGAGAGACAGAATGAGCACGCGAGCATGAGTACTGGATCTAAAAAAAGGGCTAGGAAGGTCTCACAGAAGGCCTTATCATTTAAGACCTTTAAATGTTTACCGCTGGGATACCTAGTAGGCTTTTGCAAAAGTACAAAAAACAAATACTTAAACGCATTCTCTTTTTTTCGTGTATTTGTTTTATTATACCTTCTCTTTATAAAGCAAATTTCTGTTCTTTATTATAAGACACAAAAACAATAAATATTGTTTCTGTACGAAATAAATAAAGCAAGATTTAAGCAAAATAAAAACCAGCACATGCACATGTTTGGAGTTAAGACAAGAAGTTCTTAAACCATTTACTAAAATACTTAAGTATTTTCGTAAGTTTTATTTTGTTTGTATGAAATTTCTCTTTTGTTTAATTTCATTTTAAGATCAAATTATCAATATATCAATAGTTATATATACCTAGATAGGTATGTACATATGTATATTCCATAAAATTAACTGCTAAATTAAAGCTAAAAATAAAAACCAAGAGAATTTCTGTAAAAATATTTACATACATATCGTCGTTTAAATTTACAAAAGCCATAAGTTGCGTTGGAAAAATTTTACAGGAGAAGAAAAAGTCTCTAAAATCAAAACTTAAACATTTTAAAGCCTTTTTTTTTTTGTATATCCCCTGCAATTTTTCGTTCCCCTCTCGGGAGCATATGGCTTCCACAAAGCATCGCCATCTGACACGATTCGCCGCTGCTTTGTTTACGTCTTCCCATGTCACGTAATTAAGCCTAAGTTATGTAACAAAAAAAAAACCTCAAACGTTGTTTAATTATTAATGGAAGCATATGCTTCTTAAAAATAAAAAGCAATTATTTTATATAAGTAAAACCTTACATTTTATTGAAACAAAATTCAATAACTCAAAAATTTAATTCTGGGTGAGTGTTTAATGTCGTAATTTGTGTGGTTGACAACTTTATGGATTCATTAATTTATTTACAATGAATCCATAAAGTTGTCAGTCAGCAATAAAAATTTTTAGTTACCAGAAAAACAAACGAAGTTATCAGATAATATTAGCAGCTGGCAATGCATCTAGTACGCTTTTTATCCGTTATCGACTTATTAATTTTCTAGTTCATTTATTTCATGGGAATATTAAAGCAACTTATATAAATTAAAATTCGGTATTTAATTTTTATTAAAAAAATATTTCTTTATTACTATTAATCAGACGGATTAATAGTAATGTTCTTTATTAATTTAAATTCCAAAACTGACTGCAAAGACTTTACAATTTTTTCTTATAATGAAACCTACTTTCTTAAAATAATTTGCCGATTCCGCAATTTCCCATCAATAATTTTACTTGTGGTTGCGCGTGTAACTCAGTTGCTGAGTTTGTATTTTCCCATCGACCAGTCGATGAAATGTTGCGGCTCGTGTGGACTCAAGTTACATGGTTTGAAATTGCTAGTGCTGCAGTTTTGCTGTTGGCACGTTTTGTTATTGAACTTCTTAAATTTGTTGGCACGTTGTATGTGCAATATTTGTTGTTGTAATTGGTACGGTGTTAACTTATATAATCGAAACTATCGAACATCTTAATCGCAACTCTAACTACAACAATTACAGTATCAACAACTACAACTTATCAACAACTACAATTCTAAATACAACAGCTTTTAATATTCAAATAACACCCGGCTACGAAAATTCAAATTAGAGACAATTATGCAAAAAATATACATTCTTGAAATCTAAAATATGTGAATAAAATTTCACTTATAAAATTTTAAAATAGGCAAACTAATAAAACGATTTGAAACATTTAAATATACCTGTACATTTGTCACCATTCATTGATTTTATACCAACGACAATGTTGATGAGCTTTCCCTGTAGTATTGAGTGCATTGTTACTCCTAAATATGTTTTGCGCAAAAAAATAACAGTCCATAAGTCCGCTGTTATTGCGAAACCATTGCACTTCATGGTTGATATCATGTCTTACATGGACAAAATATTTTTCGTATATTTTTTTAACATATCTTGATATAGTTGAGTTATGGGGAATCAAATGATCCGTATTTATATTTTTGCCATATTTTGCTCCAACAGATATACAAAATTGGCAGACTTTTTTGAAACCTTCATCGTTCACGATTCTAAAGGGCCTGCAGTTTCGAACAAACCACTCTTTACAAAACTTTACAGATTCTGTTTTTGTATCTCCACTTACACTAATATT
Organism: Pollenia amentaria; assembly: GCA_943735925.1. Classification (NCBI taxonomy): domain Eukaryota; kingdom Metazoa; phylum Arthropoda; class Insecta; order Diptera; family Polleniidae; genus Pollenia; species Pollenia amentaria. The sequence goes on from OX031009.1 coordinate 66,387,426, forward strand.
TTCTGAATTTTTCTCAGATTCAATATAACACTTTTGTTTATTAAGATTGGATGTAGATCTTGCATCGTACTTAAGAACGGCAAAGCAAAGTCGACAACCAACCACTCTTTTTACTTCTTCCCCATTTTTGTTTTCAATCTTTCCTATAATGTTCCATATCTTACTATCATCAAAACGATTTTGAAAATACCATTTTTCAGTTTTTCTTTAATATCACAAATATTTATCTAACATTAAAAAAATAAAATAAACTCTGTAAATAAAAAATTAAAGTAAATAAAAAGTTTAATTAATTATAAATAAAAATATAAAATAAAAAGAAACCTTTTATTGAAACTTAAAGACACTTATCACATATGGCACATATGTATTTTTAATAATTTAACTTACTTTATCATTTTCCATTATTATTATTAATTTAAATCCAAGTTTCTTACATATCAACTTCAGAACTATTCTCTGATCTTAACAATACAATTGTTTCAACTATACTGTTTTAAAACTATAAAAATTACAACAAAAAAAAAAAACAAAATATAAATAGCGGTTAAACAAAGTAATAGTTTTTATTTTAAAAATTAGTAATAATCAATAAATAAAAGAACTTATTTTGAGCTCGAGGTCTTTTAAAGGAATTTTAAGGCCGATGTCGATGAGAACTCTGCGAGAATGTACAGACATCTCGTCAATAAACGAAAATAGCGCAATTTTTTCTTGTTTAAGCTCAGTTCATAATTAGACGATGTTAACACAACATAATAATAGTTAAGTTTTTTCTTTTTAATAATTTTTCAATGTAAGAGTTTTGTCGTTTTTATGTACATACGCGTTTGAATTTTATATTTATACATTTGTTTGTTTATTTTTGTTACTTGTAATTTCTAGATTATAGTCCCGAAGATCTTTTTCAATGAATAACGAAATATCGGCAAAATTTAATAAAGACCTCGAGCGCAAAATAAGTTCTTTTATTTATATATTATAAAGGTCGAATAAAATACAATATAACATTTATTAGTAATAATCTGCAAATAAGACAAATTTAAAAGCAATAACCATTGCTTGCATTTATTGCTTAACAGAACATTAGCAAAAAAATGTTTACTTTGACTTATTTATAGTGAGTAAGAATAAGTAAATCAGGGATTTCCAAAAATTTTTTGGTTGTGTAGTAGTGAGTACCAGAGAGTAAACAAATTGAGAGAATGCATTCATTTACAGCCGAAATAAAATGTTAGTAATATATTTTATAAGTTGTATAACACAAAGGTACAAAATTAAAAATTTTTTGTGTTAATAAAAAATTTGTAGCAACTCTTTACCAATTCAATGTCGCTGATTTTAAAACTGCGCTTAGCTAAGTCTAAAATAAAATTATTGTCTTTTAAACACTGTATTAAAACTTTTTCTATTTTCTCAGTTTCTAGGAACTGAAGAACTTCTTCTCTTAAATCATAAAGTCTATTCAGGCAATCACCGCGACTTAGCCACCGAACTTCTGTAAACATTTTCAGGTCACAATTCACAGCAAAAAGGTTACAAATTTTCGGTGGGTAAGCGCTTGATGTCCGCCTCGAATTTTATTTATTATATCCTCTGCTGTCTTCATAGCTGGGGTATCATTTATGAATTTCGATGCAAGGGCGGTCTGATGAAGTATGCAGTGAAAATTATGAACTGCAAATTCGTGTTTTTTTAATCGGCCTATAAGCATTATATTTGCCCAACATTACATTGTCTCCATCTGTGCATACTCATACTTCAAACATCTGTGCACACATTTTAATTCTAGCTAATGGTATATCATAACTTTTTACAAAATACCAAATGTGCACCTGAGTTTGCCTGCAAAAGTTTATAAAGTCATTATAACAGGTCAAAGTTACGTTAAATAAATACCATAAATTAGTAAGGTTAACTCTTTGGACTCGGTCATATAATTGTAGCATCAAAAAGTAAGCAATAAAAATAGTGGCAAACAATAAAGTTTCATTAATACATCAATAAAACACATCTTTTTACCCAAAAATTTTACCTGCTGTCACATTTGCTTTTATGTGTATAGGTTTACACATAAATTGTAGGAAAACAAGACTTTTTTAAATTGTTTTTTAAATATTTTTACTTACTTAAGAAAAGTGTTTTCAACGAAAAAAACCTACCGACGCGATTGGTACAGAAACAAAAATATTTTTACAAGCACAAAATACCAACAAATTCTTGTGTTTATTTTTTCTTAATAATTTCTGCATTTAGGTACGTCTTTTTTACGAAAGAAAAAGGGACCCTTTTACAGGCATCAAAGAATTTTATTCACAAACAAAACACATATCGTTAGCTTAAATGCAAAACAATGTAGATATTATTTGAAAATTTTAAATTTTTGTTGATTAGGATTCACGTTACATATGTATTTTTATATAATTTTAAGTTATTTACAAAATTAAAAATGACGTATCATCAAATAAATATATAATTTTTTTAACAGCATAATGTATAATCACACTCAATAAAAAAATTAGCAGAGTTTTTAATTCTTTTTATAAGAACACATTAATATTTTTTAACAAAAAAACTGGGTAATCTGTTTTATAACTATTACCACGGTGTTAGTGGAATTACTGATCAGATAATAATTTATAATAATAATAAAGTATTGCATAAGAAAAAATAAAAAAGTGCTGTAAAATTATAAGAACCGAATCCATATACGTATGTAAAATAAAACCTATAATAAATGTGACTATCAGCTTCTTCCACATAGGACTGTTAGACATTTTGAAATTTTTTATCTGAAATATTAAAAATTGCTTTTAAATCTCAAATATAACCATTTTACAAAGTTCTTTGCTTTGCATGTAAACTTATGAAATGTTACATTATTCTACATTTAAGTCTTAAAATTTAAACTCTTAATAAAAATTGCACGCAAGGCATTGGATGATACCAAAAGCATTTTTGACCGCACAATATTTTTTGAGTGTAAGCTGAAACAAAATAATATAGCATCCGCTAGACATGCACACTTGTCGAAGTCACATCGACGACTAAATTGAAGAGTATAAAAATATGTGTTAGTAGTGGTGTACACAATCCCGGTGGCGAACGTCATGATGTTTCCCCAGCGGTAAAAAGAAGTAGTAAGCAGGCCTTCTAGAAGGCCTTATTTGGCAGACACAAGGCCTTACTACCCCATTCCATACTCATACATTTTTTACAAGCGATGTCCTAGCCAGCCAAGGCCTTCTGCGTTCCCTTCCTTAGCAGGCCTGATTAGAGGCCTTCTTCAGCAGGCCTGATTAGAGGCGTCTTAGCGATCTTTTATTCATTTTATTATTGTTTAATAAAAATTTAATTATTACCACGAGAAAAAAATGTAAACACCGCTTCGTCAATCAGTTTTAGAAAAACTAATATAAATTTATGTACTTCTTTTTTCTTTTCACTTTTTTATTAATATTGTTTGCTGTCTTTGGAATGTTTTTTTTTTTTTTGGTAACGGTTTTTCGGTTTTGCTGCTACAATTGTATTAATTAATTAATTGTATTAATACACTTTGCTACAAACGTAGTAGGCGCACAAAATTTATGCATATATACAAAAACGTAATTTAAAAAAACGCATGAATGTAGAAGGGAGTAAGTAGGCCTTCCATAAGACCTTCCTGAGAAGGCAAGCGAGCATGAGTACTGGATCTAAAAAAAGGGCTAGGAAGGTCTTACAGAAGGCCTTATCATTTCAGACCTTCAAAAGTTTACCGCTGGGTCATCATGAAACACACTGACAATGTTAAATCATCAATGACATATGCTGAATTTTCTTTGGCGTCATACATGAATTTTTGAAGCAATTGTCCAAAATGTCGTAGATGACCTGAATGGATTTTGTCCGGCAGGCGTCAGCGTATTAGTAAGTCCTAACAGACAATATCATCGATATTCATATATGAGTTTTTCTGTTATTCGTCGCTATCATAGGGATTCGTAGCAGAGAAAATTACTTTACCTTCCGTGTGAATTTTTCTTTTATGTGTCGTCATTAGGTTGTCCCAAAAAAAATAAAAATTTGGATTTCCTCTAAACCACCTCCGAAAAATCGAAAAAAAAACTCAAAAATTCTTAGCCTTATGAGTATTCAAATTAAGAATGATCCCCAAAATTTTTTTTTTAATGGGACACACTAATCTACATACCTCTCATTTGCTGGAACAACGTCATAACTCAAAAAATTAGTTTCTTATTTTAATGTAGAATTAATTATCGCTCCTATATTTATCTTAAGTAAATAAATATTAAGAGCGTTTTGTGGAAAATTTTTTTAGCTGGACAAATTTCTTTTTAGCTTGAAACTGGACAGGCCATTAAAAAGCTGGACAATCCAGCCAAAACAAGCCCGACTGGCAACCCTATATACCAGATATTATCTCAGGTGGAGCCCCGTGTTACTTTATATGGAAGGGATCCATCATATTAACATGGTGTTGACATAGGAGTTAATAAACTGATATATATTTTAATTAAATTTATTTAAAATTCATTGACAAATTATGAAATTGTTGACATACTTTCTGCGACAGGTATAATTATATTAACCGGAATTAAATGTTACAAAGTGTAAAAAATTTACCAATTAACCCCCTCCTAGGACATCGCCATGTTAAAGTGACAAGTCCCCTTCGTATAAAGTGTTGGAACTAGATCCGGTCCCTACCACTTCAATCTCCCTAATGTATATAATAGTGATGATACGAATGTTCGTATACGTATTCGAAATGCCGAATATTCGCCTATTTTACGAAAAAATATGCAAAAGTGAAAAAATACATAAGATTAAATAACAAATATTAATTTTTAATAATTTTTATTAAAAAACCTTTGCCTTTAACGCAAAATTAAAGTTAGATATACACACTAAAATTTTCGAAAACTGGAATGGGTCAATAAAATGTCAAGATAATTCCAAACACATTACAAAAATTGGAAATGTGTTCGCTGCGGTGGAGTGAACAAATAATAAGTCGGCAATAAATTGTAAGATATAACTGAAATGGATGAGACATTTAATGAAACTCAGAGAGATCTTTTCGTTCAGCTTATTAGACATTAATTAAGAATGGGACAAATAAAGGAAAAGCCTTAAATTATATATGTGAAAAACTAACGTCATAGGCGGCTGCAGCATCTGCAAAAGTATTTTTTTCAAACAACACTAAGGCCCCTATTATGAGTTACATTCGATAAACGACTTTCGCTGGCTATCGAACATCGAATATCGAATGTTAATTTGGTATTATGTGTTGGCAGCACTGTCGAAAATTTCGTTGTGCATCGAATATTTCAACAAAAACAAATTTGCTTTCGACGGTGTAAATAATTTTAAAAAAAATTGTTGAAAATGTAAGCTTTTGTTAATTTATTAGTTTTGGTGTGCACATTCTTAATTATTTTTGGTTATTTTATGCAGGTCAATTTGTTAACAAAAAAATTTTATTTAAAGTGACAGCTGATAGAAAATGTACTACTGTGAATAAACTAAATCACCATAGTACGTTTTTATCGAATGTGTGCCATAATACCAAATGAAAATTCGTTCGATCAACTAATTCGACTGCTGTCGAAAATCGAATTAAGTTCATAATAGCCACCTAAATTACTAAGTTAAAGCGCAAAAAGAGTGAGAAAACCTGAATCTTAATCCCCCGTATTCAAAAACGAATATTAAATTTTATTAAATTCAACATTTTTCATTTTTAGAATTAATTCTATGAGCTAAATTTCAGTTATGTATTTCATAAAGCTTTTTGTAATAGTTCTACTCCTTTAAATTACTAAAAGCTTTATAAAATACATAACTGAAATTTAGCTCATAGTATAAATTCGAAAAATAAAAAATGTTCAATATAAGAAAGTAACTTATGAAAAAGAAATAATTCCCAGATTCTAAATTTTATTAAGAACATTTTTCAAAGAAAATTTGTTTTGTAAACTTTTATTAAGTATAAAATTGTTTTAAGAATACAGGCAAAAGAATTAAAGTGTAAGTATCATTGTGACCATTTTAGCATTTTTGGAAGTTAAATTTAGCTTTAAAAATGTTTGCAAAATTTTCATTTATTATTTGGCATTTTATTTAGCATTTTTATAAAATGTTTTCAGCTTTTTTAGCTTTACTTTAAAACTTTGGAGAAATAGTTTTATTGATTAAATCAATTTTTTTTTTATAATTAATAAAAATTATGACTACATATAGTGGCACTCAAAAAGAAAGTTAGTATGAAAATATATAATTTTTATCTTAAGGAACATGTTACCTGTTTAAAAAAAATTAAACATTTAGAGAGTCTTAGAAATTCTCCAATGATATTGAGTTTAAAAATTATATTCCATTTATTTATTACGTATAAAAATGTAAGGAAATTTTACTTTGTTTTGTAAAAATTTAATTTATATCTGAATCCAATTTTTGCTGTAAACTGTCACACTGATAAATATGCTCCAGGTATACAATCTTTCACCATGTACATAGAATAATTGGCAGTATTTGTAGCCATAATCTACTCCAGTGAATTATTGAGCTGCACAAAAAAAACTTGGGGTCGCGGTACAAATGGCCTTTATCTATCTATCTATATGAATATGGTTATCTAAAATGCAAAACGGCGGATTTAAAAAAAATATAATTTTACAGGAGAGCCAAAAACTTTGTAAAATGAAAACTATACACATTTTTAACGAGGTTTTTTCTGACGTCAGAAAAACATGCATTGATAAGTCGTCCATGGAATGCTTTAAATAATTTTCAAAGAAAACTTTTCGTCAAATTTGGATAGAAAAAAATATGTAATTACTTTATTTTGCATTTATCAAATAAACATACTTGTTGTTACGTCCCTTTGTTTTTTGTTAATAAAAGCTTCATTTTTGATTGCAGAAGTGTAAAATTTTGTTAAGACATGAAGTTAAATGGCATTCATAATAACCAATCAAAAACTTGATTTTGAATTTTTTTGTTTGTTACGCCTTTTTGCATTTTAGCTAACGGTATATACAAATGAATGTATCTATGTTTGCTTGTTTGTACCTTATTTAAGTGGGCATCGCACCTCCCATACAAAGACAATGTAAAATTATGTATATCTAGAACACGGAAAGGCCTAAAGTATTCAAATTTGGTACACGCATCTTGTTTATCAATACACAACATCCGACAAAATATGGGCGTTATTGGAGAAGTGGGCGTGGTACAAAATAGATTTATTTATATCTAAAGAACGGTAAGAGAAAAATTGTTCAAATTTGGTACACATAACTGGTTTAGCAATACAAAACATATCTGGGCGTGATTGGAAGGGTGGGCAAGGCATCTCCCATACAAAGCCATTATCGATTTATGTATATCTGCAGAACGACAGGAGTCAAAGCTTTTCACTTGTCTGCAGGATACCAGAGTCTCTGGCGGGAATCGAACCCGCAACCCCGGTACTGATAGACTAGCTCACTACCATCTAGCCTACCGGGTGTATTATCAAAATCAGGATAATGGTTTAGCCTAGTACAATGAGTTGATAAAGCTTTTTTTTTGTGATGAAATATTTCTTTATTTTTTCTGACTTATGTCTTGCTATCATAGTTTTTAGCTTATTTTTTGTTGCACCTACATACACCTAATTACGCTATCTACTATCATTACCCTTACAATATTTGACATTTCCTGCAGGAAATAAGTGTCAATTGTTCCAACAGAACTTGTCCTGGGATTTGTTAAAAATAGGAACAAAAAGAAATAACTAATGACATGTGAAAGGAGAACTAATCACTTAACAAGTAGGAACAAAAAGGTAGATTTTTTAATTTTGTATTAAAATTGTTTTAATAATTTTTATATAAATAATTTCTTATATATTTATTAGGACCGTTTTTGTGACAGGTTCGGTATTCACCGGTTTCTTTGGGACTTTTTAAAAATTTGTTCATAATATTAATTCTAAGACTTTTTTATTGGAAAAATACCAAGAAGTAGCATTGTAGTAACTAGCACTTAATACGTTTATTGAGAATAGATGTGTTACTGGTCAAATGCCTCAATTAACTCACTCCAATGAAAACCCCATGTAAAAGTGATGGTAGGTCCTATTCATATAAAGTGTTAGATTAGGACCGGTCTCTGTCACCAAAGTTGTTGGCTATCAACATTTTTATAAAACTAAAATTTTAGAGCTGTTATATGACCTTAAGATACGTCTAGTATATCAAAAGATCGGAAATCTTAGTAGAACACATTTGCTAAAAAACTCGAAAAAAGAGGTTCAGATACAAAAAAGTTATGACCAAAATATAATTTTTTTTTGAAAAATACCCATTTTCGGGAATCATAGATCTTTCGGAGTCCAGTTTAATTACCAAGGTAAATGGTAAATATCTTCCTTAAGACGTCGGTATATAAATCTATCAAATCGGTTGAAAAATGCCCGAGTTATGACCAAAATACTGAAATCCCAATATTTACTCTTTTTATACCCTTCGCCGAAGGTAAAAGGGTATATATAACTTTGTCATTCCGTTTGTAATTTCTACAGTATTGATCTTATGCCCTATAAAGTATATATATTCTAAGTCCTTACGAGGAGTGAAGTTGATTTCACAATGACCGTCTGTCCGTCTCACGTGTGTTTTCCGAACACCCCAGATATGATAGGGTCTAGGTTATTTAACATTTAAGTCACATATAATCCACCATTACTGGCTTTTGAAATTCCGCCTGATCGGGCAATGAACAACTGAGATATGAGCAAAAAACCACGACTACCTCTAATGTTTCACATAAATCCCATGTTGTTGTTGTTTTTTAATTCTTTTTTTTCTGTATATCTGGAGAACGGCAAGAGCCAGGGCCTTCAAACTGGCGGGATTGGAGAAGTGGGTGTGGCGCTTCCCTTACAAAGACATTATGCATTTTAGTATATCCGTGTCAGTTTCAGTTAAAACGAACCTATAGCTGAAAAAATCGATTTTTACTTTTTTAGTGATTCTTCAAATAGACAATACGCTCTTTCTAATGCAGCAAACCGCATTTTCTAACTGCATTACTTTTGTCATAAGTAAGCTTTAAAAAACACCTTAGATAAGAAAAGAAAAAGAAAAGAACCCGATGTAACAAAATTTTTTGTAATTGATCTTCGGGGGTTTTCGGGACCGACGATTACGATTCTGGTATTAGATTTTGAGAATTCATAATGGCAAATCCAAAGACTATTTTCTGTAACATTATGGGATTTGCTTGAAACTCGTTACCAGTGTTGCCAGTGAAATTTCGAGAAAGAAACATTTTAGTTTCCAAAAAGATACACTTTTTCCCAAAAAGATACATGTTGAAAAAAATTTGAAAATCTATTTTTAACGTTTAACAATTCTTAACATAACATTTTTATTTCATATTTCCTGAATATTGCAAAGAAAATGATATCATTTAAATCATTTTTATATCTATTTAAGTCATAAATATTAGGTATGTAATTTTTAAAAATACAGTAAGCCAACTTTAAAATTATTTGTATGTAACTATTTTTGGATGTTATCAAAACGAATTCATTTTTGTAAAAAGTAATATATGAGTTAAGGTTCACATTAATTTTTCTTCTAAAATTTTATCTTAACACACATACACTAGAATAAGCAGACGAAAGAAGAACTTCCAAAACCTAACATCAAAATACATGTTATTTTTGCATAGCTTCGTACATATGGTGGTCAGATCATACAATAGCTGCGTTCGAGAACACAAAAGTTTTTACTATTTTTTACTGAACTTTACTGCATTTTACTAAATTGCTTTCGCGTACACAAAATACAGTAAATGAGAACACAAATTGAGAGCGTAAAGTAACAGTTCTTGACTGAGTACTTACAAATTTTTACTGCAGAAATTTTTGCAGTAAAATTTAGTAAAACACAAAAACATATGTTTCCAAAGGTAAACAAACAAAAGGCATACAAAATGTGAAAAAAATGATTAAAAAAAGAAAAGTTGATATAAAACTAAAATAAAAACAAAAAATGAATAAATATTAATTAATTAAACTTGTTTGTGAAGATTTTATATGGCTAAATACCAACTTTTAAAACTTTGTTTAGTTATGTTAATTTTTTGGAGTTGTAAACGTGTCAAGTACTCAGGTACTTAGAACAGCCCTTGTTTTTAAAGTTATCAATAGTAAAAAAGTATTCGTGTACTATTGATCAAATTTAGCCGGACACAAATTAGCAAATTCAAATAAAATAAGAAACAAACAAATATGAAAGATTACATAAAATAATTTGTTTGTATATTCCAAAAATATTCGTGTGCATTAATTTTACACTTCTGCCAAATACAAATGAGCTTACAATGTTCACACAGTAGCATGACATTTTAAGTCAATTGAAATGCAATTTAAGCAACCACCTCTGACCACCGTCTGTACGAAGCTTATTTAGTTGTCACTGTTTTTTGTTAGTATTCATAACGAAATAATTACTATAAATATTGTATTTCTGTACATTTTGCGTACAGATTCAAAAGATACGAAAAATGACAGAATTATACATTATACATGAAGTCATCAAAAGATACGAAAAATGTATCTTTCGTATCCTAATGGCATCACTGCTCGTTACTTAAAGGTTGTTGGTGTCGCTGATTACGAATCTGATATTAGATTTTGAAAATTCTAAATGGCAGAGTGTTTTTTGAAGCATTATGGGATTTGTTTTGAATTCATCATATAGGTGTTTTTAGGGTCGCTGATCACGAATCTGGTATTAAATTTTAAAAATCCTAAATGGTGGATAAGTTTTTTTTTAATTGATAAGATTTGTTTTAAAATCATTACTTACAGGTTTTTGCGTTCGCTGATAATGGACTTAATGTCGGGTTTTTTAAATTCGAAAAGGTGGATCCAATTTTATTTCAGTATTATTTTAAAAATAAAAAAAAAACATAATGACTTAAATTAAATTAAACACAATAACTTAAGAAATAGCTTTAATTAATTTTTTTCTTCGATTTCACTTTTGATTCTGAACTATCATTTCTTCTTTTTATTGTCATAGCTACCAATTCCTTACCTTTATTTTTTTGTTGACCCAAAATTTGTTTTGGTTGTGGTGCTACATCGTCGGCTTTTATCATGTCGGAAACTAAGTCTCTAATATTTTTGAACAGATACAACTGTCTTTCCAAAGATAAGCCCTGTGGAGTTATAACGTTTGGCATTTAATCATTTACAGGTTGTAAATGATTAAATGCCGCAGGCGTTCAAAAATAGAAGCAGTTACGACAGATTGGCAATTTGTAATAGGCAAAAATAACATTTCCATTAGAGATGAGCGATCCCGTGATTTTTAAAGATCATCGTGATTAGTGAATGTGATTTAAAAATCACTGTTCCTTTAAACTGTGATTGTGATCACGGTTTATCAGTTTTCTGTTCTTTTAAAGCAATTGCGGCCAAGCTATATGTACAATGCGCGAGCTTTTGCAAGAACTTTACAAAGAAACAACAACAAATTGTAAGGGCTTTCAAATCTGTTTACTTTCATATACTTACATACTTGAACAAATAAATTTTGGCATAAAAAAATTCTAATAGATAGAAGAGAGAATGAAAGGAACAGCAATATCATTCGACATTTCATTCAAAAAACGCTATTACCCACACAAACAGTGAAATATCATAAATTTGTATATGTAACAAAATACAAAAAGAACGACTTAGAAAGTACCTGTTACTTGACAAATTTGGTCACAACTGTGATTTTTCAGTAACAGTGATTAAATCACAAGTACAGAAATATCGCTCATCTCTAATTTCCATGCTCTCCACATTTTTTCCCCAGAATGATAAGCTTTATCAAATGCACTACTTTGTTTACCGGCTTCAATTTTGCTCAATATTATTAAACCGTGCTGATTTTTCTCCAACTCTCAAATATTATTATTTGATTGCATGATCATATCTCGTGGTATTACAAAATAACATCTTTTGTTGTAACAAGATTCTTTAAAAAAAATACATACAGCTTCTTCTTCCTGTATATCTTGAAGAGATAAGTCACAATCAATGTTCAAGGTATCTGAGGAACATTTTTCATCTGATCTAAAATCATCTGTATCACTGAGAGTACTAACATCATGGTCCGAAGTGTTATCATTTTCACACAAACACAGTTTTTCTACTTTTTTTAAAATCACTTTCTGAACAGATTTTACCAGTAAATATAATTTTGAAACGTAAAAAAATAAGCAGAGAAGGAAGCGTGCAATAAAAAGTTAATAATAATTCGTTTAACACAAAGTGGAACTCGTGTGTTCTCCCACAATATTTAAGTTCATTCTCTTTTGAAGAATAATTTTTTTTATTCTTCACTATTTGCTTTTTTTTAACTTTCGTAACACTCCGAAATCGCCAAACTGCTTATCAGTAAGCTACAAGAAAAACCCTGAGTGACGAGTTTCAAAAAAATTCAATAATATAAAAAAATAGTCCGCCATATTGGAAACGCCATTTTGAATTTTCAAAATCTAATACCAGATCCGTAATCTTCAACCTCAAAAATCCCCGGATGATAAGTTTCAAGTACATACAAGTGTTGAGGTATATTAAAATGAACTCTTCAAACTTACAAAAAGAGTCCGCCACATTGAATCCGCCATTTTGAATTTTCCAAATCTAATACCAGATTCGTAATCTTCTACTCCAAAAACAACCAGGTAACGAGTTTCAAGCCATCAAATCATTCAGGCGATCAAAATCCACTTGTTCCAAACAAATCCAATAACATTACAAAAAATATTCAACCATATTGGATCCACCATTTAAAATTCTCAAAATCGAATACCATATTCGTAATCAGCGACCCCCAAAACCCCCTTATAACGGGTTTCGAGCTGTATAAGCGTTCAAGCTTTCCAAATTAACTTGTTAATAATTAGTATTGTGCTTATTTTATTGAACTGTTAATGGTTTTCAATCCAAATTTCGATATTTTAATCAGGCTTAAGTTCACTGAATTTAATTTTCATTAAATTATTTTTTATGAAAAAAGGAATTTTTGAACATGAAATTAATTAAAATTTATTGATAATTTTTCATTCTTTACTGAGCTGGGAATTGAACCCAGGTTTTCACGGACAGGTTGCCCTGCATAGTTTCGATTGTAACCACACAACCTCTTCAGAGGGATTTGCCGTTTTACTCTCATGGCCAATGACGACTGATGACGTCAATAGTCAAACATCAATCTTTAAACCAAATGATATTTTACCTTGGTAGATAGCTATGAATGAATGATTACCTATTTTAATTGATTTACGTACTTTTTTTTTGTTTTTCGTACTTTTTGTCAAGAATTCTTCTTGAAATCTAAAGTACATTTTTTGTTTTTCATGTTTTTGTCATTCCTTTTCTTATTGATCTTTTTTAGCTCAATTTGAAAGACAAATGTAAACATATAGCTCGTGCCTTGGTTTTCAACAATAACACTGTGCAAAAAATTGACACTTTTTTTTCGTGACAAGCTGGGCACCTGGCGTTTTAACATAATTCGGGTACGCTGAATCCAGTGGTGCCCGCGGTTTTTTAAGATTGGCTCTGGTTTTCGAGATATACCGTTATTTCCAAAATGGAGGAGGTTGCACTACATATGTTCGCATAACTCAAAAACGCTTTAGCTTATTGAAAAAACTGCAATAAATTTACTCAGAGAGTTTTCAAAAAAAATTTATATTAATTGTCAAACAAACTAAAAATTTTAATAAATGTTTTATATTAAAAATATTATTAAAATAATAAATTAAATATTATATTTCAATATATATTTATTAAGCTTTAGGTCACTCTTTTATAAAAAACAATTTAAATATTATTTATTTTTCGATATTTCGATTTCCGTTGGAAATCTTCTTCAGAAAATTTTTAAAATAATATAAAATTAAAATATTATTTTTGACAATAAATGGAAAAATAACAAATGGAAAAATAAATTTAAAATTTCAATTACAAATTTAAAATAAAAAGTGGAAACCAAACAAAATTTTTAAAAATATTCAAAACCTAAAACCTATTTTAATTTCCTTTCCGTCAATATATGTATTTATTTTTATCTAATATATATTTTCAGTCTGTGCTGTGCCATCTGAACATAATTTTATAAATAATCAAAGACAAATACCTATTTATAATTTTCCCTTCCATCAACCTATTTATTTTAATTCAATAAATGTCTATAAATCTGAGCTAATCCCTCAGTGTCTTTTTTAAAATTAATCCTTTTCTTAAATGAAACATTATTAATCTGTAACATTTCTAGCATATATCTACGTTTCTTAAAATTTTCTATGTTCAAAATAGATGTGTTTTCAAAATCAGGATAATGATTAAAATCTTCCATGGCTGAATTATAATTTCTATATTTTTGGTCATGTTTATGTCCTGCTAATTTAGTTTTCAATTTTGTCCCAGTTGTTCCTACATATATTTTCCTACATTGTTCATTATCATTCCCACCACGATGAATTATATAAACTAAATTAGACATATCCGACTTTTGTAATCTATCCTTAGTTTTCGTGAATAATCTCCCAACATTATTATTCACCTTATGTGCCATTCTGTTTTTCCCTCTGTCATATATTTGAGTTTTCTAATCTTTCCGAAAACCCAGGTACATAAGTAAATGTTGTATAAATTTTTGTTTCCAAAATTTCATCCATATGACGAGATCTTCTTATATTATATTGTCTTATTAATTTGCAAATAAGTTTGTTAGGAAAACTATTATTCCTCAAAATATTTCCAATAATCACCTTATTTTTCCTATGAAATCTATTATCACTAATTGTTAATATCCTATATATTAGATTCCTAGCTGTATTAATAATAATTCTCTTCGGGTGTTTAGAGTAATAATTTAAAATTATACCTGATGAGTTTGTTTTTTGATACCAATCTATTAATAATCGATTTCCTTTCCTTATTACCAACGTATCCAAATATGGAATTGAATAATTCAATTCCCTTTCAATAGTGAACTTAATATTCTGATCAAATGAATTAAATGTTGTTGGCAAGGTATCTATATCATTCTCATCAACTATAAGAAATAAATCATCCACATATTTCGTTATTATTTTCGGTTTAATTATCAATTTTTCTTAACATGTATCTAATAATTTCTCCATACACGTTTAGAAAAATTGATAACTAAACCGAAAATAATAACAAAATATGTGGATGAAAAATTTCCTAATGAAGATTTCCAACGGAAATCGAAATATCGAAAAATAAATAATATTTAAATTGTTTTTTGTAAAAGAGTGACCTAAAGCTTAATAAAAATATATTGAAATATAATATTTAATTGAAAGAAGATCGAAATAATAGGAATATACATAATTAATAATAAATTAATATTAAAAACGTGTAAACTCGTGTGTTTTAAGTTGTATAGCAAAAAAATTAAAATTTTAAAAATTGAAGAGAGTTAAAAAAAAGAGTGTAAATATGAAGTCTGCAGTAGACAAATACAAATAAAGTAACAGCAAAAAAACAAGTGAGAAATTGTGTAAAAAATAACGTTTAGCGTGTTTTTAATAATGGGTTTATATTTTTGACTATAGCTGTATCATTTTACAATTTTCCAAAAGATGCAGCCCAAAGTAAGCTATGGGTAATGTTTTGCAAGCGAGTGAAATCAGTAATTTCGAATTAAGAAAAAATTTGTGCTATACATTTCACACAAGAAGATTTTAAAGGAAACTTAAAATTTGAAGTGGGGAAGTTAACTAAAATTACATTTTTGCAGTTCATTACTAAATTATTTTGAATAATATTTAGCAATCGTCGTGCACCAAAAAAATAGATAACCTAAATTATTCATGGGTTAACCAACTAAGTGAAGGTAGGTTAAGTAAGCCATCCAGTGCATTAATGGAAACGTTGAGATCATGTGATGCTATCTTCTTGCTATTAAATAGGAAAAGTTGTTGCTTAAAAGAAAAATATTTGCAAAATCATTTGTTAGAAGCAAAGGAAATTAAGGTAAGTTAAGACATGAAAAAACTTTTTTTTAGATGTAGGAAGTATTTTCGAATGAGGTTACTAAATGCCAAAATTGGTTAAATTCCGACAACCGAAACAGGAAACTAAATAAAATTAGAAACTAAAATTCTTGATATAAAAGTATTTTCCCTTTTTCGTCTGCTTTAATTTATGTAGTAAAGATAGAGCTAATGTACATAATATATTTATATTGCCCATAAATAAATATTATGTAATAAATAAAACTATGAAAAAATAACTTTAACAAAAAATTCTTTTATTTTATATAATTAAAATAGAAAAATTATAAATTGTCCCACTGCTGTGTTTACACATAAATATATCAGTTTCAGAGCAAAAAAATTTTAGCCAATTAGAACACAGGTTGTGTTCTAATTGGCTTTTTATTAAAAAGCGGTAAAAAGAAATAAACTTATAACATCATTAATAAATTTATATCATATAAAAGCTTTTCGCTTGCCATTACACAATTTATTTGATTTAAAAGCCAGTAGCGAGATTTAAGTTCTAGTATTTACTTCGTTTGACATTTTTAATACGAGTGGTTAAAATCAATCACGTCAAGGTAGATAATTTACTTGTTTGTCTACACAAGTAAATCTCGCGATAACATATTATATCTTATAAATTGTGTAATCCGTTAGAAGTTGACAGTAAAAGTTTTGAAGTAAAATTTTCTTTTTTTCTTTTTAGAGCATTTAAATAAAAGCGTATTTTTTAAAAAAGGTTTCTTACTATTCATTTATATTTTTCTTTTCAGCGCATTTAAATAAAATGTTGTTTACTTTTAATTTATTTTGAAACTAGCATTCGTATTCTCATGAGTCCTTTCATTTGATGCCCATATTGAAGGCAAGCATTAAAAACTAAGTCCGCCATATATGACTTAGAGTAACGTCACTTTATTTTTCGACTTATTCTAAGCAAGCCCTCCCATTTGATACTCATATTGTAGGAATGCATTAAAAATTATTAGCCATCTTGGGTGTTTTATTATGCTAGATTTAGAATAACGTTACACAGTTAACCATGCATCGTCATCTAAACAGAACGTGCTTAAAAATGTCAGCTCAATCGGTTCGAGGTATCTGCTTCAAAATTGAGTTGCAAGATTTCGCCCGAACAAACATAGATTGCAAGTTAAATAAAAGCTTTTAAAATACATAAGTAGTTTCTTATAAGCAAATTTTTTTATATTTTAAGGGTCTTACTCATAAATAAAGCAGTCGGATATCGAATTTGGTTATTTATTTATAGGAACTATTTAAAAAACTAAATGAAATAAGTCCGGCTTCAATAGCCGAGTGAGTAAAACGGCAAACCCCACTGACGAGATTGTGTGGTTACAATCGAAACTAGTATAGGCAACCTGTCCGTGAAAGCTTGGGTTCAAATCTCAGCGCAGTCAAGAATGAAAAATTATGAATAAAATTTTAATTAATTTCATGTTGTAAAAATTCCTGTCTTCATAAAAATAATTTAATGAAAATTAAATTCAATGAACTTAAGCCTAATTAAAAATATCTAAATTTGAATTAAAAACCATTAACAGTTCAATGAAATAACCACAATACTAATATTTAAATAAATATGTATAAAATTTTCTGCTCAAATAAAAAAATTTGCATTTGTCGGGTTTTGTATGAAGAACAACTGGCAACGCTCATGTCAATGGTAGAAAAATTTGGAATAGCAGCCAGGGCTGTCAGATTTATTTTGATGGTTTTTGCCAAATTCAATGTCAAAAATCGCCAAAGCCTTTTTTGTGTTTTTGACAACATAAAATATATTAAAAAAATTTTTTAAAATATTTTCAATAAATCCTAAAAAAAAATCTTTCTTCCGAATCGCTGATATTCTGCAAAAATGGGACAAAGTATATATTTTTTTGAACAAAAGTAAAATGATTGGTGAACACACAAAAGGTTCAATAGTTTACAATAATCTAATTAAAGCAGCAAAACTTTTTTTATGTTTAATATTAAACAAATATTGGATATATACATATGTAAATAAAACGCTATACACTTCACCGGCAAGGCAATTCTTACTGTATTTTTCTTAACAATGTATATTTAAAATATCGTGTGAAGGCACAAAAAGTGCTATTTACATTCATATAATTTATAGCTCGTAACAACGTGTCAAGAATTCGTATTGCACTCTATTTTGACGACTAGTTTTAGTAGAGTAAATTATTAAAAAGAATTCTTTCAACACAGACATTAGCATTTGGAATTACAGGCATATAAAGACAGTCAAAGCAAGTTCTTTAAAATGGTACGTACCGGACCATTTTTAGCATAACCTGATTTATATTAGATGGAATACCATCATTAAAATAATCTTTCCAAATAACAAACGGTAAATTTGTCCAAGAGTCTCAAAACAAATTCATAGCTTATCAAATAGCCAACAAAATCGCCATATATTTTATAAGCCGCCAAAAAAATCGCCATATCGCCAAATCGAAAATTAGGTCGCAAAGAAACTTGACAGCCCTGATTGTATTATGAAAATGTGTAAAGCAATATCGCAATGAGTAAAAGAAACAAGTATATTATACTGGCATAATTTATACAACACAATAGTATTGTTGTTTCTTTTCAACCAGTTGTCTGGTAAACAAATGAACGACTGATTAAAAAGACCCAAGAAATTGAACGATGAAACTGAACGGCCGTTCATCGTTCATCTGACTGATCCGTTCAATTGAACCAGGTCGTCCATGACCGACACAACTCTAATATATAACTTTGTCATTACGTTTGTAATTTCTACAATATTGATCTCATGCCCTATAAAGTATATATATTCTGGGTCCTTACGAGGAGTGAAGTTGATTGAACGATGTCCGTCTTATGATTGATATGTGTTTTCCGAAGGCCCCAGATATGAAGTGGGCTTGGTACCTCCCGTACAAAGACATTATTGAAAATTTTAGCAAAATATATTTCCCGAAAGTCTAAATTTTTTTTCAGAAAGGAAAGAGTTATGCCCATAATAAAATATTTTTTAAACATACCCATTTTCGAGAAACGTAGATCTTCCCAAGTTCAAGTTTTATAATATAAGTGATTTGTAAATTTTTTTCAAAAACATCAGTATATAAATCTGCCAAATCGGTTAACAAATGGTTAAGTTAATAGCAAAATGCTCCAAAAATGTGCTAGAAAGCATCAACATTTTTATAAAAACTAAAATTTTAGAGCTGTTATATGACCTATGGATGCGTCTTATATATCAAAAGATCGGAAATCTTTAGTAGAACATATTTTCTGAACTCGGAAAAATCGGTTCGTATGCAAAAAAGTTATGAATCATAGAGATTCCCGAGTCCAAGTTTTATATTGGAAGTTGTACTATATGTTAGTAAAAGACAAGTTTGTTATGTGGCTAGTGCATTTATTTTAAACTTTTTTATCTTTTACACCCACGTGTCTTTACTACTTTTTTTACAATGCTTTTCTTATACATAAAGTTGGTGATGCCAGGTTACAAAAATTTTGCACAACTTCTTGTGAGTTGCCAGACTTATTACATGCCTTTTTTTTTTTTTTTTTTTTTCATTCACACATATATTTCCTCGGAGGTCGAACTGTTCGACCACTACGGGTTCTATATGGAGAATTAACAGTCAAATGAGTTGGCAATGTTTCTATATCCCCCGAGTTTCTATGAGTGTTACAATCTTCAGGGTCACTCGCACATCTATAACTATCAGAATCAGCTTCATGATAAACGGACGAATCTGACGACTCTCCAGCTGATTGATCGGTTATTTCAGATCTCGGCTCTACCTTCTCATTACCACCACAATGACTATCTCTACGCCCACCCGATGGAAGTGTTCCGCATCGCGTATTACCAACTGGCAAATTGATAATAGACCTCCCAATATTTTCCCTGTGACTTGTAACATGATCCTCATACAACAAATCACTTGCATTATACTCATTGTTACTAGTCGTAGTAATAAACCGTCTATTACGGCGGAAGTGATTATCAAAATTATCGACTACAATATATGAGCGATCATTAAATCTTCTAACAATTTTCCCATACTGCCAATCCCTAGAATTTTTCCTGAACATTATACGATCACCCGGATTCAAAACTGACAATTGTCTGGCATTACGATCAAAATACCTCTTCTGTATGCTCCTCTTCTTCACCAATTTCTCCCTGACAGTGTCCTCATTCATAGTGTTACGGACCAAAAGTCCACTAGAAATAGGCAAACGTGTTTTTACCTGTCGACCAAAAAATAACTGGGTTGGAGAAATACCCATGCTGGCAACCGGAGTGGCGTTATATTCCAATAGACGATATTGAAACCTCTCAACCTCTGCTGACTCGAAACATCGTTTCAAAATACCCTTAGCTATGGCCACCCCCTTCTCAGCCAATCCATTACTCTGAGAATACCGGGGACTGGAAAATACCAGCTCTATATTGTGCTCATTGGCATACTGATCAAACTCCCTTGAGTTGAATGGATTATTATCGCCCCTTATCTGGGTCGGGTACCCGTACTCGCAAAATACTTCATCAAGTGCGCTGATACACTGACGAGCGGATTTCTCAACTAACCTCCTAGAGCAAATGAAACCCGAATACGCGTCAATCAGAACTATGTAGTAATGACCTGCGTATTCATAAATATTAGTACCCACTCTATGAAATGGATACTCTGGCACAGTATCCTGTACTAGGGGCTCCTTTTGGTTGTTCCGTGTAAATTTCTCGCATATGTTGCAACCATTAACAATTTCCGTCAGATCAGCCGTCATGCCCGGCCAGAAAAATTGCGTGCGCGCACGCGCCAATGTCTTCTCAATTCCGAGATGTGATTCATGCAACAACTTACCGATAGTCCCCTGCATGTTCGTTGGAATCACCAGACGATGGTCCTTGAGCAAAAGGCCATTCTCGAAATGTAACTCTGCCCTGTACTTATGAAACAACCGACTAAAATCATCGAGCTGATGATATTGTGGCCAACCCGATTCCACGTATTTGACAATACGACTATAACGCTCGTCTGCCCTCAAAAAATTCTCGTAACTTCTACTGTTCTCAGGCGACATGCAAACCTTACGCGATAATAAGTGAATCATACCCAACAATTCCTCGCTCATATCTGCACTTTCCGCCAGAGGAGCCCGCGACAAACAATCCGCGACCAACATCTGTTTCCCCGGCTTATACACAATGGACATAGAAGGGTACTTGAGCAAATACATGAACATCCTACGAAGACGTGGAGTTACGTCGTCAATGTCCCGCTTCATTAAAGACTCAAGTGGCTTGTGATCCGAATGTACAACAAATTCCCGACCATATAAAAAATAATGGAATCGTTCACACGCAAACACGATTGCCAGTAGCTCCTTCTCGATTTGCGCCCATTTTTGCTCGCTCCTAGTAGAGTGCGAGACGCGAACGCTACAGGCATATCGTTTTGCAATAGCACACTACCAAGGCCATCCTTTGACGCATCGGTCTGAATAAAAATTGGTTGATCAGGGTCGTATAGTGCCAAAACAGGGCCACTCGTTATAGACTCAGAAAGCTCCCTCACTTCCCTATCATGTTCATCCGACCAACTCCACTCAACGTCATTCCTTGAGAGGTTTCGTAAACCAGCCGTACGCATCGACAAATTCGGGATGAACTTACCCAAAAATTTATACAACCCAAGCAGTCTCAAGACATCTCCCCTAATCCGCGGTGTCGACATATTAGTAATCGCCTCAATATAACATCTATCCGGTTTAACACAGTTATTAGAAATGATGTATCCCATAAACTTAACCTTACCCGTTCTATACTGTATCTTGTCGGGATTAAACCTAATATTATTCTCCCGAGCCCGTTCCAAAACAATGGCAAGAGTTCTATCATGATCCTCATGATCCCTGCCCGCTATTGACATGTCGTCGAAATATATCTCGACACCAGGGATATCCCCAAATATTTGGACCATTCGACGCTGGAACATTTCCGGTGCACTATTTATGCCAAAAGGCAACCTATTCCACCTATATCTCCCAAATGGAGTCATAAATGTTGTTAGATCCGAGCTTTGTCGGTCAAGTTCAACCTGCCAAAATCCGTTCCTTAAATCAAGAACGGTGAATATATGTTTGCCCGAAAAACGACTTAAGATGTCCTCAGACCTCGGAATAAGAAAATGTCCCTCTTAATGCACTTATTCAGTGGTCTTGGGTCAAGACAAACACGTAGTGCCCCATTGGGCTTCTCCACAATCTGATTGTTGTTTACCCAATTCGTAGGATAGTCAACAGAACTAATAATCCCGCCCCTTTCCAGTTTATTCAATTCGGCCCTTAGCCCATCATGTAGTGCCATAGGAATCCGTTTCTTATAGTGCAATACCGGAATAGAACCGTCCTTCAAAACAATTGAGCAAGTGCCAGGAAATTTCCCCACCCCATCAAAAACATCCTTCTCCATTTTTATAAACTCACCCACTTCAGAAGGAAATACACTAGCAGCCCCAACTGCATTTATACGCCTTATCAAGTCAAACGATACACACGCCTCGAGTCCCAGCAATGGCTCAAAATACTCATCCACAACCAGAAATTTGGCCACATGACTTATAGCGCTTTCCTCATCAAAACACGTTAGCCCAACTTCACCATGAATGTTTATTTTATTAGAATTATAATCTGTAACTCTAATATTATCAATACGAGAAAAGGGAACATTTAACTTTTTCATAAAATTCATTGGTATGCAGTTAATATCTGCCCCCGTATCCAGTTTAAATTCAATTGGCAGATTTTGAATCAGGTATCGTTTCTTCCATCTTCCCTTATTTACACCGACACTACTCGCATCTACTCTACAATAACAATTATTAATTTCAACAGGAGATACTTTAAAATACCTAACGCTACTATCACTAGAATTAACTAAATCAGAATAGTTCACCTTATAAACTGTGTTTCGGCCGCTGCTGTTGTTTTCCACACGTTTTCTGTCGACTGGCTTCTTTCCTCTAACATCATGTTGTTTCGAAAACGACTTACAAAATCTAGCAAAATGTCCACGGCGCCCACATGAGTTGCATGTCACGTTGTTTGCTGGACATATACGACGATGACGTTCATTGAATGGCTGTCCACAGTTGAAGCAACTTGGTGCTCTAATAACCGCAACCTCATCACCTGTTTTTGAATCTTCAGCAGCGATGGCATTAACCTCGGTCTTCATGATTTTTCCATCTAGAAGTTGTTTGTTTTCAGCAGCAGTTTCAAATGTTTTACATATTTGAATAATTTTTGACAACGGGTCATCTTTTCCATCTAAAAGTTTTAGTTGGAGCTTTTTATCTTGTACGCCAACAATGATGTGGTCACGTAGAATCCGATCAGCATACGATGAGTGGCATGACGCACAACTAAATTCACAATATTGTAGCTGCGTGCGAAGCTCTGTTTCGAACTCGCCAAATGATTGTTTTTCTTTCTGTACAATCATATTAAATTTAAATGCTTCTACAGCAAGATTTTTCCTTGGCAGACAATATTCGTCAAATGCTGTAATTACTTGCGCAAGTGTTCGTTGAACAACATTGCGTACTACACGTTCTGGGACGGCTGCATCAGTATTATCACCTACATTGCCACTTGTCACCTCCTGGCCGGTTCTGCTGCTTTGCTGCTGGTTTGCAGCGACGTTAACGTCGGGTGCTGCTATAGTTCCAGTAGCGACCTCGAACATACTTTCCAAATTACCACTGTAAGGAAATAGGGAGTTATATATTTCCATATCACGCTTTCCAATTAGCCATAAAAGTGTTGCAATTTTATTAGACTCTGGCTCGTTGTTTTTGTTGTTTGCAAGCATGTAAATGAAAAACTGCTGCTTCCAATTGTTCCATTCTTTTGGCAAATTTGAGCAGTCTAGTGGTTGTGGCAAACGAGAATCCATGTTTACGGTTTTTTCCAGAAGTATCTTTCACTTCTGACACCATGTACTATATGTTAGTAAAAGACAAGTTTGTTATGTGGCTAGTGCATTTATTTTAAACTTTTTTATCTTTTACACCCACGTGTCTTTACTACTTTTTTTACAATGCTTTTCTTATACATAAAGTTGGTGATGCCAGGTTACAAAAATTTAGCACAACTTCTTGTGAGTTGCCAGACTTATTACAGAAGTAAATGGTTAATTTCTTCCTAAAGACGTCGGTATATAAATCTGCCAAGTCGGTTAAAAAAATGGTTAAGTTATAAGCAAAATACTCAAAAATGGGCTAGAAAGCAGGTACCATGAAATAACTCCCAAATGAAATAACTCCCGAATCAGAAATGAAATAACTCCCACCAAAAAATTTTGAAAATCCCATACAAATCGGAAATTATTTCATTATGAAATAACTCCTAGTGTTTTGGAACTTATTTTACAATTTTCCATTGTGAGCTATTTCATTATGAAATAACTGCCGAATGAAATAACTCCCAACCAAATACTGTTGGGAGTTATTTAATTTATTTTACTAATTGGGAATTATTTCATTCCTGTTAGAACTTTTTTCATTTCAAAAAGAAAAAATTATCGTTGGGAGTTATTTCATTTCCATTAGGATTTATTTCATTTTTCTTAAAATTACATTTCAATAAATTTTGATATTGTTGTAGCGCTTCCTAAAACTGTCCCAAATTAAAAAGAAGCCAAATTATAAATTGGATTAAATTGAATAATTTAGCTGTTGATACAATTTCAAGTAGTGAAGATCGATCAGTGCTAAAAATCATTACGATAAAAAAATGACAAGTGTTACATATGAAATTATGAGTGGTAAAAGGAGAAATAGTAAATTGTTGTATTCCAAAGAAGAAAAACAATTATATTTAAAACAAGTAAGACTGCTATATTCGGCTATGCCGAATCTTATATACCCTTCACCATGGTGCGATCAGAATAATCTACATATATAATATATCTGTGGCATTAAATAATAATGGCTTAAGTCGGAATTTCTTGTTTTGAGATATTAAGGGTATTACCAAACATAAATTGTTTGGTTTTTATATAAAATTATTAGCCATATTAAAAAGTGCGCATTTATTTAGAACAAAAGTCTCAATTTTATAAAAAAAAGTGTTTTTTTAAGGATATAAAAGTAAAAATAGCAAAAACAGATATATATTTTTTATTTAATTAAAAATAATTTATAAATACTAAGAGAAAAAAAAAATTTATCGAATGGGATTTGAACCCGTCAACACTCAGACGATTACTTGTGACATAACGGCTATACCACTCGACCACTGGTACGCATGCGAACTTAACTTCAATATAAGTAAATAGGCCGTGGAATATTTTTTTCATATAAGCAAATATCTTTGTGTGAGTTTGTTGTTTGGGTATGAAAGGTGAATATGCGAAAAAGGGAAACATACCACCACCACTGGCGTGTTGCCATACAAAAGATTTATCTGTTTTTGCAAGTTTTTAAGATGCAAAAATTCCCAATCTCTATTTGTAGAAATTTATCGAATAGGATTTGAACCCGTCAACACTCAGACGATTACTTGTGACATAACGGCTATACCACTCGACCACTGGTACGCATGCGAACTTAACTTCAATATAAGTAAATAGGCCGTGGAATATTTTTTTCATATAAGCAAATATCTTTGTGTGAGTTTGTTGTTTGGGTATGAAAGGTGAATATGCGAAAAAGGGAAACACACCACCACCACTGGCGTGTTGCCATACAAAAGATTTATCTGTTTTTGCAAGTTTTTAAGATGCAAAAATTCCCAATCTCTATTTGTAGAAATTATTTCGTTAAATAGATCATAGTTTAAAAGCAGAGTGATAACGGAAGTCATATTGGACATGATGCTGGTGCCTGTAAACAAATGGAAAAGGAGGGGAGGGGGAGGGGCGCAAAAAAAACAACTTAATTATATAAAACAAAGTAAATATTGGTATTTAAGTAATTTGGTCATAACTCAGGCATTTTCCAATCGATTTGATAGATTTATACACCTACGTCTTTAGGAAGAAATTTACCATTTACTTTGGTAATAAAACTTGGACTCGGAAAGATCTACGGTTCCCGAAAATATGTATTTTTTATTAAATTTAATTTTGGTAATAACTTTTTTGTATCTGAACCGATTTTTCCGAGTGTTTCAGCAATCCGATCTTTTGATATAATAGATGTATTCATAGGTCATATAACAGCTCTAAAATTTTAGTTTTTATAGAAATGTTGATGCTTTTTAGCCCATTTTTGGAGTATTTTGCTAATAACTTAACCATTTCTTAACCGATTTGGCAGATTTATATACCCACGTCTTAAGGAAGAAATTTATTATTTACTTAGATTATAAAACTTGGACTCAGGAAGATCTATTGTTCCCGAAAATGGGTATGTTTAAAAAAAAATTTTATTTTGGGCATTTCTCTTCCATTTTTGGGAGAAAGGTTTCAGGGTTTTCGGGAAATATTTGCCGCTGAAAATTTCTGATATTTTGGTATATATGTAAAACGTGTTCATATGTCATACTAGAGCCCTAAAATTTAAAGTTTTGAGTGTTTTCAATAATGTCTTTGTACGGGAGGTACCACGCCCACTTTCCAATCGCGCCCATATTTTGTGGGATACTGTGTATTGATAACCGATATGTTTGTACCTAATTTGGGAACTTTAGCTCGTTTTTTTCTCCAGATATACAGAAATGTATAACGTCTTTGTATGGGAGGTGCCACACCCACTTCTCCAATCCCGCCCATTTTTTTTTAGAGAGTTTGTGTATTGGCAAGCAACATGTTTGTACTAAATTTGAAAGCTGTAGCTCTTACCGCTCTCGAGATATGCAGAAAAAAAGAATTTAAAAAACAACAACAACATGGGATTTATGGGAAAAATTAGAGGTAGTCGTGGTTTTTTGCTCATATCTCAGCCATTTATGGACCGATCTTCCTGAATTTCAATAGCAAACAATTCCGGACTATATGTGACATAAATGTATAAAAACCTAGCCTCCATCATATCTGGGGCTTTCGGAAAACCCATTTCAACGGACGGACAGACGGATAGACGGACAACCGGATTTGAACTTCCCTTCTCATAAGAAGCCAGAATATATATACTTTATATGGTCTTAGATCAATATTGTAGAAATTACAAACGGAATGACAAAGTTATATATACCCTTTTACCTTCGGTGAAGGGTATAAAAAAGTAAATATTGGTATTTCAGTAATTTGGGCATAACTCGGGCATTTTCCAATCGATTTGATAGATTTATACACCTACGTCTTTAGGAAGAAATTTACCATTTACTTTGGTAATAAAACTTGGACTCGGAAAGATCTACGGTTCCCGAAAATATGTATTTTTTATTAAATTTAATTTTGGTAATAACTTTTTTGTATCTGAACCGTTTTTTCCGAGTGTTTCAGCAAATATGTTCTACTTAAAATTTCCGATCTTTTGATATAATAGATGTATTCATAGGTCATATAACAGCTCTAAAATTTTAGTTTTTATAGAAATGTTGATGCTTTTTAGCCCATTTTTGGAGTATTTTGCTAATAACTTAACCATTTCTTAACCGATTTGGCAGATTTATATACCCACGTCTTAAGGAAGAAATTTATTATTTACTTAGATTATAAAACTTGGACTCGGGAAGATCTATTGTTCCCGAAAATGGGTATGTTTAAAAAAAAAATTTATTTTGGGCATTTCTCTTCCATTTTTGGGAGAAAGGTTTCAGGGTTTTCGGGAAATATTTGCCGCTGAAAATTTCTGATATTTTGGTATATATGTAAAACGTGTTCATATGTCATACTAGAGCCCTAAAATTTAAAGTTTTGAGTGTTTTCAATAATGTCTTTGTACGGGAGGTACCACGCCCACTTTCCAATCGCGCCCATATTTTGTGGGATACTGTGTATTGATAACCGATATGTTTGTACCTAATTTGGGAACTTTAGCTCGTTTTTTTCTCCAGATATACAGAAATGTATAACGTCTTTGTATGGGAGGTGCCACACCCACTTCTCCAATCCCGCCCATTTTTTTTTAGAGAGTTTGTGTATTGGCAAGCAACATGTTTGTACTAAATTTGAAAGCTGTAGCTCTTACCGCTCTCGAGATATGCAGAAAAAAAAATTTAAAAAACAACAACAACATGGGATTTATGGGAAAAATTAGAGGTAGTCGTGGTTTTTTGCTCATATCTCAGCCATTTATGGACCGATCTTCCTGAATTTCAATAGCAAACAATTCCGGACTATATGTGACATAAATGTATAAAAACCTAGCCTCCATCATATCTGGGGCTTTCGGAAAACCCATTTCAACGGACGGACAGACGGATAGACGGACAACCGGATTTGAACTTCCCTTCTCATAAGAAGCCAGAATATATATACTTTATATGGTCTTAGATCAATATTGTAGAAATTACAAACGGAATGACAAAGTTATATATACCCTTTTACCTTCGGTGAAGGGTATAAAAAAGTAAATATTGGTATTTCAGTAATTTGGTCATAACTCGGGCATTTTCCAATCGATTTGATAGATTTATACACCTACGTCTTTAGGAAGAAATTTACCATTTACTTTGGTAATAAAACTTGGACTCGGAAAGATCTACGGTTCCCGAAAATATGTATTTTTTATTAAATTTAATTTTGGTAATAACTTTTTTGTATCTGAACCGATTTTTCCGAGTGTTTCAGCAAATATGTTCTACTTAAAATTTCCGATCTTTTGATATAATAGATGTATTCATAGGTCATATAACAGCTCTAAAATTTTAGTTTTTATAGAAATGTTGATGCTTTTTAGCCCATTTTTGGAGTATTTTGCTAATAACTTAACCATTTCTTAACCGATTTGGCAGATTTATATACCCACGTCTTAAGGAAGAAATTTATTATTTACTTAGATTATAAAACTTGGACTCGGGAAGATCTATTGTTCCCGAAAATGGGTATGTTTAAAAAAAAAATTTATTTTGGGCATTTCTCTTCCATTTTTGGGAGAAAGGTTTCAGGGTTTTCGGGAAATATTTGCCGCTGAAAATTTCTGATATTTTGGTATATATGTAAAACGTGTTCATATGTCATACTAGAGCCCTAAAATTTAAAGTTTTGAGTGTTTTCAATAATGTCTTTGTACGGGAGGTACCACGCCCACTTTCCAATCGCGCCCATATTTTGTGGGATACTGTGTATTGATAACCGATATGTTTGTACCTAATTTGGGAACTTTAGCTCGTTTTTTTCTCCAGATATACAGAAATGTATAACGTCTTTGTATGGGAGGTGCCACACCCACTTCTCCAATCCCGCCCATTTTTTTTAGAGAGTTTGTGTATTGGCAAGCAACATGTTTGTACTAAATTTGAAAGCTGTAGCTCTTACCGCTCTCGAGATATGCAGAAAAAAAAATTTAAAAAACAACAACAACATGGGATTTATGGGAAAAATTAGAGGTATTCGTGGTTTTTTGCTCATATCTCAGCCATTTATGGACCGATCTTCCTGAATTTCAATAGCAAACAATTCCGGACTATATGTGACATAAATGTATAAAAACCTAGCCTCCATCATATCTGGGGCTTTCGGAAAACCCATTTCAACGGACGGACAGACGGATAGACGGACAACCGGATTTGAACTTCCCTTCTCATAAGAAGCCAGAATATATATATGGTCTTAGATCAATATTGTAGAAATTACAAACGGAATGACAAAGTTATATATACCCTTTTACCTTCGGTGAAGGGTATAAAAAAGTAAATATTGGTATTTCAGTAATTTGGTCATAACTCGGGCATTTTCCAATCGATGTGATAGATTTATACACCTACGTCTTTAGGAAGAAATTTACCATTTACTTTGGTAATAAAACTTGGACTCGGAAAGATCTACGGTTCCCGAAAATATGTATTTTTTATTAAATTTAATTTTGGTAATAACTTTTTTGTATCTGAACCGATTTTTCCGAGTGTTTCAGCAATCCGATCTTTTGATATAATAGATGTATTCATAGGTCATATAACAGCTCTAAAATTTTAGTTTTTATAGAAATGTTGATGCTTTTTAGCCCATTTTTGGAGTATTTTGCTAATAACTTAACCATTTCTTAACCGATTTGGCAGATTTATATACCCACGTCTTAAGGAAGAAATTTATTATTTACTTAGATTATAAAACTTGGACTCAGGAAGATCTATTGTTCCCGAAAATGGGTATGTTTAAAAAAAATTTTTATTTTGGGCATTTCTCTTCCATTTTTGGGAGAAAGGTTTCAGGGTTTTCGGGAAATATTTGCCGCTGAAAATTTCTGATATTTTGGTATATATGTAAAACGTGTTCATATGTCATACTAGAGCCCTAAAATTTAAAGTTTTGAGTGTTTTCAATAATGTCTTTGTACGGGAGGTACCACGCCCACTTTCCAATCGCGCCCATATTTTGTGGGATACTGTGTATTGATAACCGATATGTTTTTACCTAATTTGGGAACTTTAGCTCGTTTTTTTCTCCAGATATACAGAAATGTATAACGTCTTTGTATGGGAGGTGCCACACCCACTTCTCCAATCCCGCCCATTTTTTTTTAGAGAGTTTGTGTATTGGCAAGCAACATGTTTGTACTAAATTTGAAAGCTGTAGCTCTTACCGCTCTCGAGATATGCAGAAAAAAAGAATTTAAAAAACAACAACAACATGGGATTTATGGGAAAAATTAGAGGTAGTCGTGGTTTTTTGCTCATATCTCAGCCATTTATGGACCGATCTTCCTGAATTTCAATAGCAAACAATTCCGGACTATATGTGACATAAATGTATAAAAACCTAGCCTCCATCATATCTGGGGCTTTCGGAAAACCCATTTCAACGGACGGACAGACGGATAGACGGACAACCGGATTTGAACTTCCCTTCTCATAAGAAGCCAGAATATATATACTTTATATGGTCTTAGATCAATATTGTAGAAATTACAAACGGAATGACAAAGTTATATATACCCTTTTACCTTCGGTGAAGGGTATAAAAAAGTAAATATTGGTATTTCAGTAATTTGGGCATAACTCGGGCATTTTCCAATCGATTTGATAGATTTATACACCTACGTCTTTAGGAAGAAATTTACCATTTACTTTGGTAATAAAACTTGGACTCGGAAAGATCTACGGTTCCCGAAAATATGTATTTTTTATTAAATTTAATTTTGGTAATAACTTTTTTGTATCTGAACCGATTTTTCCGAGTGTTTCAGCAAATATGTTCTACTTAAAATTTCCGATCTTTTGATATAATAGATGTATTCATAGGTCATATAACAGCTCTAAAATTTTAGTTTTTATAGAAATGTTGATGCTTTTTAGCCCATTTTTGGAGTATTTTGCTAATAACTTAACCATTTCTTAACCGATTTGGCAGATTTATATACCCACGTCTTAAGGAAGAAATTTATTATTTACTTAGATTATAAAACTTGGACTCGGGAAGATCTATTGTTCCCGAAAATGGGTATGTTTAAAAAAAAAATTTATTTTGGGCATTTCTCTTCCATTTTTGGGAGAAAGGTTTCAGGGTTTTCGGGAAATATTTGCCGCTGAAAATTTCTGATATTTTGGTATATATGTAAAACGTGTTCATATGTTATACTAGAGCCCTAAAATTTAAAGTTTTGAGTGTTTTCAATAATGTCTTTGTACGGGAGGTACCACGCCCACTTTCCAATCGCGCCCATATTTTGTGGGATACTGTGTATTGA
Source organism: Pollenia amentaria (assembly GCA_943735925.1). NCBI lineage: Eukaryota > Metazoa > Arthropoda > Insecta > Diptera > Polleniidae > Pollenia > Pollenia amentaria. The sequence goes on from OX031009.1 coordinate 66,419,324, forward strand.
TAACCGATATGTTTGTACCTAATTTGGGAACTTTAGCTCGGTTTTTTCTCCAGATATACAGAAATGTATAACGTCTTTGTATGGGAGGTGCCACACCCACTTCTCCAATCCCGCCCATTTTTTTTTAGAGAGTTTGTGTATTGGCAAGCAACATGTTTGTACTAAATTTGAAAGCTGTAGCTCTTACCGCTCTCGAGATATGCAGAAAAAAAAATTTAAAAAACAACAACAACATGGGATTTATGGGAAAAATTAGAGGTAGTCGTGGTTTTTTGCTCATATCTCAGCCATTTATGGACCGATCTTCCTGAATTTCAATAGCAAACAATTCCGGACTATATGTGACATAAATGTATAAAAACCTAGCCTCCATCATATCTGGGGCTTTCGGAAAACCCATTTCAACGGACGGACAGACGGATAGACGGACAACCGGATTTGAACTTCCCTTCTCATAAGAAGCCAGAATATATATACTTTATATGGTCTTAGATCAATATTGTAGAAATTACAAACGGAATGACAAAGTTATATATACCCTTTTACCTTCGGTGAAGGGTATAAAAAAGTAAATATTGGTATTTCAGTAATTTGATCATAACTCGGGCATTTTCCAATCGATTTGATAGATTTATACACCTACGTCTTTAGGAAGAAATTTACCATTTACTTTGGTAATAAAACTTGGACTCGGAAAGATCTATGGTTCCCGAAAATATGTATTTTTTATTAAATTTAATTTTGGTAATAACTTTTTTGTATCTGAACCGATTTTTCCGAGTGTTTCAGCAATCCGATCTTTTGATATAATAGATGTATTCATAGGTCATATAACAGCTCTAAAATTTTAGTTTTTATAGAAATGTTGATGCTTTTTAGCCCATTTTTGGAGTATTTTGCTAATAACTTAACCATTTCTTAACCGATTTGGCAGATTTATATACCCACGTCTTAAGGAAGAAATTTATTATTTACTTAGATTATAAAACTTGGACTCGAGAAGATCTATTGTTCCCGAAAATGGGTATGTTTAAAAAAAAAATTTATTTTGGGCATTTCTCTTCCATTTTTGGGAGAAAGGTTTCAGGGTTTTCGGGAAATATTTGCCGCTGAAAATTTCTGATATTTTGGTATATATGTAAAACGTGTTCATATGTTATACTAGAGCCCTAAAATTTAAAGTTTTGAGTGTTTTCAATAATGTCTTTGTACGGGAGGTACCACGCCCACTTTCCAATCGCGCCCATATTTTGTGGGATACTGTGTATTGATAACCGATATGTTTGTACCTAATTTGGGAACTTTAGCTCGGTTTTTTCTCCAGATATACAGAAATGTATAACGTCTTTGTATGGGAGGTGCCACACCCACTTCTCCAATCCCGCCCATTTTTTTTTAGAGAGTTTGTGTATTGGCAAGCAACATGTTTGTACTAAATTTGAAAGCTGTAGCTCTTACCGCTCTCGAGATATGCAGAAAAAAAAATTTAAAAAACAACAACAACATGGGATTTATGGGAAAAATTAGAGGTAGTCGTGGTTTTTTGCTCATATCTCAGCCATTTATGGACCGATCTTCCTGAATTTCAATAGCAAACAATTCCGGACTATATGTGACATAAATGTATAAAAACCTAGCCTCCATCATATCTGGGGCTTTCGGAAAACCCATTTCAACGGACGGACAGACGGATAGACGGACAACCGGATTTGAACTTCCCTTCTCATAAGAAGCCAGAATATATATACTTTATATGGTCTTAGATCAATATTGTAGAAATTACAAACGGAATGACAAAGTTATATATACCCTTTTACCTTCGGTGAAGGGTATAAAAAAGTAAATATTGGTATTTCAGTAATTTGATCATAACTCGGGCATTTTCCAATCGATTTGATAGATTTATACACCTACGTCTTTAGGAAGAAATTTACCATTTACTTTGGTAATAAAACTTGGACTCGGAAAGATCTATGGTTCCCGAAAATATGTATTTTTTATTAAATTTAATTTTGGTAATAACTTTTTTGTATCTGAACCGATTTTTCCGAGTGTTTCAGCAATCCGATCTTTTGATATAATAGATGTATTCATAGGTCATATAACAGCTCTAAAATTTTAGTTTTTATAGAAATGTTGATGCTTTTTAGCCCATTTTTGGAGTATTTTGCTAATAACTTAACCATTTCTTAACCGATTTGGCAGATTTATATACCCACGTCTTAAGGAAGAAATTTATTATTTACTTAGATTATAAAACTTGGACTCGAGAAGATCTATTGTTCCCGAAAATGGGTATGTTTAAAAAAAAAATTTATTTTGGGCATTTCTCTTCCATTTTTGGGAGAAAGGTTTCAGGGTTTTCGGGAAATATTTGCCGCTGAAAATTTCTGATATTTTGGTATATATGTAAAACGTGTTCATATGTCATACTAGAGCCCTAAAATTTAAAGTTTTGAGTGTTTTCAATAATGTCTTTGTACGGGAGGTACCACGCCCACTTTCCAATCGCGCCCATATTTTGTGGGATACTGTGTATTGATAACCGATATGTTTTTACCTGATTTGGGAACTTTAGCTCGTTTCGTTCTCCAGATATACAGAAATGTATAACGTCTTTGTATGGGAGGTGCCACACCCACTTCTCCAATCCCGCCCATTTTTTTTAGAGAGTTTGTGTATTGGCAAGCAACATGTTTGTACTAAATTTGATAGCTGTAGCTCTTACCGCTCTCGAGATATGCAGAAAAAAAGAATTTAAAAAACAACAACAACATGGGATTTATGGGAAAAATTAGAGGTAGTCGTGGTTTTTTGCTCATATCTCAGCCATTTATGGACCGATCTTCCTGAATTTCAATAGCAAACAATTCCGGACTATATGTGACATAAATGTATAAAAACCTAGCCTCCATCATATCTGGGGCTTTCGGAAAACCCATTTCAACGGACGGATAGACGGACAACCGGATTTGAACTTCCTTTCTCATAAGAAGCCAGAATATATATACTTTATATGGTCTTAGATCAATATTGTAGAAATTACAAACGGAATGACAAAGTTATATATACCCTTTTACCTTCGGTGAAGGGTATAAAAAAGTAAATATTGGTATTTCAGTAATTTGGTCATAACTCGGGCATTTTCCAATCGATTTGATAGATTTATACACCTACGTCTTTAGGAAGAAATTTACCATTTACTTTGGTAATAAAACTTGGACTCGGAAAGATCTACGGTTCCCGAAAATATGTATTTTTTATTAAATTTAATTTTGGTAATAACTTTTTTGTATCTGAACCGATTTTTCCGAGTGTTTCAGCAAATATGTTCTACTAAAAACTTCCGATCTTTTGATATAATAGATGTATTCATAGGTCATATAACAGCTCTAAAATTTTAGTTTTTATAGAAATTTTGATGCTTTTTAGCCCATTTTTGGAGTATTTTGCTAATTACTTAACCATTTCTTAACCGATTTGGCAGATTTATATACCCACGTCTTAAGGAAGAAATTTATTATTTACTTAGATTATAAAACTTGGACTCGGGAAGATCTATTGTTCCCGAAAATGGGTATGTTTAAAAAAAAATTTTATTTTGGGCATTTCTCTTCCATTTTTGGGAGAAAGGTTTCAGGGTTTTCGGGAAATATTTGCCGCTGAAAATTTCTGATATTTTGGTATATATGTAAAACGTGTTCATATGTCATACTAGAGCCCTAAAATTTAAAGTTTTGAGTGTTTTCAATAATGTCTTTGTACGGGAGGTACCACGCCCACTTCTCCAATCGCGCCCATATTTTGTGGGATACTGTGTATTGATAACCGATATGTTTGTACCTAATTTGGGAACTTTAGCTCGTTTTGTTCTCCAGATATACAGAAATGTATAACGTCTTTGTATGGGAGGTGCCACACCCACTTCTCCAATCCCGCCCATTTTTTTTAGAGAGTTTGTGTATTGGCAAGCAACATGTTTGTACTAAATTTGAAAGCTGTAGCTCATACCGCTCTCGAGATATGCAGAAAAAAGAATTTAAAAAACAACAACAACATGGGATTTATGGGAAAAATTAGAGGTAGTCGTGGTTTTTTGCTCATATCTCAGCCATTTATGGACCGATCTTCCTGAATTTCAATAGCAAACAATTCCGGATTATATGTGACATAAATGTATAAAAACCTAGCCTCCATCATATCTGGGGCTTTCGGAAAACCCATTTCAACGGACGGACAGACGGATAGACGGACATCCGGATTTGAACTTCCCTTCTCATAAGAAGCCAGAATATATATACTTTTTTTTTTTTTTTTTTTTTTTTTTTTGTTGGGACCAGCACTCAGGGGATGACCCCTACTAATGCAATGCATTGTGTTGGAACTAGGAAAATAGGTTATGGGAAGGAGGAAAGAGGGAGTAGTGTTTGTGAACATTCGACATGAACTTTTTCATGTTGTAAGTGAGAGGGAAGACTTCAGCAGGAAGGTTATTCCACATACGAACAGTCCGGCCAAAAAACGAATTTTCCCTGTAATGCGTTGTACGATTCACCGGCCAATCGACCACAAAAGGATGTGCTCTTGAGGAAAAACGTGTATTACGAACAAAGCTATGGGTTTCGGGAACCAAATCCCTAATTTCATCTGAACACATCCCGTTGTAGTAACGATAAAATAGGCAAGTACAACCCACATTGCGACGGTGCTCAAGGGAGTCAATAGAATTGGATACCCTACTGTCGCCAATGAGAACCTTCGCCCTCTCCTGCACGCGGTCGAGAAGCTCCAAAATAGACTTTGAAGCACCGGCCCACACATGAGAGTTGTATTCCATTCGCGGTCGGATATAGGTGGTATAAATAGTAAGGAGATCAGATGGAGTGAAGTATATCTTACACCGTTTCAAAAAACCGAGGCACTTGAATGCTTCTTTCGACACCTTGAATATATGTTCTGTCCATCGGACATCACATTGTATCCTCATGCCCAGAACATCAAGAGATTCTGTTTCCTCAATATTTATACCACCCATACATACAGATGAGGCACCTTGATTCGTCGCGCGTTTATGCGTTAGTACGCAACATTGGGTCTTTCGGGCATTAAATTCGACCCTATTCGCACGATCCCATTCTGAGATTATGTCTAGGTCACGGCCAAGCGTATCATTCATGTTCTGTCTCATAGCACAAACATCGGACACGCCTGGTCTGTAACCAAATGAATACGAATGGCAAAGGTTGCTGTCATCTGCAAAAGAATAGATAGGGTTGGAAGTTTGACATAAGAGGTCATTTAGAAAAATAAGAAATAGAGTAGGAGAAAGAACGGAGCCTTGCGGTACCCCTGAATGAATCTTGAACTCGTTTGATGAAACCCCATCTATAACAACCCGTATAGTGCGATCTCTGAGAAAGCTCGATATAAATCGAGAGAAATTATCACCGACACCAAATGCAACAAGTTTAGACAAGAGTGCACCATGCCAGACTCGGTCAAACGCCTTGGAAATATCTAAAGCAATTACCTTACTTTCGCCAAAATGGTGAATGGAACGACACCATTTTTCTGATAACAGGGCCAGTAGGTCTCCAGTAGAACGACCTCTACGAAAGCCATACTGGCGGTCGCTTAGTAGGTAATTAGACTCTAAAAATTTTACAAGATGGTGATTTACCATACTCTCCATAACTTTGGAAAGTGCCGAACAAATTGCAATTGGGCGGTAATTTTCAGGGTTATTAGCCACTCCTTTTTTAGGAATTGGTGTTACATTAGCAACTTTCCAGCAGACGGGAAATTCACCAGCATGGTATAGAGTGCTAAAAAGATTTGCTAAGGGACGAGCTAGCGTCGAAGAGCACTGCTTCAAGACCAGTGCATGTATACCATCCGGGCCAGGAGACTTGTTTATGTCGAGATCCGCAAGAACCTTTTTAACAGCTCGAGCCCGAAAAAATATTTTAGGCATAGTTACGGATACTTTTTCGAGTTCGGGTAGTGGTTGATTGCTATCTGGTAAGTTAGAATTATTTGCGAATAATTCGGCAAAACAATTAGCCTTATCAACCAGGTTCGTGAATGTTTGGTCATCCTTTAAAAGAGTTGGTATTGAAGAACTAGCATTAACCCTTACTCTTTTAACGAATGACCAGAAACTTTTACTGCCCCGGGGAGCAGTAAGAACTTCAGCACGAAGACGTTGCTCGTGAAGAGTTTTTTCCCGTCTTAGCACTTTGGCACACGACGACCTTGCCATTTTGCGTAGCAATTCAGTGTCAGCGGTTTTATTGACACGCCAATTTCTGAATGCTTCCTCTCTGGATCTGACTGCTGATTTGCACGTCTGATTAAACCAAGATTTGGACCTAGGTTTATTCGAAGTATTTTTAACTGGAATGAACATTTTCATTCCTAGCATAATAACATTTTCAACCATTTTCGCCATGGCATTGACGTCATTGTCAAGGAAACAAAGTTTCCAATTAAAATGCCGAAAAAAGTCGTTGAGTTCAACCCAACGTGCTTTTCCGTAAACAAATTTTGATCGTTTCATAGCCTGTCGTGAAACGTTCCGAAGTTCGGAGAACGGAAAAGAGGCAGAAATGGTGCAATGATCCGAGTTACCGAGAGGTGCTAGAACTTCAACTTCGTACTTTTGAGGGTGCGAAGAGAGGAAGAGGTCAAGGGTATTGTGTTGGTGCCCATCAACACATGGAATATGTGTTGGTTCATTCACCAGTTGCACGAGGTGATTATGTGCAGCAAATAGCTCAACATATTGGCCTTCATAGGTTGTACGGCCCGAGTGGTGAAGCCAAGAAGAATTGTGGACATTGAAATCACCAGCAACAACGATTTCACTGTCCGGACAATTCTCAAGAATCTTCGATATTGAGTCGGAAAGGGAGTCGAAGCGCGATAATGTGATATCCCTTCCCGCGTTTGGACTTCTGTAAAGAAACCCGAAATGCAAAAAGTGCGTATTGATTTTGAATTTAACCCAAAGACAGTTAAATTCCGCATCAAACATGCCCATTGGTTGCTGGCATTGATACACAACTTCATTGCGTATATATATAGCAAGACCCCGATGAAGATCAAATAGGGATAGAAGGTGATACCCAGGAATCTGAAAATCCAGTGGATCAGAATTTTCAGATACCTGTGTTTCACATAAGGCGAAAACATCCGGCCGATGGAGACAAACGTGAGCGTATACAGAAAAAAAATTCGTTCTCAGCCCACGTATGTTACAGAAGTCGATTCGAAACCGACCTCTCATCACAACACAAAAAAATTCAAATAAAACGCAAAGTACGGATATCTCTATGTTAATTGCCGTTTAGAAACTGTTTGGTGATCAGTGTTATACCTTCATCACCAAAACAGATCAACAACGATTAACACAAATACATCCGTACTAACACGAATATGGTGGACGGTTATTGGGGGTACACAATGAACAATGCCATAAAAGAACCATAAAAGCCCTGATCTGGTCAACGCCGAAAAAGACCATCACTGGCAGATTGTTATTATTGTTGTTTGTTTATTTTGTTATTTCGCTTGTTGTTTTTTATTTATATTGTTATTGGTTTTCTTTTCTGAATGTTGAAACGGTTGTTTGATTTTTTTTCTTTTATATATTTAATTTGTGTTGTATGTTTGTTATTTTATTTGATTCTTGTTTGTTTGATAAATTATTTCTTCTTATTGTTATTTAGATTCTTTTTTCGATTTTATTTATTTATATTTGGTTGCGGTTTTTTTTTTTATTTTTTTAATTTTTAAGTAAGTTCTTTTCTTTTATTTAATCACGGACACACACGGACACACACGGACACTTTCGTATTTTCACAAATTGACACAGACACAGCGGACTAAATATAAAAACGTGTGGACACGACAAAAGGTCTTAGATCAATATTGTAGAAATTACAAACGGAATGACAAAGTTATATATACCCTTTTACCTTCGGTGAAGGGTATAAAAAAGTAAATATTGGTATTTCAGTAATTTGGTCATAACTCGGGCATTTTCCAATTGATTTGATAGATTTATACACCTACGTCTTTAGGAAGAAATTTACCATTTACTTTGGTAATAAAACTTGGACTCGGAAAGATCTACGGTTCCCGAAAATATGTATTTTTTATTAAATTTAATTTTGGTAATAACTTTTTTGTGTCTGAACCGATTTTTCCGAGTGTTTCAGCAAATATGTTCTACTAAAAATTTCCGATCTTTTGATATAATAGATGTATTCATAGGTCATATAACAGCTCTAAAATTTTAGTTTTTATAGAAATTTTGATGCTTTTTAGCCCATTTTTGGAGTATTTTGCTAATTACTTAACCTTTTCTTAACCGATTTGGCAGATTTATATACCCACGTCTTAAGGAAGAAATTTATTATTTACTTAGATTATAAAACTTGGACTCGGGAAGATCTATTGTTCCCGAAAATGGGTATGTTTAAAAAAAAATTTTATTTTGGGCATTTCTCTTCCATTTTTGGGAGAAAGGTTTCAGGGTTTTCGGGAAATATTTGCCGCTGAAAATTTCTGATATTTTGGTATATATGTAAAACGTGTTCATATGTCATACTAGAGCCCTAAAATTTAAAGTTTTGAGTGTTTTCAATAATGTCTTTGTACGGGAGGTACCACGCCCACTTTTCCAATCGCGCCCATATTTTGTGGGATACTGTGTATTGATAACCGATATGTTTGTACCTAATTTGGGAACTTTAGCTCGTTTTGTTCTCCAGATATACAGAAATGTATAACGTCTTTGTATGGGAGGTGCCACACCCACTTCTCCAATCCCGCCCATTTTTTTTAGAGAGTTTGTGTATTGGCAAGCAACATGTTTGTACTAAATTTGAAAGCTGTAGCTCATACCGCTCTCGAGATATGCAGAAAAAAGAATTTAAAAAACAACAACAACATGGGATTTATGGGAAAAATTAGAGGTAGTCGTGGTTTTTTGCTCATATCTCAGCCATTTATGGACCGATCTTCCTGAATTTCAATAGCAAACAATTCCGGATTATATGTGACATAAATGTATAAAAACCTAGCCTCCATCATATCTGGGGCTTTCGGAAAACCCATTTCAACGGACGGACAGACGGATAGACGGACATCCGGATTTGAACTTCCCTTCTCATAAGAAGCCAGAATATATATACTTTATATGGTCTTAGATCAATATTGTAGAAATTACAAACGGAATGACAAAGTTATATATACCCTTTTACCTTCGGTGAAGGGTATAAAAAAGTAAATATTGGTATTTCAGTAATTTGGTCATAACTCGGGCATTTTCCAATTGATTTGATAGATTTATACACCTACGTCTTTAGGAAGAAATTTACCATTTACTTTGGTAATAAAACTTGGACTCGGAAAGATCTACGGTTCCCGAAAATATGTATTTTTTATTAAATTTAATTTTGGTAATAACTTTTTTGTGTCTGAACCGATTTTTCCGAGTGTTTCAGCAAATATGTTCTACTAAAAATTTCCGATCTTTTGATATAATAGATGTATTCATAGGTCATATAACAGCTCTAAAATTTTAGTTTTTATAGAAATTTTGATGCTTTTTAGCCCATTTTTGGAGTATTTTGCTAATTACTTAACCTTTTCTTAACCGATTTGGCAGATTTATATACCCACGTCTTAAGGAAGAAATTTATTATTTACTTAGATTATAAAACTTGGACTCGGGAAGATCTATTGTTCCCGAAAATGGGTATGTTTAAAAAAAAATTTTATTTTGGGCATTTCTCTTCCATTTTTGGGAGAAAGGTTTCAGGGTTTTCGGGAAATATTTGCCGCTGAAAATTTCTGATATTTTGGTATATATGTAAAACGTGTTCATATGTCATACTAGAGCCCTAAAATTTAAAGTTTTGAGTGTTTTCAATAATGTCTTTGTACGGGAGGTACCACGCCCACTTTTCCAATCGCGCCCATATTTTGTGGGATACTGTGTATTGATAACCGATATGTTTGTACCTAATTTGGGAACTTTAGCTCGTTTTGTTCTCCAGATATACAGAAATGTATAACGTCTTTGTATGGGAGGTGCCACACCCACTTCTCCAATCCCGCCCATTTTTTTTAGAGAGTTTGTGTATTGGCAAGCAACATGTTTGTACTAAATTTGAAAGCTGTAGCTCATACCGCTCTCGAGATATGCAGAAAAAAGAATTTAAAAAACAACAACAACATGGGATTTATGGGAAAAATTAGAGGTAGTCGTGGTTTTTTGCTCATATCTCAGCCATTTATGGACCGATCTTCCTGAATTTCAATAGCAAACAATTCCGGATTATATGTGACATAAATGTATAAAAACCTAGCCTCCATCATATCTGGGGCTTTCGGAAAACCCATTTCAACGGACGGACAGACGGATAGACGGACATCCGGATTTGAACTTCCCTTCTCATAAGAAGCCAGAATATATATACTTTATATGGTCTTAGATCAATATTGTAGAAATTACAAACGGAATGACAAAGTTATATATACCCTTTTACCTTCGGTGAAGGGTATAAAAAAGTAAATATTGGTATTTCAGTAATTTGGTCATAACTCGGGCATTTTCCAATTGATTTGATAGATTTATACACCTACGTCTTTAGGAAGAAATTTACCATTTACTTTGGTAATAAAACTTGGACTCGGAAAGATCTACGGTTCCCGAAAATATGTATTTTTTATTAAATTTAATTTTGGTAATAACTTTTTTGTATCTGAACCGATTTTTCCGAGTGTTTTAGCAAATATGTTCTACTAAAAATTTCCGATCTTTTGATATAATAGATGTATTCATAGGTCATATAACAGCTCTAAAATTTTAGTTTTTATAGAAATGTTGATGCTTTTTAGCCCATTTTTGGAGTATTTTGCTAATAACTTAACCATTTCTTAACCGATTTGGCAGATTTATATACCCACGTCTTAAGGAAGAAATTTATTATTTACTTAGATTATAAAACTTGGACTCGGGAAGATCTATTGTTCCCGAAAATGGGTATGTTTAAAAAAAAATTTTATTTTGGGCATTTCTCTTCCATTTTTGGGAGAAAGGTTTCAGGGTTTTCGGGAAATATTTGCCGCTGAAAATTTCTGATATTTTGGTATATATGTAAAACGTGTTCATATGTCATACTAGAGCCCTAAAATTTAAAGTTTTGAGTGTTTTCAATAATGTCTTTGTACGGGAGGTACCACGCCCACTTTTCCAATCGCGCCCATATTTTGTGGGATACTATGTATTGATAACCGATTTGTTTGTACCTAATTTGGGAACTTTAGCTCGTTTTGTTCTCCAGATATACAGAAATTTATAACGTCTTTGTATGGGAGGTGCCACACCCACTTCTCCAATCCCGCCCATTCTTTTTAGAGAGGTTGTGTATTGGCAAGCAACATGTTTGTACTAAATTTGAAATCTGTAGCTCTTACCGCTCTCGAGATATGCAGAAAAAAAGAATTTAAAAAACAACAACAACATGGGATTTATGGGAAAAATTAGAGGTAGTCGTGGTTTCTTGCTCATATCTCAGCAATTTATGGACCGATCTTCCTGAATTTCAATAGCAAACAATTCCGGACTATATGTGACATTAATGTATAAAAACCTAGCCTCCATCATATCTGGGGCTTTCGGAAAACCCATTTCAACGGACGGATAGACGGACAACCGGATTTTAACTTCCCTTCTCATCAGAGTTCGAAAAAAACTGTACACTAACGCAGTGTACTTGTCTTACCACACAAACTCTAAATCTTATTTTTTTGTTTGTGCATTTGTACACAAACAAAATATGGTACATAACTATTGTGAGCTGACGAACAGAAACACTTAGATAACTTACCGAACTTATTTTAGAGTCCGTGTTAAGTTCTTTTAAGGTACTTATCTGTACTTTTTAGTAAACACGTAGTTAACTTTTAGCTAACATGATATGTTTTTTTTAGTTAGTGTCTGCGTAGTTTATTTATTGAGAAAAGAACCCAAAAATAATTTGAAGTTGAGTTTTATAACAGGAGTGCAGAAATATAAGAAACAAATAGTGCAAAAATATATGAAAAATTTGAAAAAATTCACGTTAAAATTCAAGAAAATCATGTAGTAAAGAGGCCTAATAGAAGGCCTTTTTGCAGACTAAAGATCTCCCAGCCGCATGCTAACTTTATTACCAATTAACAAGGTGTGTCATTGGAGACCAACACCTTGCACTTTTGCATCAATTTTAAGCACTTCTGGAAGGGTTTCTAAAAAGATTTAAGAATAAAGCTTTATCCAAATTTTATTGTTGTGGCAAATAATACGAAGTAAGTCAATTAATAACTAAACTTGCAACACGTTCTAACATAACTACTAATAAAACGATTGCGACAGGCCTAGGGTTCCCATATGACTTATTTTCAAAAGAGAACTTTCGTTCTAAAAAAAGAGAACATTTTAACTAAAAAAGAGTTTACAATAAAAAAATTATTTATTAAATAATTAATAATTTTATTGATGTTATAATTAATTAATTAATTATTATTAATGATAGAAACAACGAAATAAATATATAATAAAACAATAAAAAACAAAAAGAATCACATTTTCTTAAAAAAATAAACCAAATAAATTCAAAAATCACATTTTCTTAAAAAAAACATAAACAAAATAAATTAATATATAAAAATTAATTGAGATCAATATCTGATTCTGATGTATCGGAATTATACTTTTTTGAGCTACTTATTAGTGCTAAGTATTTTTTATCGTTAATAATTAAATCTTTAAAAGATTTACATTTTAAATCCTTAAGATCTGATGGTTGAAATTTTGAGTTTGTTCCGCTCTTTCGTCCATTGTGCCCCAATTAAAGAAAATATTCTTTCGACATTTGCATTTTGTCCTGGTATGCAAAAAAAAAAATTTACAAATTTTTAGGAGTTCCGAATAATACTCTGAATTATTATTATTTTCAAAAAACTTTAACCATTTTGCACTTGATATTAGTTTTTTAAATTCATCATCGGTATCAGATAGTTTCGCGGCCACAAAATTTGTAAAGTTACAAAACTGGTCAAAACCTTTTGAATCATTGAAACTTAATTCGACACCTTTCGAAGATATATATTTGACCGTAAGTTCAACTGATGTCCACTCAGGTACTTCGTCCAATTTCATCCAATTGAAGCAACTGAACTCATCCAAGTGAATTGTCCATTTTTCGAGGTATTCCAATGATTTTCGGTAGCACTTCATACAATCATTTTTAAAAGAATTAACTTCAGTTTCAAATCCGTTCCTGATTAATTCAAGTAATATTGTATTTGTGGAAATTTGCAAAAAGTTCTGGTCAATTCTGCACTTTAAAGTGGTTTTCAAAGATTTCACGATTGACGATACCTCCAAGATTGAATTTGTTTCCATTTCCATCTCTTTACTTCTTTCGTGAAATACATATTGCAATGAATGTACAAAGTACAAAAACGCCTCACTTAAGTTTGACTTAAAAAATCGTTTCAGAATAACTGGACAGTTATCAATAGATAAAAAATAAGATTTTAGAGCTGGAAAAACTTCTAGAATTCGATTCACTGCGGGAAATAATGATAGCCATCGTGTGCCTGAATGTCCTAGCAAATTTTTATATTCTATTTCAGTGAAGCTGCAAAATTCCTTTAAACTTTCGGTTCTTACTGTGTAAATTGAAAAAAAATTAAAGATTTTTATACAAATCAATTCTACATCAACAGGAAACGAATCAAAACCAGTTTTGGCTGAGTTAGAAGTAATGTGAACTGGGCATCCGATTCCAATTAAATCCTTTTCCAGTTTTGATTTCAATTTGCAATAAACATTATTTTCGCCAGCTCTCTTTATTCCACCGAAATTCGCATTGCAGTTATCTGCGGAAAATGCAATACACTTTTCTAACAAATTAAATTTTGTTAAATATTTTATTATATAATTCGCTATGGTTTCGGATTTTTCATCTTGTAAATTATTCAGATGTAACATTTTCGTTTGAATTTCAGTTTTTGCATTGAAGTATTGGATTAATAATGGAAACATTTTAATTGAACCATGGTCGCTTCCATCTGTAGAAACAGATATATATGGAATTTCGGAAATTTCCTTTTTAATATTTTCAATACAAAAAGGTGTTATTACATTTTTTGCAATTGCCCTGGTTTTTGTATGCGCAGACCTAACCAGTCTTGCAATTTGGGAATCTTCAAATATTTCTTTAAATAAACTTGAACTGCAGTCGGTGGAACGGAAACTGAAATGGTGTTTAAGAGTATGGAAAACTAAGGTACCTTCTGCAGCAGCTACCTTGTCATCTAGCTTTGTATATTTTGGTATAAAAAACTGGGTCAAACTACTCGAACCTTCACCTGCCTGTAATGATTGTTTGTGCCTTTGCGAAAAAGGCTACGAAAAAAGTTTTTATATAAATATAAAATAATAATCAAAGTTAAAAAAATAGATTACCTTATTGCTTATTAAACTAGCTAAACCATTAACTTTAAGGCTTTACACAAAGCAACCACGCTGCAGCTTGGAAAAACAAATAACCAAAGAGTAACAAGAGGCGACACCGCTTGACAACTTAATGAAAAGAGACAGAACATTAGTCCAATTTCAGTGCTTTTTTTATTGCTGCACTCCTTTAGTAGGTTATCATAATTAGACGAGTTTTATACGAGTTTGTATGAAACAGCTGATTTTCTCTTTTTCATCAATCATTTTCGTCTTCTCTTGTTACTCTTTGCAAATAACAATAAACAATTTGTATTTGATTTGACAGCAAACGGTTTGCTTTTGACAGAATGACAGATTTAACTTGTCAACAGATTTAACCCAGTAAAAAAATTAGAGCGTGTTATCGAAATGCCGAGAAAAAGTCCATAGCTCCGATTTCTATGGCGAATTCCTACTAAATAAATAAAATTCCATCAATCTAGGATTTTTTTTGAAATAGAGTACAAAAAGAGCACTGTTGGACAAAAAACTACCGCACCAAAAAAAGAGAGTGAACAAAAAGATACGAACACAAAAAGAGAACATGTTCTCTTTAAAAGAGATGTAATGGACAGCCTAGACAGGCCTTATCTTAGAAAAGAAAAATTTTAATTTGTAAAATATTTAATAAAAACTTTTCTAAAAGACCTTTTCAAAGAAGGCAGAGTGGAGTAAGTAAAAGTTTACTTACAATTTAATTGTGAACCTTCTTAAAGGCCTAAAAAGTGAATCGCTTGCAATTTTCACTGCTGGGCAGCACGATTAGCCTGTGTGTATTTTTTTTTTGTAAAATTATTTCTTGACTGGTGAATCAAAATGTATGTGTTGTTTTTTTTTTTGTAGGCTAATATTATTGAAATAAAAAAAAACTAAGATAACTGCACATATCGTCATCTTAAATGCAGAATATTGTAACATCAAATTTCATAAGTTTACATGAGAAGCAAGAAACCTTGTAAAATGGAAATTATATGAGATATTAGAGTATTAAATATTTAGAATAAAAATGCGAGAACCGATATATTTTTTATAAAAAAAATAATTTTTATTATATTCAACATTTTTGATTTTTCGAATTTATTCTATGATAGTGTATAAAGTAATTCCTGAAAAATTTAAGGAATAGAACTATTACAAAAAAGCTCATAGAATAAATTCGAAAAATAAAAAATTTTGAATATAATAAAGTTGCTTATGAAAAGAAATAATTCCCAATATCTATTTATTATTTTTATTGTTATTTATTTAGTTATGTGTGTTGCGTTATTTTAAATTCTCTGAAACAAAACGACAAAAATAAAATTAAATATATTGTTAAAAATTACAGGAATAATTGAATATTAAGATACTATAATAGAATATTAAGACAATAATCGTATAATTAATAGCAAGAAGTAAATTTTAATTAGTTAATTTCTGAAAAATTTAAATAAGAAGAATGAAAGTTTTTCAATTAAGAGTAGTATTGATAGCAGCCCCCGTATTCAGTGAACGAAAATGTTGTACAAAGAAGCACTTATCCTAAAAAAAAATACTATTAGCATTTAATAAAGCCGTAAAAGGATTAACAGAAAATATAGCTAAACAATTTAGAAGACAAGTAATTTATTATTTAACACAAAAATCTTTATAATAGTCTTTTTGAGGATATTGATGAAGGACGATTTGGAAGAATGCAATCCTAACAAAAATAACAGATTATTTTAAATAAACGTGGAAAAAATATTTCTATTGTTTTATAAACATTCTATATCAATAATGAAAAAATATTCTGGTCCAATAGTAACAGATACATAATAGGACACTCGTCTGTATTAAAATTTATTAAAAAGTATATATGTACATACGAGTATATTAACTCATAACATTAGAAACGAAACAAATAATGGAAAAATCCTATCATAAAAATAATGGCATCCTGCTGGAAGCAAAAATCTAAGGATCTGCAGATGTTACTATTTATTCCTGGAAATTCTTAGCGTATGGGAGTGCAATGGGTTAAGCTGTGTAATTTCTAACAGTCCAATGAAGAAGAAGCTGATAGTCATACTTAATATAGGTTTTCATACATATATATGGATTCGGTTTATATTAATTTTACCGCACGGTTTTCCTGTTTGCTTATGCAACAATTTGCAATTTGATCACTTATTCCACTAACACGTTCAGAGTATGAAACAGAATACCTATTTTTGACTTAAAAAAATTATGTGTTCGTAAAAATATATCAAATACTCTGCTAATTTTTTTTTAATTAAGATTATTCATTATGTAGTTTAAGTAAATTATATACTTAATGATAAGCCATTTTTGATTTTGTTAATAGCTTGGATATTTTTTAAGGTGGAAGTTTAAATTTTTTTTTTAAATATTTAACGTAAATCGTAATCAATAATAAAGTCTATTTCAAAATTTTCAATGAGTCATTTTTAAATAAATAAACATTTAAAATTCCAAGAAAATCTGGAGAACGAAACGAGCTAAAGTTCCCGAATTAGGTACAAACATATCGGTTATCAATACACAGTATCCCACAAAATATGGGCGCGATTGGAAAAGTGGGCGTGGTACCTCCCGTACAAAGACATTATTGAAAATACTCAAAACTTTAAATTTAAGAGCTCTAGTGTGACATATGAACACGTTTTATATACCAAAATATCAGAAATTTTCAGCGGCAAATATTTCCCGAAAGCCCTGAAACTTTTCTCCCAAAAATGGAAGAGTAATGCCCAAAACATACCCATTTTCGGGAACAATAGATCTACCCGAGTCCAAGTTTTATAATCTAAGTAAATAATAAATTTCTTCCTTAAGACGTGGGTATATAAATCTGCCAAATCGGTTAAGAAATGGTTAAGTTATTAGCAAAATACTCCAAAAATGGGCTAAAAAGCATCAAAATTTCTATAAAAACTAAAATTTTAAAACTGTTATATGACCTATGAATACATCTATTATATCAAAAGATCGGAAATTTTTAGTAGAACATATTTGCTGAAACACTCGAAAAAATCGGTTCAGATACAAAAAAGTTATTACCAAAATATTATTTTTTTAAGAAAAAAACCTTTTTTCGGGAACCGTAGATCTTTCCGAGTCTAAGTTTTATTGCCAAGGTATATGGTACATTTCTTCATAAGGACGTCGGTATATAAATCTATCAAATCGGTTAAAAAATACCCAGGTTATGACCAAAATACTGAAATACCAAAATTACTCTTTTTTTTATACCCTTCACCGAAGGTAAAAGGGTATATATAACTTTGTCAGCACGTTTGTAATTTCTACAATATTGATCTAAGACCATATAAAGTATATATATTCTGGCTTCTAATGAGAAGGGAAGTTCAAATCCGGTTGTCCGTCTGTCCGTCCGTTGAAATGGGTTTTCCGAAGACCCCAGATATGATGGAGGCTAGGTTTTTATACATTTATGTCACATATAGTCCGGAATTGTTTGCTATTGAAATTCAGGAAGATCGGTCCATAAATGGCTGAGATATGAGCAAAAAACCACGACTACCTCTAATTTTTCCCATAAATCCCATGTTGTTGTTGTTTTTTAAATTCTTTTTTTCTGCATATCTCGAGAGCGGTAAGAGCTACATCTTTCAAATTTAGTACAAAAATGTTGCTTGCCAATACACATACTCTCTAAAAAAAATGGGCGGGATTGGAGAAGTGGGTGTGGCACCTCCCATACAAAGACGTTATACATTTCTGTATATCTGGAGAACGAAACGAGCTAAAGTTCCCAAATTAGGTACAAACATATCGGTTATCAATACACAGTATCCCACAAAATATGGGCGCGATTGGAAAAGTGGGCGTGGTACCTCCCGTACAAAGACATTATTGAAAACACTCAAAACTTTAAATTTTAGGGCTCTAGTATGACATATGAAAACGTTTTACATATATACCAAAATATCAGAAATTTTCAGCGGCAAATATTTCCCGAAAACCCTGAAACTTTTCTCCCAAAAATGGAAGAGTAATGCCCAAAATAAATTTTTTTTTTAAACATACCCATTTTCGGGAACAATAGATTTACCCGAGTCCAAGTTTTATAATCTAAGTAAATAATAAATTTCTTCCTTAATACGTGGGTATATAAATCTGCCAAATCGGTTAAGAAATGGTTAAGTTATTAGCAAAATACTCCAAAAATGGGCTAAAAAGCATTAAAATTTCTATAAAAACTAAAATTTTAGAGCTGTTATATGACCTATGAATACATCTATTATATCAAAAGATCGGAAATTTTTAGTAGAACATATTTGCTGAAACACTCGGAAAAATCGGTTCAGATACAAAAAAGTTATTACCAAAATATTATTTTTTTAAGAAAAATACCTTTTTTCGGGAACCGTAGATCTTTCCGAGTCTAAGTTTTATTACCAAGGTATATGGTACATTTCTTCATAAGGACGTCGGTATATAAATCTATCAAATCGGTTAAAAAAACCCAGGTTATGACCAAAATACTGAAATACCAAAATTACTCTTTTTTTTATACCCTTCACCGAAGGTAAAAGGGTATACATAACTTTGTACTTTCTACAATATTGATCTAAGACCATATAAAGTATATATATTCTGGCTTCTAATGAGAAGGGAAGTTCAAATCCGGTTGTCCGTCTGTCCGTCCGTTGAAATGGGTTTTCCGAAAGCCCCAGATATGATGGAGGCTAGGTTTTTATACATTTATGTCACATATAGTCCGGAATTGTTTGCTATTGAAATTCAGGAAGATCGGTCCATAAATGGCTGAGATATGAGCAAAAAACCACGACTACCTCTAATTTTTCCCATAAATCCCATGTTGTTGTTGTTTTTTAAATTCTTTTTTCTGCATATCTCGAGAGCGGTAAGAGCTACAGCTTTCAAATTTAGTACAAACATGTTGCTTGCCAATACACAAACTCTCTAAAAAAATGGGCGGGATTGGAGAAGTGGGTATGGCACCTCCCATACAAAGACGTTATACATTTCTGTATATCTGGAGAACGAAACGAGCTAAAGTTCCCAAATCAGGTAAAAACATATCGGTTATCAATACACAGTATCCCACAAAATATGGGCGCGATTGGAAAAGTGGGCGTGGTACCTCCCGTACAAATACATTATTGAAAATACTCAAAACTTTAAATTTTAGGGCTCTAGTATGACATATGAACACGTTTTATATACCAAAATATCAGAAATTTTCAGCGGCAAATATTTCCCGAAAACCCTGAAACTTTTCTCCCAAAAATTGAAGAGTAATGCCCAAAATAATTTTTTTTCTTAAACATACCCATTTTCGGGAACAATAGATCTACCCGAGTCCAAGTTTTATAATCTAAGTAAATAATAAATTTCTTCCTTAAGACGTGGGTATATAAATCTGCCAAATCGGTTAAGAAATGGTTAAGTTATTAGCAAAATACTCCAAAAATGGACTAAAAAGCATCAAAATTTCTATAAAAACTAAAATTTTAGAGCTGTTATATGACCTATGAATACATCTATTATATCAAAAGATCGGAAATTTTTAGTAGAACATATTTGCTGAAACACTCGGAAAAATCGGTTCAGATACAAAAAAGTTATTACCAAAATAAAATTTAATAAAAAATACCTATTTTCGGGAACCGTAGATCTTTCCGAGTCCAAGTTTTATTACCAAAGTAAATGGTAAATTTCTTCCTAAAGACGTAGGTGTATAAATCTATCAAATCGATTGGAAAATGCCCGAGTTATGACCAAATTACTGAAATACCAATATTTACTTTTTTATATCCTTCACCGAAGGTAAAAGGGTATATATAACTTTGTCATTCCGTTTGTAGTTTCTACAATATTGGTCTAAGACCATATAAAGTATATATATTCTGGCTTCTTATGAGAAGGGAAGTTCAAATCCGGTTGTCCGTCTATCCGTCCGTTGAAATGGGTTTTCCGAAAGCCCCAGATATGATGGAGGCTAGGTTTTTATACATTTATGTCACATATAGTCCGGAATTGCTTCCTATTAAAATTCAGGAAGATCGGTCCATAAATGGCTGAGATATGAGCAAGAAACCACGACTACCTCTAATTTTTCCCATAAATCCCATGTTGTTGTTGTTTTTAAATTCTTTTTTTCTGCATATCTCGAGAGCGGTAAGAGCTACAGCTTTCAAATTTAGTACAAACATGTTGCTTGCCAATACACAAGCTCTCTAAAAAATGGGCGGGATTGGAGAAGTGGGTGTGGCACCTCCCATACAAAGACGTTATACATTTCTGTATATCTGGAGAACGAAACGAGCTAAAGTTCCCAAATTAGGTACAAACATATCGGTTATCAATACACTGTATCCCACAAAATATGGGCGCGATTGGAAAAGTGGGCGTGGTACCTCCCGTACAAAGACATTATTGAAAACACTCAAAACTTTAAATTTTAGGGCTCTAGTATGACATATGAACACGTTTTATATAGCAAAATATCAGAAATTTTCAGCGGCAAATATTTCCCGAAAACCCTGAAACTTTTCTCCCAAAAATGGAAGAGTAATGCCCAAAATAAATTTTTTTTTTTAAACATACCCATTTTCGGGAACAATAGATCTACCCGAGTCCATGTTTTATGATCTAAGTAAATAATAAATTTCTTCCTTAAGACGTGGGTATATAAATCTGCCAAATCGGTTAAGAAATGGTTAAGTTATTAGCAAAATACTCCAAAAATGGCCTAAAAAGCATCAAAATTTCTATAAAAACTAAAATTTTAGAGCTGTTATATGACCTATGAATACATCTATTATATCAAAAGATCGGAAATTTTTAGTAGAACATATTTGCTGAAACACTCAGAAAAATCGGTTCAGATACAAAAAAGTTATTACCAAAATAAAATTTAATAAAAATACCTATTTTCGGGAACCGTAGATCTTTCCGAGTCCAAGTTTTATTACCAAAGTAAATGGTAAATTTCTTGCTTAAGACGTAGGTGTATAAATCTATCAAATCGATTGGAAAATGTCTGAGTTATGACCAAATTACTGAAATACCAATATTTACTTTTTTTGTGCCCGTTATACCTACAAAACGATATATGGTCTCGTCTTCGAATCTAACAGTTATCTTTGCCTCTCTCAACGTTTATTTGGACTACATGTTATAACCTTAAGTGTCCTTCTAAAAACCGCAGCATTTACACTATATTTTTTTTGCACAGCTAGATATATATTTGTTGAAATTACAGGCATTATACCCTTCACCGAAGGTAAAAGGGTATATATGACGTTGTCATTCCATTTGTAATTGGTACAATATTGATCGTATGCCCTATAAAGTATATATATTCTGGGTCCTTACGAGGAGTGAAGTTGATTTAACGATGTCCGTCTTACTTTTGATATATGTTTTCCGGAGACCCCAGATATGGTAGGGGCTAAGTTATTTCACATTTATGTCAAATATAATACACCATTACTCGCTATTAAAATTCAGCCTGATCGGTCTATGAATGACTGAGATATGAGCAAAAATCACGACTACCTCTAAAATTTCCCATAAATCTCATGTTGTTGTTGTTTTTTAATTCTTTTTTTTCTGTATATCTGGGAAACGGCAAGAGCCAGGGCTTTCACATTTGGTACAAACATCTTGGTTATCAATACACTAACTCTCTAAAAAAAAATCGGAGGGATTGGAGAAGTTGGTGTGGCACTACCCATACAAAGATATTACACATTTCTATATATCTGGAGAACGAAACGAGCTAAAGTTTCCAAATTAGGTACAACCATATCGGTTATCAATAGACAGCATCCCACAAAATATGGGCGGGATTGGAAAAGTGGGCGTGGTACCTCCATTACAAAGACATTATTGAAAATACTTAAAATTTTTAATTTTAGGGCTCTAGTAGGACCTATGGACACGTTTTATATATCAGAATATCTGAAATTTTTAGCAAAATATATTTCCCAAAAAGTGATTGGCAACCCTACTTCTAAGCTGTCAAAACGTTGAAAAAAGTTAGCTCTGCAAAAAATTTGTTTATTTTTTAGTTAATTTATTAACTATTCTAGTTAAATTGTTAAAACAGTGTAAAATTAATCATCGGTCAGTTCTGGTTAACAGCCTGTTGGAGTGCAGTAACAACAAAGTCAGTATTTAACATAATTGATATTTTTATTTTTTGCCTTCAATTGGATTTGAATACAACGTTCGTCTGTACATACATATGTATTATTGTAACTTGCCCTTTTTTGTGTAAATAACAGTTGATTCATTAAACACTAACATGCCAGTATAAATATTTATGAATGCCTAAAATATGCTTCAAATTTTTTAAAATAAAATAGTCACCAGTATTAAAAAACTACATCTTATGTTTAATGAGTAGCAAACGAGTGGCATCACCTGATAATCTTTTAATTAATAACAGCAAGAAACAACAAACGAGACACATTATGGATAATCAAACAACTTAACCTGATATATTTTCCTGGGATAAACTTTGTGATTTATTGGATGTAAAATTAAAAAATGTGTCTAGAAAAGATGATATCTTATCAATTAAATCGGAAATTGAAGAGCTTAAAGAAGAAAAAATTTAGATAGGAAAAGGCAAGTCGCATCGAACAAATTGATCGCAGAACCCGCTCTAATAATATTGTTGTTAGTGGCTTAACAAATAAAAGTGTGTCTGCAGCCAAAACTGTTTTTTTTTTAAATTATGTTCTGACGTACTTTCTGTCAATATTAAGGTAACGGCTCGGTCACTGCCAAGGAAAAAAAACATATTTGTTGACTTTAGAAACTTATATGCAAATTATTAATGTTTTTTCTGCCAAAAGTAACCTAAAAGGACATCCAATTTATATACAGAAAGATTATACTAAGGAGGAACAAAATGTGCGTTATAATTTAAGAAAAATTAACAAAGCTATTTCGAGTCTCAATGAAAATCTTAAAGTAAGGCTTCGTGAATTTGTATCTTTTATCAACGATAAAAAATATACCTGGTCTATGGGAAAAGTTGTTGCTTACTCAAATGATGATGCGGAATATCTTAAATCACTTTTATCTTAAACCAATTTCCCCTGGGAGGTAATTGTTAAATCCAGCTTACCCTATAAGTAAATACAGCATATCCTCGCAATAGCAACCCAATATTTATCATTTAGTATCATATAATGTAGCAAATCTGTCCAGTTCACTTATCTTTGGAAACTTTGTAAAATACACGAGCATGTTCTGAAAATCACGTGATTTCAAATTACGTGCTTTTAAAATCACACGTGTTATTTTGTGGTGTTCTGAAAATCGTACTGTTTTTGTTATTCACGGTGTATTTTCGGCAATTGAAAATCACACCGAAAAGGCACATGTGATTTGAAATCACATGATTTGGATTAAAGTGATTTACAGAACAGGCCTGATATTAATAAATTCGAAATTTTCTTCCTTTTTGAGACACATGTCATAGCAGACAAACAAGTACACTTTGCAACATACTTTCAAAATTACTGTTTATATTGGATCGAAAAAAAAAGTCATTAGGCTGGTCGTGCTAGTGGGGGTCGTATGGTTTAAAAAAGGAAATAAAAAAAATGTAAATATTTTAGTAAACCTATTTGGATATTAATGAAGTCATAAATATACTAAATGGCAATTATAATGACTACTATAGTTTATATAAATATTTGGAAATTTCCTTAAAGTACAGAAAACTTATACTGAATGAATTCAATTAAATTCCTTTAAAATTTATTATTATTAATCTGATGTACAACAGATTTAGTATAAATCGTTCTTTTTTATTTTATATATTCAATTAAAAATTTGGTAGAACCAAAGTAAATTTTCTTATATATTAATTTAATTAAAATCAGCTTTAAAATGCCAATCTGGCTCAAGCCAAATATAGATACATATGATCTCAAAAATTGTATTACTTACCTTTGTATATATTAATAAAAATATCTATTAAATATACAATATAAAAAAAAAGAATATTAACAATATCTGGGGTCGTCGGAAAACACATATCAAACGTAAGACGAACATACGGACATCGTTAAATCAACTTCACTCCTCGTAAGGGCCAGGATTATATATACTTTATAGGGCATAATATCAATACTGTAGAAATTACAAACCTTTGGTGAAGGGTATAAAGAGAGTAAATATTGGGATTTCCGTATTTTGGTCATAGCTCCGGCATTTTTCAACCGATTTGATAGATTTATATACCGACGTCTTTAGAAAGTAATTTTCAACTTACCTTGGTAATAAAACTGGACACGGAAAGATCTATGAATTCCGAAAATGGGTATTTTCAAAAAAAAAAAAATATTTTGGGCATAACTTTTTTTGTATCTGAACCGATTTTCCGAGCTTAGCAAATATGTTCTACTAAAAAGTTCCAATCTTTTGATATATATGACGTAGCTATAGGCAATTTGAAAAAACTGATGTAAACATTCGTGTACGTGTGATTTTCTTTCCCTCTCATACTTGTGAGCTAGTAAATTATATATCTGAACTGCTCACTCCACAGTATTTTACTAATCAGTACTGATGTAAATATCGTCATACCTGCCTAATCATTCCTGATGTGTAAACCAGCCATAGTTGACTGGTACTTTATTTCCAAAAAAAGTTTGTTTTTAATTTTTTTAAATATATATTTTAAAAATTTATTCTTTTTTTTTATTTTTCTAAAAATACTTTTTTTGTTTTTGCCTGTGGTGGCTTTTGTCTAGGGTTGCCATTCGTACGGTTTTTAACAGTACATGTACTGTTTTTGGTTTAAAGTACTGATTTATGCATTACAAGCAAATCAGTACGCAAATGTGCCGATTTTTTCATTAATGTACTGTTTTTGTACTGTTATTATATATAATTTTGTTAAGTATATAGTTTGTCATACTGTCAAATTGCTTGCGATACAAATATTAATATATGTAGATGTTCTTATCGATGAGTTATTAACATTAAAGATTTTTATCGAGTCAGTACGAAAACAGAAGACAGTAGAAGAAAAATGGAAAGTGTTTCTAAATGGTGGTGCATTAACAAATTTGAAAAAATTTGCAGTTTTATTTCTTCCATTCCACATTCAAACGCTTTCACAGAACGAGTCTTTAGTTTTCCAAGTGGAGAAAAGAGAGAAACAGGCTCCTAATATAAGTTGCAGATAAAGACAAGCTTTGGTTATAGTTGTAATGCGTTTTACAATTTCTTGAAGACTGAAGACAGGAAAGAAATTGTGGACAATGTACAAAAAGGCCATAAATATTTATAACTTGTAATATTGTTAATACTTATGTCTTCTGAAAAACAATTGTGCCTTTTGCAATTATTATAATTATTAATAGTTATCCGGCAATGTTGATGGTAATGCGTTTCCGCTAATGTGGATGGCAATGCATTATTCAATTTCAGTACCATTTTTCTAGTTCCAAACCCTGTTACAGGAATGATATATTTATATAAAGCATCATTTTTCTAGTTTCCAAACCAGTTGAAAATTTTCAGTTTTGAAAAAACCAGTTTCTGGAATTTTAAATACAGTTTTTAGAATTAACGCAACGGTCAAAATATTTAAATTTAGTTTTTTTGTATTAAGAAATATTGTATTTCTCTTTATGATGACATTATGTTATTCTTATTTGCGGTTTGTTTTCTTTCCCAATCCAATGTGTCCTAATAAGATAAGAATTAGAATTTGTATTTTGTAATAAAATGCTGACGATATGTCTGCTTGTTTATTTTAACATTAATCCTTTTTGTTATATTTAAGAAGCATAAACATGAGTGAGCATGTTAGAATGTACAATTTGTTTAGAATGTATAATTGGTTTATAAAACAAAACATTAATGGCAGTTTGTTTTCTTTCACAATACAATGTGTCCCAAAAATATTTAATAAGAATTTGTATATTGTTTATTTTGCCTTCATAAAAGGCTTAGTGGAGTATACTTCTGAAAACTAGGTTGATTTGCATTTGAACATTGAAGATTTGAACAATGGATTCAAGCCAGTACAAAATTGAATTTTTCGATGAAAATTCTATGGAGAAAAATTCCGTGGAAGCAGTAGAGGAGAATACGCAGACGCGTATAAATGCGTTAATCGACGCAGCTATAGAGAACATCCTGTTAAATAAAAACCCAGGAATTGAAATCCCCAAAAACCAGCTGTCATACTATGATTTTTTGTGGGAAATTGAGGATTTTCTAGATGGTGAAGAGGGAGATACCATTATTTTGAAGGAAAATGATGGGTTTTATTGAGATGAAGAAGGGGATCGCTGAATTAGGGAAGTAGATTTAACCCTCCGATGAGTGACAGTTCTGAACTTCACGGCCGTGTGAAAAGGTCCCTCTGGACCTTTTTTGTAAATCATGTTTTATTTCATATAAAAATTTTTTTTTGATTTATTTTTTTTTTTTGTTTTTATTGTTTATAACTAAATTCTACATACAAAAATAATTTTTTTAATTACAATATTCTAATTTTATACTACTAGCAATAATCCAGTTCTTAGAATTTTTTGTTCTTAGTATTTTGTTCTTAGTATTTTTTGTTCTTAGTATTTTTGTTCTTAGAATTTTTTGTTTTTATCATCATCCCTAATGTCTTTGAGTTTAGGTCTTTGTGTTCAGAACAAGTAAATTATGTGTTGAAACAAGAAAAAAATTATAATGATGCCCAAAAACATGCATTTATTAGTGAAATTCAGTACAAGGTCCATACGGACCTATTCACACGTCCGCGTACTATTCTCACTAAAACCTCAATAACTCCTAAAGTAATGATCCGATCGGCTTGATGCGCAACAAAATACTCTTGGAATACAGAGCAACTTTAGGGGGGTGTAGTGGCCGAAGTAGGAGTAATTTCAGTTTAAAAAGGCAAAAAGGTCCCTAGGGACCTTCTCACTCATCGGAGGGTTAAGTTTATAGATGTAGTGATTTTTTTTCAAATAATTTTAAGAAATTATTAAATAAAATAAAATAATAAAAAGCTATTAAAAGTAAAATAATTATTTCTAATATTTAATCACATTTCGAAAATAATTTTTAATGGTTGAACATATCCATGTATAAATAGCGTATACAATTTATTTCAATAACAAGTATATTGTGATATATCGTGGATTTAAAATAGTTATTTTAATAATTTCGCTTGAATAAAAAAAATTAAAATGGTTAAAGATATAAAATTTGATTGCAATGAAGATCAGCATTTTAAACAATCTCCGTTTACGCCACGCTATAGCATGAACGATAACTTTAATAGAGAATATGAACATTTGCGAACCTTTGTATGCTGGCCATTAAAATGGTTAGATAAAAGGGAATTTGCTATGAGTGGCATGTTTTATAGTAGAGATTATGACAAAACAAAGTGTTATTTTTTCGAAGTTTAAATTTGGAATTGGGAGCCTACTGATCAACCTATAACAGAGCATTTGCGTTGGTCCTCAAATTGTGCTTTACTGAGAAGGAGTTGTACCAATAATGTACCGATTAATTGGAATGCATTAAATTAACTACTACCACCACCCAGCTATGAAACCTGATGTCTAACTGAAGAATGCGAAATACGAGATGATGACATTTCTAACGTTCCTCAATATAATTTTAAAATGAAAAGCGATGATATCTCTAGAAGAAATCACATTACAAATTATTGGGTTCAAGTTATTGAAATTCCAATTTCATTTGTCGAATCTTCAAAAACAATGATGCAAAACGCTGAAATTTCATCCTTTATAATAAATATAGCTAAATACATATTTTTGTTATTAATTTTATTTGTATTGGAATACATTTTATTTACTGAAATTAGAAAATAAATATAAAATAAAATAAAAGAGAAAAAAAACATATATAAAAATTTTTGTTTTATAATTATTCTTTATTAAAGATTAAGTTGTAAGAATTAATTAGATTTACAAAGATTATTTTTCTTAAATAATAAACTGTGCACCTGCACGGACTAGGACCCTCCTCACAAGCCGGATGGAACCACGGGCAGCATTCGAAATGTGGCTCTGCATCATGACCAAAGTCATAATTTTCATCCATCATAGTTAAAAAATATTGTATGCACTCCCTCTGCTCAATCATTAAAACATCCTCAAATGTTTTTAAAAAATTGATTACAAATTCTTTTTAGGCACACATTTTTTATCTTCTTTGTTTGGTTTCCTTTTTGTAAATGTTTCTCGTTTTTAAATTTTTAGATACAAGTGTGAAATGTCAGAAGAATTTTTTATTATTATTTCACAACATTTCACTTAATAACTTGAGTGAAAGAGAAAACTATATTTATTTTCTCAATGCTATTTGGTAATTTGTTCTGTATTGATTCTTATTTATGTGGAAGTGTTAAGGTCGAACTATAATATGCTTAAGTTAGCTTGAGCAACTGAGCAAATGCATGTAAATCTTATGTGTCAAACCATATTGTACTTAAGGAAACTTTTTGTTAAGTTTTATGAATCTGTCATTTGCTTAAACAAAAGGTGAAAATGATCGCACTTTCGTACGGAATCAAATGAGCTTAAACAAGCTTATTCATATAACAGCTGGGCCTTTATTCAATATTTATATATACCAATTTATTTCTTTAGAGCAAAGGGAAGAAATGTATATCTTCATCTCTTTCTTTCACATCATTATATATAAATTACTATTTTCTTAATTAATAAAATATACTAAGATCGATTTAGAAATTGATTTAATCTCAGCTGAAAAAAAGAAACTAACGTGATCGCTCAAAAAACTTAATAAATAAATTTAACATTCTGAGCTATAGCAAATCCTTAATTCACATTAAGGATCTTGTGATGTCATCTTAACCCAATATATTAAGTGCAAGTAGAGTGAAAACAAAGTATGGGAGCTCAATAAAAATTGAGTTGGAGGATAATGTGTTGTTTTTGCCATATCGCTACAATACGCTAACTGACGAAGATTTGAAAAATTTATCATCCGGAACGTATCTTATATCCAGGGAAATAGAGAAAAACTTGCAACTGAAACCATCCGAGGAGGATGATATCTTTGTAGCCAATTCTAAATACCCCATATACGCCAACTTTAACAGTTTTTAAATTTTATTTTAAGGATAAAAATAGCAATATGTACCAACACCAATATAATAATAATAAAGTTAAAACTACAAATAATTCTATAAAAAAATTAATGGTTTTTTTTTTTTAAATATTTCTAATTGTTTTATTTATTTCTTTTTTCTGTTATTTTATTACTTTTCAGTTTTGATTGTCTATTACTTTTGTTTTGCTTAGTCATCCCCATACCGAGTTTAGTTTTTGCTTTCATTGTGTTAGTAAGCAAATATGCCAACGATTTTTCTGGCAGACTGCTATTGTTTGAAAGTATTCCTTCCCAAGAATTTTATCAGCTTGATGTCTAATATTAATGTCTTTACTTTTTGAAAAACAAATATTGTGTTTTTTACACGCAGCGTCTAATAGATTTATGCCGTTATCACCTCGTTCTAAACGTTTTTGTAATTTCGTTCCAGGACCGAAATATTGATAAAAAGGAAGATGTAGCTGAAAAGGAAGTGAATTTATCAATTTATTGACTAAACCTCTTCCTCTGACAGTTTTATTGTAATTAACCTTGTAGTTTAAGAGTATCACCACCTTATTTTATTCTATAAGAAAAACATAATATTTAATTATTTCATTCAGTTCCCAGCAAAAACTTAGCTTACAATGCTACTTTTAATGACTTCCTGAATTCATTACTTTGTATCTTTATTCGCCACTTTTTGCATTATAAGTTATATATTAAATAATAACTTTATTATTATATCTTAAATAAGTCATAATTATACATTACAAAAAAAAAAATACTTTAATATAATGAAGAAGTTATTATTATACGTTAAAGAAGTTATTATTATACGTTTTTAAATAATTATTTGAATCAATTTGCAATATATTCCATTCGATCTAATATAAATAATCATTTACATACATATGTATGTACATATATCATTACACACATTGTGTAGCCAAAAACTATTTATTAAATATTTTCTTACATTTCGTAAAATTTATTATCGTGTACACATTTTCAACAAAAAATCCATAAGATTTCACATCCATATAAGGGAATTTTGCTTTTTTAATAATAAGATTTTATAAACATATTAAATATGTAAAAATAAACAGCTGATTGGTTTCAGTGATGTCACCAATAATAAACGAAAACCACGTATTATCCTTCTATAAGCTATTTTGTTAGGCAGCTGCTATGTAAAAACATAATTTTTAAATTTTTTAATGCTTTTACTTTGCACGTGTTTTATTTTTGTTCTTCGCTATCATAGAAACAGCGAAAAAGTATTAAAGGTCACAGGTACTTCACAAGTGGCCAAAAAAACGTTCACTATATTTGTGAATAAGTGTTTAATTGTTGTCCTTTACTGTCGTATAATTTCAAAGAAGCAGCGAAATATGAAAGGCCGCAGATACTACAGGTACCTCACTAAAAAGTTTTCCCAAACAGCGAAAAATTAAAAGTCTCGGGTAACTACATATGTGAACGAATTTGTTATTGTTGTCTTTTACAGGTTGCAATTACCTCTCAGTCTCCAAAAATATGACCTTATTTATGTGAACACATGTTTTATTGTTCTTTACTATCGTATAATTTCAAAGAAACAGCGAAAAATTAAAGGCCGCAGATACCGCAGGTACCTCACTAAAAAATTTTCCCAAAAAACCGCGAAAAATTAAAAGTCTCGGGTAACTACATTTGTGAACAAATTTGTTATTGTTGTTGTTTACAGGTCGCAGTTACCTCACAAGTGTCCAAACATATGCTCTTATTTTTGCGACCACATGTTTTATTGTTCTTTACTATCGTATAATTTCAAAGAAATAGCGAAAAATGAAAGGCCGCAGGTACCTCACAAGTGACTAAAAAATGTTCACAAAAAACAGCACTATCGTATAATTTAAAAGACACAGCAAAAATTCAATGAAAGGTTGCTGGTACCTCACAACAAGTGTGCGAAATTTTCCATCATATTTGTGAACACATGATTAATTATCATTAAATGCCTTAAATTTACAGTTTAAGTAAGCATTAATACAAATATAATTTAATGAAATCTCCATTAGCTAATTAGTTTCTTCTATATTTAATAGATTTCTTGTCTAATTTTGGTTTTATGTAAATATTTACTTATGTGAACCCTTTTTAATTCAAATAAATTATTTTTCAGCTTTATATTGACGATTTTTAATATACATTACAAAAAGTGTTGTTATCACTTTTTTTTGCAACACTGATAGAGTTGTTACGATTACTCTTTGATAAAAAACATATGTAAATACCTATAAAGCAGACCATACACGATTCAATTCAATTGTCAACTGAGTCGGTTGTTGTCCAAATCAAAGCGTGTATGGCCTTGTCAGTTGATTAGTTTGACGGTTGTCGAGTTGGTTGAAGAAAACTCAAAAGATTTTAATTTTTTCAAGTTGACTACTAAGTCTTTCAATTCGATTGTACTGTGTGTGCTCAAGTCTCTTGATCAGCTGTCAAAATGTATGTAAAAAAAATCTAAATTTGACAGTTGAATTAAAATCTTTCAATTCAGTTGAAGAAGTGTGTGGCCAAGTATCAATTCAGTTGATAGACTCAGTTGACAACTGAATTGAACCGTGTATGGGGCGCATAACACTTTTGTTTTGTAATATATTTTATTTCACTAATAAATGGTTATGAAATATTGTACAAACATAATATAATATGTACAGTATGTATGTTTATGTCTATATATGTGCATATGTTCATAAATATTTTCTAAGTATAAAATAAGTTTTTGAATACTCGTCAAAGTAGTGGTTATTTTGCAAGGGTGTATGAAGTAACCAATAAGTTCTTATATCACTTGCAAAATGGACGCCACATTAAAGTAATTATTTATAGTGAAGTGAGTGAAACAATTTTGTGAAAAATAATAAAATAAAAAGCCATAAATAAAATAATAAATAAAAATAAAGTAAGTACGAAAAAAAATATTTAGTAAAAAAAATTTGAAAGACAAAAGAAAAAAGCAGAATTAAAAAAATTTTTTGTAATACAAATGCAGCAATTGTAGATGATACAAGTGCACCTTCTGGGTTATCAAGTGTAGAGTCAAATGTATTACCTCATGAAAGTGCTATCGAAAGTTTAGCAAAAAAACTTCAAAAGTGGTACATTGAAAATAAACCCACTGTTGACTGTACAAATCAACTTCTGAAAATTTTAAAATCTGAACAATTAGGTGTTCCAACCTGCGTTCAAGGCCTATTGGGTAAAACCACAAAATGTATTGAACGTACAGTTTCTCCTGGAACATACGTTCACATTATCTTTAAGCAGCTGTTGTTAAAACTGGCTGATGCCATTGACACTTTAAACGTTAGTGAAATTGAGGTGGCCGTAGGAGTCGATGGATTGCCAACTTTTAAAAGTTCAGCAATTGGACTGTGGCCAATTTTAGGCCGTGTAGTAACCGTCAAGGACTTCGGAGTTTTTATGATAGGTACATATATTGGTAAAAATAAACCAGTTGATGTAAACTATTTCCTTCATGATTTTGTTCACGAAGTGAATGATTTAAAAGATAATGGCCTAATTGTTAAGGGGAATAGAATTAACGTACACATACGTGCGTTTATTTGTGACACTCCAGCCAAATCTTTCCCGTGTTCTATAAAAGGTCATATGGCTTACAATGGATGTGCAAAGTGTCAGCAAATTGGAAAAAGGGTGCACAATGTGGTTACGTTTTCAACAACTGCCGGAGAAAAAAGGACCGACGAAGATTTTCGGGGAAGAAAATATGTAGATTTCCACAATTCCAAACATGCCAATACAGAAATGAAGTTAGAACCTATTGGAATCGGTATGATTACCCAGTTTCCCCTCGATTGTATGCATTTGTTGGACTTGGGAGTAGGAAAAAAAATGCTTACATATATAATTAACAAGAGGACAATAAATCCGGTATCAAATTCTTCCTTAATTTCAATTTCTGAAAAACTAATGTCTCTGTCAGTTTCAATTCCCAGAGAATTTGCGCGAAAGCCAAGATCACTTTCTGAAATTTCAAGATGGAAAGCTACTGAGTTCAGGCAGTTTTTAATTTATACTGGGATAGTTGCATTAAGAGATTTTGTTTCAATTGAAATATACGACCATTTCCTTTTACTGCATTGCAGTTATAGAATACTTGCATCTAGTCGCGAAGCTAATGATATAGAAAAAGTAAATGTAATGCTCAATACATTTGTTCAGAAATTTCCATTTCTGTACGGCCAAGGTAGTGTGTCTTATAACATTCACTGTGTTTTGCATTTGGTAGAATGTGTTGAGCAATTTGGAAACCTCAATAATTTCTCAGCATTTGAAAACTTTATGCAAATAATAAAAAAAAAGTAAAAATGCCAAAACATTTAGCGCAACAAATTTTTAATGTATTTACTGTTGAACCCATTGAGGTAAAAAGCAAATTTCTGGGCATAAAATATAGAGCTGGCGAAATAAAATCTATATATGTATGTAGGGGAGACTTTTATTGCTTGGACAGTTTTAATGAATTTGTCCATGCATCCCCTTTTAAGTTGTTAAGTTTTATAGTTTCTTTTTGATTGACTTTACACTACTCACACTTTAGCAGTAACCAATTAAGTTCAACGCAACACTTTTAAATTAATTTCATTATTTTATTTATTATTGTATGCTTATGAACTATACTTATGGTTAACTAATTTTGACAATTTAAAAAATACACGTCTTTTCAGTCCGGCTTTTACTTCAATACTCTCTGTTTTATGTCCGTCTGTTTCGCACTACAAAGCGCTTCTTTTTCCCAAATTCCTTCTAGAACAATCGGGGAACCAATTGCTAAAATAGATAACGGACAAACACTACAAGTCCTTTTGTAAATACTGGTCGACATTGGATGACACCCTACAATCGGCCTTCCTGAACGCAATACGACCCGGATTGCCACCTCTTCATAAATTCCGCCACCGTTTTAGTGCGGTTAGGACCCTCGTGGGCCCCCACCTTCTCAACTTCATATCTACCGTGAGGTAACTTCTCCACAATTTTGTAAGGACCAACAAATTTTCCCTTGAGCTTTAACCCGGTCCCAAATTGGGTTCGCTTAATGGCGACTAACTCATTAACGTCATACTCTTCTTCGGGCTTACGTTTACTATTAAATGTCTTAATGTTTTCGTTCTGTATCCTAAGAATATTCTCCCTAGCTTCCGCTCTCACCTCGTCCCTGTCCCTATGGAAGGAATCATAAGCTTCCTCATTCAATAACTCTCTTAAATCTGGTTGATCTGGCAACCTCATCTCTACGCCTGTCAAGAGTTTAATTGGTGAAAACTGAGTGCTTCTTGAAGATGTAGAGTTCATAATCATCTGAACCTTACGCAAATGCCTATACCAATTAATTGGTTCTTCAGCACACAACTTAGACAACATAGACACAATAGTTTTGTGCATTCGTTCCACCTGTTCATTCCCGCGTGGAACCCCCGTGGCAATAAGCAAATGCTGTATGTTCTCATCCTTACAGTAACTCCCAAATGCTTTTGACGTAAAAGCTGCCCCTCTATCAGAGATCAATCTCATTGGGTTACCGAACACTGACGCTTGCTTCTCTAAACACTCAATAACTTCTTTAGCGTCTGTCGATTTTGTTGGATGAAGCCAAACAAACTTCGAAAACCCGTCAACTACAACAAAAATATAATTATAGGCCTTCTTTGTGGTCTCCATGGGACCAACATGATCCACATGATATGTTTTTAGGGGTACGTCCTCTTTATCGATAGGGTTCAAATAACCCTCCTTCCTACCCGTCTTAGCGTCCGTGATAATGCACTCTACGCAACTCTCTACAACTTTCCTCACCTTTGACTGTAATTTAGGAATAAAATACTGCGTCTCTACCAACTGTTTTGTTTTTGCAACACCGTAATGCCCCTGCTTATGAGCAATCCTAATAACTTCGTCTTCCATCAGTTCTGGAACCACTATCAACTCTTTGTTAGGATCCTTAAACAAAATCCCATTGCTCATATAATAATCCCCGTACGCACATCTGTCTAACAGCGATCCAATAACCTTCAAATGTTCATCATTTGCCTGCGCTTCCCTCATTCTATGGGTCAAGCTACTTTCAGTAATCAAACATGAGATACGACTCAACGCGTCTACGTGTTTCATTCTAGTGCCCGCTCTATGTTCTATCTCGTAATTAAAATCCTGCATGAACATTGCCCATCTTGATATTTTTGGCGGAACATCTTTTTTGTGCATGGTCATTTTGAAAGCATTACAGTCCGTCACTATTTTAAAAGGAATTCCCAACAAATAAACACGCCACTTCTTCAACGCCTCAATGATTGCTAAAACCTCTAACTCATACGAGTGATACCTTTCTTCGTAATCTTTTGTCCTACGACTCATATACTGAACCGGGTGTAATTGCAAATCATCCAAACTTTTCTGCAGCAGAACAGCTCCATATCCGATCTTACTTGCATCCGCATGAAGTTCGGTGATCGCATCAGGATCATACAACTTTAACACTGGACCGCTTATTAGCGCTTCCTTGAGTTGCTGGCAAGATACTAAAACTTCATCATCT
The DNA here is from genome assembly GCA_943735925.1 of Pollenia amentaria. NCBI lineage: Eukaryota > Metazoa > Arthropoda > Insecta > Diptera > Polleniidae > Pollenia > Pollenia amentaria. The sequence goes on from OX031009.1 coordinate 66,455,590, forward strand.
ATCACGAAAGGTGCATTTTTTCTTAACAAATCACTCAACGGCTTCGCGATAACGGCATAGTTTTCCATAAACTTCCTAAAATAGGAGGTTAGACCCAAAAACCTTTGTACAGCCTTCCTATCAGTCGGAATTGGAAAATTCTTCACCGCCCTAATCTTTTCCTCTGACGGCTTTATAGACCCATTACACACCACGTAACCTAAAAAGTTTACTTCCCTTTGCAAAATCTGACATTTGCTCCACTTTATTTGTAGCCCACTCACGGCTGCTCTACTCAACACAACTCTAAACTTCTCTAGGCCCTCCATTTCGTCCTTAGCGGGTATGATATTGTCGTCCATATACGCGATAATAGTCCCGTCCTGTATTAAATCTCGCAACACAGCTGCCATGTACCTGGTAAATACTGCAGGAGAATTGCTAATTCCAAAAGGTACGTAAAGAAATTCAAATTGGCCATTATAAGTGATAAATGAGGTATACTGCCTAGAAGACTCTTCCATCGGCACATGAAAGTATCCGTTTTTTAAATCCAAAGTCGTGTAAACACCAGCACTCTGTAATTTATCAAGTACCTCATCGATCAACGGCATAGGGAAATGGTCTCTAATAATTTTCTCATTTAACTTCCTATAGTCGCAACAAAGTCTCTTCGACCCATCTTTTTTAGCTACCAACACTACAGGCGATGCGTATTCGGAAGTACTTGGTTCAATAATCTTCTCTTTTAACCACTCAGAAATTTGTGCGTCAACTATGGCACGGTCGGCAAAAGGTATTCTTCTTGGTTGTTGATAAACTGGTCTATCATCTTTCAAAACTATTTTCATCTCTATAGGACTCTTCACATTTTTCTTAGGTCTGTACTCTTCTATTTCTCTGGCGACACTATCTGCGATATCTTTCCTTAAATGACTCAACTCGACTATTGGGATATCCGATTTCAACCCCTCTGCATTCAGACAAATACTATTAAATTCCCCCAACAAGTTCCTCTCAACCAATTCTTTAAAAAATGCTTCTCCATTTTTAATAACTACTTCCGCATTCCTTAGCAAACTGTTACCAATCATAATGGAGTGATTGATGTCACGCTCCTTTACGACGTAAAACGTTGTTTTAAATTTACAATCATCTATTTTAACTTCTATGTCAAAACGTCCCATCGTAACTATCTCGCTGTCGCCTATTCCGTACAACTTTATCTTTTCAGCTACAAAATTAACCTCACCTAAAAGGAAAAGAGTATCGTAACGCATCAGACATACGTCACATCCTGTATCAATCAACGCTGTTACCAACTTTTCACCTATCCCAATATCCTTAAAGATAAGACCTGGCCCCTTGCGTACCATGTTAGCTTGATCGCGTTCCGTTTTAACTGTCTTTTCAGCACTTCTGCCTGGACATTCGAATGAGCGATGCCCGAATTTCTGACATTGAAAACATTTATTCTGCTTCTCTGGGCAAGCTTTTGCCAAATGCGTCTTGTCACCACACTTAAAACATCTTTTCTCAGACTTGGACGTCTCTGCTGTAGCTGGCTTGGGCCTTTCTATTGTTGACACTACCTCTTTACCTCTGTTTGACAACTGAGGTCTATATCTGATTTTCTCGTAGACACCTATTTGCTTCTTTAACCCCTCAATGTTGTCCGCTTGATACAGTACAGTCTTGTTTATTTTCGAATCCGGTATTCCGTCAATAAAGTATTCTACAATACTCCTTTCATCTAATGTTTTACCTAAATCCATCATGGAATACAGATATTCTATCAATGTCTCACTTTTGTTAAGCCGCCGATTGCGTAATTGGCGATGAACTGCCGCTGAGGAACATGAAGCTCCAAACTCGTCCTTTAAACTCTTCTTCAAAGAAGCCCAATCCCTAATGCCACTCTGGCTCCTAACATATGATTTGGCAGCTCCTGTTAATAATTGTCTACCATAGACAAACATTTGCAATTGAGTCCATTTAACGATGGAACCCATGTCCTCAAACTCCGCAACCCATTGATTAACGTCAAATGCATTGGTCCCTGAAAATGTGGACAAGCTATCCTCAACATCTTTTAAAGTGTACATGCTCTTTTGTACAGGCCACTCAATGCTATCCGAATCATTATTGCCTTCAGTATGATCGACTACTGTAATGCCATCATCCGTATCTTCATCAACAATTGAACTGTCCAGTCCGTAATATTCTAAAAGTCGTTTTTGCATGTCCCCTTTAACTCCTTGTGTCGTCAACTTAAGCCCTTTCAATGCGTCTCTCAAAGAATTTACGTTCATACCCAAAATTGTATCTCTGTCCATTCTTACTTGAATATTTAATTAAATAATAAAAATTATATTCAATAAAAATTTTGAAACTACAACTCTAATTTAATTATCCAAAAATATCGATTATATTATATCTCTAGAAAAGCAAAGTTTAATTATCATTCACAAATTTAATTCAAACTAATCCGAAAATTTACACATCCACGTTTAATTTTGAAAAAGTATTCAATTATTTAAATATTTATTTATTTTTTTTTTTTTTTTAAATATAGCAAGAAATAATTTCACTCTACTATAAGCTTAAATATGATGATTTAATTACTTATCTTCTCTGCAACCCGTCTTCTTTACTTCGCAACCTCCTTCTCTTAGCAACTTGTTTCAGCAATTTTCTTGGCAACTTTTTCCTTCTCTAGCTACACGTGACGTACTTCTTTGTTGTTTAACAATCTTTACCACACACCTTTTCTTATTTGATTTAGTTTGTAATGACTTTATTGCATGTTCATGAAAAATACTCAAAATTTTCCACTCAACTTCTTAACATTGCCTAAGCAACCACAATGTTCAACACAAAGTTCTCTTTTTTATTTCAGCTTTCGCTCAGTAACAACACAACTTTTTATTTTGGGTTTTACTGTCCCAACAGTTTTTTTTTTCATGGTCGAAGCAAACACAATTTACGACTCAATCTTTAGTTAATAGGAATTTCAAATTCCAATTGTTTTCTTTGCCGAAGCCAACACACGCTTTTCAACACTATCTTCTTTATTTTAATGGGATTTCACTTTCCCAATCGTTCTCATTGCCAAAGCAAACCCAATTTGTTCAACACAGACTTCTTAATGGAATTCTACTTTTCCAATTGTTTTTTCATTGCCGAAGCAAACACTGTCATTCCAACACAAACTTCTTTTCTTTTTATACTCAGAGAGTGGGGCTTTTCATTCTCGATCGTTTACACCTTATTGGCTTTGTTTTAACGAACTTTTTATTTACAATATTTCGCGCACAATATTCTCTCAATAGTTTTTTCTTCTTACAGTTTAATCTTCTGATCGTTTCACTGCTTTTTTTTTCGTTTTTGTAACGACTGCTGTTTTTTATAAGCATACACTCAACGTTTCATTTCAACTCGTTGCTCAGTTACTGCATGGTTTTTCAACTCTTTATATTTTGTCTACTATGTGTGTATAATTTTATTTAACTTATTGTTGTTGTTGTACATTTAACACTTCTTTTTTATGGCATTTATTTTCTTTATGAATTAACATTATTTAATTACTTTAAATATACGACAATTAGATTTCTTCACATTTCAACACTTTCTACTGGTTTTTGGCTCAATATTTTAACAAAGATCCCGGACGAGCCCCCATTTGTAGGGGAGACTTTTATTGCTTGGACAGTTTTAATGAATTTGTCCATGCATCCCCTTTTAAGTTGTTAAGTTTTATAGTTTCTTTTTGTTTGACTTTACACTACTCACACTTTAGCAGTAACCAATTAAGTTCAACGCAACACTTTTAAATTAATTTCATTATTTTATTTATTATTGTATGCTTATGAACTATACTTATGGTTAACTAATTTTGACAATTTAAAAAATACACGTCTTTTCAGTTCGGCTTTTACTTCAATACTCTCTGTTTTATGTCCGTCTGTTTCGCACTACAAAGCGCTTCTTTTTCCCAAATTCCTTCTAGAACAATCGGGGAACCAATTGCTAAAATAGATAACGGACAAACACTACAAGTCCTTTTGTAAATACTGGTCGACATTGGATGACACCCTACATGTATACTACAAAAGGCATGTTTAGTAAACAATTTCCAGACAATATTTGCTTAATGAAAAATATTTCGTTTGTCGAAATCACAAAAATTATTGATAAAGACACATTTTTGGCCAAAAAGTATATACACCTTAAAGAATTTTTCACCTACCCGTTGAATTCTTTAGATTTACACATTGGATTTAGCGATGGAAGTTTTTGTGAAGAAGATATTTTTTGTTTTGATGATATTTTTGTTAAAGCCTTAAAATGTTCTTATAAACAAGGTTTTATTTTAATTCCAGAAATTGAATAAAATGCCAGGTAACCCAAAAAAATCTAAACATCACTTATCTACTGATGACTTGAGAGAAATAAAAGGTATGTACTCATATAATCTACTATTATTAATTTATTTTTATAAAATATTTACATTTGTATACATTTCAGAAAATATTATAACAAATCAAAAAGAGGTTGAAGAAAATAAAAGAATACTTCTTGGTAGGTATACAGGTATACAGGCCCCTAATACACATACATCCATAATATTTTAATTGTGTATTCTTTTCAGAAACAACCGGAAAACAAAACAACGGAGTGTGCGAGGTTTTTGCTGAGCACAGCGTTTGCTTAAAGTCAATTATATCCTCGTTTTGGAAAACTCCAAAATATATCAAACAATTTCCCATTAAATCGGAGGAAAGTTTGTTGAAGTGGGAGGAAGACATAAACGAGGAAAACAAGGATGAAATGGTAAGTTACCGATCATTGTTAAACATGCCTTGTACATACATATATTTAAAAATACTTGAATGTTATTGTTTCTCTGATGCATTTATAAAATAAATTGATAATAATGTATGTGTTTTTTTCAAATGTTCATGTACAAATTAACAACTTAAAAAACAGATGACTTGAAACTCATATGTGTATGTACATTGTACATAAGGCTATAAAATAAGCATTGTTTAAAACAAATTAGTATTATAATATTAATATGCATATCTGATATTATAGGTAAAAACTATAACAGCAATTATGGGTGAAAAAGGGCTAATTAAAGGATTGCCCCTTATAATATCTCCAAAAATTTTGTTGACATACAATTTAAATGGCACTCACAACAAAAGGGGGCTTAAATATTTTAAAAATATTATGGATACGCTATTTTGTAAGTATTATAAAACTAACAAATTATATTATATAATATGTATAAATTAAAAATATAATCATTCTAGTATCTTATACGTCAACTTCGGTTAATGAAGGCGAACCCAAATCTTTTGAAAAACAAGTAAGATTGGCGTTAAAAATATAAAAAACCGCCACTTTGCATTTGACAAGAAGAAACAAGACCAGAAACAAGTTGCAGACAAAAACGATGATTAAAAAAATTCCCGGTATTATTAAAAAATAATTTTATCTAATATTTAAGAAATTAATAGGTATTTACTTAAATGAATTTTTTAAGTTAATTTTAATGAGTATATAACTAGAACTCTCGTCGGAAATCGATTACAATTTTTTTAATTTCAAAAATAATGGTACTTTTTATAACTACATACATATATTATTCAAACATTGCAAAATATTTTTAGAAGTCCGAAGCTATTTTGTTACCAAGTTTGAATCGATTTTCGGCACATGCTCTCGTTACCTGATTGTCCTCAAATTTAATGTGACGAAGTTTTAGATACCTAAAAAATCAACAGGCAAAATAAATTTTTTATAAAATCAATTTGTTTTAAGATCATAAAACTAAGACCCTAATTGTGCAAAAACAGAGTCAAAAATATTTTATAATTTTATTGGTGCTTTCTAGAGAAATTCATTGCGTATAAAATATTTTTGACTTTGTTGTCGCTTCCAATGTAATTTTTGGCGTTAGGTTGCGTTTTACACAATTAGGGCCTAAATTTTGCAACAGCAAATGACGTAAATGGATATAAACTTGGTTCACAATGTAACTTTTCGGATTTCTATACATATTTTGCAATGTTTGAATAATATATGTATGTATGTATGTAGTTATCAAAAGTACGATTCTATTTGAAATTTAAAATCGATTAATTCTTTTTTGTATGTTATTTTTTAAGTTAGTAGGTATAACATATGTACATATATCGAATGAATATTACTTTTTATATATATGAATATATATATATATGTATATATGTATATATGTATATATGTATATATGTATATATGTATATATGTATATATGTATATATGTATATATGTATATATGTATATATGTATATATGTATATATGTATATATGTATATATGTATATATGTATATATGTATATATGTATATATGTATATATGTATTGTAACGATTCTTCGTGATTAAGGTATTGATATGGGAACAGGCTACCTACTAGTTCGGCCGTGCTCGTCGGATGGGGTGTGTTCAGTTCCCGAATCTTAGTTTTGAAACAGAATTATGCATCGCTAGCAGAAAATTTTAAATTTAGGTAGCTTTGAATAACAAAAAAAAAAACTTACGATTCCATACAAAGGAGAGAATAGAAAGAAAACTTTATCGGATGAATGTGGGGGGTAGCTCAAGATCTAATATGCTACACCGGTCTATACCCTCCCACCATGCTGTCAAAGTGAACTGTTGATTGACAACCCAATTATAAACTAAAAGAATACACCTAACCCATACTTCCAACTTCACCTTTCGTTAATACAAAAAAACTTAAAGTTTATTCCATTTTTAATAATGTTATAAACATAACGATTTATTAATAATTAAGTTTAAATTAATAGGAAACAAATAAAAATAATTTAACAACTATATATAATAGATTAAGTATATAATATACCTCTTAACGAAGTTTAATTATTTACTGTAAATTTAGTCAGTTTTATTTGAAACTGTCATTATAAAAATTAATAAAGTCCGTTTACTCAAATGAAGATTTTAAAATTGTGCAAATAATAAAACACCATAACTTAAAGTTATGAGTTCAAATGAAATGTGGAAGGTGTTCTTGAAGAAAATATATGACGGATTATTATTATATACGTAACTTAATGGTTTAGATATAGTTCGCTAAGTATTGCCACGCTCATTACTACTGAAAGTTTAAATTTTTATTTCAAATGAGTAATAAAAAAAAACCAATATGTTTACTTTATTATGTTACGTATCAAAAATAACCCGAATTGTAATTGAGTGTAAGAGAGTTCAAATAAATAAACGAATAATGACATTTATACTGCACTTACATTTCAATCCATCGTTGTCCACAGGCGCCGGAAGACTTGATGCGTGATCTGCTTATGTAAAATATACGTTGAGTGAGTGTGAATAATAAGAGTATAAGTATGTTTGATAAGGTTTTGTATGTCTGTATTTGTGTGTGTAAATGTATTCAAAGCGAATGAAAAGTGCTTATTTGTGGATTAGGTAAAAATTGTATTTTTATGTGTAGGTATTAAAATATTTATCTATTTTTATATGAAAATTCCAAATTAAGTGACCATTATAAGAACAAAATGAGAGCAAAAATTAAAGGAATTTTAAATTTAAATATGCATTGAAATGCCAACAAACATATAATATTAGATTTTAAGTTAATTTAAGAATTAAATTAGAGAACATTTTAATTATTTTTGAATTTTAAAAATTGATTTAGAAAAAAAAAAGTTAACAAATTAATGAACAATAAATTAAATCTTGGTTTAAACCAAATATGATCCCCTACTTTGAGTAGGGGATAAGAATTAGTTGGTAAACCAATGTAATGAGGTACAAAGTTTATTCTGATAGAGAGCAATTTATGGTCCCAACGTAAATGAACCCGTGTTTAGGTGTTGACTATACGTGAACTGAATGCTGCACAATTCTCAATGTACAATAATAAAAACAATATTCCGATTCTCCCCAATGTGGTTAACGCTGGATAAATTTGGCGTGCATAACTGATGTGCGATTACCCGCGAAATGTCCCTTAACAGCCAACACAGGCTGCGTTCACTGGCCTCTTCCTATCAATGTATATATGAATCCAACAATTTTGGCTTAATCTGCAATACACCATGAAATCCCAATGAATTTGCAATATAAAACCGAACTTTATGTTTTTATATTCAATAAATTCTTTTTTTTTTCTATTCTTCAAATTTTTCCCACACAGAACCGACTCTTATATAATTTTTTCACTTTTGTCATAATATATAAAAACCAAAAAAATCAAGGCTAACATTATTGAAAATTCATAATTTTTTTTTCTCTTTCCACAGCCATAGAAAATTTTCAGTAAATTTTAAATCTACAATTCCTTTCCAAACCCTCGCCATCACAAAACTGATTAAGAGCCAAGCCTGCTGCAGGACTTAATCTGAAACAAGCGACTAAATTCTCAACATACATTTACTAATTGCATTCACGACCATATATCCCTAATGTGGTAAACCCCGCTATGACTACCATTAACATCCTCGAGCTCGTAATTAGCGTTACCTATTTTCCTTTTCACCACTGTCCAGCAAAGTAAATCTAGGTTTTTCAAACAAATTCAATAAAAGGTATGGTCGATTATCATTCACTTTTGTCACTAACGACAAAATCACAAAAGATTTCAATCGTTTCCGCCTTTTGTAAAATTCACGAATTCGACGAGAGCATCGGTTAGGTGTTGCCTTTATATCAGATCCATTAAATATTCTACTCCTGATACGATTATATTCTTCCAGCCGAATATGATATGGTCGTTGTAAGGCATGCATTATACCCACATTCGCCTTAGTAGTAACATCCGGTGTGTTTATCATGTCAGGTTCAAAAGTCAAAGTTCTCTCATTATTAACAAAAATACAATCTTGAGGTATTAATTCAGTTTCGGATGCCCGTTCTTGTTTGAACGGACATCTCTCAGGACGTTTCCCTTTTTTTGAGAACATTTCAAGCATTGAGGCCTATAAGAGTCCTTAGCCCCACACCCATAGCAGAAAACCGCTCGAGGCTCCAGGCAGTCCACAAAGCTATGACCAAAATTATCACAATTCCAGCACCTATTTGTTTTGACTACCAAACAAACCTCCTTATTTTCATCACTGTCATCCACTATGTCCATATCAGCACCCGCCGTCCCAATTTCCGATACCTGTCCTTTCGCACAATTACGTCTGTTGTCATTAGTCCTAGCCATATCCCTGACGAATTTCTCACGACGACGTACCACACGTCGCAGCTCAGCAACTCTGGTAATCTGCAGGTGCAAAAGTTCATGTCTGACCTCTGGTCGAAGATTGCGCTGAATAGTTTCACACAGATCAGAATCAGACATTGGAATTTTCAATTTATCACATAAACATATTATGGCGTCATAATATTCGTCAAATGTTTCATTATTCCTTTGTTTTCTGCGCAACATATCGTCCCTAATATCAAAGTCCGTACAATCGTCCTTGAATTGATGTTTCAAAGCGTCACACAAATCGATCCAATTTATATATTGACAACCACGGTGGAACCGCCAAAACCACTTCAAGGCTTTTCCTTCGAAAAGGACGTGAACATGCTCACACAAAAGATCGAAATCGCCTCTTAAGTTGGAATTTGTAAGAATATTCACCCTGTAGATAAATTCCTCTACAGTTATATCGGACACCTCACCGGTGAAATGAATTCTCCAATTCTTAATTAAATTAAGAACTCTTTCAGAGTTTCTTTCGAAACCTCCAGCCGAACAATTCGGTCCGAAAGTGTTCCTATTGTTTCTCCCAACAGAAGAATTTCCCCTAGTCAAGTTCGGATCCCCGTGGTCAATCCTGGGTGGTCTATCCGGTGAAATTAAGCGAGCATGCCCCACACTTAAATTCCGAATCGCATCTACTATCATATCCTGTATTTCATCCCTAAAACCTACCAAAGATCCATCAACAATCTGACGAGTGCGAACATCCTGTAAGTTTTCCAGACTAATTGCCTCTCTCTGAACCTGCAATCTAGTTCTCGGCCTTCCCCTGGTGTTATTCGTTCGTGGTGCATCCCCACCAGCCTCTTGATCCACTAAATTTCCAGGATCCTGATCTACACTAACAGGAATATTCTCGTTGCTACGAATTGTAGGCATTTTGTCAAATTAAATCTAATACCCTAAACTAATTAATCTGTGAAAACGACCTACACCTAAATTCGTAAGGCTAATCAATGAAACTAATCCTAAATACTCTAAATAAATAAAAAAACTATCTTAACCAAATAAACTATGTCCAATAGTGAAAACCGACAAAAAGTCTACTAATCCTAACAATTATTATTGTCACAAAGACGAGCAACAAAAACAAACAAACAAAATTAACCTGAACAAAAAAAAAAAAACAAATGAAAATTACAGCTAAAGAAACCAAATTTGCAACAAGTAACTAATACTTAAAACCTATAAGGAATAAGGAAGGAAAAAAAAAAATTTTATTAAAACTATCCTATATGTATATACTAAAAAAAACTGCTAAAATTATGCGAAAATCTCAGAAATAATAAATGTATCACTACTCGATGAAGTATCTCAGTATGGGTCAATAACTATAAATAATTTATAAAGCACTCATCCTCAAAAGGTACAAAAAAAAAAAAAAAATAAATAAATATTTAACCCGAATTCGATGGAATTTTTTAAGCTAGGCTAAAATTTCTTATCCAAACCGAAATTGAGTTAAATGAAATATCGATTATCTAATGCTGGAAATTAAACGAATAAATTCAATAAATTTTAATCCAAAACACTAAAAAGAATCAATCAGAGTAACAAATTTTGATTGAGAAGAGGAAATCCAAAAATAAATATAGAGTAAAAGTCAAACGATAATTGAACCGATATAAACCAGAATAACTTATCAAGTTCGAACCTAAACCCTGGTCACGATTGTCTCATACCATGTTAATATTGGAATTGAAAACCGTAAAATAATCACTGATTAACAAATAAAATCCAAATTAACAAAACACTTAACCAAAGTGACAAAAAAAAACGCTTAGAAAGTAATAAAATAAAATAAAAACTAAAAAAAAAAATAAATAGGAAATTCTATATGAGAATCGACACACACAAATAAGTTCAAGGCCCTCAGTATCTAGATCTAATTGCACAAACAAAACTTTTAAAGTTACGACCACTGAGGCCCCACGTTGGGCGCCAAAAATCTCTGTAACGATTCTTCGTGATTAAGGTATTGATATGGGAACAGGCTACCTACTAGTTCGGCCGTGCTCGTCGGATGGGGTGTGTTCAGTTCCCGAATCTTAGTTTTGAAACAGAATTATGCATCGCTAGCAGAAAATTTTAAATTTAGGTAGCTTTGAATAACAAAAAAAAAAACTTACGATTCCATACAAAGGAGAGAATAGAAAGAAAACTTTATCGGATGAATGTGGGGGGTAGCTCAAGATCTAATATGCTACACCGGTCTATACCCTCCCACCATGCTGTCAAAGTGAACTGTTGATTGACAACCCAATTATAAACTAAAAGAATACACCTAACCCATACTTCCAACTTCACCTTTCGTTAATACAAAAAAACTTAAAGTTTATTCCATTTTTAATAATGTTATAAACATAACGATTTATTAATAATTAAGTTTAAATTAATAGGAAACAAATAAAAATAATTTAACAACTATATATAATAGATTAAGTATATAATATACCTCTTAACGAAGTTTAATTATTTACTGTAAATTTAGTCAGTTTTATTTGAAACTGTCATTATAAAAATTAATAAAGTCCGTTTACTCAAATGAAGATTTTAAAATTGTGCAAATAATAAAACACCATAACTTAAAGTTATGAGTTCAAATGAAATGTGGAAGGTGTTCTTGAAGAAAATATATGACGGATTATTATTATATACGTAACTTAATGGTTTAGATATAGTTCGCTAAGTATTGCCACGCTCATTACTACTGAAAGTTTAAATTTTTATTTCAAATGAGTAATAAAAAAAAAACCAATATGTTTACTTTATTATGTTACGTATCAAAAATAACCCGAATTGTAATTGAGTGTAAGAGAGTTCAAATAAATAAACGAATAATGACATTTATACTGCACTTACATTTCAATCCATCGTTGTCCACAGGCGCCGGAAGACTTGATGCGTGATCTGCTTATGTAAAATATACGTTGAGTGAGTGTGAATAATAAGAGTATAAGTATGTTTGATAAGGTTTTGTATGTCTGTATTTGTGTGTGTAAATGTATTCAAAGCGAATGAAAAGTGCTTATTTGTGGATTAGGTAAAAATTGTATTTTTATGTGTAGGTATTAAAATATTTATCTATTTTTATATGAAAATTCCAAATTAAGTGACCATTATAAGAACAAAATGAGAGCAAAAATTAAAGGAATTTTAAATTTAAATATGCATTGAAATGCCAACAAACATATAATATTAGATTTTAAGTTAATTTAAGAATTAAATTAGAGAACATTTTAATTATTTTTGAATTTTAAAAATTGATTTAGAAAAAAAAAAGTTAACAAATTAATGAACAATAAATTAAATCTTGGTTTAAACCAAATATGATCCCCTACTTTGAGTAGGGGATAAGAATTAGTTGGTAAACCAATGTAATGAGGTACAAAGTTTATTCTGATAGAGAGCAATTTATGGTCCCAACGTAAATGAACCCGTGTTTAGGTGTTGACTATACGTGAACTGAATGCTGCACAATTCTCAATGTACAATAATAAAAACAATATTCCGATTCTCCCCAATGTGGTTAACGCTGGATAAATTTGGCGTGCATAACTGATGTGCGATTACCCGCGAAATGTCCCTTAACAGCCAACACAGGCTGCGTTCACTGGCCTCTTCCTATCAATGTATATATGAATCCAACAATTTTGGCTTAATCTGCAATACACCATGAAATCCCAATGAATTTGCAATATAAAACCGAACTTTATGTTTTTATATTCAATAAATTCTTTTTTTTTTCTATTCTTCAAATTTTTCCCACACAGAACCGACTCTTATATAATTTTTTCACTTTTGTCATAATATATAAAAACCAAAAAAATCAAGGCTAACATTATTGAAAATTCATAATTTTTTTTTCTCTTTCCACAGCCATAGAAAATTTTCAGTAAATTTTAAATCTACAATTCCTTTCCAAACCCTCGCCATCACAGTATATATGTATATATGTATATATGTATATATGTATATATGTATATATGTATATATGTATATATGTATATATGTATATATGTATATATGTATATATGTATATATGTATATATGTATATATGTATATATGTATATATGTATATATGTATATATGTATATATGTATATATGTATATATGTATATATGTATATATGTATATATGTATATATGTATATATGTATATATGTATATATGTATATATGTATATATGTATATATGTATATATGTATATATGTATATATGTATATATGTATATATGTATATATGTATATATGTATATATGTATATATGTATATATGTATATATGTATATATGTATATATGTATATATGTATATATGTATATATGTATATATGTATATATGTATATATGTATATATGTATATATGTATATATGTATATATGTATATATGTATATATGTATATATGTATATATGTATATATGTATATATGTATATATGTATATATGTATATATGTATATATGTATATATGTATATATGTATATATGTATATATGTATATATGTATATATGTATATATGTATATATGTATATATGTATATATGTATATATGTATATATGTATATATGTATATATGTATATATGTATATATGTATATATGTATATATGTATATATGTATATATGTATATATGTATATATGTATATATGTATATATGTATATATGTATATATGTATATATGTATATATGTATATATGTATATATGAATATGTGTATATTTGCGCTCCCTTCGTGGACATCCTGTTTATCATTGGTAGCTAGCATCCTACATTTTGTTTCTCTGACATTGATTTCTTCTTAAGAAATAAAATCGATTAATAAGACAACTTCTATTTTCTATTGTACTCGTTTATATTAGGTAATCAAACTTATAACAAGCTTTATTCCATTTCGAATTCGCTTGCATACGTAAGTTAAAATTAGTTACATCACCAGATATAACACCCTTTTTACAAGAAAATAACCGACAAGAGAATTTAGCTTTAATTATGACAAATCGCGTAACATTTTAGTTTTATAGCAGAGACAAATGGTAATGCGGTATCTTAACAGTTGAACATTTTGGGCAGTGACTAGGTTGTTTTATGTCTACAGTGATATGTGTGATTTTTTTTTTTATTCTGCAAGAATTAAGAAACGAACGAAGGGAAAAAGTGCTGAACTAGCGGCTTAATTCCAATGAATTTTGGGGTATAAATACACAAATATTCTAGAAAACCTTCTTTCATTTTGATTCTGTCACCTAACCTGTTGGATACTATTTTGATTCTACGCCTTGGTATAATTCGGCCGAATAGTAAGTTTTCATGAAATTTAGTAATTGTTTTTTTACCCATTTAATTAATTTAAAATAGACGGAAAGAAAAGGATTGGTTTTATATTTTTTTTCCGGAGGGAAGAAGAAACTTGTAGGAGTTATTTGTTTTGTGCTACTTCCGTGAATTACGATTCTAATAAAGATGTCAAAAGTTGAATAGGATTGTTGGTCAGGGCGGAGGATAGAGCCCTTATTTCTTCTGGCGAAAAATCAGTAAAAATTTAAGGTAATTGTTGTCAAATTAAGTCTCACCCATAGCTGTGAACCTCGTTGTAACGTTTAAACTAACAAAGTTGTTATTTTTTTTAACCACCTATAGATTTTACCTTAACCTTACTTTTCTTGTGAACAAATCTTCCTAATAGTTGACATTTGAGGGCAGTGGAAACCTCTCGGGGCAGCAGATTCATTTCCATCTTTATTGACATTCCAGCCAAAGTTGTTCTACATCAGTAAGAGAGAAATTAGCTAAAGTGAAGTGTAGTGTGTTTGTGGTTTGGGGGGAAAAAACCCAAAAATCTAATGAAAATTGGCATGAGAAAAAAAATTAACTAAGTCTTTATCAAGAAAACCAAGTGAAAAGTCAAGAAAATAAAAATATATATATAAAAATATAAACACAATGTGTAAAAATTTTAAAATCAACATAAAACAAATTAGTTTCATTAATTTGATTTAAGTTTATACGGCCAAAAGAGAGAAGAAGAAAAGAAAAATTAAAAAAAAGGAATATAAAAGCGATTAAATCTCGTGAATTAATTGTAAATATTGATATGCTAATGTTAAAAATGCTCTGAATCGTGAAGTGTTTAGATTATCTTTCAGTGGAATGCAAACATTACTTAAAATTGAGTTTTAGTAGAGAATTAATTAAGATTTTAGAAAATTTTGTATATAATTTGTTGTTATTAATTTTTGGTTACTTTTAAAAAGAAAAAAAATCGTATCATTAAAGTAAAGAAAGAGAAAAAAAAGAACAAGCTAAAATATGCATTAAAATCAATAATTTAATACATAATTCCAAATGACTAAAGTGCAGAGAAAAAGAAATAAGTGCCCTGCGATCAAATAAAAGACAAATTTAATAATCAAGTGTAAAAAAAAGAGAATATTTAATGTTAATGAGTATATTTTTTTACGGTTAAACCCCTATGTTAAGCCAATAAGGGATATATGTATATAAATATACATACATGTATAATGCTAATCATTGGTAAACCCAGCCCGGAGCCCTGAGAAAGATCTTTCTACGGAATCCAGGAACCAAGTGAGTAAAACCTTTTTTTTCCTAATTGATTGTATATCCTAAACCAAAAACTACAGGAAATATAAAATTCCCAAGGTAAGTTAAACGATTTAATAAATCTAGCTGTTAAGAAAAAATATGTTAATATCATATGCCTTGATAACAGTATGAGCAAATGTTAATGAAACATAATATTATTAACATTTGCTCAACTGCTTTTGTGACCTTGGAGATTTTTATATTTGCTGTCGTGTAAAAATAAAAGTTAATTCATTGAATCGGGCGTAAAAATTCAAGAAAATCCATACCAAACAACCCAACTAAAATGTTGGTATGCATTTAAATAAATAAGATATAATTATTAAAATAATATGAAATTACATAACGGTTTTTTTTTTTTTTTGAAATGTAATAAATAATAAAATGGTACCACTACAAATATTAAACAAAAAAAATTTTTTAAAAGTGCTAACTTGCACAGAGGTGAATAAGGCATTCATGGCCTAAACGTTAGCGTGAGTTCCTATCATCCCACGAGCCTGGGTTCTAACCCTGATGATGGATATCGTTTGTGCGGTTATAGATTTTTTCACTTTTAATCAGGGACCGAAAATAACTGTTATTTTTTTATTTGAGGGCAAAAAGGTTAGGCAAAAATGACCTTTATCTGCATTTGGGAATTTTTAACCATTATCGTGACTTTTATATTATATTGGTTACCGTAACTAATTAATTGAGAAAATAAAAATTTTGGTTATAAATAACCATTATATCAACCAAAAAAATTTTTTGTTTAAAAATAACCATTAAATCAACCAAAAAAATTCTTTGGTTGAAAATAACCATTATCGAAAAAATTTATTATTTTTTGGTTATCATGTATGAAAAAATTCCAAAAATTTCAAAGGTTTATTGTTGTCACCAAGTTTGTATATGCCCTGTCGGATTTTTATTAGCTAGCTCAACATTTAGTTGACTTTTAGCTAACTTATTTACAACTGACTTGTAAACTAACTCATAATTGGTGCAGATTTGAGTCAGTTGTGTTTTGTGCGACTGAGTTCTTCTTGATAAGTATTGAACTAGCTTTTGACTAAGTCAAAAGTTATGCAGAGATTAGTGAGTTGTGTTTTGTGCGACTGACTTCTTCTCGATAACAATTGAACTAGCGTTTGGCTAACTCAAAGCTGATGCAGTGGACTTTGGTAAAAAAACGTTTTGCTTGTTTTGTGTACTTTTTCAAAGTTAAATAATAAGCAAAAGTTCCCATATTCTCTTTGTTAATATCATTTAGTTAAATACATCTCATTTTCCAACCAACCAACTTCTTTGAGATCGCGTTGAATTCTTTTAGTGCGATTCTACGTAAGGCTTTCTACATTTAAATTTAACACACTTATGTGTATGTTGGGTTTAAAATACTGATATTGAAAGCCTGACAACAGATACATAGATACATATGTATAGGAACATAATTTAAAAAAATTCATTTACTTATGTTAATTTTTAACGTCGAAAGAGTTCGTTAACTCATGTTTCAGGACCTTAGGGCATACTCAGGTTCTAGGTTGTACATATTTGTGTTTAAAATATAGGTTTTGGACCGATATCTTGCTTATATGTGGACTGACTTTTTCCTGAGCCATGTTGAATTATTTTAGTGTAACTACCGAGCTTCGATCTCGCACTGTGTAATTTCTTTATTCGTAAGGCACTAAACAAGTCGATTTTTTGAAGAAGTAACCAAAAAAAAAATTTTTTTTTATAATGGTTATTTTCAACCAAAATTTTTTTTTGTTGAAATAATGGTTATTTTCGACCAAAAAATTTTTTGGTTTATATAACGATTATTTATAACCAAAAAAATATATTTCTCATTTCAATTGGTTAAAATAACCAAAATAAAATATATTACTTATTAATGGTTGATCATAACCATTACGTAAATGTATCAGTAATAATTGTTAAATCTGATTTTTTTATCGTTTATCTTATAACTGTTACGTCCCTGCTTTTAATTGTATTTTATTTATTTAAATGCACGACTAAATTTATTTTTCATTAACGCAATAGTATTAAAGACAAAAGAAAAAAAAATAAATTCGTAAACGTTGACCATATTTTTTTTAATCGCAAACTTATTTCTTTTTAATCGCAAACTGGTTCTGAGATTCTTTTTTATTGCACTTTATTTTTTTTGGGAAAAAAAACTGAAAACCTTTGTTTAGAGTTCTAATTTAATTTTCTCTTTTAATACACTTTTTATAAATATGGATAATTCATAAATATACCTATCCAACTTTAACTATTAACAAAATAAAAATAATAAATGTTTACTTTGATTTTTTGCTTAAATTATATTATCACATTTATATTATTCTTATTAATTTTGTTTATATATGATTAAGATTATTTTTTCTGAAATTAAACAATTTAATTTATCTTTAGTAAATAGTGGATTTATCTATGGTTAAATTTTGGGTTCTTTTAATAAATTGTACTATTGCAATGAAACTCTAAGTCGATTTGAGTTCTGATTTCTGGACATACGGTAGATTAGGCTAGTTTTGCTGGGGATCATGTGTAGTTTTTTGTTGCAAGGTGTACCGCATGATCACGGATGGGAGGGGTAATTGCGTACTAGATCAATGCGCACACCAGTTAATTTTTACTCAATTGTATCTAATGAAGTTCTTATTTCTGTTGTATCCATTCGCTATTTTCTATTTTTCTGTCATTAAAAGCATGCAAATCTTTAAAATATGAGTATCTGTAGCTGGTTATAAAAAGGTTTAGCAAATTAAAAGAATCTACCCCGTTTGCCGACGAGATAGAAGCCGGAAGTTTATCGCATGCTAGCTAAACGTCAAAACAGCATATACCAAGCTTAGTTGTTCGCTACAAGCTTACGGCTGTCTTTTGATCTAGCACGATAGTCTAGTCGCAGCTGAAACCTGTGAAAGTGTTAATACAAAGGTATTAACCATAGCTCCTCACTCCTCGGGAGGGAAAAGGATTTGTTAGCCTTACATCAAATCATAACGAGCTCTTGGAGCTCAACAGAGGTAGTCGTGTTTTTTTGCTCATATCTCAGCCATTTATGGACCGATCTTCCTGAGTTTCAATAGCAAACAATTCCGGACTATATGTGACATAAATGTATAAAAACCTAGCCTCCATCATATCTGGGGTCTTCGGCAAACCCATTTCAACGGACGGACAGACGGACAACCGGATTTGAACTTCCCTTCTCATAAGAAGCCAGAATATATATACTTTATATGGTCTTAGATCAATATTGTAGAAATTACAAAGGGAATGACAAAGTTATATATACCCTTTTACCTTCGGTGAAGGGTATAAAAAAGTAAATATTGGTATTTCAGTAATTTGGTCATAACTCGGGCATTTTCCAATCGATTTGATAGATTTATTCACCTACGTCCTTAGGAAGAAATTTACCATTTTCGTTGGTAATAAAACTTTGACTCAGAAAGATCTACGGTTCCCGAAAATAGGTATTTTTTATTAAATTTTATTGTGGTAATAACTTTTTTGTATTAAACTTTTTTATATATTCAGCAAATATGTTCTACTAAAAATTCGATCCGATCTTTTGATATATAAGACGTATCCATAGGTCATGTAACAGCTCTAAAAATTTAGTTTTTATAAAAACTTTGATGCTTTTTAGCCCATTTTTGGAGTATTTTGCTAATAACTTAACCATTTCTTAACCGATTTGGCAGATTTATATACCCTCGTTTTAAGGAAGAAAAAATCATTTACTTAGATTATAAAATTTGGACTCGGGAGGATCTATTGTTCCCGAAAATGGGTATGTTTAAAAAAAAATTCTTATTTTGGGCATTACTCTTCCATTTTTGGGAGAAAGGTTTCAGGGTTTTCGGGAAATATATGCTGCTGACATTTTGGTATATAAAACGTGTTCATATGTCCTACTAGAGCCCTAAAATTTAAAATTTTGAGTATTTTCAATAATGTCTTTGTACGGGAGGTACCACGCCCACTTTTCCAATCGCGCCCATATTTTGTGGGATACTGTGTATTGATAACTGATATGTTTGTACCTAATTTGGGAACTTTAGCTCGTTTCGTTCTCCAGATATACAGAAATGTATAACGTCTTTGTATGGGAAGTGCCACACCCACTTCTTCAATCCCGCCCATTTTGAGTTTGTGTATTAGCAAGCAACATGTTTGTACTTAATTTGAAAGCTGTAGCTCTTACCGCTCTCGAGATATGCAGAAAAAAAAAAGAATTTAAAAAACAACAACAACATGGGATTTATGGGAAAAATTAGAGGTAGTAGTGGTTTTTTTGCGCATATCTCAGCCATTTATGGACCGATCTTCCTGAATTTCAATAGCAAACAATTGCGGACTATATGTGACATAAATGTATAAAAACCTAGCCTCCATCATATCTGGGGTCTTCGGAAAACCCATTTCAACGGACGGACATACGGACAGACGGTCAACCGGATTTGAACTTCCCTTCTCATAAGAAGCCAGAATATATATACTTTATATGGTCTTAGATCAATATTGTAGAAAGTACAAAGTTATGTATACCCTTTTACCTTCGGTGAAGGGTATAAAAACCAAAATTAGTAGGAGATATTCATTGTAAGATAGTGTAAAGAAAACAAAGGTATTGAAATAATTTCATATTAAAAAAAATTAAAATAAATAATACGAGTTGACAATTTCAAAAAATTTAAAAGTGAGTTAAGAGTTGTCAACCTGTGACCGACGAATTGTGTTTTATTTATTTTCATCATTTAAATTCTTTCTCTTCAAATAAAAAAAAATAATACACATTCTTGTGTACATACATACATAATTTGTGCTCCATTTTTTGAAATTTTATTTTTCTCGCATCAATTTCAAATGTGAGTTATTTTGACAGTTCTTGTGAGAAACTTTTAGCAAAATATTGATACAGAAACACATTTTCTCACATCCTTCCAATAATTGCTGGAAATTTATTTAAATGACAGATAATTCTCTCAAAGTAAAGATACAGAAACACTTATGTGAGAAACCCCATTTTTTGTTATATATTGCACTGCTTTTGTCATAATTCACTTGTTTCATGCGGAAAATTATACGATGCGAGAAATACAGAAACGGGCTACAGATGTGAAACGCATTTTACAGCAAAGTTACCGTTTTATTGATTTGGCTGTTCCAAAAACAGTATATAGGAATATAACTTGTCCACCTTGGAATAATAAAAAATTGGCTAATGCTAAAAACAAAAAGAATAAATATTACAGAAAATTCAAACAATCCGGATCATGATTATTTTGAAAAAAAATTTAAATATTCTCACGTTTAACATTTATTAACATAATATTTTTATTTCATATTTAATGAATATTGTAAAGAAAATGATATCATATAAATTAATTTTTATATTTATTAAAGTCATAAATATTAACCCCATTATTCATAAAAAATATTTTTAATTAATAAAAGGTTTATTAAACAAATTTTCATAGAAAATTCGTTTCATAACCTAAAATATTTTTTATGAATATGGACGTAAGTATGTATGTAATTTTTAAAAATACAGTAAGCCAATTTTAAAATTAATAATATGTAACTAACTTTGGATGTTATCAAAACAAAATATCTAATATTTCACCTTAACACACATGCACAAGAACAAGCAGACAACAGAAGAACTTAGAAAACCTAACAAAATACATGTTGTTTTTGTATTTAGTTGCCACAGTTTTTTTTTAGTATTCATAACTTAATAACTTTACAAACTTTTTCAGAGACGGAAAGTTTAATATTTTATTTCTGTACATTTTGCGTACAGATTCAAAAGATACGAAAAATGCCAGGATTATACATGGTACCTGAAGTCATCAAGAGATACGAAAAATGTATCTTTCGTATCCTAATGTCATAACTGGTTCCAAGATATGGAATCCAGCGATAATGGCACAATAAGTAATTGGTTTGCCAATTTTTACTCTACAACTTATTCGAATGCTTTTTACGACGACTCAGTTAAGGTAGAAATACCTTAAAAAAAAGTCAAAAAAAGTTAAGGTAGAATTTATTCATAGAACAACTTACACAAAAAAATCTTTACTCATACGCGTCAGAAAGTTGGTTAAATTTGAAATTTGTAACGAATTGTGTATTTTTGACAAGTAATCAGCTGACAACAAAAGAGAATAATTTAACAAAGTTGTGAATCATTCTGTCTCTCGCGCTCGTTGAAGATAGACGTGTTTTCTAAGCTCGGCATACGGTTTATTTTTTAATTTTTAAAACGTGATTATTGATTTGTGTATTTAAAAAGTAAATACAAGAAAAAGAAAAAAAAAAATACATGTATGTACATACATACATAAACACACATTTTTTTATTCTCGGTGTTGATAAACAATAACAACATAATAATAAGAGCACAACTGTAAACAGTAAAAAAAAAAAAAAAAAACTCTTATGAGTGCAAACAGTAGAAATGCATATATCACAGTGAGTGTTAATGAAACAAATGCAGAAATAATAAAAAAAAGAATCGATGATAGCAAATACCTAACGGCTAAACCTATTACTCGCACGCGATCCCTCTCGCCGTCTGTATTTGGTAACACGGTTGATACAATAACAAATATAAAACCTGCTAGCGTTGCCTCAACAACAAAAACAATTTTAATAAGTGATGTAAATATTAACCCCCAATCAGGCATAATAGAAAACTCAGTATCACCTTCGGTGTCTAATAATACGGTTGATATTAATACAATAAAAAATATAAAATCTGCAAGCGGTGCCTCAGCGGCAAAAACGATGGTAATAAGTGATGAAAATATTACCCCCAAATCAGGCATGATGGAAAACTCAGCTCCACAAGTAAAAAGTGGTCAAAAGCCTCCAGTACAAGTAGGTATTGATAGGTACATAACAGTGCTTAAACGGGGTCGCAGCCCAACCTCTTCAGCAGTTGCTTCGGTCTCAAAAGTCTTAAAAGATGGTACAGCTGATAAAACAAGTTCTCAAAATCGTTTTGCTATTCTGGATGAGGAATCTCCGGAAGCACAAAACGTTATCAAATCTTCTAAGCCACCGCCGATATATCTTAGAGAGCAAAACTCAAATGACCTAATAAAGAATTTGATCTCGGTAATAGGTGAAAATTCTTTTTATGTAGTTGCAATTAAGCGGGGTAGTATAAATGAGACAAAAATACAAGTTAATCGTGAAGATGACTTTCGTAAGGTAATTACGAAATTAGAGGTACTAAAAAAAAACTTTTATACATACCAACTGAAGAGCAGTAAAGGTCTCCAGGTAGTGATAAAGGGCATTGATTCATGCGTAGACCCAAGTGAGATAAAAACGTTTTTAGAAGAGAAGGGCTTCAAAATAAAAAACGTAATAAATATTAAAAATAGAGAAAAAAATCCCCAGCCACTATTTCGAGTGGAGTTAGAACCCGGCGACGTTAAGCTTAAAAAAAACGAAACGCATCCCATTTACAGTCTTAAATATATCCTGTATAGGAAAATAACGATAGAGGAGCCGCACAAAAGGAACGGTCCCGTGCAATGTTTAAACTGCCAAGAATTTGGTCACACTAAGGCATACTGCCATTTAACCCCTGTTTGCGTTGTATGTGGAGAGTTGCATGGTACAGCTCTCTGCGATAAGTCTAAAAACGACCCCAATGTAAAAAAATGCAGCAACTGTGGTGGTAATCACACTGCCAACTATAGAGGATGCCCTGTATACTCTATAGTCAAGCGCTCGGTTGGACCGAAACCTAATCCCCCTCAAATGCAGGTATCACATCAAGTTAACACTAATGACATTCAAGTGCCGCAGCCTAGTAATAACAGAACATCCTACGCAAACGTCCTAAAATCAAACCATATTCCAATTCAAGGTGATTTGCCAAATAATGATGAGACTCCAGTTTCTAATTTAAGTCGTCTAGAAAAAACCATGGAAACACTAGTGCAAACAGTAACTAACTTTACGAACACAATGGGTAATATGATGCAGGAAATGTTAAGAATGCAATCGATGTTATTGCAGGCTGTACTAAACAAGCCATGAATTGTTTAAAAATTTGTTTTTGGAACGCAAACGGCATTCGCCAACATAAAAATGAACTAGAATACTTTCTTAAAAGTAAACAAATTGATGTAATGATGGTTTCTGAAACTCATTTGACCTCAAGAAATACGTTTAAAATTAATGGTTATATATTATATGATACCAAGGACCCTCGAGATAGAGCTTGTGGAGGCTCTGCTATTTTGATAAAAGCCCGAATCAAACACTACTTAATGTGTGATTATCGTGAAGATTATCTGCAGGCAACGAACATTTGTGTTGAAGAGCTAAATCGAAACTTAGTACTTTCATCATTATACTCTCCACCTAGATTTTCAATATCAGAAAGCCAATATTATAAATATTTTAAATCATTAGGACCCTGTTTCCTAGCCGCTGGCGATTACAACGCTAAACATACCTTCTGGGGGTCACGGCTCATAACACCAAAGGGTCGTGTTTTGTACAATACAATGTCTAAAATGGATTTAAATGTGGTCGCGAGTGGTCAACCAACTTATTGGCCTACTGATCAGCAAAAAATTCCAGATGTCATCGATTTTGGCGTGGTTAAAAACATCCCCGCAGAAACGATTCATGTTGAAGCTTCTTTAGAATTATCTTCTGATCACACACCTACACTTCTAACTATAGCAAACCCTAATAGAATTGTATCTCCGTGTGGATACTTAGTGACGTCAGCAACACAAATAAATTGGTTAAAATATAAAAAATATCTCAGTACCCACTGCACTGAAAATATTCCGCTTAGAACACCGGAGAATGTGAATCTTTCTATTGTAAATTTTGACAATTATCTCAAACTAGCTGTTCAACATTCTAGCATAGCCCGCAAAAACATCAAAAATAGTAAAATATATTCTACAGATGTCGAGCGTCTCTTGACTGAAAAAAGGAGAGCTCGAAGGGAGTGGCAATTGCACAGATCCCCTCAACTTAAAAATTTACTAAAAGAGTGCACAAAAAGGCTAAGAATCTTACTGCAGTCTCAAAAAACGGCTTCTCTGGAAAAATATCTTAAGGAACTTGATGCAACTCCTCAATCTGACTACTCATTATGGCGTGCAGCTAGAAATCTAAAAAGACCAGTTATCACTAAACCGCCATTAAGAAACTTAAATGGAAGTTGGGCACGAAATGATATAGAAAAAGGAAATATTTTTGTTAATCATTTGAAAACCGTATTTACCCCTCATACATCTTTCGATACTGCGGTCGAGTTACCACCTGTTGTTGTTAGATCAGCTGTTCCACTAAGATTTGAGATAAGAGAAATCGAAAAGGCTATTCATGATTTAAACCCCAAGAAAGCCCCTGGTTTTGATAACATCAGTAACAAAATGCTTTTGGAGCTACCCCGCATAGCAAAGAAAATTATTCTACTAATTTTTAATGCTATTTTACGCCTTGAATACTACCCACAAGAGTGGAAAGTATCTTTAGTTACCATGATACCTAAACCAGGAAAGGATCCCACAAAAGTTGAGTCATATAGACCTATAAGCCTATTGTCTAATATATCAAAGCTATTTGAGAAACTACTAGTGTCAAAATTAACGCCGATTTTAAATGAAAACAGATGTATTCCCAATCATCAATTCGGTTTTAGAAGAAAACACAGCACAATTGAACAAACTCATCGAATAGTAAATGTCATAAGAAAAGCATTTGAAGAAAAAAAATATTGCTCTGCACTCTTCATCGATGTGTCTCAAGCTTTTGATAAAGTCTGGCATAAAGGGTTACTACTGAAGTTGCAGCAAAACTTACCAGCAAACATACACAAGCTGTTAGAAAGCTACTTAGTCGGGCGTCATTTTATTATTAAAGAAGGCGATTTTTTAAGTTCTCCTCAGCCAATTAACGCCGGAGTCCCACAAGGCAGCATCCTGGGCCCTCTATTATACTTAATTTATACATCGGACTTGCCAACAAACAGCTACACCCATACCTCAACATTTGCGGACGATACAGCTTTTCTAAGCGTACACGCAAATTGTCAAGAAGCATCTCGTTACTTACAGGATCACATATTTGAACTGGAAAGGTGGTTAAAACAATGGAGAATAAAGATCAATGAGCAAAAATGCGCACATATAACATTCACATTGCGTCGGGAAACATGCCCCCCTATTAAAATCAATAATCAAATAATACCCCAACACTCGCATGTAAAATACCTCGGTATACATCTAGATCGGCGTTTAACGTGGAAATGGCATATAGAAGCTAAATTAACTCAAATGAAACTAAAAGCAATTCAAATAAATTGGCTTATTGGAAGAAATTCTGTTCTCAGCCTCGATTGCAAACTTCTACTTTACAACTCTATCTTAAAGCCAATTTGGTGCTACGGTATTCAGTTATGGGGCACTGCCTCGGCTTCTAACATCGAAAAAATTCAAAGGCGCCAAAATAAACTTCTTCGAATAATCACAGCCGCCCCCTGGTACGTCAAAAACTCAAATATCCACAAGGATCTCAATGTGCCATTAGTAAAAACTATGATAACGAAATATGCAGTAAAATATTTAAAAAGGCTGGAACTGCACCCAAACCCATTAGCACGAAATATTTTAAATTATGGCGGCCACACTCGATTAAGAAGAAGAGACACTGCAGCACTCACCCAATCAGATGAGCGGTAAACACCTACATATGTGAACAGAAACCGTGATGACGAAATCTTTTTTGTCTGGCACTGGCAGGACATAAATCAAATATTAGGTTAAGATTTGATTAATTATTGTTAGTTCATATTTAGTATATGAAGATTCAATAAATAAATACTGAGAAAAAAAAAAAAAAAAAAAAGTTGTGAATCATGGAGGAAACACTTATTGATTTTAATAAACTGTGCTGCCAGTATTGCTATCCCTCTAGCAACTTTATTTAATGTATCAATCAAATATGGCCACTTTCCGTAAATATGGAAGAACACGTTTATTATTCCTTTGTTTAAATCGGGAAATAAATCTGATATGGAAAATTACCGTGGTACTGCAAATACCTAAACTATTCGAAAAAATTATTACCGAAATCCTTTATTACCAAGTATCAAATTTGATAACACCTTGCCAGCATGGGTTTCAAAAAAGATGCTCTACTACAACAAATCTGCTTCATCTTACAACTAACATTTATCGAGGATTTATAACAACTACAAACTGATGCGATATACACTGATTTTTCCAAGGCCTTTGATAAAGATAACCATAGCATTTTATAAGTTGAACTGCATTTACTGGGTTTTACTAAAATGGTTATATTCATACCTAAGCAACAGAACGCAAACTGTTTGCTTTAATAACGCAATTTATAGAAGTGCAACGTGGTGCAATGTAAATCATATGCAACATAATCTAAAAAAATGCGTTTTGCTACTTTTTCTAAAGTTATCAGTTGGAGCCGGTGGATAATTTCCTAGATCCTGGAATTCTGCTTGACTCGAAACTAAATTTCATTGCACATATAACAATGACAGCTAATAAAGGCAGAGGTATGATCGGATTTGTAAAACGATGGACTAAAGTGTTCAAGGATTCATATGTTACGAAAGGTCTGTATACCTCTCTGGTAAGACCTGTGTTGGAGTATGGATCCGTAAATATTTCGACCAAATTGAATCGGTCCAAAAACAGTTTCTGAATTTTTGTCTTCGTGGGTTGGACTTAACCAATGGATTCTGCCGCCTTATTCTGCTAGACTAGCCCTAATCAAGCTGTCAACTCTAAACAGCCGTAGAACTGTAGTATACATCTCGTATATTTTCAACATAATTATTGGCGACGTACGCTCTGGATGCTTAACACTATGCTAGTTGAAAAAACAGACAAGCCGGGCACATAGCGTTTAAACATAATTCGGGTACGCTGAATCCAGTGGTGCCCGCGGTTTTTTAAGATTGGCTCTGGTTTTCGAGATATACCGTTATTTCGAATTAGAAGCATAGCTGCATTTTTCAATTTTTTATGAATTTTTATATATATTTGTATGGGAGCCCCCCCTAAGGGGTGGAGATATTTTACAACTCTGTTTTAAGAAAATGTTAAGAACAAAAAACATTGGAGGTCGGTCATACATTTTATCCCCCTAGGAGTGAATCCTAGGCCTTAGAAACAAATTATGGGAATGAAAAATAAAGTTGCGCTGGTCATACATTTGGCCCGTCCAGGGGTATCTCAGGCGCTGCAGGTGCAAAATTTCGTTTTTTAAACGTCTGCAAAAAATTAAAAGCATAGCTGCATTTTCCAATTTTTTATGAATTTTTAAATAACAAAAATTTCCAAATTTTTATAAAAAAATTGATTTTTTTTTCAAAAAAAAAATTATGTTTCAATAACGAGTACTCATATTAGAAAAAAAGTCTTATTTTTCTTAAATGAAATTTTATTGCGGAATATCGGTTTTTTAAGTTTTTTCAATAAACCAACCCGTTTTTGAGTTACGCGAACATATGTTGTGCAACCTCCTCCATTTTCGAAATAACGGTATATCTCGAAAACCAGAGCCAATCTTAAAAAACCGCGGGCACCACTGGATTCAGCGTACCCGAATTATGTTAAAACGCCATGTGCCCGGCTTGTCTGTTTTTTCAACTAGCATAGTGTTATCAATCGTAATTTTAGTATTATATATTAACTTATTCATCCTTATCGCGAATCTTAAGGGAATAAATTTTAGGGAATAATTTTTTTATTCCCATGAACAATAATTTGGTATCGCCAATTGTTAGGGAATAAAATAAACATCATTGGCAAGTCTAACCTTCTATTGTAAGTTAATGTTATATTATTTTTTACTCTTATTTTTGTAGTTTTCTAAATAAATTGTAATTATTCAGTAAAAAGTATAGTATTTCGCTCCGATTAATGTTATAAGAAAGAAAAAATTTTTTGGAGAAAATAAAAAAACCAAATTTTAGAGATGTATCAATTCTAGTGTGTTTATCGGAAGTATTGTATGTATGTAAGTGAAAGCATGAAAAATTTTTGGCAGTAAATATAAAAAATAAATTATTTGCAAGTTCCAACAAGTTTTCAGAGGTGACAAAGCAGCTTTGAAAAAACCTTTAAGATATACTGCTCCAGAACTGATTACCAAATAGAAAGCCGTAAGCGATACGGCCGGTTGTGAAGCTTGCATCATGTCTACGCTATTTTGCAGAAGGAAGTTATCATAAAGGTGTAGTGAGTTGATGGCAGAAGTTTTACGGATCTTTTAAAACAAACTTTATCCGAGGTGGATTGTTTGAACGAATATAGAAGAAAAAAAAGCTATTGCTAGAAATTGTTTCAGCCATGTAGCCACCTGTGGCCTGTTTGCATTCCAACTCCTTTTAAAAATCAAATTAAAGAATTAAAAATAACAGGAAAACTATTAACATTGTGATTTCTTTTTTATTCCCATTCAAAATGTTTGTGAAAAAGTCACATCTTTTTTGGGAAAAAACCCACGGGAATAAAAATCGGCGATGCCAAAATTTTTTTTGAACATGCGAGTTTTTTCTAGTGGAAATAATTCACGATTGCAACTTAAGGGATATATTTCGAGCGAACAAATATTCTTGATAGGGGTAATTATTTCCTCTAACACAGTGCTTACATTTGCCAATAATGGCAAGACAGTTGCAATCCATGCAAACTTTTTCACTAATACATTGTCACTTTTCCAACTGTCTTGTCTACTGTCTTGCAAATTTTGCAGGCAGTAAAATGGACATTGATTTGACATCAGTGATGCCAAGAGAAATTTCAAAAAACTCCCTACGTGTCTAAACAAAATTCCCTCTTTTTCCCTACAAACAAAAAAAATTTTCCCTACACTATTCCCTACGTTAAAAATGTATTGGTTTTAGCTTCAGGCAAACAAATACATACTCTGTTAACATTTCGTAAATATTATAATTACGGGATTTATTAACATTTATTAAAAAAAAAAAGCATTTATTAACATCAAGAAGAAACCAAACTAACCTAGCATTTACACATGCCACTGCCAGTTCGAAAAACTCAATGCACTCACGATTTTTTACTAATACACTCACATTTTTCGCAATGGCAGCTCCAGTGGCAGCAAAAATTGCATGCGAGTGGAAATTTGCCACTTGCATGCCACTAAATGTCAAAACGATTAGCAATGTTACCCTGTTCAATATTTAATGCAAATCGACTGGATTGTTGTCGAACTGTAATTTAAGTTTTAACTGTTAAATGCATTTTTATGATTAATTTGTAGTAACGGGCGTTAAAATAAGTAAGTTTCCTAATTATAGAGCATTAATTTTGCTAAAATAATGCTAATATAAATAAATGTAAACTATTTCCTCAAAACTAAAACTATGTGATGAAGTCGGCAACTCTTTTTTGTTTTCTGGTACTTTTTTTTTAATTTGAGATGTAAACAAATTATCTCAAGTTGACGCTTCGACGACATTTTGAAAATTAAATGGCAGTGGCATGTGTAAACAGAAACGAAAATGGCATGAGATTCGACTATTTCGAACACTTTTTCGTTTATAATATGTATAGAACAGTTGCATGCCACTACTTGCATGTGTAAAGGCAACGTAAACATTCTCACACATGTAAAAATTCAATTAAAAAAAATACGTGCGACAAATTTAATTTAATTTAATAATTTAATTTGGCAGAAACGCCACTGTATATCCTTCATTCTAGAGTCAAAACTAAGTCAAACTGCGTGTTTGATTTTCATCTCCTCATCTTTTGTCCTTTTTAAAGGACTTAACCTTTTTCAAGAATCCTTTTTTATTAATATAAGTATCTAATATTTTTTACCAAACTCGGTACCAAATAAAAGGGAAGGCTTTGTTGAATATAAAAAAAATCTTTATTTC